>CM030855.1:6912714-7517714 GCA_018105865.1 Metaphire vulgaris
GACTGCCCTGACAAGACGAGCTTACACAACAGTCAGGATCAAGACAATCCACGAGACCGTCTGAAAAGGTACAGAGGTTTAGAACCCAAATCCTTTTAAGTCTCTTAAGCAACATGAATATACATATAGGATACTGCTTAGAAATGTGTCATTAATACATTACAAATTTTATAACTTCATATATATAGTCAGGGCCGCTGAAAGGGGACAGGGGGCAAATGCCCAGGGGCCAGGCAATCTGGGCAGATTAGGTTAGGGTAGGGTTAGGTCTAGAGTTAGGGTTACTAACTCTATAAATGTTGAAAGGCATTGATTGCTGACGCTTACAAGCAAAAAAGGGTCATCACCACTTTTTGCTACTTGATTTACTCCTCCAAAGTCATGAAAGTCTGAGAAGCAAAAAAACAAGGTTGTTGCCAGCTTTGTAATTTTTAAAAATTTCATTTTGTCTAATAAGAATAATAAGACAGACAACGACAGAAATAGATAGTTTACAGTGCAACCAACCCTCAGAGGCTAAGGAGGATGGTTAAAGAAGAAGAATATATTTTTCACTGATATCTACAATAAGAGATTGCAGTTCACCTTCGTCTTCATCTCTGTTGCTTTCACATTCAACTTCCATTGCCAGATTACAATTAGAGGCTTTCCAGCCCCTACCACAGACACACTGCCAGACATTGTTCTGGAGCTGACATCTTCCATGACCACTGCACAAATCCGGACAACTGTCTGTAATAACGTCAACACAGCAAAGTCTAATGCATCTAAGTTCACCCTGTATAATAATATATTTAAGTGCATTCATGCTGTTTGGTCTCAAATTTGTATGGTGTATTCCACAAGAACTCTCTGAACAGCATATCCTGGTTAAGTGCATATGTGATGAAGACATACAGTTATGCACTTAAGCAAGTTTGTGATCACTGCTGTCTCTTTTTTTACAAACCTGATAATAGCTATTGTACAAATCATATATTAGTGAAACATTTAAACTCCACTTAAATAATTACTTCCAATATAAAATCAATCGACTGGAAACCTTGCTGCAAATGTATTGCATGAGGTACCAAAGTAACAGATTTGTTACCATAAGACATGGTACTTACCCAACGAACAATACCTTCCATTCCAACCTTTGTCACAAACACAAGTGCCGTTGTTACAGACCCCATGCCGCCCACAACGAGGATCACAAGACACAAGGTCACAACGGTCTCCCGTCCAACCACGATCACAAAGACATTTCTGATGGACGCAGTTACCATGAACACAGACCTCATCGCATAACACTAAAACAGCAAGAGACGTATTGTCATCATTACAGTCATCATCATCATCATCATCATCATCATCATCATCATCACTGAGAAAATGATTATCAAAATGTTGCGTCTCAAACATATCCAAGTGCTTAATTACCAAAGATGTGTGTAAAAAGCGAAACATCTAGACAAACGAAAATTTGAATTGGCGAAGCTATCGATCAGACTTCCTAAAGATAACAGCACAAAAAAGGTCACAAATAGAAATCTCTGAAAAATTAAAATTTGGCTTTTCAGATGCTTCAAAAAGAGCGTCGATGGTAGTCAGTCTGTGTCCTTGAGTCTAACCTTCTGAAATTAACTTCTGGTTGATGACGATTATGATGATCACGATTTCATATTTTATATTCCATTAGCTGATGGTTCTTATCATCATGGATTCGAGTCACAGAAGTTAATGAATGGATGGGATTTAAAGCCTTCCAGAAGATAGGATCTGTTTGAGCTGAACTTCATTTCTGAAATAAGGAGGTAGGTGCTCATGGGACATGAACGTGACAAGGGTCATGAATTGATGTCTCAAGAGATTAGAAGATCAAGCTGAGAAGCAGCTGGAGAAGCGGTCAGAGGCAGAGACAGAATGGCAGAGCATAACTGCTCATAAGACTCAGAATGCACTCAAAAAGTAGGCCCTAATACAGCAAACTGCCTCACAGCATTCTATCAATTTCTCTGTTTCAATGAACTGATGTAAATTTCATCACAAATCGAATCAAAGTTATAAAATAACAGAATTGTCAAAGTAGCTGGAACTTGCTGTCTGCGTGATAATACGTCCTGTTTAGCATATTCAGGGCGAGTGTGCGTCCAAAGCATGCTCATTGAAGATATATCCAATGACATCAAGAAGACCTACCGACTAAAGGAGGAAAATCAAGTCCAAGTACAATCAAAAGGGTTTGTAGTTTACTCGTTTCAAGATTTAATAGTACATGTAAGCTGGCTGCAGCTCTGTGTGTCAGAAAGAACCTCTCCTTAAGTCTTATCGCCAATCGACAACCATCACTTTGGCATAAGCAGCCGCAGATCACCAGTTCTGACAGACGCACAAAATCTCGTGCAAACTCTGAACAAAATTAATTCTTGCGCTCTGCTTAAGTGAGCATGGTGCACACGACTACAAAAGCATCGGAAAGCAAATCCAAAGCTTACAGCCGACAGATGGAGAAGGCGGCGATAATGAGAACGGTAATTGATTTTGGGGCATCTCGTTACATCAACCGCCCGGGTCGGATGGGTCGCGTTAGTGCGGCGAAAATGAAGCAGGAAGAAACAGATTGACAGAATGACGGAGAGGCGAGACGGCAAAGCAGATTAAACGAATTAGGAGAAAGGGCAAACAGACAAAAACAGCGTCTGAAGGACGAACGAAAATGCTGAACAGCTCTGCACAATAGACAGATAGACAAGTCGCTGAACACAGTAACGTTAGAAGAATTCGAATATTCTAATAATTTTGTCCACACTTGAAGATGCAGTAGTACGATTCCAAATATCAGAACCAAGTCAGCAATCAAAGAGAGTCTTTAGGGCAAAACAAGAAACTACTGGAGCAAATAGTTTTATAGAAAAAATGAAGACATTCAATTATATAACAGAATTTCTGAAATCTTTACTGACTTAAACTGTAAGAGATGGTTGCATGTATGTGTTATGGCAGCCACAGCAATGAATGCAGAATAGTGCTTTATTATTATTCGTTCAACCATACACAGTGGCGGCTCCAGGATTTGGCAAGTGGGGGGAGGCCGTTGGGGTGGCAACTTCTAATTATGAGGGGCCAACTATTTGTTGTTAGGTATGTAGTATTAAGTATAGGGTCCCAACAGGGGGCCATTGAGGGGCCAGGTACTCAATTGGGGGGCACGGGCCCCCCTGTGGAGCCGCCACTGACCATACAGATTTGATAAACTCACTGAACAGCTGAGATTTCCTGAAAGTGCTGCACACTGAACTGAATCAAGCAGAAATAACAAAACCAAACTGAAAAAATTAAACAAAAACTTCAGTAGCATCCACTGATACTACCAAAAATGAGAGCAACACAGACTACTCAGCAACAAAGGAAGCAAAGTAAAATTTAAAATGCAATGTCACCCGACAATGGCTTTTTTATTGGGCCTAATGTTGAAATTGCTGGTTTAACTGTCCATTAACCCTTTTCCCGTTTGCCCCGAAAATACTTGTCCATTTTACATTACATCACAATAAATGAACTGGCAAAGGGTTACAAAAATCGTCACAAAAATTCAGTTAATGAATAATGAAAAACAGGTACCGTAAGTTGAAAACAAGACATTAAATAAAAGATTATGTTAAGTATTAGATAAAATTATTCATTGTATCAGCATCTTTATGGTCTATTTCACACCCCTGAATCAGGCCTGCTGCAGGCTGCAGTTTGAATACACCTGCTCTATTCTCACAGATCATGTTAGTATTTGCTATAATTTGAGTCCCAAGTTCTGAGTGAATCCTGTCCTGAAGTGTGTTATCAAAGTACTTCGCCATCTGTGTTTGATCATTTGAGAGGTGGCACAGTTTTCAAAAACAAAGACTAATTTTCCAGAAGACATAGAACAAAACAAAACCCAGATCTGAAAGCAGTTTAAATGACAATCAATCAATCAATCAAAAAATCAATCAATCAGTCAATCAATCAAACAATCAAGCAATCAACATTGGTAATGTACTTACTATCTTCTGTGCAGTTTGTCCCAGTGTAGCCCACAGTACATACACAGTAGCCTCCACTGCAATGACCACTTCCACTGCAAAGGTGGTCATTGCATTCCCGAGATGGTAATTCGCATTCTTTTCCTTTCCAACCGGAGTGACATTGACATCCACCTCCAGTGTAGACACCGTTCCCATGACAGAGAACTGGGCATACGTCTGCCAGTAGAAAAAAAACTGATATTTGCCTTTTAAAATAAGAACACAAAAATAAAATATTTGTTTAAGATAAAAGAGATTCACAAAGAATCTGATTATGCAAGAATCTATACAAACAAAATCAGAAATTAATGTCCTTAAACGATTCAATGAATCAATGCTTTATTATACTATTTATAGTGGTTCTTACACAGGGCAGACCCTACTGAACCACTTTAAATCCGTGGCCGGACAAAATGTCACGAACAAAATGTCACGGTCTAGGGCTAGAGCTACATTTTGTCCATGGACATTTTTCCTAGCACCCTTTAAATCCTGTTATTATTATTATTATTATTATTATTATTATTATTATTATTATTATTATTAAGAAAGAGCAATGAAAGAAATGCTCACATAGTTCACATTGAGAACCAGAATATCCGGGAAAGCAGTGGCACTGCCCATCGAAGCAATCACCTCGATGATAACAGCTATTCGGGCACTGATTCAGAACGGATGCATCTGGACAGAATCAATCACAAAACAAATCTCTCAGACAATACATGTCAAGCTGGACATTGACCAGAACACCATTAGTAATCCTAACATTTAACAACACCTACGGTAATCGAATCACTGACCATCACAAACCACAAACCAACGATTATAATCACACCATCGACAGCAGCGCTCATTTTTGCTCAACAAAACACTGCTTCTGTACGTGCTGTTTTCATTGGTAGGCATGAAAGAAACTATCTTACTTATTTCATAAAATTATGCTATATAACTACGGTAGAAAACATATCCAATACCGTTGTCATTCAGTTAACTATTATATCAGTTCACTATTTTATCAGTTCTGCAGGACAGACAAGTACCGGTATCTGAAATTCAGAAGTTCATTCATCTGGACTGATGTGACCTTAAAATTATTTGTCAGTCACCACTGAGAGGGAAATAGTAGAGTAGCAATTCAAGTCAAGCAATTTAGGGACTTTGTACTTCGGCCACATCATGAGGAAAACAGGCATCTGTTTGGAAAAGGAAATGATACAAGGCACAACTGATGGAAAAAGAAACAATGTAAACCCAAGAGTAGATGGACTAATAACATCATGCAATGGTCTGGAAAGACAATGGAAAAGTTAATCATAATGACAGACAACAGAAAACAATGGAGCAAGATCATCCATGATGCTGTCTACCCTCGTGGCGAGGATGGATGAAGACAAGGCAAGTAGAAGATCTGGAGAGGTTCAAATTTGACTATTGTCAATGCAGTGATCTTGATCTAGCTATTCCACTCCCTCACTGTCCACTGTCTATGCAGAAAGCAATGGAGATCCAACTCACTCATTGCATAGTTTTTACCTTTGATGCAACAAACTAAAAATCAAAACACAAAAATAATGCACACAGTTGAGCACCTACGAACTAAGAACAAAGATGCAAAGATTAATCAAAACTAAGACATCACAATCGTAACAAACAGCAAAGGTAAAACCCACCAAAAGGAGATACAGAGAAGATCACAGTGTGTGATTGGTCGCCATCATTGTATATGAATAGGTACCAAAGGCCTCTGTCGAAGAAATGAACAAATGTGGAATTAACCTAAAACACAAAGGCATTTCATCGCTGAACGATGATATAACAGTGTATACAAAATATCATTGAGTGGAACCAAGCTTTCAGACGCCCCCCCAAAGAAAAAGAATGCATCACAAAGGGAATTACTACAATAACTGGGCATACATCTTGGTTACCCTGGTGGGTGGGTGGGTGGGTGGGTGGGTGGGTGGGTGGGTGGGTGGGTGGGTGGGTGGGTGGGTGGGTCAATAAGTGGAATGTCGTCTTGACACAGAGACGCCCTGACAACTAGGGCTCAAATCTTGGAATTGGGAATTTGAGGCATTTATGTCTTGCATATGAATACCATTGTGGAGATGACATCAGCAAGGTGTGCACACTGCACAGTGCTTCAAAATTATGTCTATATGCACCACGCTATGCATTTTAATCCATAAATCATACAAATTGAAAATTTACATCTGCATTTAAAATAAATTTAAATGATCTCAACCTCTTCATAGTCTAAATGAAAGCAAAATAATCAAACAATAAATCGAAGATTTTTTACAGAATAAAGCCATTCTGAAAACACTTTTTCCATCTTTGTGGAAACACCAATTAGAAAAAATATACATACATATGTGAATTAAACAACTCAAATAAAGAGCAAAAACCAAATACTTGAAAAATTTAATATTGAAGTTATTATTATTATTATTATTATTCGACTATTTATGAAGCGCCGTAACATGGCCATCGGCCAAAACCAAAAGCGCTGTACAATCAACACACAGCTAATAACTGTACGATCTGGTGAACAAGTACGTTTTTAGTTCTTTGGCGAACGTTTCAGGAGAAATAGTCCCGGCCAGCGAATCGGGGAGCGCATTCCACAGAAGTGGGTTGCCGTGAGTCATGGAGCGCTCACCAAACTTCCGAGTCCTGGCCGGAGGAGGAACGTAAAGCCGGTGGCGACTGCTGGATCTCAGCTGGAGACGGCACCGGTCGCCGTTTGTTTCCGTACCAGGCGTGACAAGTAATTGGGGCAGGCAGGGTCCCGAAGCGGAAAAGTCAGCCAACACCGCTTGTAGACTATGCGTTCCGGGACCCGAAGCCAATGGAGCCTGTCCCTTAGCACAGGTGTCACATGCTCTGCCGCCTCAGGCCGAAAATAATCCGCGCAGAGGCATTGACGACCGCCTGGAGTCTGCTAAGCTGGTTCCCAGGAAGTCCGAGAAGGACACTGTTACAGTAATCCAGTCTCGAATAGAGCGCGGACGAGATGGATGGCGGCCGGTGTTGTTATGTAACGGCGAACTTCCCTAATTCGCGGAGTTGGAAGAAGCAAGAGCGGGTCACGGCGCTGAGATGCCCGGCGAGGGTCAGAGAGGAGTCGATGAGCACCCCTAGGAGGCGGAGCTCGTTGGAAGGCGCAACTTCTTTACCACCTATCTCGAATGGTGTTGGGTCGATAAAGCCACAGGAGCTCCGTCTTGCCGGGTTGAGGGCAAGACGGTTCGAATCCATTCCGCCACCTCGAGCACACAGTCCTGGACCCGAGTTCGCAGCTCGCCGGTCTCGCCTGGGGGCAGGCGGCGTATACCTGCACATCATCGGCGTACGCGTGGGAGGACAGGCCGAGCGAAATGACACGCCCGAATCGCCATAAAGGGCGAATAACAGCGGCCCCAGGACAGACCCCTGTGGCACGCCGCAATGGACGGGACGAGGGGTCGACAGAGAGCCGTCCCAGGAGACTGTCTGTGATCTGTCCCTGAGATAGTCTTGTAACCAGGCCAGCACCGGGCCTCCGATCCCATATGAAAGCTCGAGCCGTCGAAGTTGAAACAAGAAAAAGTTCATCTGGGAAATAATAATAAAAGAATGCATACAAGAATCTTTGCATAATAACTGACAATTGTGGTAACAAGTCTAAATGCAAAACAGGTCTTGGATGAGAGTAGAAATTGTAGGGAATGTGTAAAAATAAACCATACATTCGGAAAGTAGACACATCTGTCCGAATATCAATGGCTAAAAAAGCTTTCTTGAGACAAACAAACTAAAAAGAAATCTAAACTAAGCGCTCAAAACCAACATCTTAATGCTAAGTTGTCTCTGTACCTATGTATCCTACCAATACTGGACATTATCAAAATAGATGAAAAAGAAACCACAGTTATATGACAAGTGGAATTATACAGGGTGGCGCAAAAACTCTGAACTATAATAAAGGCAAACCTAAATGTGACTAGTCTGTTTTTTTGTGCCACCCTGTACATGTAGAAGGAATCTGGCAGCAGGAAACAGTCAAGCAATAATGCCGCTGATGGTGGCAGCAGCGATGGTGGTGGCGGAAGTGGCGGTGATGATGATGATAATGACAACACTTTCATGGCATCATTCCTAATGCATGCGTCAATTCGACAGCACTCTAAAATTCATCTTCAGAGCCAAGTTCAGTGTATGGTCATCTAATCCTCATCAAACTGCCTGCTGGAAAATATAAAAGTTTAGGACCTGAATCTACTGTTCATAATATTTCTAATCAATAAATAACACAATTTTACACATTATATATATATATATGTGTGTATATATATATGTGTGTATATATATATATATCTGTGTGTGTGTGTGTGTTAAACAGTGTTTTATGCAGGCCTGTTAGGAGCAGGCCCTCCGAGAAGGGGAGCAGGGGGGGCAACTGCACAGGGGCCCGGCGGTCTGGAGGGGGCCCGGGCCGATGATGAATATGTATAATTAACAATAAAATGAATAATAACAACTAAAGAATGGTTAAAATGTCAGTTCAGTAGAGGGTGTGTTGCTAAACAGTGTTTTAAAAGGCCCGCCCGCCATTCTGCACAGGGGCCCGGAATTTCTCTCGGAGGGCCTGGTTAGGAGGGGAGATTTCTCCCAAAAACCTCAAAATCCCCCAATCCCAGCACTTACTCCTCTCCAACCAAGTCAATCCCCTGAAAGCCTCAATTTCCCCCCAAGGTCTGGATAAAACAATAAAACACTGTATGTATATATATATATATATATATATATATATATATATATATATATCCTCCATTGCTGTAGCATTCCAACCATCATGACTCTTTGGATACAATACCCTGTCTAATTGATCTCCACCTTTTGGCTATGGGCTATGGCTATTTCAAATTAAAATTAAGCACTTAAGAATAAGTAGCTACTGCTTGACTACCCGGTACTTTCAAAAGCGCTATATAAATTAACAAGAGTGTATTTACTTACCTATAGTCAGTTCTTCTATTTTGTCAATTTTCTAACAATGTCTGTGATAAATTTATGGTTAAAAAATGAATATTCTTTGTGTTTACAATGCCAGTTTAGCTATTTCTGCTTTACTGGACAAACAATATCATTCTAAGCAAAATACAGGTAAAATAAATGTACAATTTGGTTCTTTTCACTTGTCACACTTTAAATGTTTGGAGTAGAAGCTATTATTGCAAACAGCCAAAGACAGGAAAACATGAAATAGCAGAATCAGAAAACTTCATATTGTGGTACAACAGGCCTACTGATATTTGTAAACATTACAATGAAATCTGCAAAAGTCATTAACTATGCACAACACGTTTAAACTAGAGAAGCTTCAGCAAACAAACATTTGCTGGAGGCATCGGAACACAATGCACCATAACAGATTGCCTTATCATAGTGGTTCTCAAACTGGGGACTGCGGTCCCATAGGGGACCACCAAGCGGTTTTAGGGGGACCATAAAGGGATTAATTTCTCAAGATATCTCATCAACACTTCAGAACACAAAACACACTAATGGCTCTAAGAGTGCTGATTCCATATATGGCCTTAAATTTGATGACTAGGATTTGCAATTTTCTGATTATACAATTGATTGACAAAACAAGTAGCCTAGGTGGTAATTGCAGTTAATTTAAAATTCAAATTTTATAAGGTCCGCGAGTCATCACAAAAATTTCTAAAGGACCATCACGCAAGAAATCCTAAAACGTTTGAGAACCGCAGCCCTATCAGGTCTGCTCACCATTCTCGATTGACACAGATTGGCAGACCTCTGCTGCCGCTGCAGCTTTAGCGGCGGCAGCAGCAGGAGAAGTTCCATCCCGTGCAAGGCGAAGAAGAGCTCGTAGCGCACGTGCGACGGCCGGGCGTCTCTGCTGCCGTAAACTCCGAGCAGAGCGGTCGAGGGAAGAGAGATGTTGAACTTGATGAAGCTGCCCTCGTCAAGTGAGAACTGCATCCGACCGAATGACTGCTCGTGTAGTACGATCTCGTGGTCCTTGCCAAAAGTGATTGCCATCACAGATGAATGCAACAGTAGTGCGTCTACAGTTCCAGAGAGAATCGAATCCAGAAAATTTAAACAAAGAACTGATTGGATCAACATTCCAAACGATCTTCATTTAAAACAATAATAATAATATATTATTATTATTATTACTACTATTATTATTCAACAATTTGTGAAGTGCCGTAACATAGCCATCAGCCAAAACCAAAAGCGATGTACAGTCAACAGTCAACTATGGTATGGTACAACAAACTGATATAACAGTATAACAAAATACAGTGAAACCCACTTAATTGCATAGATGCCGTGCAAGCCTTGCTTATGCGATTAACTGGGCTATGCGAATAGCCGGGACGTCTGACAGTTAATTGTACGCACAAAACACTGGTTTGGGTTTTTATGTTGTTATGCAATTATGCGGGTTTTGCAATTAAGCAGTATGCGATTAAGTGGGATCCACTGTAGTATAATGCAACACACATCTACAATTTTCAAGACAATTGCATCTAAAACATTGAATCAGGACAACAATTCAATGCCTTGAATGAAATTGATATCATTGGAAAGCACCCTTGACTTTGGCCCTTGCGCTATATAAATTGTCATGAACAATAACAATAACAAATCATTATTAATGATATAATGACATATACATATTTTCATATATTAATTAATAACTTAATTAATGACTTTTTATTATTTTTAATTTAAAAAGCACATGTCAGTGAGAGAAAACATAGACCATGGAGATCACTACAGATTAACAGAGATGCAATAGAAGATGTACCGTACATGTAACATGCACTACTGAAACAAAATTAAGGAAACATATGGCAGAGACAATGTCTGAAAAGAAAACAAAAGTTCTCAGAAGAGACATTTGCTCATTAGCTACACATGATTCCAATGTCCACATGTGATGCAGGATTTTGAACCATCACCAAACAAGAAAAATGATATAGAGCTTTTAGAAAAAGTGTAAAGACGAGAAACAATGATGGTTAATGGATGCCATATTTAAGCTATGAAAAAAGACCTCAATATTGTGGATTGACCCTATTAGAAAGAAGAGAAAAAGTGAGAGTGAGAGAAAGAATGAGTGAGAGAGAGGATTTGATAGAAACATACAAAATAATGACAGAAATTTGATGTGCCATACGATTGATTCTTTATATTAGCACACTATAGCAGCACATGAAGCCACAAGTGCGAATTGTTCATGAAGAGGGTGGGTCCAAGAAAAAAAATTTTTTAGTGCAAGGGTTGTGGACAAATGGAACAGTTTCGATGAGTGGGAGTGACAGTTGAAACAGTAAACGAATTCTAAAGTCATCTGGTGAAAACTAGGTTATTAAGTGTAGAGTAATTACAGTAGTTTTCACACAGGCTAAATTAGCCTCCTAAACATAGGTGGCGATCATAGGGGTGTCGGGGGTGTCAGGACGCCCCCAGGTTTGAGCCAAGGGTGTCCAATAGCTGCTGGACACCCCCACATAATCATTGCAGTTTTAGCATCTATACAAGAGTTGAATCAAGTTTTGCTTTTAGCAACAGTCTGTGAAGCGATATAAGCAAGTCAATCGACCTGCGTCCTAAGCTATCTGGTCCATTGTACGACAGGTTTTATAGACAACAAAAACACCATTTATAATATAATTAATTCACAGTGTGACATAGCCATTGGAAGGCCTATTGAACGGTGGGTGTATATATCTGTAAAAATTTCAGCAAATTGGAGAAATTATCTGACAAAACTCACATTTTTGCTTGTCCCCATCTTCACTGCTTTAAGTCTTGTGAGAATGATTAATATTGACCACCTCAATTTCAATTTACTGTGCTCAAAAATGGGTACCTCCTAACCACATCATACAACCCACTAGTGCCAATGACTGCACGGGCCAAGAATGAGAGGCATAAAAAACTGAAAGTCCTGCCAAATATCTTGTGGAATGGTTAGTAAGTCGATGGATTGAATTTGCAGTGACATAGGCAAGGGAAGGCCTATTGAACAGTGGGTGCATTATTGATCTAGAAAAATTCACAGTGAATTGAAGATATCTGGCCCATTGTATGACAGGCTTTATAGACAACAAAACAATTTAGAAATAAAGGATGTGATTTATGTCCAAAATGCACTAAAAGGCACTTACTGACTTCTACAACTATAAAAATTGTGAGGGCACTGACCACTCTTAAAAAAGGAGGGGAATGGTCCACTCTATGTTGGGTTAGGTCTGAACAGTGGACACTGGACATCCCATTATTATTATTATTATTATTATTATTATTATTATTATTATTATTATTATTATTATTATTATTATTATTATTAAACAGCTGGTAGGAAAACTGCAACAAGTGAAACAAGGTGACCATGAACAATGGAACTTAGTTAGAAGGAACAAATGGCTACATTTTAAAAAAGCTTTCTACCTCCAGTGGAGAGGTCGGACAGCCAAAATTTTCTACCTTCTTCAAGGGAGTCAGTATCAACTAGTGGGGTTAATCCACCACAATAACAAGCACAAGACAGACACAAAATATAAGAAAAAACTCACACAAAATGCCGGTTAGTTGATGAAATGAATCTGGAGTGCAAGGCTGAAATAGAGAATGTCATTGATAGGAAGTATGGACAGCGGAGAATTCCGTTAACCCCTTAACGGTGTATTTAACTGTAACTCAATGTAAACTGGAAGGATATATCCGTGATCCCCAGTTAAGGGGTTAAGAATGGACGACAATGGTACCGCCAAGCAATTATATTGATGGCAGCCCAAAGACAGAAGAAAACAAAGAAGACCGCGGAAATAATGGACAGGCATCAGAGAAGATTTGGGAAAACAACTGAAAGACAAGGGTCAACCCTCGAAGAGAATGTCAAGAAATGAGGCCGATCAGTGGCGATTGGACCATTGGAGTGGACCATTCCCCTCCTTTTTTAAGAGTGGCGATCACATCTACGCCTTGACGCAGCTGAAAGATCAACATATGACCGGAACTGACATTTATTTAGGATATATTGACTAAAAATGTGACCATATTACTAGCAGTAAAACTTCATTATAAAGGACGCGATTATTGTTATTATGTATACTCGACTATAAAGTACCACAAAGTATGGTCCCGTGTGATACACTACTGAATTGGACGGTTTTGGATATACCGTACCTCAGATAATACATACTAAATTTTACAGACCTGCTAAATGTATTATAACAAAGTACGTCTGTAATATGTAACAGTATGCAACATACAATAATATAATATAATTATTATTATTATTATTACTTAGACAACTTTTATAGTGCAGTAAACATGGCAAGGGCCAAATTCAAGAGTGCTTTAAGGGGCTGTCCATTAATTATGTCAACAATTTTTGGGCAATTTTTGACCCCTCCCCTTGTCAATAACTGTCAACTTTTACTTACCCCCCTCATAATTACGTCAAAAACTTTTGACCCCTTGTCAACAACTGTCAACTTTCACTTAACCCCCCCATAATTACGTCAAAAACTTTTGACCCCCAAGATCAATGACAGGTCCCAATAACAAGGTTATTATTTTTTTGTGGTGATGACCATTTTCCCCTTCTTTTCTCATTGAATGTCAAAATGTGGTGGTGATGACCTTTTTTGCCATGCTTTTTTCCATTGTAATAAGTAGTATTTTATGAAATTTTCTATTTTTTGAATATTTGTAAAAAGTGAAATTGTTGGCGTCAACTTCTCTTGACCCCCCCGTCAACCTTTTTCAAACCCCCTCCCTTAAATTGTTGATGTAATTAATGGACAGCCCCTAACACATGCCACTTAATAATACATAAAAATACATAATGTATAACATCTAGTGTATAATAATTACCAACTTCATTATGTTTCTTAAATATTATTATTATTATTATTATTATTATTATTATTATTATTTAAAGTAGTTGCAAATGGCCTTATAACAGTTGGTATATAAAGAAAACTGAGCCAAGCATACCATTTGAAGAGTCCTTGTAATTTTCCCTTTGTGGCTCCACACTCCACAAAACATTGTGTATCTTAGCAACTACAAGGCAGACACATTGCAGGGCACTCTGCAATATTTACACATGTTGATATTTCTCCCTACACTCTATAAAGACCCTCCAATCAGAGCAAAAAAAACTACAAACAAACACGGCTAGACCTGCGCATATCTATCAAATGATCATAAGCAGAAATTAACTTCAATAATGGAAATATTCCTTTAATTTAATTCCTCTAATATCGCAAGGGACATTCCACAGAGACAGTGGTGCTCCGGATCTACAATGACATCGTGGAAGCGGTCTCGAACGGCCGCCTTGCGCTCTTATGTCTGCTGGACTTTTCAGCGGCATTTGACATCTTCCTTCTCAAACGTCTCTATACCACCTATGGGATCAAAGGCCCAGTTCTTGATTGGATCCGGAACTACCTGTCAGATCGTAGCCAGTCGGTCACCTGGTTGGGTCATAAGTCTGATTCACGTAGGGTCGGTTGTGGGTGCCTCAAGGGTCAGTCCTGGGACCGCTCTTGTTCATACTTTACGTGGCCGACATCTGTCGTGTCATTGAAGGGTGTGGGGTTACCCCTTTTGCCTATGCCGACAATGTGCAGGCGCTTACTTCATGTCTCCCATCTGAAATAGATGGGGCCATATTCAACATCTCCACCTGTATCTCCTTGGTTCGGCGGTGGGCCGATGAAAACAAACCAAAACGGAACTGCTTTGGTTTAGTAGCCCAGGGGCCACACCTGATTCGACGTGAGTCGGTCTGGGCTCACGGCGTGGAAATAGTCCCCAAAACCGAGTTGGCTTCTTGGTACTGATTGATGAGACTCTCTCGTTCTCGGGGCATATCGCCAATGTCTCCAAGCTGGGATTCTTCCATCTGAGAAGACTAAAAACCATCCGCCAATATCTCCCTATACCTGATACCATCAGTTTGGTCCGTGCACTGGTCCTGTCGCGCATTGACTATTGCAATAGTGTTTTATTGGGTCTGCCTTTGAACTCCCTCCAATCTGTGATTAACACAGCCGTAATATTCGGTCTGAAATGGAATGCCCATGTTTCACAGCCACTGAAAGATCAACTCCATTGGCTGAAGATTCCGGAGCGCATTGTGTTGAAACGGTGCTGGCTCACGTTTCGGGCACTTTATGATCCGCACTGTCCTACCTATCTTCTGACTTGATTCAACCTGCTCCGTCAGTACAATACCGTTCCCAGCTGGTCGAGGAATCGCAATCCGCTGCTTGTCCCCCTCCGGCCAGGACTCCTGCCCTCGGGGACAGATCCTTTCGGAGAGGCAACCCAATCCTGTGGAACACCCTGCCAAGGGTGGTCACCATGGAGACTTCGCCAGGAGCGTTTTTGAAGAACACGAAGACACACCTGTTTAAAGTTTCTTTTGTTGTTAGGACCCTTTAGCCTTAGCTATGCGTACGGCGTCGAATAAATCGTCCTGAATAATAATAATAATAATAATAATAATTGTCACGCTACTGAGTCAAGACTTGAAATAGACAGAACATCTCTCCTGGACCCAGTGGCGGCTCCACCGGGGGGCCATGGTGGGCCTGTGCCCCCTATCGAGAGCCTGCCCCCTCTGTCCCCCAGTTGGGACCCTATACTTAATGCTACATACATTAAACAACAAATGGTTGGCCCCCATGATTAGAAGTTGCCACCCCAGCGGCCCCCCACTTGCCAAATCCTAGAGCCGCCACTGCCTGGACCTGGTCTCAGTCTTTGGCCAATCTCTGAAAGAAATTCATTGCCACTTTTTTATTGGCTTTACTCTTCCAAACAACATGGGGGAAATTTTGCAAACAGCCACAAGGCAAGCGTATAGAGCTGGTATATTTTCATACAGCTCTGTTTTCCACTGTAGGTTTTGGCACCGAAGACTCAAATCAGTGATAAGCACAGAGGTGTAAGTGGCCAAGATGTCTTATGCCACATGCATGTGGATATCCAAAGGTCCAGAATGCATAATATACAGTATATTAACATGCATTTGAATGAAATAGCCTAAATTTCATATCTAGAGGCAACACTTGAAAAATACATTAGCCATCAATCAAATAGCTTTGTGACATTCTGCTGGGTGATTGTAGATTCAGTTCTCTAGTATCCTCTAACAGGTGGTCCCAAAACAGTCAGCTACATGATGCATGCGTACCATAACTATGGCAGAACAGAGCAGTTCTGTGACTTTTTAGGTAATAACTATCAGATATGTATTCTTTACAGTGCAATATTTTTAGAGGAAAGGGACAATTTCTGGTCACTGCTTACTCTGTGTGTGTGTGTTGTGTTTGCTTATAGATGTGTCCCTATCAAAGATGATGTGTGTGTGTGTGTGTGTGTGTGTGTGTGTGTGTGTGTGTGTGTGTGTGTGTGTGTGTGTGTGTGGCTCCTCTTTTCTCAACCAGGGTTTGCCACCGGCTATGGTAGGGTTCCACGCCTTACTGACTTGTCCAATCTTTAAATAGCAAGGAGGAAGGAGGACCTGGGGAAGTGGCAATTCCTCCCCCACCTCCTCTCCACTGGTATGACTTTCAAGTATCGGTAAAAGCCAAAACAATTATATAGAATTGATAGTTTAAAACTTTTTGAGTACCGGTACCATGACCAAATCTTCTGAAAAAGATTTTTTTTATAAACGGGCTGATCATAAATTTGCAGAAACATTCAGTAGTCTTATCAAGCCAAACAGATCACATAATTTTTGAAAAATATCTCTTTTATATTCAAATTAGAAGTCCAGAAAAAATCTAATTATTCCAATTAATAACCAAAAATTGACAGTCTCTTTACGTGAGAGTCATTTGCTGCAGTAATTTAACATTGAGACCATGGCACATCTACCGCACATTAGCCAAGTTCAGTCATTTGGCAGCAAAGCGTAATGTAAATGAGCGATGCATATCGTGTCCCATGCATTCCAGCAATATCAAGCAATTATAGCACCCACGCAGAATATTTTAAAATGCAAAGGCGAATACAGTTTCTCTTGGGCATTTCTGCACGATGCATTTGAACAATGAGAATTCCTGATACACAACGGACATTTCAGCCTAGAGCTACCTCATACATTTTTATCTATGGGGCCATCCACAAATGACATAACGCACTTAGGGGAGGGGGGCCAAACATTTGTGACGATGTGTGATGACAGGGAAGGGTTCCGGAAATGTGACGTTACACAATACTAAATTTTTTAGGTGGTGACCTTTTTTGCTTGTCAGCATGTTTGGAAAGGAAAAGGAACAAAGGGAAAGATGAAGATGACCTTTTTTGCCTGTCAAGATTTTTCAAAAGACGATAAGAGAGGTAGGTGGTTAATGCGTTGTGACGTTATATTTGAGGGGGTCTGACTTTTTGTGACCACGTGTGACGAAGGGGGAGGGTAAAAACTGCCAAAATCGCGTTTAACGTCATTTATGCAAAGCCCCTATGAAAATAGAATTTTTCACAAGAATACGGTACGTGCACAGACAGAACGCGAGCGTCGAGTGATATAACAGAGTGACCCACCGATCAGACATGACAGCAGCAAAACAAGAACCAAAGCGACGACGACGAAAATAAGCGCAGTGCACTTCCAGGTGCAGTGATGTCTCAGTTGCTTCATCATCCGCTGCTCCAGGTCGCCGAGACCTGAATACGAACGAAACGCCGTCTGCGTCGGCATGAACGGAACCGAGTGAAGAGTCACGTTGGCGGGATTAAATGCAGAATAGAACTGCCTGAAACGATGTGCAGCACGGACTGTTTTAATTCGAATAAACAGAGATCAGAATGCAGAGGCGTCAAGTAACGGTAGCCTGGGAATTCCCGGGCATCACAGAAGAATTTTGGGGGTGCAAAATAATTGAAACAAACGACTTTCTATGTCTCATTAAACTGCAGATGAACATTGGGGGGCGTGCAAAATAATTGAAAAATTGAAATAAATAACTTTCTATGGCTGGCGTTTTCAGGAGTTAAAGGCGCAATATGTCTACTTCTCCCCGGGCGCCGACCTTTTCATTCTTTTTTTGCTTGACAGACTTTTTCGCACCGGGAATGGGCCAACAAAAATTGCTGTGCAACACCGCTGTCAAAATGTAATAGTGATTCTCCTCTATAACAGACAAACTGATCAAATTTTAAATGAGCTTCCAATTCAAAACACAGATGAATATGAAATAACAATACTCATGATTAGCAAGTGCAATCTTTTCTTCATTAAATATGATAAAATAAAGAATTGCTCAGTTTAAAAACCTCGCTTCATTATTCCTTGAAAATATGCACTCGCCATTTAACAAGAAATTTACATGTAAATAAAAACCTGAGGTCAATATTCCCATGCATGAGCATAGTGAGGGGGCACAGAGGGGCCCGGTCTAGACTGGCCATGAGGTTCAGGCAAAACCGATGAAACCATTTGATTAGCTGGGAAGAGGTTGCTGCCCACACAATCCCTGGCTTAGAATAGACATTGAAAGGAATAGGTAACATTCGAGAATCACGTAACCACCACCACCACCACCAACACCAATGCCACCATGTTCTCTGTCTATTCTATTCTATTCTACATGACGATTTATATAGCACAGTAGCGAAGCGAGGGCCAAAGTCAAGAGCGCTTTACATGGAACAATCATACGATGAGTTGAAAGGGTGCGTTTTAAGTTTAGTGGCGAATGACTTGAAGGAAGTGTCTGTGGTCACTGAGTCGGGCAGTGAATTCCATAGGAGGGGGCTGCCTCGTGTGACGGACCTCTCTCTCTCTCTCTCTCTCTCTCTCTCTCTCTCTCTCTCTCTCTCTCTCTCTCTCTCTCTCTCTCTCTCTCTCTCTCTCTCTCTCTCTCTCTATCTTGAGGTAGGTTCAGACTCCATTGTTTCCCTTACTCTTTGTGTCCTGCATCTGTGAATCTGTTGTTCTTTTACAACTGTTCAATGAATGTACTGCTAGATCCAACAAGACATAATTATAAGTGCCATAGATGCTCGATTTAGCACTGAAAATTATTAAAGCTGCCAACATTACGAAAAAAGCCTTCATTGATAACAAAAATGCAACTCTCGAATAAGTGCTGTGCTGAGTGCACCGCCCAGTGGCGGCTCCACCGGGGGGAGGGGGCCCGTGCCCCCTATTCAGTGCCTGCCCCCCAGTGCCCCCTGTTGGGACCCTATACTTAATGCTACATACATTAAACAACAAATGGTTGGCCCCCATGATTATAAGTTGCCACCCCAACGGCCCCCCCACTTGCCAAATCCTAGAGCCGCCACTGGCACCGCCCCACTCCAGCCCCGTAGTTGCACTCCTGCAGAACTGGAAACAGGTTCAAAAGTTAACATGAACAAAATTGATATTAGAAGTAATATGATTTTTTTTAATACTGAGAATAAGAACTGCATGTGTTCAGTTCCCCTTCAACTGATTCTGACTGAGATATAGAGCAAAGACCATTCTCAGCAGACGACCATTTATTCTCGATTCTTTGAATTCCGACATCCATGAAGAGCTTCGAATGAAAATTTTTATGAGCTGTGATGAAACGAATGCAAATTTTGGTCGATTTTGAGTCTTTTATAATTTCTTAAAACCAAGATCAATAGAAAACATATCTTTATTAGCAGTGAATAACCACTCATTACATTCCAGCTCAAGCCAACTTTAATATATATCGTTATTTCACATTAACTGCAGCTAAAAAAAGACAATTAATTACCAACACAAAACCAAACCAAAAAAAGAAAACAAAAGAAATAAGCAAGAAGACTAATACTTAATAGCTTAAAGCCTTAAAATACGGATTAACATTTAAGTTCTACATTTGTGGCAGCTACTAGCATTTCCAAAATTACCAACAGCATTCCCATTACGTTTTATTTATTGCTTGACAACACTAAATGCCATTTCTCTTACCTAATCACGTATCATAAATAATTTCGACAAGCATCTTCCCTCCTTTCGAGGATGCATCATTTAATCTTAGCAGGTGATTAATAAAATATCATCTATTATCAAACGCCGATATCCATCTTAACGATCACTGGCATATGCTCGCCGTATTTTAAAAGGATATCTGGAAAATGTCAGCCACCCTGCGATCAGTCTTGCGTCCATATAATTGTGTCTGTCTGTATCAGTTTTTAAGCCCATTTTCAAGTAAACTGAATCAGTTTCATGGAAGCGGCATAAACGCACCAGTGGAAAAGCTAGACGGATGGTGTTATAAGCTTTGGAAGTTTACCATAATTATGGAAACTGTCTTTGAAGGAAAGAATGAACCCCTCAGAAATCCGAGCTCAATATACTGTCTTGTCAATAAGACTATAAGCTGTCAGAAAGCGTTTCTCTTCTGATCAATACAAAGAAAGGAATTATTGGAAAATCTGGCAGCTGCATTCTCTGACAGTCAACAAAGCAGGAGAAACAGCATCACAGCTATAGACAGTCTCACAATGATTTACTCAAAAACAATAAAATGACAGCTCTTCACTCAGAAAAAAACAATGGAAACTGAAGAACGCTGCACATCCTGTATTGATCCCAAAAGGGTCAAAAACAAAAGAATCCAATATACCGGTACATCCATAAAGATAACTCACGTGTGAGAATCTAATGGAAACAACTGATCCATTAACATCTGGCATTTAAAAGAGCTGGCAATTTACTCAGGAACTACGAACTGTTGGGCATGGATCTTTGCAACAGGACTCAAGATAGTTTTCCTTTACCAGAATTCAAAAAAGCGGCCGTATCAGACCTTGCGTGAGTATGCTTGATTCAACTGCCAAGTATTCAATAAAGATGGAAAAGCAAGAAGTAGACCTCTGCTGATCCGTAATATATTTTCGCAGGCGTCCGTTTCGGAAATAACGGCACAGTGAAACCGCAGGTCTTCATTTTGCAAAGAAATGTGTTGCCTGTTTTGTTGACATCTGGCAAAGATAGCTACTGCTAGCAGTAAGTATCAGTGGCATAGGCAGGGTACAAGAGTACTGGGCACCACCAGTACTTATGCGGGCGTACTTGGGGGCTGCTCTACCCATCAGATAAAATCCATTAAGTTTTATGTATGAATCTCACAGCTAGACATGGCCTGACCAGAGGGGCCTGCACTCCCTGTCCATCCCTCTTGTGGCTGTGCCATTGGACATCAAGAGTGACATGCACATCTCATTTATTCTGATTAACCAATTAGGAAGTTTGGGGGAGAAACACCAGAAATTTTTAGTGATATTCAATTTAGACCCTGAACTCTGGTGCATACTTTAAAGACCTTAATTGTGAGTTATTATAGTGTGGCCAAAAGCTGCAATACAACTATATATATTGATTTTATCAACAAGCACTCTCCCCCACCCCACCCCACCCCCAAAAAAAATCTCGTTGGTTTTGCAAAAATCTAACTACCGCAGTCCCAGCCTGAATATGTGGGCCCAGTCCCCAGGCTCCCTCATCTCTAAGCCAATGTTAACTATAATTCAAATATGATATAGCTGTCCCCTGTAACCATAACAGCCATAGATATTGCGCAAACAGGACATACTAAACATATCTACAATGTACGCAGCAGATAAGCCCTGTAGGCATACTAAAGAAAAGCTCAGGACTATTGCATCCAAGGTACAAATGCATGCAGAAAGCCATTGCTTCACATAAAACGCTCTTCTACTTACTCGTGCATGTCAAGGGATCCGTCGACGACGACGTTGGCGGGCATTTGTTCGGACTGCTGGACCCAGATCTGTCCCGACCTGCTCTCGGCATTCACCTTATCCTCGCCGTTCTTGGCCATTAATACAGATGCCGGAGAAACAGCTGACGAATGGCAGATCAACTCGTTCGCTTCGGACGCACGCTGACACGACCGCCATTCGCTACGATGGAGGCTGGTGAACGAGCGCGGAACTCCTCTGCACAGCGCAGAAGGTCCCACTGTTGACTGTAGTGGCTGTCCTGTAGGCCGTAAGACAAGAAGCGCGTATCAAATCTCACACCGATTTTAAATTCTAAGCATCAATTTCCAGCTTCCCACAGATGCGGAAGAGAACGTTACGATCAAATATTTACTTTACCCAGAGGTGTCTTGTAAAGAAAGCCCGGGATATGCACAGGCATCCCCAAAAAATCTTGTTGTGTCTAAAAACTTTCATAGATTTGTATGATATAAGGAGAATAATTTTAATTTATAACTAGAAAGATGCTCGCAATATCATGCCGCGCTTAGCTTAATCCAATACCTACACCTAATACCCAATCATTGAATTCATGCTGAACAACATTTCAATGATCGCCACCTAAGCCAAGCTCTGCGCCACGTAATAATTAGGCCTATATGCGTTAAAATCACGCAACTGTGGCCATTTGTGACTATACGTTAAAATTGCGCAACTTTCTCAAGCTACGAACAACTGTTACCAATAGCAACGTCGTCGCACGCCCACCCCTCTGACGCTGCAATGACTAAAGTGTTAAACTTTCTACGAACAATTGTTACCAATAGCAACGTTCTTGAACATCGTCCACCAACGCATCGCGACGTAAGGACTAAACGGTCTAAACCGTCAAACCGTCTACCAATAGTCAACCAATCAGAACGCTTGAAGGTAACAGACAGAGAGACATACAGATAAGGATCTTAATATTATAGATGGTTACGCTTGCATTTACCAGTATTACACTCAACTGTAACTTAATTACTAAAGGACAGATTCGCTTTTTTAAGTGTTAAAAACACTTTGAGACCAAACTGTTATACATCAGTAAAATTTATATCAGGGCGTTGGGAATTGGCAGCCCCCCCAAAAAAAATTGCTGGGCAACACCACTGACTTTAACCCCCATTTCTTTAGATAACATGTCTGAGCACCCAAACCCACACAGCATCAATTTTCTTGCAGTATTTCATATGAACAAGCATGCTGTATAAATTACATCGGTCATAGCATAACAATTCTAACCAAATAAGCCATGAGCAGCTAAAACTGAGCACTAATGACTATGCAAAACAGTCCCATATTGAGACCCATATTACAAATTAGGCTATTGTTTAAAATAAACCTAGACTTTTCTCAAAAGCATTTATGTGATGAAAAATTTCTTAAGCTATATATGGGATAAGCATGTAATGTAATGTAATGTAATGTGACATTTGTATAGCGCCTCTTCTATTTCTACTCAGAGGCGCTCCTAGCATTGGAGTCGCAGGGTAAAGTAATGAGACTTAAGCTTTCGCATTGAGCAGAGCGAGGGAGTAAGAAGTGATTCCCGAATGGATGGGTTTAAGGCATTCCATAGGGAGGGCCCAGTCACTGCAAAAGCCCCACGCTGGGTAAGAGCAGTGCGTGATCTGGGGACATAAACATTCTTCTGATCAGTGGAGCGGAGCAGGCGATGAGCAGCAGAAGAGGGTGATTTGAAAAGCTCAGTAATGTAAGATGGTGCCTGACCTCGAAGTGCTGAAGTGCTGCGGAAACAATAATTACTTGTTTGAATTTAATGCGGTCAGAAATTGGAAGCCAGTGGAGCATCAAAATATCTACCACAAAAACTCATGAAGGAATTAAAAACCGTGCTCTTCAGGGCAATAAATATATCTGACCAAGACCTGCATAGTGCATACAATTATCAAAAAAGCACACATAACACATAAAACTGGTTGGTCACAAGCTCCATAGACAAAAAGCAAGGGCTTTGAGTATAAAAGAAAAGTGCTGGAGAAAAATTGCTTATTTTACTTCAGGTTTAAGTTGATAGTGCTAGCTCATCTAGAAGGAATTTGATCACATTGACAATATATTAGAAACCGGATGTTTATCTACCAGTAATCTAATCTAATCTTGAACTTCTATAGCGCCACTTCATAATGCACAGAAGCATCAACCGATGGCACTTTTTCTTTTTTCGTTTACTTGCATGAAACACTAATAAAATTTGCGGCAATTTCAACTAAAAACAAAATCTGAAATCAGTTGCTTCCAAGCATGAAAAACTGCACTGGAAAGCACAACTTATGATTTATTCAACTAATTTCATTAAGTAGTAATTTAAAATATTTACCAAATCTTAAATATTTTCCAAAGCTTCTAAGACACAAGATGAAACTGACTCACCAGAATGAGTGAAAGCGCCTGCGTGTGATTTGATGACAGAATAGAAGAGGTTACTACAGCTTTCCACAGGACCTCTATGTAGAAAATTTGAATCGTACGATATCTTCTGAGGCTCACGTAACTCTTTTAAATTTGCATAATGAGGAGAAGCTTCTAGTCCACTTTTCATGGAAGATGTGGACTCAATACCCCTTGTCTCTTCGACTTTTCATCTTCGACATAATCTTGATCAAGTCTTGGCAGAGAAATGACGGCCATTGGCATCGCAGCAGCTACTGCTGAGAAAATCATCACTTAGAAAATCAATCAACCAATCATTCAATCAATCAATCAATCAATCAAGACTCTTTATTCAACTCTTGCAAGTCATAGAACATATTACCAAGGTTGTCAGTATCGCCGATACTGTATTGTTGATACAGTATCTGTGATACATTTTAGCATCCCTATTGTATTGTTGATGCATTTCAAATCAAGTATCACTTTCTGCATTGCCAATACTTTTGATGGTGAAAATTTTCGATACTTGATACCAATACTTTTCTATTGCAAACTTATTATCGCCACCAAGGCCAGAGCGACCCACTCTGTATACTCTGCCCACTCTGAATACTCTGCAAGGCAGAGGGCGCCAGTTGTTAGGGCAGGGGAGGCAACGGATTTGTACACCCTCTGACAATTACATGTAGCCTGGTCAGCCTCTGTCCATCATCATGAAGGCTTCCTCAAGACAAAGTACAGTAATTCAAGTGTCTATGACTGTCTCAAAGGCTTAGGGAGGGAGACAAAACCCGTCATCTTGTTTACAGAATTAACAGTCGAAAACAAGGTGGAGGCCTGGAAGGCAATGGGAAATAAGGGTGGGAAGGAAATTTGCATACAGTACTCCAGATCATTTGATGGGGGATGCAAACGCAGTGCGCTGCTGGCTCAAACTTTGGTGTGGCGAGGGAAAGATATTATAATGGCCAGCTAAACAATGTTTGCTGCGTGGACCTCACTTGACAAAACTTTTATTCAATTTGAACTATGCAACACAAATTTCGAATGTTTGTATAAAATTAAAAATATATCTGGCAAAAAGTCATCTGTGAATAGCTAGCTAGATCCGGCCCTGATCTTTGCCAACACCAGAACAGAACTGCGATCAGCCTCGAACTGGGGGATATAAAATTATAAATACACATCTCAACGTCGATCATTGTCGCTGTTAATTTCCTCGTTTATCGCTCCCATGCTAAAACTGCTGAGGCAAGGACAGGAATACATGTTGTAAGCAAGCAGTTTCATTACTTAAAAATTAGTGGACAACTGAGAGTATTTAAATTTAAAGTTATGGCAGAAAAATCTGATCATAAATTGGGGAGGTACTTGAAAAAAAATTGTTTATTGCAAACAAAAGTATTGGTATTGGTATAGAAATTTTTTTTCATACAGGATTGGTATTGGCAATATCTTTTATCAGTATTGTTAACGACCCTGCATAATATTACTAAAGAAGAAGAAAAATTATTATCAGTTCATATAGAACATAAAATACCAATAGATGTAAGCCAAAATGAACATGCAACTGTGGGTTAGTATCGTAAATTCGTAATGCTCTACAATCTTGCGCTTATTGATCATAACATCAAAGACTGAAATCTGAAGCAATTCTCAAATAGGAATGCATGGTATATCTTTTTGCATCTATGATTTGAACTTCACAATTCAAGGCATTATAACAGATATTTCACTAGGACCATATAAAAAGAAATTATGCCAAAAGTTACAAAAGTCAACAATCAACAAAACCTGCATTTCAAAACAATCACAGGACATACAGGAGTTACCTCAAACTACCAAATTTTAGAACTTCACATGGCACAATCAGGAAACAAACACCTCAAAGAGAAAATGCAGCCATTTTCAATTCAAGCATTTCAAAACTTACCTAAAAATACTGTACCAGCTCACCACTGTTACCAGATGTAGATGGTAGAAATTTAAACTGTAAGCCATTGCATGAATATCAAGGGCAAGAGGTGTTGGTGGTTATTTCATTGGTGGTTGTTTCACGCAAACTCTTTTGCTGAGCAAAAAGAAAGGAAGTCAGTCTGGTGCAATGGTGAGAGTCACAGAAGGTGCGACCACGTACAGTCCACTGATGACAAATCCAATATTGAAGATTTTTGGCTGTTAGATGGAAGAATGGTGAAAAGCAGCCTAGGCCTATTGTTAGAGATTTTTTGAATATGCTCTCAGGTTCTTATGGGAGAATGATTGAAACTGAGAAGTTAATCTTTTATTATTAAATCGATCAAAAAAACCTTGTGCCAACATAAAATAATTATCATTCACATCAATTTGCTATAAAAAATGAAAGCAATAATAATAATGATACCCATAAAGATGATGATGATGATAATAATAATAATAATAATAATAATAATAATAATAATAATAATAATAATAATAATAATAAGAAGAAGAAGAAGAAGAAGAAGAAGAAGAAGAGGAGAAGGAAGAAGAAGAAGAAGAAGAAGAAGAAGAAGAAGAAGAAGAAGAAGAAGAAGAAGAAGAAGAAGACAGTCATGTCCCATTTTCTGCATGTAAACTTACCACAAATGTACAACTTTCATTTGCATAGTGATGACTTGCTGATATCGGTGTGCAATAAATATGCATAGCATAAAAATAGCCACATAACACTAGTGGCAGAGGCACAAACAATTTAAATTTTGTATAATTTTCTGGATTATTTCTGAATACGTAAAATAACGATTCCTTGGACTATTTTTTAAAATAAAACAAGTCAATAATAATAACTGGTGGAGTTCTTCAGAGACGGATCATCGGTTTTCACTCGACCCTCGACACTAAGGGTCAAGCATTTTAAAACAAAATCTTGCTGGAAGCAGACAATATAAAACAGATTGCTTTGCATTTTCAAGGAACACAAAATACATTTCATCAACGAATTCAATCTGACCGGCCATCACTTTCTATATGCAAAAGAAACCGAGAAACGAGTTCGCGTTCTCCGATGACTCTATAGGTACATCTGGAGACATATATCTGCCACCCCAACCGCGATAATTCTCTTGCGGGGAGCACAGAGATGCACAAATATAAAACAGCGAGTCGATCCATGGCTGGGGAGCTGTCGCGTATTCTTTATCGTGCTGTTGAGAAATGAGTTTCGAAGCCACAAGAAACCATGTACGCGCGTGTACAGTGGACGCACTCGACAGTCAGAACAATGCACTGCCACTACAGATGTAGCACAGTCACTGAATGACTGACTTGCTAATCAGAAGGAAATGAAAAATGTGCCATTCACCACCAAGAAGTGGGACATCTTGAACTTTCTAACAAAAGCAGTGTGACAAAGGATGAATTCTACCAGCCTAATAAAATGCTAGTAGCCAGCAATAAAGCTGCTAATACCATCTGCATTATGGCTCCAAGCCATCCTCTCCCTTTTCATGCAAACCGTCTCTCTCCAGCAGTGGCGGCTCCACCGGGGAACCCAGAAGGGCCCGTGCCCCCTATTGAGTGCCTGCCCCCCAAGTGGCCCCCCAGTTGGGACCTATACTTAATGCTACATACATTAAACAACAAATGGTTGGCTCCCCATGATTAGAAGTTGCCACCCCAACGGCCCCCCACTTGCCAAATCCTAGAGCCGCCACTGCTCTCCAGCTCTCTCTGCCTCTGACAGCAGGTACTTTGTACCATCACTAAGCTGTCAATAAAGTCATTGATGTGGTTCCACGTTGTCGTCCCTCTCTACCCTCTGCCCCTCCTTACAAATTGCCTCTGTCTCCCTCTCCCCTCATTAACTCCACCTGCTTTACCAATCAAATGGTATGCTAAACACTAAGGAAAATTCAGAGTTAAAGAAAAAAAATCATTGCACTATACTCAAGATTTTATGGTAACAGTAGATAACCTAATACCATTTAAGGCATCAATAGCTTTGGGTGAGATTATGCATATATGATGCCCGCTTACCAATATCATGCATCCCTCAAGAATGTACCAGGTAAGAATGTTCAAAACAATCAACCCACTAATAGTGGCACATTATGCCAACAATAAAAATTTCATAATAAACTCTGACATTCACATCAACATTTCAAACTTGTTTTCTACTATTTATCCTATTTAACTCTAACCTACAAAATCTGACCAGGCTTTTTTGGCTCTCAACCATCGTACTACCGCAGGCATTATCTGTGAATTACGATTTTACTTCTCAGCAACCATTGACTAAACCAAGTGCATCGTTAAAATGGTGCCCCAGAAGTTTGTGGATTGATGAATTCAAACTTCAAATACTGTCCTAGTAAAATGGGTCAGTAAATTGTCTTTGTTCATCCACAGGGTGTGCTGTTCTCTGACATATCACCGTAAAATCAGTTGTGGTCCTTTTCTCTGTAACCGAATTGCCGCCCCATTTATTCTTTCACTCTCACAAGTTTCAACTGTTATGGGTGTGATCTACTTACTTACTATATACATATAGATTTGTAGTCTTTGGTTTAGATCTCTTCCTCTTCCGTTGATGTTTTGGACTGTTATGTTACGAAAGAATATACTTTTATACAAAATCAACCGAAATGTCATTTATTTTACAACATCGCGCTCCGAGCCTCCAACACAACAAAGGTATCCGTCCTTTATTTGATTCAAAGCTGCTATAGAGAGAAAAGATATAAATTTATCAGTTTATGAAACTAATTTGAATAAGTTTGTCCATTGCACATTCTCAGCATGTTGGATTTGCTTTTGAATTGGAAGATGAAAGGAAACAAACAAACAAACAAACAAACAAACAAGAGGAAACAAGAATAAACAAGAGAACATCACTATAGTCTGTAAATCAACATACACAAAACAAGCATAGTACGCAATATATATATATATATATATATATATATATATATATATATATATATATATATATATATATATAACTAGTGTGGCTCAGAGTCAAATGGCAAAAATGTGTGTATATTATAGACACACATTCTACAATCTACATGAACATAGTAATACAGATACATAAGAATGTGCAATACAGTGGGTGTACCGGTACATGCAGACAATGATAACACATACAATTTTATGACAAAACTGGGTACACAGTGCACACTATGTGTGCAGTGTATATATACACTGCACACATAGAAAGAACTACAATGCAAGACTATTTTTAGTCTATGTAATTCATTTGGTGAATTAGTCGGACACTGGTGTTTTATGAATTTTTTCTGAAAATGTCAAACATCAAACTCAATGAAACTTCAGCATCAACGAAATGCAGTAAGGATTTTCTATTATAAAAAGTTATGTCTGAACTAGGCCTGTAGGAAGTTGGGGTGCAGGGAGTGGAGCCGCACCCCCTGGGAAAAAAATTAGGAGTGCACTGAATCCCCTGGAAGATGAGGCTGTTTTTTGCTGGTCAGGATTTTTGAAAATAAGGTAACAGATAAAGGAAGGGTGATGACTTTTTTGCTTGTCAGTCATTGTCATAACAATGGCTTGCCAGATACTGTAATGCATTGACAACCATTGCATAGGTACCATTTAATTAATTATTCATCTCAAGGGCATAATGTGTGAGCAATGTAAGTTGAAGAAATTACAGTACTTAGGGGTGCACCACTTCAAGGTCTTCATTGATAAGAGGCAGTCACACACTCAACAGAGAAGAGATATTTCTCTTTCAGCTTATACTAAATGTTTACACTTAAAACCTGATTAGTCAAAAGTTATGCAGAATTATTGCATTGTGTTCCTGAGCACAGCTCTAGAGGTTAGATTTTGAGGCAATGTTACTTTTTCACAAAAAATCTGTAACAATCACTAAAATCTGTCAAGTGTGATGTACATTGGAATATATGGGATTACTCTAACACTTTTCACAACAGCAAATGTACATACATATACGTAAATGCATACAGTATACATATATAACAGGCATTTGTTAATCATTAGGTGCTGCTCTGACTGTTAATGCTCAATTGTAGTGTTAGGAACAGAGTAACGGTGCAAAGAATATTTTCAAGAAGTTTGAAACCATTCAGAGCCAAATAAAACATTGATTTCAGAAAGGAAATGAAACTTCAACAGCTAAAGATCCGAGGAATCGAAATAACTAAAGAATAAGACCCAACAGAAGAAGCACAAAGAACAACGGAACATTGGAGATTAAGCAACAGCCGAACCTTTGAAAAACTGGAAAAGTGTGACAACGAAGAAGGAACCATTGAAGCTATCCACATGATCTGGGAAAGAAGCAACTGCCTAACAGCTGCCTGCATCCAAGAACTAGAACTGCAATCACAGTACTGTCATTACTTGGACAAAGCATTAGCACCAGTCGTTCTATACATATCAAAGATCCATATTGACAATCTGCCATAACCAGAGCTGACAACCCAATGTTCCTCCCCTCCCCTACCCCTCCCCCTCCCGGCCAGTGGGTATCACTATGCCGCCCATCAACCCAAGACCCCTGGCAGTAATCTTGTAGAACTCAATGTTTTGCGCCTATTAGAACTTGGCTTTTTCCGTGCCATTGATATATACGGATGCCATCTTCCATCACAGATCTTCAGGCAATTCGGTCGCAGAGCAATATTGTATGTGGACCAAAGTTCTTGGAAGAAGCCTCCTAACTCTGCCGTTTGGCCTACACTGTTTAGGTCACGTGACTCACCCCACACTTATGATTCTTCACTTAGCGAATGACTTAATGTGTGTTAACAGCCATGTAATAATAATAACAATAATAATAATAATAATAATAATAATAATAATAATAATCTTCTGACAATTGACGGCAAAGCAACTTGTTCGTGGTCATTAACCCCTTAACCGTGTATTTAACTGTAACTCAATGTAAAATGGACGGATTTATCCGGGATCCCCAGTTAAGGGGTTAACTGAAGCATTGCCAATACATGCATGCACATCCGTCTTCTTAAACTTCCTTGCCTATAAAATATTAAGACGCTTGAATTTCAAGGAAAGGTTTGATGAGAAAAACAAACCTGTCTTCTTGCCGATTCGTGAGTAAATGGCATCGCAAGGTCTCGTGGGATCTTTCGATGCGAAGGATGGTTGCGGGCGACCGACAAATCGACACTGACGGTCGGTTTCTGAATCGCTCGACAGTTCCACGGCACACATATTCTTCGCCTTGACAGAATCTGACAAGTCTTCACAATTTTCCGAATGACGACTCTTTTGCAACTGATAGCAAAGAAAACGCTGCTGTTGTTTTATCTGTTCATGTTCATTTTCGTCGTCGTCGTCATCGTCGTTGTCATCATCGTCATCATCATCAGAGCCACTGAAGTAGCTGTAAAGGCGATCGATGGAGTCAACTGAAGCCTTTGCGGGCAGCAATTGACCACCGCCAGTCGATGAATGATGGCGAAAATTTCTCTTCGTGGTCCACTTTGCATCCGAATCCAGCATCTCTTGATTCGCCGATGCCCTAACATTCAAAGGCGTGCATGTCCTCGAATGCATCCTAGCGTCGTTTCCGTCGTTTGAACTGTTCGACGTGCATCTGGAGGTCGGGACTCGTCTGGTAAGATGCTGACGCAGCGATGAGGCCGAAACCCCAACCTTTCCACTCCTGCTGTGATAATCCATTTTGCAAAAATGAGTGGAAGGCAATTCCTCCGCGGCTGATTTGTCTTTTAAACCATCATAAAAGCTTCGGTGGCGATACTGCAGGGCGGGGTGAGTGGACGTCCATTTGGAGGCTACAAAGCATATCACGTATCACATGAATGGTGCAAGTCACGTCTAATGTGCTAATCAATATAAAATCACCGCCCAACGCCTTTGCCTCGGCCAGGCAGTGTGAAACAAGATATAACTCATACTCAATCAACGGCCAACTTCTGACCAAAACAGAGCCAATCGTGAAAGCAGCATCATGACAAAAAAGTAATGTTATAAAAAAACTCAAAGAGAATGTAATATTTTATGTCTAAATTAAAAACATCATATTTCCAACAATGTAATGATAACAGCCACTAGAGATTTCATGTAGTTTCCTCCAAAATGGTGAGTAATCAATTCCTAGCAACTGATTCCTGGCAATCATTAATTATAAATTATTATTATCTAGCATTAGCATCCTATTTTAACCAGCTTTACATATATATAATATGAATCCATCCACTCAGTCCTTCCCCATCGAAGTCTTGCCTCTCTGCCAAGTGACTCCAAAATTGGGAGTGCTTCCAAGTAGGAACTGGGGTGGTGCTGAACAGATTACGTTACATCACATTCAGTGTTGTGCGTTACTGCATTACTGTAATGCGTTACTGTAATTAATTACTTTTAAAAGTAGTTAATTACTGTAACTAATTACTTTTTTGGAAAAGTAACGTGTTACAGTAATGGATTACTTTCAAGGGGTAACGGTAACGCAAAGTAACGCTAATAAAAGCGTTATTCCAATACCGACGGACAACGCACGCAGACACCATATACAATTTTTCATAGTCATTTTACAAATTATATAGCTAGATTTGATATTAATTACCGTGACTTTGGCACTTGGCCAAGGTTGGCCAGTCTAACTATCTTTATAAGCTCTACTATGTCTATGAACGGCTCAGATTCATAGAGGTCATTCATAGAATTTACAATGGCTGCCTCGTCCTAGTCGTCGTCCTTGGAGGGACGGTCCTCGTCCTTGTCCTTCGGGGGTCTGTCCTTCTCTTTATTCTCGTCCTTGGCTTGTCACTCCTTGTTAGCATAACTGGTATGTTTATAACTGGTAAATTTATAGGCCTATGGCCTATAAATTTTATTGAAATCACTACACACGCGGCCGAGATATTAAATGTTAAACATCGGTCTATCTTTTACTTTTACACTCTGTAGACTCCTGTGAAACAATCAGTCTATATCAATAACAGAACAGTGACTGAATATTGAGTAAATCTACATATTTTCTGTTATGAATGTACTTTGCTTTTAAAATCCATTTTATGTAAGATTTTGTTGGTACAATATTTTTCCATCCATTATAGATGCAATGAAGCCATCAGCCATAACTGTGCTGTGTTTATTTGAAGTAATCCTTAAAAATAATTAATTACTTTGACGAAGTAATAGTAATCAGTAATAGACTAGAAAGATGCTCGCTCCCTTTCGCTTAAGCCGCTCGCAGTGCAGGATAATACTAAAACCCAATAATTGAATTCATGCTGCTGAACAACGTTTCAATGACGTACATAGGCTCGCGCCACGTGGCCAAGCTCTGACGCTGCAACGTGCGCCGTCAACGCGGCGGCGTGGCGTTAAACCGGCGTGGCGTTAAGCCGCAAGTTGTAGGCCTACACACTATGACGCTGCAACGTGCGCCGTCAAACGCTTCGGCGTGGCCGTTAAGCCGGCGTGGCCGTTAAGCCGTGGTGGCGTTCGCCTCGCGTCGCCCGTTAACCGCCGTCGCATTTAAACCGCGAAGCCTAAGGTTCCAGAACGACCAATCAGAACGCTCACCCAGCTAACCAATCAGAACGGCAGAAGGTAACGAATGAGAACGTCATACAGCCAACCAGTCAGAACGCTCACACAGCCAACCAATCAGAACGCTTGAAGGTAACAGACATACAGAGCAAGAATCTTAATATTATACAAAAAATGCTCGCTTCGCGCTCTCCTTCTCTCTTCGCTCGCAGTGCAGGCTCGCTTCGTTCGAGGCAACGAATATTCCAACAAACAAATTAAACATAAACTGCTTACATAAATCGGGCCTAAATGTGCTCTATAAAATTAGCTTTAAGCGAAGCGTAACCGCGTCTTTCTAACGTTTATAACCGCAGAGATGTAGGCGCTATACGAAGCTCCTATTCAGCATTCGGCGCTGCACAAACATGCATTTAATTTAACTAATAATCGATGAATAATTAATTCCTTTGCAAGAAACCCGGGGATAAAAATTTCAGGAATCGATAGAAACGTAAGGAATTATAAAAAGGGACCTTAAAGTTTAAAGTACTAAACGGAACATTTGAAACTCATAATGCTAATATATAGGGCATGACGTTGCACATTTGCGTCAAATTGCGGGAGATTTCCGTAGCTATGCAAAAATCTCATAATGTTAATCTATAGGGCATGACGTTGCACATTTGCATAAAATTGCGGTAAATTTCCGTAGCTATGCAAAAATCTCATAATGCTAATCTATAGGGCATGACGTTGCACATTTGCGTCAAATTGCGGGAGATTTCCGTAGCTATGCAAAAATCTCAAAATGCTAATCTATAGGGCATGACGTTGCACATTTGCGTCAAATTGCGGTAGATTTCGGGAGGGAAGGGGGTATATTCCGGAGGCACACAGCCAAGCTCAACCAAAGGGATGGTTGGTTAGGAGATGGATGGGGAGAGGGGTTGGAAGAGGGATGGGGAGGGGTGGAGGGAAGGGGGTTGGGAGAGGTTTGGGAGGAAGGGGGGTTGGGAAGAGGGGTGGAGGAAGGGGGGTTGGGAGAGGGTTTGGGGGTTGGGATGGGAAGGAAGAGGGTTTGGGGTTGGGAGGGGAGGGGAGAGGGTTTGGAGGGTTGGGAGGGGAGGAAGTGGGTTGGGAGAGGAGGGGTGGAAAGAGGGTGGGGGAGGGAAGAGGGTGGGGAGGGGAGGGGTTTGTTTGAGAGAGGGATGGGGAGAGGGAAAGGGAACGGGGTTTGAGCTGCAATTAAGGCGCTTGCTCGCCGCCGGCTCGCAGTGCAGGATAATACTAATCCAATACCTATACCTAATACCCAATCATTGAATTCATGCTGAACAACATTTCAATGATCGCCACCTAGCCAAGCTCTGCGCCACGTAATAATTAGGCCTATGTACGTTAAAATCACGCAACTGTGGCCAATTGTGGCGCTGTGTACGTATTTTTGTGCACGTTAAAATGTACGCTAAAATTGCTCAACTACCTCAGGCTGCGAACAATTGTTACCAATAGCAACGTCGTCGCACGCCCAGCCCTCTGACGCTGCAATGACTCGACTAAACCGGTTCTACGAACAATTGTTACCAATAGCAACGTCGTCTTGAAACACGTCCCACCAACGCATCGCGCGACGTAAGGACTAAACGGTCTAAACCGTCTACCAATAGTCAACGCTCGCCCACCAACGCAGCGCGACGTAAGGACTAAACGGCCTAAACCGTCTACCAATAGTCAACCAATCAGAACGCTTGAAGGCAACAGACAAACTGGACAAACAGATAAGGATTTTAATATTATAAATTACTTTGTGATGTGAGTAATTAATTACTGTAATAGATTACTTTTGATGCTAAGTAATCAGTAATCAGTAACTAACTACTTTTGAAAAGTAACGTCACAACACTGATCACATTACAGAAAGTAAAGAAGTGAAATAATCAATTGCTATATTCTGAAGATTCAATCATTAATTTCAAGAACACTCTTTATAAAATGCCAGGAATAACGACACGTTAAGAGTTAGGCAAATATTGCCACAAAATAGATGTCAAGCTTCAAAAATTGTGAATCTTAGATGGAATTTCCAGCAACACAGCATATCTGCGGCTAATAGTTACTAAAAAAGCAATGAACAGATGCAAGTAGTGTAGAGTCTGTCCCACTGTAGAACAGTGGCGGCTCCACCGGGGGGCCAGAGGGGCCCGTGCCCCCCCTATTGAGAGCCTGGCCCCCCAGTGGCCCCTCAGTTGGGACCCTATACTTAATGCTACATACATTAAACAACAAAAGGTTGGCCTCCCATGATTAGAAGTTGCCACCCCAATGGCCCCCCCACTTGCCAAATCCTAGAGCCGCCACTGCTGTAGAAGGGTCATAATAGCAAACAGTACTGAAGACCATTCATGGCTTTCTTCTTTTTCTTACATCATCTATGATGACGTGAGAGATGACTCCAGGTCTTCCTGTCTCTTGTCATGTGTGTTGCTTCAACCGAGTTCAGATTTTGTTTTCCGGCATCTTCTTTTATATTATCTATCCATCTCTTATAGCTTGTCTTCCTCTACTTCTATTTCCTACAACATGACAGTGCAGCGCTTTCCAAGGCAGTCTTTCTTCCCCTATTCTTGTCACGTGTACAAGCCCTGTAGTTTTTAGCTTTTGGATTTTGTCTAATGCTGTGTCCGTCATGTTCGTTCTTTCTCTGGTTACTTCCAGAGATGTAGCAAGTACACAATGCTTCAAGTACAAGTACCTGGCCTCCGAGTACAAGTACACGTACAAGTACTTGCATTCCAAAAACTCCGAGTACAAGTACAAGTACAAGTACCTGGCCTCCGAGTACAAGTACAAGTACTAAAAATTTGTACTCGAGTACAACTCGAGTACAAGTACAAGTACCAAGTACTACATCTCTGGTTACTTCATTCCTGATCTTATCTCTTCTTGTAACTCCTAACATTCTTCTTAGGCATGCCATTTCGACAAAATTCATACATAAAATGATTAATTAATAAAGTGAATGCTACAGTTACTAGCTTTGATTCGCGTGTACGTACTACTGGTAATGTCAATTCAATAGGAAATGAAGTATACATGGGCCTAGCGCATGTAAATATGCATAGCTACATGATTCACAAATGACTGTTACAAACTAATACAAAGTGATTTGTCTAGCTTTCTTGTGTGTAAAATCTTGAATTGTCGCCCCTCCCCCTTCCTGTGCCGCCCTGGGTGTACCGCCCTTCTGGCCCCCATTAGGTATACCACACCACTCAAATTACCATTTGGAAGCAATTCCAGGTTTTTGCTGCTTCTTTGTATGAATTATTACCAAAGATCAGTCAGTCCCTTTGCTGGAAATGCCACATAAAGCCAGCAATGCAAAAATCTGTGATTCGTCCATATAGCCAGCAGTCTTATTCAATTAGATCACTGATAAGCCGACTTAATTGTCCGGATTAAATCGCAAATATCCACCCATAAATCTGAAAGAATCTTTGAGAATACTGTCTGAGATCAATTCAAAGATATGCAGACAACCATCTGATATGAAAAATGCAGTGATGAGAACGTTACTATAGCCTATGATAAGAAACTTTACCCCCCTTGTTTTTTTATCATTTGTCAACTCTGCCTACAGTAGAAAGAAATTCAGACAAGGAATTGAGAAAAGATAAAATCAGTTACAATGGTTACAGTGATTTTATATATATATATATATATATATATATATATATATATATATATATATATATATTAGGGTGTGACAAAAAGTACAAACTATATCCATTCAGTACTAAAAAGATGCTCTTTGATCTACTGATCAAGAAAAACCCCTATTTCAATATATTATTTTTATGTCTAGGGGTCCCAACTTTGAAAAAACTGCTTTATGAATAATATGTATATTGCTTATTTCATTGCAAAGCAATGGCTTCTTAACAATAACTGCATTAACATAGTTGCTGGGATATTATAAACTGTTTTGTTGAATCTATTGATAGTTTTTGATTAAATTTGGTAAACTTGGGTGTTTGCTGTTAAAATAATACAGGCTTTTCTACAATATCCTTCATAAAGTGATCCACTTCTTGGCACGCTAGTGGGTTCTGCTTTCTTCTCATGCCCATAGCAACCATTGTATTTATGATTTCTAATGATGATCATTAAGTGGGTTTAGAGGTGAATTGTAGTTAAATTATGGCAAGCTTTAGAACAGTGGTTCTCAACCCTTGTTCCTTGCGCGGACCACAAGTGGTCCGCAAGACGGGTCTAGTGGTCTGCGGCGAAGTCTGAAAAAACGTAAATAAAAATTAGACATATTAATTTTCCATGTGAAAAATCTGAAAAGTGAGACGATCAAAACAAGGTCATCAGCACAAAAAGGTTATCGGCACATTTCATTGTGTATTCTGTGCATTTTCTACGTGAAAAAGCATGACAAGCAAAAAATAACAAAAGGTCATCACCGCCTCTTTGTAGCAGATGACTGCTCAATTTAGCAGGTGGTCCGCGAGATATTTTTGAACTTCAAAAGAGGTCCGCGAGGCAAAGAGGATTGAGAACCACTGCTCTAGAACACGAAGTAAAAGTTGACATTCAGTATTTGGGTTTCAAAGGAATTAGCCAAAATTCCCAAAATGTGCTGCCAACGTGTGAAGATGTTCTAAGAGCGTGCTATTTTTAACAGCAAAAAGAGAGACATAAGACTGTTGATGTTGTAAAAACTTTTGCATCTGAAGTGATTGAGATATATAATAAGGCCAGCATACCTACTATTGCATTTGTCAGCATAGTGAAAAAAAGTGAAAAGGCTATTTGAGAAATGGAATGATCTGCAGAAAAAACTACCTGAAAACTGGATATTGAAAAATTGATCCAGTTACATCAAAATAGGCTGCAATAACTAGAAGACAGAAAATGAAAATTAACAAAGGTTGAAGGCAAAACAAAAAGAGAAATGGGAGAAAGTAGTACTGCTTTAGAAGAGTTTGAAATGAATTACAATTCAGAAAACAGTCCAAATGACCTTTGCAGTGATGTCAGTTACACGGGCAACGATGGGGAGACAGAAGAGGAGGATAGTGACAATCAGTGCTGTTCTAGCAGTGGTCCACAGAATAGACATCAGTATCTAGCTGCTGTCGGTGATGAGGACGAAAATATAAGAAAATTTGCTTATTCAAAATTTCACTATTTCGGAGTGATCATCAACACAGTGGTAGAATTCGTTGTTTTGACAAGAACAATATTACAATCAACTTCACTTCAGACTCCTACATCAACATTGATTGGGAACGGGTGACACTTGGCATCCATCCACTCGTGCATGACATCACTTCAGGAGCCATTGAAAATCATGCAGAAATAAGTATGCCATATTATCCATGTCATGCACAAGATGTGGAAAGACATATCAAGGATGTTTCTGTAGCCTTCCATAAAGTTTACGGATTCACGCCTTGGAGTTATAATTCAAATGAAGAAATCAAGATCAGAGTTGCCAACTATAGAAAGCAAATCACATTTACTGCACTAATAGTTAAACTGCAGCAATGTAGCATACGTATGATTTTGTTCTTATTTGGTCGGTTTTGTTCAATTTAGAAGATGATATGCTGCTTGACTCAGAGCATATAAGTTTGAATGGTGCAAAAGTATAAGTAAAATCCTTCCCGATCACTCATGGCTAACTTCAGGGCTCATAAGGCGGCGCTGATCTCCGTTACCAAGGCCCTCAGCCAGGCGACTGGTGCAAGTTACATGATACGGGGCCAGTGTTCTCATGAAACGCGACTGTTTACTCCGTGGATTAATCCGCTACTCATTGCCATCGTCATCTGGAGAAAAAAGGCTGAATTGACTTTAGGGCTCCTGCCAGAGTTGAACCCGCGACCTTCTGCTCCATCGTCCAGTGTTGTTATCATTCTGCTAAATTCTTGCCCCTGTCAACTTCCTACCCCTGCTAATTTCCCTATATTATATATATTTCCCTGCTATATTACACCATGGTGTAATGGTGCAATGGTGTAACTTGCTAATACTGTTAATGTCAGACTGGGTCGGAAAATGGCAATGCAATGCATAAATTTGGCAAAATTGACTTGCATTCTTAACAAAGTTGCTAGAAATGGGTGATTCATATGAAATATCTGTTTTCGATAGCTTATTTACTTTAATATGGATCATCGATTTCCGTTTGTACAGGATGTGAACTCTAAAATTTTGTACTTTTGTCACACCCTAATATATATATATATATATATATATATATATATATATATATATATATATATATATATATATATATATATATATATATATATATAGTGCATACAGATAATCTCTTGTGAACAAGGCAGTCCATGTACAGTAAAATATAAAATTCTAATTATATTTTGGTTTAGACTTGCATCAAACTTCTTTCTGTTGTCTCATCTCCAGCTTCATTTGTTATATATTACCTTATGTTCAGAGCCCAGAGCCGCAACTATCTGAATTGGGGGCTTGGGGACGGAAAATGTATACCTTGCCCAGAGTGCCAAATGCTCTCACTACGACTCTGCTTATGTTCTGCAAGATCTTTCTTCTTTGATGCATCCAGCTGTTCTAAATCTGTCAGGTATTTACAGAGCACAGGACAATGTCAAATGATTTCATATCTTTGTACGACCCTCTATTTTAAAGCATCCACCCTGCGAAACCAAAAACCAAAAAACCAATGTGCAAAATTGCCCAACAAACATTCCAAAATAACGAGCCTTTGGTAATAGTAGCAGCAGCAGCAGCAACAACAGCATCATCATCAGCAGCAGAAACCAAAAACCAAAAAACCAATGTGCAAAATTGCCCAACAAACATTCCAAAATAACGAGCCTTTGGTAATAGTAGCAGCAGCAGCAGCAACAACAGCATCATCATCATCAGCAGCAGCAGCAACAGTATAAGCAGCAGCAGTAGTAGTACAGTAGAACTTCACTATAATGTACTTAATGGGTCCATAAAATTCAGTATGCAATACCTGAGGTATGTTATATCCAATCCAATATGGTAGCACATACTACGGACACGTACATTGCTGTACATTATAATAGAGTATACTCTGTAACTGTGGCTGTTAAAAAGAAGTTCTTCTGTAGTACTAGTAGTAGTAGTAGTAGTAGTAGTAGTAGTAGTAGTAGTAGTAGTAGTAGTAGTAGTAGTAGTAGTGGTGAGTAGTAGTGGTAGTGGTGGTGGTGGTGGTAGTAGTGGTGGTAGTGGTAGTAGTGGTGTAGTGGTGGTGGTAAGTGTAGCAGTAGTAGTGGTAGTGGTAGTAGTAGTAGTAGTAGTAGTAGTGGTGTAGTAGTAGTAGTAGTAGTAGTAGTAGTAGTAGTAGTAGAATAGCTGCAGCAGTAGTAGTAATTATAAATTAAATATTTTTATTTGTGTCTTGAAGTTGCTAATAGATCTACAAGTGTACAAGATGCAGGCCGTATCCAGCCAATATGCATGTGGTTGAATACAAGAAAAAACTTTGTTTCAGCAAAGTTTCTTTATAAAGTTTCTTTATTTAAGGCATGTTCAAGAAGTGCATATATGTGAAAATCTTAAATTACATATATGAGACTCAAATTTTTTACATATGATAAAAATGAAATATAAATTTTTGTAACAATAATTTTTTTATATACTGTTTTGTGTAAAAGGCCTGCTGTAGTTCGTGTTAATGCTATGTGCAAATCCGGTCCACGACAACCACAAAGACTTTTATCTGGCCCGCCATTTGAAATGAGTTTGACACCTCTGCACTAGACAAGACAGAATTTTCTACAATGGGGTGTTGATGCCCATAGACCTAGAGGCGTTACATGGCAATTTCTTGGGAGGCAAAGTGGCATCCGTCATGGCCGCTGCGACAAATGCAAAGGAAGGCAAAACACATTCATTTCAACGGCAGCCGTGAGCGAGACTAATTTTCTGTTCAGCGGATTCAGTCCCATTGTCTAATGGCATCATCCAGAAACCTTTCAAAAAGGATCGATCTACTAAATCTTACTCCAGCCTCTGTCTCTCAATCTTTCTTTTCCATCCAACCACCATCTGGAGGGACCACTTCCACTTCTAAATAGATATCTGGCAAATTATATTGTGTCCTGTGGATCTGACTGAATGCCAAAGGATAAGCAAAAGCAGCTCTCTGTTGGTAAGAGGCTGTAGACAAAACAGCAATGGCATAACTTCTGCACATCCAAAATACATACCTACAACTAATGTGATATCTCATTTTTTTATTTACCTATATGATTTACTTAAATAACTGGAGCTTACAAAAGCAAGTTATCAGCAGACTATCATGTGGCTTAGCAATGCTCAAGTCAGCAGTGATGTTACAAGAACTGACCCTCCAAGGACGAGGGCAAGAACAAGGACTGGCCCCCAAGGAAGAGGGCAAGGACAAGGACTGACCACAAGGACAAGGATCAAGGACCAGTCTCTACCACAGGGAAGGGCATCATACGGCCTGCAGGCCAGATGTGATCCATGAGAGGCTTTAGAGTGGCCCGTCAAGGAGTTATACACAACATGTAAATTTTGCCCGCTAGTAACTCACAATGTGCTTTGGAGTGTCACCAAACTTCTTCTTGCATCATCTATCAGTGTAAATCTTGCTGAAAATTTGTGAATTGAGTTAAACTTAAAGCTTATAAAACAGAGAAAGGAAATTCGGTTGTGATGCTGGTATTATAAAACGAACAATGAATGGCATTAAAGAGTAAATGACTTAAGGCAAGTATGTAAATATAAATCAAAATACCTGAAAATGACATTTAACTAATTTGGTCCTTGCAGGGACTTTTCAAGGACTACCAGTACCGGGTAAGTCACAAGGACCAGGACCAACCTGCAAGGACAAGGACAAGACCCACAAGGACAAGGGCTTCAAATTGGTCCTTAACAAATCCTTAAGGACAAGGACCCGGACCAGGACCAACCTGCAAGGACGAGGACTAGACCCACAAGGACAAGGGTTTCAAATTGGTCCTTAACGAATCCTTAAGGACAAGGACCAGGACAAGGATTAACATCCCTGCAAGTCAGCAATGACAATGGAACCTTGCAAAGGGTAGACCCATAAGCAATATCTAATATCATGTGCTCAAGGCTGACTGAAGCATAGAAAACTATCGAGATGAGCTGTCTAAGTAACACATGGCAACTACAGCAAGACACACGGCACAGTGGACAGAAGAGAGAGGTTGAGTGAATCTATCCAAGCCTGTGAAATGAAGATGACATGAGAATGCTCGGATAACATAACAACATTGAGAAAATATTTCATACGGCAGTTTCTGTAAGACAAAATAAGACAGTAACAAGATAATGGTTGGAGTACTTTTGAGATATCACTCGTAAGAGGCGCTATATAAATGCATTGTGTATCATTGAGAAGTAAATGACCCTTTTAGGCAAAAAAGAACAGTGATGGGCACTAACTAAATTTGTTTAGTTAAACTTTAACTAAACTTTTTTGGCAATCAAGCAGTTTAACTTTTTAAGTAACTAACTTTTCACTGTAGTAGTTTAACTTTAACTGATAACTTTTAAAGCAGTTTAACTTATTGACATGAACTGAGCTAGTAAAACTAGGCTTAAACTTTATTATAATTTCACCACAATTAGTAAAACTAGGCTTAAACTTTACGATTATAATTTCATATAGCATAATAAATATAATAATAATAACGGTAATAATAATAATAATTCATAATTGAAACAGGTAATTATGGGACAGTGTTTTCAGTTTAACTAATGCCTTAACTAAACTTTCAACTAAAAAAGTAGTTTAACTAAAAGTTAACTAATTTTTAGTTAACCCCATCACTGAAAAAGAATGGCAAAATGTGTTTATTCTATTGTCATGGGGGATTTTGAAATGGTTGGGGGGAGGCAAGGTCTGAGTCTCCACACTTTTGGGAGGGAAATTTCCATCCCCATCATCATCTTCAATAACCGTAGGCTCAGCGCCCGTTGGTGTCTGATGCAATCATTGCAGTTTTGTCCCAATCTTTTCTGTTGGCAGCAACATGAAATAGTTCTTGCAGATATTTTCCACACCAATCACAAATGTCATCACACCATTCCCTGTGTGGCCTTCCTTTCTTGTTGGAACCGTCCATTATTCCAAGCATTATAGTCTTAATCTTTCTATCATCTTTCATACGACAAATATGTCCAAAGAGATGCAATTCCCAGCCATCATATAAAAAATTTGGGGAGGGAATTTTAAAACTTTGGGGGGAAATTCCCCCTCCCCAGAGAAGGCCTAGAATAAACACTGGTCCGGGAACATAATTCCTTCAGAAGAGACGTAGGAATGACATCATGTCTACAGACACTACTCAAATTTAATATGAATATAAAGAAAGTTGCAGAGCAGGCTCCTTTATCAATAATTGCCAATGAAATGAATCAGTTTAGGACAAGAGCTGTACAAAGTGGTACTAAAAGTTCAGTTGAACATGAATCAAGGAACATCCATAGCATTGACCTGATCTATGCGGATGAATCTAGAGCAATAAAATTGAAACTGATCATTGTCGTTGTACTCCTCCTTCTCCTCCTCTGCCTCCTCCTCGTCATCATCATCATCATCAGCAGCAGCAGCAGCAGCATTACAACAGTGATAACAAGTACTAATAGCAACAATATCCTGCAGACCAGTAAGGTAACACAGTCATTTGCTCATAATAATAAATTGTATTTTTTAGTAAAATCATTCAAGATGCAAACTTAATTTTTTTGGCAAACATTCCACATTTTGTCACAATAATTCTGATTATTCTTAATTAACATGACCTTAGCCTAGATATTTTCAAAACAATATTTAGGAATGATGGCATTTTGTTCGAACAATGTGCAGATGCCATAAATACTTGCGTATAAGTTGAAACATTTGGTTAAAGTTGATCCCAAAATGCATACTCAACCTACAACCGCATTAGTGTAACTTTTGTATCACAGAAGTGCATTAAATGCGGTATCAATTATATAGAATGTACGCCAAATCTCTCTCATGATGCCAAAAGTCATGATCTATGATGGCTCTTAGGAATTCAAGTTTCAAGATGCGGAAAGACGTGGAAATGTTTTCATAGTTCAAATTTTCTGTGACAACTCCACATCTAGCCATTTAGTAGCAAAAATATAAAATATGAGAAATAAAATCACCGGAACTGCTCCTTAGTCAACCGAAGCGATAAAATGAAACGACAACCGTTTAATCAATTTCATCCTAGGTAAATCTCTGACTGTCTGTCTGACCTGGTCTTTGTGGATGAATCTCTCTCTCTCTCTCTCTCTCTCTCTCTCTCTCTCTCTCTCTCTCTCTCTCTCTCTCTCTCCCTCCCTCCTCTGTGCGTGTCTGTCTGTCTCTGTCTCTGTCTGTCTGTCTGTCTCTTTCTCTCTCTCCCTCTCTCTCTCCCTCCTCTGTGCGTGTCTGTCTTTGTCTGTCTGTCTGTCTGTCTGTCTGTCTCTCTCTCTCTCTCTCTCTCTCTCTCTCTCTATCTCTATCTCAGGCCTCTGAAATGTAGCATCCATGGTAAAACCTGATAGTGTCACAACACTTAAACATATCACAAATGCAAAATGCGACAGAATGACCGTGCACCAACAACACAATCCGACAACCATTTGACATTAGTAATGATCGATCAGAGAGTTGGATGGAATTTCTGACATGCATCGGCAGAAAGATAATCAGACAGCAAGTGACGCTGCCGTGTCAGTGATGCATGAAGACAATGCACATTTGGCGCTGAGCTTCCGCCGCAGGTTTCTGTGGAAGAGGAGTACCGGTAGACATTGAATGAAAACTGAAAATTACTAGATTATCGAGTGCTGAATATGTCTCAAAGCTTAAATGCAGAATGTCTACAACGTGAACTAGCAGCATAGTCACTTCCAAGTACGAATCTGTCAGTAGAATGTCAGTACTGCCTGCTGTCAAACTGGGTTTAGTTCCCAGGCACTCACATGTCCACTGGTGCACAGTGGCAGCTCCATAAGGAGCCCGTGCCCCCATATTGAGTGCCTGGCCCCCCAGTGGCCCCCTGTTGGGACCCTATACTTAATACTACATACCTAACAACAAATGGTTGCCCCCATGATTAGAAGATGCCACCCCAACGGCCCCCCACTTGCCAAATCCTGGAGCCGCCACTGCTGGTGCAGAGCAGAAATTAATATGATCCTTAGCATCGCAGACTGATGACTGTAGTTCATTATTATCAAGGCGCTATAACTAAATTTAAACCAGAACAGTGAACTACATCATACAAAGAATAATTAATAGTTAAGGCCGCATGCAGGTAACTGAGTAGCGAGTATTAACCTTTTAACTGGGGATTTTTAGTAAAATCATTCAAGATGCAAACTTGATTTTTTGCAGACATTCCACATTTCGTCACAATAATTCTGATTATTCTTAATTAACATGACCTTAGCCTAGATATTTTCAAAACGATATTTAGGAATGATGGCATTTTGTTCAAACAATGTGCAGATGCCATAAATACTTGCATATAAGTTGAAACATTTGGTTAAAATTGATCCCAAAATGCATACTCAACCTATAAACGCATTAGTGTAACTTGTGTATCACAAAAGTGCATTAAATGCATTAAATGGATATATCAGTCATTTTACATTGAGTTACAGTTAAATACATGGTTAAGGGGTTAATTAAGTGACTACTGGTAACTGGTAACCGTATTAAGTAGTAATTTAGGGTCATTCTAATCCTGTGTGGTAATTATAATATTCACTGAGGATCCGGGTCTGGCAAATGTTGACCCAAAATATCCGGATCCGGTGGAAAATATCCATCCAGTCATTCCCTACAATAAGCTCATGAAGTTCTGCTGCCAGTGTTCATGTAACGGATGATAATACAAATAATGGAAGTAAACTGCAAACTTCTAAAATTTCAGTGTGTTAGCAACAATTTCCGGTAAGACACCAGTATTTCTAAAATTTCTACTACCCAAAATAAAAAGTAATTATTATTAATTATACAGTATTAAAATGATGCTACTGTTAAATTTTATGGCATCTACGCCGTGCTACAACAATTTGTCATCGGAGAGAAAATTCTGTGATAAATATAAAATTAAAATTTCACTCGTAAATTATAAAAATTTCCTCACAAGCATTGTAAATTCAAAAATGCATCTATCCTGCCACTCAAACTCTCTGTATTTGTGACCAAAAGAGAAGGCCTATGACAGTCTAAAATAAACTTCATGAACATCAAAATAAATATGACACTTTGACTTTGCTATAAATCAGTCCACTTCATTAGTTTCCTAACAAAATGTCTTGAACCTTCAACTCAATTTTCATCCATTGAACACCAGCATTTGCGCCATTCGCTGGCACATATTAACCTACGATTGCTGAAACTGGACGAGTCCTTTCCATTCAAAGTCGTAAATTTCACAAGCAGCCACTGACACGGTGCCTGGCGTCTGAGACAGAAATCTTTCATCGGATATCCGCAAAGCAACAATAAAGTTGATAAACTGTATGTATATTATACTGACTCAACCATCGATTTGAAATTCAGCCAATCCAACGTCACAGCAACAATGAAATGCTCAGAATTGGCCGAAGGAGTCCATTTCTCCGAAAGAATGCTAAAAAATCATCTCCAGGGACCTGTCTCACTGCACAGAATATCTTAATTACGTTCTTTGCCGAACTGCAGTTAGTTGCTGAAAAGGGAAGAAAGAGGCAATAATGCAGCCCGGAGAACGCCTTTAAAGCACCATGCCAGGTTTAGAACAGTAAAAATGGCACAGAAGCATCTCCGATACAGATTCGGTGTTTAATTTGCTGTAGGAGGGTTGGAAGACAGGATGTCTTGCTGCGGCAGATTTGGAAGTCTCGGGTTTCTTCTGGATTTTCTGCTCTTGAAAACAATCAAAATTAGAACAAGTCCACAAGGTCCAGATATGAAAACGGTGCACGTAAAGAACAAGATGTGAGAAACGTGTCTAAACTCGCCAACCCTCACTGGCAAACGACCTAGATGGCTGACTTTACTTTACTTACTGACCTATCCATAGGGATTGGTGGGGGTTGACTGCAGTTTGGTATTTCTCCACAGTGATGCCTTTAAAATTGTTCAGACAAAACTTGTTGCCACAAAAAGTCTGTATAAGACCTACTTGTGCAGATGTCAGAAGAGGTCAGCTACAATTAGTGTGAATGTCAGTTGAGTTTTTATCACAATATCCCAAGATTAAGATTCCATCAAGAGGATTCAGTTCTCGGATTATGGAGGGGGAGGGAATTTATTGCATATATTGGGCAACCAACAAATCTCTCCTCTGTAAACCTTCCTTGGTCAAAGTTTAATCCAAGTTAATTAGCAATCGATGTTCCCAACAAAACTTCTGAAAACCTACATTATCATAATAATAATAATAATAATAATAATAATAATAATAATAATAATAATAATAATAATAATAATTAATAATAATAACATTAATAATAATAATAATAATAATAATAATAATAATAATAATAATAATAATAATAGTAATAATAATAATAATAATAATAGGCTATTCTGCACAGAATATCATGGAACTTTCAACATCTATCATTAAATTTACTAAAACAGAAGCAATCGAATGAACAGATAAAGATAACAATAATAAAAATAATAATAATTATTGTAATTATAATTATAATAATAGGGTATGGGTGGTTCAGTCTGCCTGTGTGAGGACTGTTTGTCAGCAACTGACTGGCAGTTTCACAAATTTCTTTGAAAATGAATGAAAATGGACGACCTCAGTAACTTCAGTAATGAGCATTGTTGCTCATCATTGAGGCAACTGCAGTCAAATAACCATTTAAATAGAAGTCAGAATCCATCACATTTTACGAACTGCTAGTCCAAATTTTATCACTTCAACCTTGGCTTCTCCATTTGGTTCTTCCTCATTTGTAAATATGCTTATTTGGTGCCATGCATTGCTGTGTTGGCGACTATGTATATGTACCGTACTTCCATCTGCTTCTGTCATTGGTAGCTTGTATCATTTCCTCCACTGATTTGGTTTATTGGTTTACTTCAACTCAACTCAAAAGCTGTAACATGCAATATGCCAAAATACATTAAAATAACAGAGTAATATTAATAGGCTTCACTTCCATTCTTTCTGATAGCATGCAGTTTGTAAATGCTAATCTTTGTCTTCTTCCTGATCTGCGTCCGTTCCTGTTGTTATTAAGTTTTCCAATTCATTTTCCCCATTATATGTCCAAAAAATTGTAATGCTCTTTTCTTTTACTGTTCCTTTACTAGATTCCTATTGGTGTTTGTCAATGACAACAATTCTTCAGAGAATAGCAAACAAATTTTTAAAATATGGCAAAGAAGTCACATATTCACTCCCAGTCATAAAATAAACATATAATTGACTGGCAATAATTACAATTTACAAGTAAAATTATCAGGTAACTGTTGCAAATATCAGGAGCACTGTTTGATATGCATGCAGTGGAAGGACACATTGTTTACTGTTATTTATTACACAGAGTCTCTGGTCAGTATCTGTTTTTTTCCGCCAGCGTGTCAGCAAGAGGTTCGTTGGCATCTGACAGCGGACAAATGGCAACAACGGCCGCCGACAATTAAAGTACGGTGTCAGATCCTAGATCTTGAGTAATGACGTTCATTAGCCTATTGACTCTGCAACAAATGGCATTGAGTTTTCTGCCAGACTAAACCCATCAAATCGGGGCTTGAATTTCTGAATTCGATGAGGCTCCGCGACTCTTCGTCGACATTAGCGGTCTGAAAAACAGATTTCCAGGTGAAAAATGCTTGCCGTTTGCCCGGTTTCTACCAATGGTGGGGTTGGTAGATCAATCTCCCGATGAAATAAAAACTGAGGGATTAGCTGTAATGAAAATGGGTCCAAAATTTCTAAATGGAGAGTTTACTCCAGCATTAAAGAGGCCTTCTTTCATATTACCTAGAATTTAGGACAGATGACCTGTATTTATCTGGTGTATTTTCCTTGTTATCTTCTGGGTAACGTTTGTCGACGTCTGATACTGCTTTCATTGCATTCTCTGTGTGCAACAGGGATATTTCTAGGATTGTGAATTTGGGGGGTGTGTCGACCTCAAATTGGGGGTGTCCGGAGCTAATTAGTATGCATTTTGTATGCATACCATTGTCACATTACCAAATTTTGGAGGGTGTCGACCTCAAATTTGGGGAGAGTGTTGGGGCAGTGTAAGGGGGGGTTTAAAAATATCCCTGGTGTGCAACGTGATTAGAAAAACTCCAGAATGAATGGGTGATGATGCTGAATGTCATACTGCAATAACTGTTCATTAAGATGAAACTCACGTGAAGCAGAATTCTGTTATTTTGGTAGCTGGAATAGTAACTCACTCAATCTGACTTTTGCTGCAATCATCAACATCCTAATGATTAAAGTTTATTGCCTTAAAGTTGCTCTTAAAATTCTATCCCAACAATAAAAGCTTAACCGACTGTCACTATGTCAAATCCTGCACACAAACATTTAGGATTGGTATGGCATAATGCTCATACATGTTTAACATCATAGCTCATTTTTTGCAATTGCATAACATATAATAATTATGCACTTGAATAGCACAGAAGTATAAAGTCTAATACTATTATCTGCACAGAAGATTAAGTCTATGCTGGAGATATAAGCCAGAATGTGGAACAGCAGTGAAGGGTATCGAGCGACTGCTCAAGGAGGAAACTTTTAAAATTAAAGGATCTATTATAGTTATATGAGTGCCTTCTTTGGTTAATATATACGCAAGTGTATCAAAGTCACAATGTGTGTAGACAATACATTAAATAGACAGATATATATATATATATAATTATATATATAATTATATATATAATTATATATATACACACACAATCCTGTATGTGTAATTGCGTATATATGTGTATATATACATGTATCACTGTACTCTGCATTCAATTTATTTAAATCTCTATTTCATGACAGCTGCAAGCATTGCATTATATGTGTATATATATTTGTATATGTCTAGACTGTAAAGCATTATGAATGGATATATCACAGTGCATGTCTACAAGCGAGTAATGCAATCATCACTTCACACTGAAAACGGCATTACCGGTATATGTCAGTTTTTATTAAATCGATTCAGTAAAACTTTACAAAAATACTGTGTTTGCTGACACATATCTCCAACCAAAGTTGATCATCTTCATATTTTGGACTATTACAACTTTAGGGGAGAGCAAGTCCCTCAAATTTCCACAGTAAAATGACTATTTAGTTTTCATACAGGGCAGACCCTAATGAACCACTCTAAATCCTGCTATTATACTATTATCATTATTATTATTATTATTATTATTATTATTATTATTATTATTATTATTATTATTTTGAAAATTGGTTTAGATGTTAGAACATGATAGAATTATTTGGTTTTCAGTTACCGGTAATAGGCATGCCATATAATTTGGTTTTCGTCCTATTTGCCACAGTCCGTAGGAGAAACAGAAGACCGGAATACACACCGAAAGGCAGCACGCAAGACCGACTTTCATAAATCCAAATTCACTTGTAACAATGATCGACCTAGCCAGGCTCTGTCGAGACCCAGCACAGCCGGTCACCGGACTGCACAATGAGCACGCAAGAAATTGGTCGGGAACTGGCACAAATACTTGGATCCTGTGAATAAGTAATGGTGACATACCTGAGCTCATCTGGTCCAATGCTTAGCAGAGGATCATTCTAAATAAGCAAAATGAACAATGTAACGTATCACGAGGTTGTCAAAATGTATGTTAATCTCACACAAAATAAACCCAATTTATTTATTTTATTTATTGACAATTTATATAGCGCAGTAAACAAGGCTAAGGCCTACAACAAGAGCGCTTAACACAGTTCGTATCCAATATGAAATAAATGTGTCTTCAAATTTCTAATGAATAGTCCAGCTGAGACTGCTCCAGTCACATTGTCTGGAAGGGAGTTCCACAGGGCGGAATTCCCCCACACAAATGATCTTTCCCCATACTTAGGGGTTTTGGACGGGGGAGGGACCAACAACTGCACTCTCCGACTGGACCTGAGAACCGATCTCCTCTCGATCACGGTCGATCCTCGTACAAGCACCGTTAGATAATCAGGACAGAGTGGATCGTGTAAAGCCCGATACGTAAGCCAACAGCACTTTTCTACAATTCTACTACTAAAACTTCCATACTAAATCATTTACCATCCAACTGATAGATGTTTCTGATAAGTCCACCATTTGCCATCTTTGTGCTACAACCAGAGGTAGGCTAGCATTTTCTTTAAAGGGTTGCATAAAATCAAGTACAACTTTAGGTGGGCTGCATATACAAAAAGCCAAAATGTACTGTAATCATCATCATAGGTTACTTTTAGTATCATTTATTTAGTCTTTAGCAGACTAGCATTATGATATTAAATATTTATTGCTAAAATATCAACTACACTGTATTTAATAACCATTCCTAAGATTTTAAAGTAGTGTCGTGTTTTTATAAAATAATTTTAAACATTCCATAAAATAGTTTCAAATTATCTCTTACTTTCAGCTGCTCATGTGAATATTTCTAAATGATATTGTGGGCTTCGTGAAATCTGATGGCGGGCCGCATGCGGCCCGCGGGCCATAGTTTGCCCACCTCTGTGCTACACGCTAAATTCATTCATAAATGTTAAATCGCTATTTCATGATAGTTTCAAACATTTCTCTACCGTGTATAACTGCAGTGGAAATTACACATAGCATAAGAAATTGTCCTCATGAATCCAAAGTGAAGATCAACACTACAACTTAATCAACATGCGATTAGATTCTGCAGAGACAATCTCACTAAACAATCTAATGAATTACATCGTATTTTATAAATATAGTATTGCACATTAAATCCATGTGACACTTACGACATCGACAAAATTTTCAATCACAAAAGTAATTTCAGAGCAGTCAAATTGATCTATTCTGCAGAAAGTTCTACGGGTACTTCTGCAGAAAGACTTAAGATCAACCGTTCCTGGGTCATTATGTTGCTCTAAATTATACAGCACCAAAAACACAGTAATATTATCTGAATATGCATTAATCATTCATGGTGTGAGCTTTGCTTAGCACATCAATCCATATAAACAGCAGCTTCTGTCTTTCACTCACTCATCCCTTCCTGTCTACTAAGACAATCTAATGCATTAGAAATTACTCTGTGCAGTTCATTTCTGCGTCGAATTACTGCTTCAGTGGAACTAGTTTGCTGCTGGCATTTAATAATTAATGTGACAGAGTAATACGAATTTTGAAAATTCTAAAATGGTCAACCAGTCCATGTTTCGTTGGCAATGCTCAGAATGACACAGAGCAGAATGTATTGCCGAAGCTTTAAGCTTTATGCCCGACTGTGAATCGCCTTGAAAATTACCATTGAAGAGACAAAAACCCATATCTGAAAGCATAATTCTATCAAGTCTGTTTCATTGAGTTAAGCGTCCACCTCAGCTGGAATTTTCATCCTATTTAGTTCAAAGCATGGCGATTGTTCCTGCCAACAAGTCAATTTGTTGTTTGCAGGTCCAAAACAAGAAACCTTTTCAGCGATTTCCACATGTTTTATAAGCATTAGAGAAGATTGGATTGCATGGAAAGAGAGAGAGAGAGACGACTTTCCCAAATGATCTAAGCGGTCAGTAGCAACCAAATGGCTCAGTGACTATAATGGCACCTTCTAAATTGATAATTAATAGAATGAATTGCCTGCATCTACCTTAACTCCTATTTTACTGTGGCTAGAATGACTTGTGTTCCAGTAACAGAAACAAAATGTAAGAGACACATGCACTCGTGATGGTCAGAGACAGTAACCTAAAACTCAGAAACACTACATTATTTATTTGCTAGAAGAAGTGATTTATATGACTACAGTTAATAATTCAAGAATCATCTACGGTGTAATTTCAAATCATAACTCCAGATGCTTCGTGAAATCCGGTGGCGGGCCGCATGCGGCCCACGGGCCGTAGTTTGCCCACCTCTGTGCTACACGCTAAATTCATTCATAAATGTTAAATCGCTATTTCGTGATAGTTTCAAACATTTCTCTATTGTGTATAACTGCAGTGGAAATTACACATAGCATAAGTAAATATTAGTAAATATCCATTAGTAAATAGACCAGTGGCACAGACAGGATTTCTGGAAGCCCCGGTTTGGTTTTGATCATAACCACCAACTTCAAAAAATCTTGACAAGCAAAAAAGGTCATCAAGCCCTTACATCTTTACATTCTACAGTGCTTAGGAATTGTTTTGGGTCAGCAGCCGAGGGGGGTTGACCCAAAACCATGTCCAAAAATAAAAAATGATGCATGAAAACACATTTTAAATATTTTTTTGTCAGCAGCCAAGGGCAGGTTTTAACCCCCATCTCCCCTTGCCTACACCACTGAAATAGACAAAATTACTAAACTTGCTAATCCTGTAAGGTGAATGATATCCCTAATCGTCTTCATTATGGTTCTTCTGGTTTTCTACAAAGAAGAAATCCTACTAAACCACTTAACAATTCAGTTACTATTATTATGACTAACACACATAAAAATAGACACTAGCATAGTCACTATTTACAAGCTGCAGCTGCTGAGACTGATAGTTATCATTTGAAGACATAAAGAGTACAAAATAGCAGTACTGTCAACAAAAAGCAAGGAAAACTCAGAGCATGGTTGGTGAAAGTAATTTTTAAAGTACCGGTGAGCAGAAGTTGATGAACTAGTATTTGCAGAATGGCATATGTAAACTTCCATCATTTTAAAGCAAGTAACACAGACAGTAACATTCAGAGAATCTTTACTTTGCTTGGACATGGCTGTACATTGTACAGGCCTAAATTGTATTCCTGACCGAATTAAATAAGAGCATGCCAACTCTTATTTAAACAATAATCTTTCAACTCATATCCAGAAGAAGAGAACATGCATCCATCACGATGCAATTCCTCCAATAATAAAAACGAATAGCAGAACCCAAACAAAGCATATTTATTCGTCCCGTCAGCAAGAGAAACTTTTTCACTCCACTTTTGTTCCGTGCGTGTGCCCAAATAATCCACCAAATGAGAAATGATTTCTGCTACCGCTTGCGCTGGCACGCTTTCTAAATATCCCAATGTTTATATTCTTAAGCATCTTCATTAATGATCATAAACACACACACACACACACACACACACACACACACACACACATGCACAAAACAGTGCATGGTTTCCATTTTAGTTAAGAGTTCTCACATCTACTAGTTATCTCCCTGTGCCAGCAGCTGGATATATCCAAAAATGCTCTCTCTAAATCGGGATTCTTGGTTGGCAATGCCAGCTGCCATATTCCTGACCTTGGACAAACAATCTGGTCGACCTGGTGGATCAATCAGATGACACAGAAGGATCAAGTCAGATTAAGTGATGCAGCAAAGAGAGCTCAGCTTCTTGAAGTGAACCTTCCTCGTTTACATTCATCATCTGGAGAAACATACAGGATGTAATGTAATGTAGATTTAAATTTGCGCCTCTTCTATTTCTCTATTTCCACTCAGAGGCACTCCCATCTTGGGACTTGCTAAGTAAAGAAGAAAAACTTTGATTTTTGTGGCGTGATTTCAGAGATGGTGGTAGAAAGTTGCGGCAGATGGAATGGGATGTGTGGAAAATTCTGGAATTCATCATGACATATAAATACATTTAACTGATTCTTAGGTTCTGGACATTCAAATTCAATACTTTCATATAAGTACACCAAAAATTTGCCAAATGCAGACATCATTCTCACCTATTCAATCTGAAAACGTAATAAAATGTTAAGAGATTTTACTGCTCAAGAATAGCGCCAAGTCAAACATTAAACATTGTGACAACATTAAAGGCAACATAGTTCACAGTTTCATGAACTTGCTCAACATTCAATCTGAGTTACACAAACTTCCAGTAAATAAAGCATACAGATTGGGACTATGGTTCTGGTTATCACACAGACACCAGAAGAATAACAACCAAACCGTATATCACGGCATTAGCATTTTCTCCACCCAAGAAAGACAGAGGCGATGTCCGTGAAATGATATCCGCTTAACTTAAGATGAATAATGAATAGAAAGCTGAGAAAAATATAAGACTTAAGAGAAAACAACTCCCAACAGGGCACTTAATTATCTCTGGATTCTCTTTTCTTTCAGAAAGTCATGAATAATATTGCAGCAACGTCCAATTCTTAACGCTTCATTGTTTTACGATAACCTGATTTCCCCTACTTAATCCTGACAACAGCCAATTTTTTTACAGGCTGGTCTCTCTCTGTCTGTCTGTCTGTCTGTCTGTCTGTCTGTCTGTCTGTCTCTCTCTCTCTCTCTCTCTCTCTCTCTCTCTCTCTCTCTCGGGACGACACCGCCCAAACGAAATAGCAACAATCAATGTTCCTTCTAAGGTGGGCGCGTGGGCACGTGCCCAAAAACGGGAGACCCACACACAATTTTTATTGCCCAAAAATTTGCAGGTTTTATTTTTTGGGAAAAAATTAAGAAATTCTTTGAAAAAGGTAATCACCACCACTTGATCTGTGCATTATTTTTAATATCATCTCCGTGAAATGATGCATGATAAGCAAAAAGGTCATCCCCACTTTTTTAACACTTGACACGTGGTTTATTATGGTCGCGATCTTTGCAAAAAGTAAAATTGCCCAAAAGCTAGTCAATTTGAAAATTGTTGCCCAAGAGAAATGTCATGCACACACGGACCCTCAAGAATTAGAGGAAATATTGGCAACAATCCTATCTGAATCAACTATTGCAATTCACAGGTTTACAGGCTGGTCTCTCTCTCTCTCTCTCTCTCTCTCTCTCTCTCTCTCTCTCTCTCTCTCTCTCTCTCTCTCTCTCTCTCTCTCTCTCTCTGTATAGTCATAGACAAAATTCTTTAAGTTTGACAGCAAAGTACAGTACTAAAAACTAGAGCAAACTGAATTTTTAAAGCAAAAACATTTAAATTTCATCATATGACAATTTCTGAGGTGTATCTGCCCTTTGAATTTAATCATCCATTTTTGTACAGTCTCAAAATCACATTAAAGCGTATATCAATACAGTTTTAATTTCATGCTGCAGAAGTAGAAGGTGACCTAATCTTTGGACCATTTGCCTACACAGAGTGTGAATCCGGCTTGACAACATTGGCACCAGAACAAAAGTCTAATGCTGTGGATGACAGTGGATCAGTGTTTATTCTAGCCACCTTGACATTGGAGGGGAGTTTGAAATGTTTGGGGGAGAAGGTTTGTCTGCCCAAAAACCTTGACGGGCAAAAAAAGGTCATCACATCCTTCCTTTTCTTTCAAATACTCTTCTATATGGTCATATCCTTCTCTTTTTCCCCTCTCAAAAATAAAAAAGGGAAATTTCCATCCCCCAATGCAACATATAGAAATCTGGGGGGGATTTTTCAAACTTGGGGGGGAAATCCCCCCAAAAGGACCTAGGATAAACACTGACAGTGGATCCTGAATTTGTGCCTATGTCTATATATCTTTAATCTAATTTTTACAAAATCAATCTAACAGAAATAACACTAACGGGGGCGGCGCTGGGTTTTGTTGGCTTGGTGGGTCTAATGTAATCTACACAACCAGGACCCTGCTCAGACTACCCCTCCCCATCACCCCACCCCACCCCAAATCATAATTTCTCTGCAGATTTGCACGATTTGCTCGGGTGTCCCTGCCCGAGAATGGGTGGGTCCGGACCCGCGGACCTACCCCCTAGCGCCGCCCCTGAACACTAAACATGATTCACTGAATCTCTTAATAATAATTCAATTGTTTTGTAACTCACTCTATAAAAGCCATGCAATTCCTCTTCGCAAATTACTTCAGAGACAATTCTATTACCCAATTTTAGGATGTGGATGGTTCATCCCTAGAGGATTAATGTCCTAATCCATTCTACAAGATTCCAAACAGAATCCAACAAATACAAGACCAAGTCTGGGCATTATCAGAAAATCCGAACACGTTTATATTGGCCGAACATTTCCTGTCTACACAAACAGCGTTCCATTCAGTCAACCTCACCTCCAACTGTTTCCTCCTGTTCCAGGACGAATGCCCGGTGGCAAAGGTTTCCAGATGCTGGTATGTCTTAAATTAGCTCAGCGTCCGTGCGTGCACGACCACAAGCAAATGTCGCGCAAGCAATGACTGCATGCCGGCGTCGTGCATACATACACGTCGTCAGATGGGAGCTGCTACCCATGTTAAAGCTGCATTTGCATCAGAACAATACTGAATGCGCTGGACAAAGAAGAACGCTGTCGTCGAATATTAGGTATTTTGCATATTGGAAAGCTACGATACACCATATCATACCGTAATATTGATGGAATTGCAATACTTATTTCATTTTTAAATATGACAAAAATTAACAACGAATAAACTTATATGCCCTAGGCGGGTTCAAAGGATGGCCCCGTGCCCCTTGAACGTCCCCTACCCCTCCCCCTACCCCGCGATAGCCCCCATCGAAGGTGATATTCCTCTTGTATGTGCTGATTTATGAAAAAATGTTGACCAACCCATTTTTAATTTGCCACCACAATACCCCACACCAACTGCCACCCCACGGCCCACACCAACTGCCCAATTCTGGAGCCGCCATTGGATCTATAATCTCAGACAGTTAAAAGACTTCTCTTTCTCCTGTTTTCTTACCTTTCCAGTCACGTTTTCTTAGAATTTCTGAACTTGACGAGAAAAGCGGACTTTCTTTATGCCTATATAAGATAAAGACGCACGAGGTAACGTCTACGCCGTCACGGTCTATGACGGGGATTTATATGCTATTTCAGAAACCATGGCCAAACTCAAGGATTCATCGTTTATAACTAAATTGAGGTTTTAAAGAACAAATAGGCACATGACTTTGAATTGACTTTTTCAACAACTGAATCACTTTAAGCTTTCTTAGTGTTATTACAGTACACTGTACAGTGGCGTAGCCAGGATTTCCGGAAGGGAGGTTTGGTTTTGACCGTGATCAACTTTCGAAAATATCTTGACAAGCCAAAAAGGTCATCCTACTCTGTATTTTCTTCTAAGATGTATCCTTTCAGATGCTGACAAGCAAAAAATAGGTCGTTACGCCTATGGTGCTTTAAAAATTTTGATCAGCAACCCCAAAGGGGTTGACCCTCAAAACCACATCCGATAAATTAAAAATGCCAAGGACATTAAAAAATTTTCGTAAAATTTTTTAACCCCAAACCGCTCTTGGCTCGTTTTAACCCCTTATTACTATAGGGGCCGAGTGTTTATTCTAGCCACCTTGACATTGGGGAGGAGTTTTACATGTTCAGGGGATATGGTTTGTCTGCCCAAAAACCTTGACACAACATATAGAAATTTGGGGGAGGGATCCCCCAAAACAGGCCTAGAACAAACACTGATAGGGGCCTATAAATGTCCTGGATAACAGTGGACAGAGATTGTCTCAAAATCCATCAAGGCAGATTTTGATTTACCATTTACCTAGGTTTTGCATCTTAAGCTTTATCAAAAATTTCTATTAGTTGCTTATAATGCTTTGAAAGTTCAATTTACTGTCCACAGCTGGTCAATTTCAATACTTAAAAGTAACTGTATGGCTAATTTTCTTTAATACCGTACTTGTATATAAATATGGATGAAAACCAGCTTCATTGTCTGCTCTCAAACTAACTCACAGCAAATGCATCTACCTGGTACATGTAGTAAAATGCAGTTAAGCTTTTTAACAAATAGATATTCTGCTCACCAATAACTTTGACTTACACAATCATATTTAACGGAATTGCAAGTCATGCTTGCAAAATACAAATGCAAAGTATTTACTGTATGTGATAAAAGTTAACATTGCATATGGACTGTACTGTATAAAGTTACATTTGAGGTCATTTAAATTCCAAGCATCAGCCAAGGCCAGCCCTACATGCCCATCTGTATCTTTTCCTGTCCTTGATCAAACTACCTGAAGGCAAATACAGTATACTGTATGTTTGAACTGTAGGTAGTGTAGGTTGCACAACATATGAATGTTGAATTTCTACACAAGGGACTTGAATCTAGGAAGAAAATTAACACTGAAATTGTGTGGTCATATTTTTGCTGAAGATTCTGCCAAAACTCTTATGCATAATTACTAGTAACAAATCAAGACAGCTTTGATCTCTCAAAGTTTTACAGCTTTCTTTTCAAATTCCAGTCACACAAATTCCACTTAAGACTCCATAAGAGACTCTTCCGTGTGCTTTCCCTTGTCCAATTTCTGCCTTGACGACGCCTTGCGTTCAAGAATGGATTTGCGATCTTTGTCCATCTTAAGCTTCACAATAACAACCTGCAAAGAAAATATACAGGAGCATAATACACTAAAACTAAAATGTCATATTCAAACATAAGAGTAACTGTAACTCCTCCTGTCACCTACATTTATCTCATAACCAAAAGGAATTCATCTATAAAACCCATCACAGGATTAGGCAGTAAAAAAACAGTACAAAAATGATGAAACTGCATCATTTTCATGCAGTGTCACTTGTGATATCTACTTGTCCACATATTTCAACAATCTTCATAATTAACAAAAATTCAAAGCAGTGTAATCAAATGCCATATGCCAAGGTGATGATGTGGTCCAGTAAACCAGGCTAACGTCAAACCTGAAAAAAACACTTCAGCTGTTATGTCCCAAGCACCCGCCCAGTTGACCCAGCTGAGAAAGAGTATATTAGATATTTACTTGGGAAATGGAAAGGTGGAAAGGGAAAGACATGCCAACAAGCACTCTGCTGCTAATCCTTCAGTTCTGCTTTGGGTCTTGAATCTATGGAGTTACCATTATCTTTTTTATATTCCTAACTGGCATTCAATAAGCTTGAGTCCTGGAACCCCAAATCAGCCACAATGCTGAAAAGCCAACACAATTCTAATACCAAATGCTTGCAAATATTATAACTATAAAAAATAATTGACATTTTACTGGCACCAACACACAGAACATGTCAAAGCTTAATACACCACAGTCCAAATGTATAAAAACAAAGTAAACTCAAGTGTTCTGAGACCTTGGATGGGTGGATGCCAACATAGCTGGTTGTTCCATTGACTTTCTCACGCTGAATGCGCTCAATATGAATAACATACTTCTTTCTGTACACCTGGACCACTTTTCCAACTTGTTGTCCCTTGTGATGTCCACGAACAACCTTTAAAAATAGTGTCATAAGTAAAACAAACCCATCAAGATGTAGCCATCGTTTTCCCCAGGGGCTCAATAACGTAAACTATACCAGAATTCCATCATGAATTTAACTGGGAATAGCAAATTGTTTCTGTAATATGCAAAGTTCATCACATCCATAGTTGTTGCAACTTATAAAAGCACTACTATAGTATAAATTATGTGCTGCTTGACTTTAGCTCATGAGCATTCAACTGCTTTTTTATATATTCAAATCATAAAGCTGAAGAAAAAAATTTAACATCTGAATCGTGAATTTGTATAATTAAATTACCTATAACATTAAAATTTTTACTAATCATTACAGCAAATCTCCAAGCCCAAAAATTCAGTCAAAATATGGAAATTATTTATCTGGTTGCTGAAAACCATCTCTTATCGAGGCCAGGCATCTCTCATAAGCACTTCAAGCACATAATCAAATATAGTCAAAATGAAGGACAGGAAATCTACAGGCACTATCTTTGCCATACCAAACCTAGCTGTAAATGCAACATAAATGGAGCAAACATGGCAAACAATACAGACCAACATTTTCTCATATTTGTCACAGATGTGGTCAAAGACTTGCAAATTTCGACATTTTCGGTCATGCAAACAATTCTCTCAGAAAATTAATTAGCACAATTGTAAAGGCTACTGGTGGCTGAATTATGGCCATGGGATGTAGTGGCCAATTACTAAGTCTGAATTTCAAACTCAAAGTATAAGCACAAAATATTGAATCTGTAAGATTATCAGTGAGTGCTAAATGAACTACTAAAATTAGAACTGATTTACTCAATGAAATCTGATCGATAATTTTCATCTGTGACCCGCAATGGATGGCACCACAACTTCCATCCAGGGCGAGATCAACAATTTCTTTATGTGTTGACAATTGTAATCTAGTTGTTTTTCCCAATTTTTCAATACTTTCCAATGTTACAGGTTTGTATCAGATCTATATTGTATGTCCATAATTTTACTGTATTCTTCTACTGCTGACTAGCCATCACCATCACTTGCTTGGCAATTCAGCTGTTTTTCATTCTTAATGGTTGAGTTAGAACCTAGTACAAAATAGAACATTGACTGATTGATACACATACCTGGACCTCATCATCCTTGCGAATAGGAATGCTGCGAACGTTGTACTTCTGGCGCAGTTCCTTTGACAGAGGAGAACTCATGATCTTCCTTCTAATATGCGACGGTGCATTGAAGTGACGCTGTCGGTTCTTCCGACTGGAAGAACTCACATACTTGTTGAACTTCATTTTCTACAAGTTATATGCAGGCTGGGTTTAACACAAGCAATCTTGCTGCTAATAATTATTGCGCCAAAATTAAATATCCGTGACTGTAGAACAGACAATTGACTATCACCAGTCTCACCCAAATCCTAAATTACAATTACCGGGACAATCTATCACGCAGCTTCTAATTTTTATCAAGATGAATCTGTGTACTGCAATCGCCTTCACATGGCCCCGATACCATGTCCGTAAATATCGACATAGCTAAAAACGTACGGTTATCTAAAATGCAGCTAGTCAAGAAAATGTCTATCGTCTTAACAGAAACACTAAACACGGCCGTTATGTGGTGACTATAAAATCAAGCATCAAGATGACACAAAGTGGCAGATTAAAGCGGATAATAATCGTAAGTTTTCTCTTTTTACCTTCCACTCCCAATGCTATTCAACGGAAAGAAACTATATTAGCTTGAAGGCCAGCGCTTCCGGTTACGTAAAAGCATGACTTTTATAGCTCTACCTATATTAATACTATAGTACAACAAAACAAACATAAACACCTAATTTGTGTGCGATATAAGCTAAGCCAGGGACCAACAACCTTTTAATAGTATTGTGCCATCTTTGAATTTCTTATCTATAAATTATGCAGTTTTATTGCACTATTTAGGGGCTGTCCATTAATTACATCAATAAAATAGGGGATTCAAAATGCTTGACAGTTGTTGACAGAGGCGGGGGGAGGGTCAAGAGAAATTGACGTCAACAATTTCATTTTTTATAAATGATAATAGTAGGAAATTTCATGGAATACTACAGTGTATTTATTACAACAGTAAAAGTGCAACAAGTAAAAAAAGGTCATCATCACGACATTATGACACTTGATGAACAAAAATGAGAAAAAAGGTCATCACCGCAAAAAATAATAGCCTAAACTTTTTATGGGGAACCGTCACTGATCTTAGAGATGGGGAGGGGTAAAAAGCTTTTGACATAATTATAGGGTCACTGAAAGTTGACAATTGTTGACAAGAGGGGTAAAAAATTGTTGACATAATTAATGGACAGCCCCTTAAAATTCTCTATCAATCGATGGTACTTCAAATTCGTCCACAAAAGACCAGGTCATTCTAGAAATCAGTCAGTGAGAAAGAGCATGTTGGTTAGGCTAATTAAAAGAGATGGGTCTTAAGCCTAGATTGGATGTACTCAATTTTTTTCGAAGGCCTGACAGCCGAGGAGAGAGAAAGACTTCCATGTTTTGACCAAAATTTAGAGAATGCTCTCTTACCAAATTATTTCAGTGTTAGTCCTGGGTATTTTAAACAATGAATTAGCAATCTTATTGAATGAGAATGTTTTAGGTGGTCTAACATAGATTTCAAATATTGAGATTGGCCGAAAAATACTTCAAAACAAAATACAGTAGAATTTTGATATAACAGACTCAGTTATAATGTATACAGTAGTCAGCTGTAACGCATGATAACAGTACAAAAACACACCTTGACCTATTTCTATTCTATACCCATTCTATTTCTATATCTACATGTATTCCTTTCCCTTCCATAATTATTCCATGTGTAAAAATAATGGAATGCTGTTTTTGTTTTCAAAGTATTTTATAACATAGCATACAAATTATAATATGAAGATTATATACAACATAAATGAGGTGATACACAGCAATATCAAATAAATGGAACCTACAGTATATACTGTAAATGTATTTAACAGTTAGTTCTAGTCTTTAAGCATTTGTCACCTCTATTTTAAAAATACAGAGAGCAATAAAACTGTCTTAGATGAAATAATTATAGCTTTTTAGGGCCAACTATATCACTAACAATGACACATTTGAATAGCTCTATTCAAGCAGACTAATTAAAAGTCAAATATAAAATAGTAATAAATGAGAAAATAGTGACAACTGAACTTCTAACCAACATTAGGGTTGCTCGATTGCTTACAAGTTTGACTCCAAATCATGCAAGAATCATCATCGTCAAACTTTTTCAAGTTCATGAAATATTTGACGAGTTGTTCCTAGTGTAAAACATTCTTAAACCTATTAATGATCACATTTTGTATTTCCAAATTTCTACACTATCAACAAAATAATTTGTCTAAAGCTAAGACTTCACAAATGTTATGATTTTTGGTGAAATAAAAATTCTGAGTTCTGCATCAAAGTTCAATGATGTAAAACAAATTCTAAAACCAATTTAAACTTCTGCACTGTGTAAAAATTTTAACAACTCAACACGACCATTATCATAACAACTATGAACTGCTTTCTGATTTTTTGTCATCCTCTGCTGAACGTGACTGAAGGAATGCAACCATGTTTTCATAGACAACAAACGTAATACAGCACGCCGGTGTAACTCGGAGCACCCCTGGCACAAGACCCTTGTAAAAGCCATGCAAGCCTTCGTTCCTGCAAGATCAGACAAAGACAGCTTCATTTGAACACATGAAGTACAAGAAACACACACCATTACTGTAAATGCATAAACATAAATACCCAGGGCGATTTTTAGGGGGGATGGGGAAATTTCCCCCACTGCCTAACTGCAACCCCCCTACTGCTACACCCCACAACTGAATCCCCTCACTGCTACATTTCCCCAACAACTACATCCCCCAAGCTCGACATATTCTCCCCACTGCTGCAGGTCACAAATCACACCCTGTAAAAACATAGAAGAAAAATAGGCACACCAATATCCTGAAAATATACACCTTTGTTATAAAAATGTAATCTATAAAGCAGTCATCTTCTTCTCCATTAAATAAGCACCTTACTTAAACTTACTTAACCTCCCCAACATTAAGAACGAGCATGACTCGTCCAACAATTTTGATACAAAAAGCGGTAAGGACGACCGGTACATGTCCAGTATCTACAGTAGTAGGCATTTGGGGCAGGTGAGATCAACCCCGTTACTAATTGCTTTTGTGGCACACTGAAATAAAACAACAATTTGCAGCTTTGTGTTCTAGCAAACTAGGTATGCATGTGGACCAACTCAGTGTTTAATCTACACCGTGATCACGAAAATCGGGATCCCCTAGATTAATGTAGTATAACTTAACAACCTTTCGACCAATCATGCTGCAATTTTAATTATAGGGACTAGGAGGCAGTCTCGATCCTCAAAAATATTTCGCCTCTACGCTGGCTGGTAAAGAAAGAAGGACATCACTGGCGCTGTCTTCTGCGTGCTCGTCCGAACCAAGTCCTTAATTGTATCTGGTTTTCAGCACTCCATTCACTTCGTCGAGCCGGGGTGAAAGTATTCCAAAACTTTTTCTGGGGGGCGCGACCGCAAAGAGACAGTTTAACTGTTAGGTAACAAAACGCCGGACTTCATTCCGACTCTCTGGCCACCCAACAGCCCGGATTTTAATCCGTGGATTATAGAATTTGGAGTGTTATACAGGAATGCGTTCAACAAAAGTCCGTGATGAGGACCTGTGACAACGATCATGCAAGTGTGGGACGAGATTGATCAAGGCAATTCAAGCAATTGCGTAGGCGTCTTCTGACACCCAACACAAACTATGAGTGGAATATCATTAGAACTATCTAAAGTACATCCAGGTGTTCAATACTAATTGCCCATTTTCGTGATCACCGTGTAGACTTCTTGCCTTGACAAAGCTGGGGAAAAAATAAGGCAAACAATGACTCATCTAGCGGGTGGGTATGTGCTTCAGAAACAATGTAATGAATGCAATGTAGACGCTGCAACGCTTTTGGAATGGAAAACTGCCAAAGAATGTAACGCCAAGGATGTTAAACTTAGCACGATTTAAAGTGGCTTAGGTGGCATTACTGCCTGTCTGAAAGCCACTAGCTTATGGGGCTTGAACCCGCTTCGTCAGCCTGCCGCTCCATTGTGTAACCCACTCACCCAATGCCGTAAAGCAGATAGGTTTTAAAGGAGGCTATAAAAATAGTTTAATTAACACAGATATTTATAGGAGTGCAAGATAACCCCTTAACAGATTCCGATATATCCGTATTTTACATTATTACAGCAAATACATGATTACATTTAAACAATAAGCAATTATAAGAAATATGCATTCTCAATGAATGACCTAAATGTCTGTGTGACGACATCCACCACTCCGTTATAGGCTCTGTGCTGGTCTTGAAGCCGTGCACGCACTACCTGGTACGGATAAGTGACTGTAGCGGCGAATATCTTGGAAATGGCAGCGAAACACAAATATTCCGCTGTGCCCTAGGAATGCAAAAGTTACAGAAACTGCAATTCAAAATCCATTACATTTACTTTGCATTATTATTATTATTATTATTATTATTATTATTATTATTATTATTATGTGACAATTTATATAGTGCTATCTGCTTGGCGAAGGCCATAGTCAAGAGTGCTTTACAGAGACATCTCGTATGAGGTTTCAAATAGGTGCATTTTTAGTTTGTGTTTTGCATGGTGTTCATTACTAGATATTGTCATCATCAGCCTAGTCAGATTAGCTCTGATTTTTTTGCACAAAGACAATTTCTACAGACAATTTAAAGTCATTCAACCTTGTGTTAAGAATAAACAAACATGGAAAATGCAGTACAACTAAGTTATACACAAAAATGGTTCAACTGATAAAATCTTTCAGGCAACATGCTCTTGCATGTCAAAGAGGTTTCAGCTACTGATTTTTCAACATTAAATAAAATAGTGTTTCAATTACTACTAGTTATTTTGCAATCTCACTTACAGACATACAGCAAACTTATAAAACATTAATGTCAAGAAGATGGCATTCCCTTTGAAAGTATCAAAAAAACTGTAAACACAATTTTCATGAGTAATGTAATGCAATGCAACAGAATATTTATATAGCGCCTATTCTGAAATATCACTCAGAAGTTTTCCCGCTGTGGTTACAGAATATCGATAAAACTCTGAGTTTTAAGCTGTTTCAAAAATGGGCCATAGAATCAGCAGCGAACTAAAACAGCAACTCAAACCCGCTCATGGATTACACAGCTCTGAGATTTTTGCTGCTATTTTGAAGCTGGTTTTCTTATGGACAAAAAATGTTTAACCAGTATTGTAAACAAACTTACTAGCTTTTTATTTTGAGGCTGCTGCCTATATGAATTGTAGACTTTCTTCAATTCCTCATAGGCCATGAACTGCAATGCACCATGAGACACACCAAAAATACCAGGCACAAAACCCTAAACGAAAAGATCACAAAACATTAATACTTGAATCAATAATAAATTAATAATAAATTAAGTGAAATACATTCCAACAAGTCATAAATCAGCACTTCCTACTACAACAACAATGACAAATTTAAAATGTTTATAACAATAAGGCTTAAATGACTACCAGTATGTTATAATAATTATCTACCATACGGATGATTCTACAGAGGAAGGCCGATTTATACTGGATTTGCTACCATGTGTGTGTTAGGGCAGTGCTTTCCTTCATTCCAATCATGGCGGACTTTACGCTGTCTTTGTTATCCTATGTTTGCCATCGGCATGCCAAATTATGTCAAAGCGCCTTTGATTTCGGCCTTCATCGTGCATATGGCGCTATAGAAGTCATCGAGAAAGATAAAGAAAGAAGATACCCTGAAGATCCCAAAGCTAGAGCTGCGGCTCCATTAGAGGATACGTTGTGGGGTATACCCCCTAAGTAGTTACCCGGACAATATCTGCGTTAATGATAAGCTGGCATTAAACGACGGGAGCTCCACTACATTAAAATGTATCCCGCAAAATTTTTTTTCAGGACAAAAAATACCACAGAATATATCCGAGCGTATGAATTTGCACATTCAAGTGGAAAATTCAGCCGGATATCTTTGCTGTTCAACTAATCAGCTTCCAGGTCAGTAGGTCATCACCCAACTGACTGCTGGGTCTTGCAGCAACTCAAATGGTTATACAACATTTTAAATGTACTCACAAAATAATAACTTTCCAAAACAGCATCTATGGTCTGACCAAAACTTTCAACGCATACGATACTTTTCCAATAGAAAACGCAGCTTTCAAAATGCATATCAGCACACCAACTGCAACCATCTTGTCGTCCTTTACTTATAAGCAGCCTTTCTTTAACCTGCATAATTGTTTTCCACATATGCACATGATACAGAAAACCATACTTCATTTGTAAAAGATTGCAGAAGATGGACATCGTCTGCATTAAATTACGACAACATGCATTGGGGAGTTTAACACCCCACATGTAAAGTAAGACCCAAAAATGTTGGTTCTAAATGTCAAACCCCACTAATCTTACCACCATAACACAGTTGCAAAACAAAGTATTAACTGGTGACATATGCATTATGAACAAAATAATATGTGTTATCGCACATACATATGGAAAGGGCAATAACCTGTTACCTAATGTGGATAGATAAAAAAGAGATTACAATAATAACATCACTTACATGGCACATCATTAATCTCATACAAGTCTTAATTTCTAGCATTTTAAAATGATCAAATTCCTGACAATTGTAAATAATTCCTGTTTACTTTGTATAGGCCCTTCATGCCTTCATATTTGTACGTCTTGTGGAGACAGTCGACTAGACCGCGGTAGTGTTTGACGTCAGTCTTAGACAAGTTTTTCGTCGATGTGACATGGTCGTATTGAAGACAAAGTCGCGTCTTTGCTACCCAGAGTGGATTTGTCAAAGCAAGAGTCAATATCCCTAAACACAACAAAATCCTATGAAACACCATAATAATTCACCTACAATCCATATAAATTATTATTATTATTATTATTATTATTATTATTATTATTATTATTATTATTTGTGACAACTTATTAAGCACTATATGCATAGCATAAAGCTAAAGTCAAGAGTACTTTAACAAAAAAATTAACACTTATACAAATATAAAGCAAAGTACAAGGTCAAGAAGAGATGAGTTTTCAACGATTTTAGAAAGTTAAGAAGAGGTGATATTATTATTATTATTATTATTATTATTATTATTATTATTATTATTATTATTACTAGCTGTTTACTCCATCAAAGTATGACAGGGGATTTCCATATTACCTAGGGATTGGCTATTTTTACCCGTCTAGCTCCACCCATGTCTAGAATGATAAAAGCTGTCGTTCAATCAGAATGTGGTTATCCACAAACAAACAGACAGACTTTGGGAAATTAAATATGCAATTACAGTTTCTTAAATGCACCACTTACTTGTAGACCAGCAGGGAAAGACTTAAAATGCCTTTGGAATTTGAAAAGCAAACAAATAATATAATTTTTATCTCCTTAACTAATAACTGCTAACCAAGGGTAATGTACAGCGTTGGATAAAGAAGTAAAGTGCATTAATCCAAAGCATTACTTGGCGAGTAATGTTGACAGTTTTTAAGTTTACATTGACCAAAGTAGTAAATGCTTGGTACTGGTGATGAGATAAACATTTACAGCACTTTGCTAACGAAAAATTCAATTTTTCCTTTATGCAGTATCGACTTATATAGCACTTTAGCATTATTCCCTAGAAATAATCAAACATTTACATAATGATATTGTAGCAACTAATCTAAAGCCAATGGGCTTATGTTCAATGCATTCAAGTGGTATTCATCCCATTGCTTCTAGCTCAGCACAGTGGCCTTGGTAGAAATTAATTGATTCACAAATGACCTCACCAAATTCGACTTCTGCAAATAAAATGAGATTTTAAAAAAATGTGCAGCAATTGTAGACACAAGTATGCATCCTACCAACATTGGAAAAAATTGAAGACTTTGGAATACCTGATTGTGCGGCAAGAAGCATGTGAACATGGGCTGCTAGAACTACATCTTCATCACCTTGACGCCAGTGAGACTTCAAGGCGTTGTAACTACCAAAGAATTGAAACCGATAATAAAAAAAACATCACTTAGCGGATGTGGTGCACTAACATTTATTTAAAGAAACGATGAAAATTAAATCCTGTTTTTTCACCTCAATCAGATATGATCACTGCTTTATGCAATTTTTAAACACTAATTCAAGCATTTGCATGTAATTTTCCAAACAAAATTTTTAATTTTTCAAGCAGTCTTATTATTGAGTACAAGACCATGATCAGAAGAATGTTTATGTCCCCAGATCACGCACTGTCAGCGTCGGGCTTTTGCAGTGACTGGACCCTCCCTCTGGAATGCCTTGAACCCATACATTTGAGAATCACTTCTTACTCCCTCGCTCTGCTCAATGTGAAAGCTAAAGTCTCACTACTTTACCATGCGACTCCAATGCCAAGAGCGCCTCTGAGCAGAAATAGAAGAGGCGCTATACAAATTCCACATTACATTACATGAATGTATCAAAATTGTCAACAGCAAGGTAAGACTCTGTTTCCAGAGTAAATGAAGGTAACATGATCAGAAGCAGCTTATTTTAATGTACTCCGTAAAGTAAACATCCACAGTCAAGTTCCTAGTCTGTAGCAGTCAAGCGCTGGTGACTAGCATGGTATCAGAGTGAGATGACATGAATTGGAATAGAATTAATTCTGCTCACAAATAAGCAAAAGCATTAAAGACAACAGAATATAGCTGACTATTGGCTATAACCAGAGGCATCACTAGAGCTGGTGTCACCCGGTGCAGTAAAGCCATGGTGTCACCCCCCCCAAAAAAAATTACATAATGGACACCCTTGATTCTCCCTGTACCAGCACATAGGTACAAATGGAATCGCCTAGCCTATTTAATTTCCCTTTTTTCGTTTTAGCATCACCCTTTGTGATGTTGAAATTGGCGTCAACTGGTGTGGCCCACATCCCCCCAATGATGCCAATGGCTATAACATCAAAATCAAACTTGAAACAAGAGATGAATTAATTTAATTACAAAAGGAAATAAAATCCCCAAGAAGATCCAGCTCCCCAAACATTCGGGGTTACTCCCTGATACAATCCACGAATGCCGTGACTTCGCAGAATGGATGAAACAGCATTAATAATTCCAGTGTACTGAGGTCTCTTTGTAATGTTCAAACCTTCATTCACTAAAAATAAAGGCAAAAGTAAATCTCCACATAATTATCTATCGTTGTAACTGGAATCAGACATAAAAATTCTTTTTATTATTCAAATAATTTATTACAAATTCACTGCTATTGGATAGCTTATTAACTCGAATCAGTTATAAATTGGCCATTTCTGTTGCAGTAAAACAACTTTGCAATGCCAACCACAGGACCAAAAAGATCTAAATGTGGCAGTTACACTTCTTAGTTGTTACCCAGAAGAGTAATTAAGTAAGTAAGTATAGCGCTGCCCAAAAGCTTGGCACAGTGCACCAGCTTATCCAAGAGCACTCAATCTTGGTTAAAAAATAAGAGGTGCTATATAAATGCCTCGTTACATTAAAGGTAAAGGTAGGTCCCATACTCGAGTCCGAGCGTTGGGTTCCGGCGCTTATCTTCGGTCTAGGCAATCAGCGTCATGGGTGGTATAATCCATTAATCTGGGGTAGGTTGCCATTACTTTCCCCAGACCCACGCTACATTACATTCCATAAAACATATCCACGCTACATTACATTCCATAAAACATATAAAACATGCGTCAACAGATCTAAAGTTAAAAGAAAGATGAAAGAGAGTGCTAGGCACTAGTGAACCTTCCTTGAATATCATTGTTGTGTTAATCAATTTTGAATTCCCGGTAAAAAACAATTAGGGTACTCAGAATCATTCACGATCTGAATTACTATTGTTACATAAGTACCCTAGTTGAGTCCAGATAATACAACATAAACAATCAAAATTCATAAACAAAAACATAACCTTAGTTATACTTTTAAACCCATGACATAGCAGCATCCATTTGGTTTGTTCACTGATGCTGTAACTAACTGCCAGAGAATATGACAAATACCATGAAAATTATTTACCAAGAGAATACCATAATTTAAGCAATTTGAAGATAACCCACCTTGAAATCTAATTTTAACCAAATCGAGGGGATGCACGGCAAGAGTTGAAACAACACCGCCGCAAACTCCAGCTACCATGTGTTGCCACTTTACATGTTGAAAAATGCTCAAGCTACTGAAATTACGAGTAGGTTGACCCTCCAACATTCCAAGGATGGCTGGTCCACTAGACAGTGGAGTTGAAGTTTCCCTTTGTGCCATTCATCAGATAAATTGTTTGCTGACACAATCTAATACAAAAAGACAAATGTGAAGTCTAAAAGCAAATGCACAATCCACTTTTATTTCACAACTTCAAAATACTTATGAACAGAGTGTCAATCAATTTTGAATTCCCAGTAAAAAACAATTAGAGTGCTCAGAATCATTCATGATCTAAATTACTATTGTTACATAAGTAGTCGAGTCCAGATAATACAGTGAAACCCGCTTAATTGCATAGGTGCAGTGCAAGCCTTGCTTATGCGATTAACTGGGCTATGCGAATATCCGGGACGTCTGATAATTAATTGTACGCACAAAACACTGATTCAGGTTGTTATGTTGTTATGCAATTATGCGGGTTATGCAATTAAACGGTATGCGATTAAGTGGGATCCACTGTACAGATAATACTCTCTAAGCTGTGCAGCTGCACACGTGACAAGACAATGCCGTGCAGCAGTGGGAACCTGCTGCGCAGTGATTTTTAATGTCACAGTGTGACATACACTTTATGAAAATCAAGCCGCTGGATTCCGGAAAGAGTAGCCTGGAGAGTGGAGACTGGATGTAGGTCGAGCAACATTAGGCGAATGTCAAATGACAAGCAGTAGGTGGGAACTGCATGCAGCACATCCAGTCTGATGCCACTATAGGTCTGCTGGGTATCAAGTCAACACATCCGGCTGGCTACGACGATATATAACAGGGGCGCACAACCCGTGGCCCACCAAAGGTTTTTATCCGGCTCGCGAGACAATTTCGAACAACACAAGAAACAGGCCTGTCACTAAAATTTATTGCAGAAAATATATATCATGATCATTTTTTAAAAATAATAATCTTTATTCGTGACAAGCACAGCATCAAATAGTACACAACCAAGGAATAACACAAATCAACTGAACAAAACTAAATAAAATAAGTTAATTAAAATAAACTAATAAACTGCAAGGTAGATTTCAATAAACGACAGTTTAATGATAAATGTAAACATCTGTATTTCATGGGCTCACTTAACCGTGAATTAATGTGTTTGATCTGTTGCGAATCAGCCAACATCAATGAAGAATACAGTTGTAGGCATCATTATGAAACAAAACTTGTCGATACTTATAATGACTTGCAAGGTGAATTGAGAAAACAAAAAAAAATTGAGCAGCTAAATAAACTCTGTTGGTCGAACAAAGTTTTTCCACCAAGAAGGCTGATGAATACAAGTATTTCACACGGGCGAACTACAAAGTGGTCCAGATAATTGCCAAGTCTTCAAGGCCATTCTCAAATGGTGAATTTGTTTTGTGAATGTCTCTTAAACACCTGAGCAGAATTACTGCATTTCCAGGAAAAGAACATGTTCAGCAAAGTTCCGATATCATGTCTTGGGAGTACATATTTTGTGTGAGCAGACTCTCTCGATCATGAACCTGAATAAGACTAATTTGCGAACAAGCTCCACTTTAAAGGCTGCAACAACTGCACTAGAGCCAGACATTGAGAGAGTAATTAAAGGCATTCAGTCGCATCCATCACATTAGATTAGAATTATTAGATCATTCAATTGATCCGTATCTTTGCAGACTGCACAATGATACATTGATAGGAAAATAAGTAAAATACTGGTTATCATTTTACAGTGTATATTGACTCACTTTGATACAGTAGTATGAGTAGTTCAGTTATACATATATTAGAGTATTTTGAGGTTACTATTAGACCCCTGCACGGGCCGGGCTCAAAAGATTGCCAAATAAAACGGGCCGGGCCAGGCCGGGCCGGATGAGTGACGGGCCGGGCCAGGCCGGGCCGGATGAGTGACGGGCCGGGCCAGGCCGGGCCGGATGAGTGACGGGCCGGGCCGGGCTGCCATAAGTCGGCCCGTCCTCTGTTTAACCCATTAAGGAACCCCCGATCAAAGGAATTTGCCAATTGTTTCCGGTATAACGAATTAAAATGAATCCCCCTAAAGATGAATCACCCAGTCATCTTTCTACGTGTAATAAATACTCCCCACCTCTTTATTCTACGAAGAATATTAACACCCTCTGAAATGTAATAACTCCCCTATAGTGATATGCAGTAAAATGTATAAATGGAGTCATCAGATATGAAACTGTGCCAACGCACAAGAGATGGAATGACGTAATTTGGGGCAAGTAATGTAGGGGAGTAGAAATTCTAATCCCGTAGAGTCTTCAAAGGCAGAGTCTGACCGATTATATTAGCATTACGCAATACGCATTGTCCTTCTTGTCCAGATACGTATTCTAGTGACTAGCGTTGGGGCCTGTGTAGTGCCAGGATCGCTTGGATGTATTGTTTGAAATACTTTGATCTCCTTGCCTTCGCCTTCTCTTCGTCACTACGTGGAAATCTTTAGACAGACAGACAGACAGACAGTCAGACAGACATTCTAGAACAGTGTGGCAAGGCAAATCCTTGCAATTCCAGCGTCCAGTGCTGCCAGTGAACGGTCATTTAGTACAGCTGGGGCAACCATTACACAGCGTCGCACTGCTTTGGACACGGACACCATTGAAAACATACTATTTTTGCATTCTAATGCTTAAACTTTATCGATCGGCTTCAATTTAGTTGCATTGAGTTGTTTTCAGTAGACACTACATTTTAGTAAGAAGACTGTTATTAAAACGTCAACTGAATCATGACTGATGTCCCAAAAGTTAGGTTGCAAATTGTAATCGCAAATGAGCAGGCCGGGCCGGGCCGGAAATTTGGCGGGCCGAAACGGGCCGGACCCTAAAGAAAAAGCAATGAAACGGGCCGGGCCGGGCCAAAAGAGTGACGGGCCGGGCCGGGCTGCCAAAAGTCGGCCCGTGCAGGGGTCTAGTTACTATTATACAACATGCATTTTTGTTTGTTCGGTCCGCGAGCTATGTGAGAACATTGAATTTGGCCCTTGGCCTCAAAAGGTTGTGCACCCCTGATATATAAAATTCGCAAATTTGAAACAAATTAAACTGATACAAATTTCAAAGCTCGTAGTCCTAGTCTGCGTGACTACCTACAACAACTATCAACAATTATATAACATACATGTAGTAATGTACGTTATAACACGAAACAATTAATTACGTAGCCAAATCTGACTATAACGGGAATGCTATTCTGGGATTCTGACAAAATTGTATAATCTATAGTCAAAAATACCCACGTCTACAGCCATAAGAACATGACCTCAAAAGTTACCCATATCAGGACATGAGGGACATAGTGGAGTTTGCGCCCAAGACATCAATGTTTAGCCTTTACATATAGTGAAGCAGTTTTCAGCATTATTGTAGTAAGGGCAAATCGCCCAGACTGTGGCAAAACGTCAGAGTAAAAGTAAAAAAGCATCGATGGATGAATAGTCCAGACTGGGGCGAAACGTCTTGTTAAAGCATCCAGAAGTGATTCGTACAGACTGGGACGAACCGTCTTGTTAACAAAGCACTTATGTGGTAAATTGTCGAGGCAGGGCGAAAAAATGGAATCAAATAGTCGACAGTGAGGTTATGTCGCAGTAGCTGGTTTCTAAGTCAGTGTGTGTATCACGAACAGTGTTTTATGTAGGCCTAATATGGGGGAGTAATTCCATCCACCCCAGCCCACCGAAAAACAAAAAAATATCCACAAAATCACAGCACTGACATACATTTTTGCATTGGACTGTCTCACTTCCAATCCAGCCAAGTAAATTTCCGCTCCAGGCCTGGAGTCTGGAAAAAACATTGACCACGAGTCAAGGGTGAGTTTCGGGTTGTAGTTAAACCTTCAATCGTACCGGTCAAAATAGCCGCTGAACAGAAGGTCAATTTCGGCGAGTAATAATAATAAAACTCGCAAGGAACAAATTAAACTGTTATAATTCATTATCAATAAATAATTCAACAACAAATACCTTCTAAACTTGAATCATTTTCTGTGTTTTCCGCATAGATTTGGTTTTCTGACTCTTGCCCTCTCTCTTCAAGTCTCTTGTTACCAAGTAACAAGCAAGTAAGATCGCGGCCACAACCGTGTTGCAAATTTAAGATAATTTCTATTAAGTGGAACTGTTACAGATATAAAGTTCAGTTAATGGTGATTTCTGAAGAAAAAACACTGAACCGAGCCCCAATTTAGATAATTTCACATAATTACTGTTAGAATAATGCAAAATTTTATATTTAAGATCTTCCATTTTATTCATTGAAATGCCTCATCTTAAAATCAAGAATGAAAACATATAAGCCTGAACGAACAATGAGCTGGCTAAATTACTAACCTGCTCTTTCATTATTTTCTACAGAGTCAGATTCCCCTACCATATAGTAGTCTCTCAAAGATGTGGGAGGTCTCAAGCTTAGCTTTGCAATGTTGCCAGTGCTACTCATTTTACCATTGCAGTTGAGTGAAGTCCGAGTCAACCCCAGGTCTCCTGCGAGTCTCAAACACGCACAGTCGGCTATAGAGTCCAATGCTGTTATCACTCTCTACCTTCCCGCTCCTCGAGCCTAGAGGCAGTGATGTTAACAAGAGATGACTAGTGACCCACAAGGATAAGGACAAGGGCAGACCCTCAGGACGAGGATAAGGACGGGGACCGGCCCCCAAGGATGAGAACCGAACGCCCAAACACAAAGACTGACCCTTCAGGACAAGGACCGACCTCTGTCAGAAAAAGGCAGAAAGGAATAAACCAAAAACGATTTCAATTTTAATCCAGAAATTTTAAAAAGCAATAAAAATGTTGTAAAGCACAATCTAGTCAGCAGCAATGTTGCACTTTTAAAAAAGCGTTTCCAGCAGTTGATCAGTCATGTGCACACAACGAGGTCCAACTCATGAGACCACTTTGTGAAAACACTCCTTCAACTGGCTCCGACGTAGCAGGACAACAAAGAATTTTGCTAAAGAGCTGCAAGAGGAGATAGAATTTATCTTGGATGAGTTTGTTATATTTGTAACAAGTATCCATCCATTTCCTGCACACGATCTTGAAATCATTACATGCATATTTTACAACTAGCAATTGTGTATACCGTAAAGGTAAGCCTTCTTCCTGCATTATATTATAATTATCGATCAATATTTTAGGGTACTAAAGCTATAAGTACAATGTGCAACAAAATAAAATTAGAAATAACGAAATGCATGCGTCCTGCTTATGCACCATCAATGAGGAAAAGGAAGCTCGGCTGCTCCACTGGTATTATAAAGAGAACAGTGACTACACATATATGGGTAGAGTGTATTAATGCACGTATGCAAATATAAATCCACATGCCACTCTTACTATTGAACATAATTACTGTATCAGTACAATTGAAAATGGCATACAGCTAATTTGGTCCTTATAAGGATTTTTCAAGGACTAAATAACAAGGACTGACATGAAACAGTGTTTATTCTAGGCCTTCTCTGGGGTGGGGAATTCCCCACCCCCCCCAAGTTTTAAAATTCCCCCATATTTTTATATGTTGGCTGGGGGATGGAAATTTCCCCCAAAAGTGTGGAGACTCAGACCTTGTCCCCCAAACATTTCAAAATCCCCCCCAACCCAATGTCAAGGTGGCTAGAATAAACACTGGACATGAAAAGACGAGGACTGAATCCTCAAGTACCAGGACAAGGACTTCACTCATGATTATTCTAATTATGCAATAGCTAAATCAATGTCTTTAAAACTGCAAGTAAAATAAAAAATAATTAGGAGAAAGAGGCAGCTAAGCCACAATGCATGAATGTATAAAAATTCCATGCAAATTAAAAGTTTCATATTGCAATAATGTACTTTCCTTAAAATTATCATTCAAGACTACATCATCTGCCAGAAAACAAAGCTATGGCATTAGAAATACAGTTAAGATGCAGCTGAATTATTTTACTAATATTAAAGACTTTGCATTTGAATTCAAAAGACAGGAAAACATAAAATGCAAAACAGCTGGCAAGCATAATATGTACTTAAAAAGCCATTATCTCGTTTCACACACATTTGAATGACCATCTTTTATATAAAATGTCAAAATTTATATTTACAAGCACAAAATGCCCATAAGATTAACTCTCGGTAGAAAAGTTGGTAATGACTATGCATAATCCACATGTGATCACAAACTCATTGTATTACCCATCAAAGGCAATTCTCGACCAGTGCCATTGCATCATCATCATTGAAGCAATAATGACATTCAATGCAAATACGGTCACAATATTTCTTTTTGACATTCAGTCTGCTGCCAATACTACCAAAAACAACTGACAATAACGCTATTTTACAAACACATATAGCCACAAGACTTGAGTACATGAAATATCGATAAGTGAAACCAATATCATAATGATATAGTACGTGCTGAACCTTATTTCTAAATCAATGTCAAACCCAAAAAGTTTTGTGCTATGGCCATGATTTTGCACCAAAAATCAGCACACACTCTGAACAATGATTTGAACATATAACAAAGACTAGATCACTAAACATTCAGGACTCTGAAAGTCTGTACATTGATTAATCTAAACAAAGCCATCATTATTCCAAATTTAACAATCAGTACATGAATTCACAGAAAGCAATATCAGTCTACAGCATTCTATACATTCTGAAAAGGGTTTAACCCTTAAACTACCGGAACCGAGTATACTCAGTTACATTGCATATAGTTACAAAGTATCTGCCAGTTTAAGGGTTAAGCTGAAAATTACACAGTTTTAAAGTACAAGTAACAAATGATAATTGAAAGATATGACTGAGTATGTTTAGTACTCATTTACAGATACTGTGAGAAAACGGAATAGATTAATTACGAGTTTACATAACACAATGTAAAGAAACACATATTGCACATCTTCTAGTTAGTTCTAAAACACCATCCATTTTCCCAGCTCTTAAACTGAACATTCATCGTCCATCATTTGCCTGGCAAATATGCTTGCACAGTCAATTAAAATACCAAACAAAACAAAGATCAAACTTGCTTGATATGAATAAATATCGAGGTCTGCAATCGAAAACACGCGTGTCTGAACATCTCCAGAGTCAAAACAATGTCAAATGATTTCACGTAGAGGTCATGGCACCGCATTATAATTATCAAAGCATCAATATAAAAAAGAAATACAAATTTATATGGTGTTAATTACAAATAATACAATAAAGCTGCATCCATTGAACAGAAAGCACACAAGACTTCAAATCATAAATATAAATGGATCGACAATCTCTCTACTAATGTTACAATGCATCGAAACACCATAGACCCCCACGTGAAGATTCAGATTTCTGGTTTCAGCATATATCAGCATGAATATTCACGTTCTTGTATGTCAAACTGAACACAATCCAAGGCAACACAACGTCTTGGAATAACATTTTCCAGACATCTTGACTATTTATCATTGATCGAGTCAATTTCACGCAATGCTCTCACTCTTCTCGCATTTCTTTCTTATGGTTAACTCTCAGATCATCATCCTGAAATGTCTTTTCAATCAGTGATTTCACTTATTTCACTTTCTATGACAAGTTACACAAATAATTTTCATTCAAAGCATTACCAATGATCATTGAATGCATTTAGATTCATCTACAAAATCAATACACAAATAACAAACAGTTCTAACGCAAATTTTCTTAGCATTCCACTTTCCCACTTAATAATCTTCCGGATTAATGCCGATCAGTGCTGAAAGTCTGTGAAAAAAGGTGCAGGACCTCTCTTGGTGCTGAGGGTGTTATGTATAGCAGTGGTACCTTTTGTACGCGCACCCTTGTTAAATCTGAATAACATCTAAAGTAGCGTTATTTATGAAAACCGATAACAATGGGAAGTTTTTAACAAATTCAAAAATTGTATTCAACAAATGTTTATATATAATTCAACAATGTAATTATGGGGGGAATTTTTATGGTCCAAAAAGGTGCTGGAGCTCAGCTCCACCGCGCATCGGCTGACTTTCAGCACTGATGCCGCTATAGACCTGATCAAACTTTACTCATCAAAACTTCACACGCTCAGACATTCAATTCCTTGCTATGATTCCTGACAAGTACATGATCGCTATGAATGTTCAGACAAATCATTCTATAAGCTATGAATTCAGAGCTCCAACTGAAGCTTCAACATCTCAGACATGTCAGCAGGCAACATACGATGCAGAGTTAAACTTTAATCATCGTCCCCATCTGCGAATTATGATGGAAATCTAACAAATCCTACAGCGCCTTACTGATGACTAGTTAAGGTGTCATGACAGAGAAGTGCCAAAGAATTACAATAGTCAATTTGGAATTTCAGTGAAAATGCACAATTCTTCATTCAAACATTAATTTTAAAGATGTGTTGTTGGACAATAGACAGCATTTGAAGCAAAAGTACCGTGAATTTTCATATAAAAGCGAATATTATGCCAATCGACTTCACTATGATGGAAAGAGGAAACTCGCTAAATGAAGTTATTTATGTGCACTGCCCCCAAAAACTGAGAACTGTCGAATTGAATAAAACACTACTATCGACAGAAACTTTCACAGATATAAACACAGATATCTGGCCTGCGAACATGGGCGCCCACAGAAATTTTTCCAGGAGGGGCCAAAACATAATGGTCATGGCTATGCCACATAAATTTTACCAAGAGGGGCAAAACACATCTTAACACAATGGTCACGGTTAATATTTTAGCAAGGTTTTCAAATTTCAATGGGAAATATTGGCATTTTTATTTTCCAGGAAGGGGCAAGTTCCCCCTCTTGCCCCAATGTGCGGGCGCCCATGCCTGTGAACATTCTTGGAAGAGCAAAGAGGCGACAGCTAATAAAACCAGACGAACAGTGCAAAACTATCTCTCAACTAGACTAATCAGTTTGACTTTTTATTGAGTTCTTCCATCTATTTGCTCTCATAGATATTACAGTCAGTGTTTGGCTGAAGAGCGATCGCAGGAGATTGTGTTCCGTTGATCGTGCTTTGAGGCTGTGTCACAACAACAACAACGGGGAGTTCATCACGGCGCTCTTCGCCGTCATCCGGTTCTCTAGAAAGCTCCTGAAAAAGCACACAATCCATTTAACAATCTTTGTTAATTATTAAAGCAAGAAAATTATGAAACACGTGGAATACAGATTGATAGGATTTGAATAACTTTGCAGTCTCTGATGATCAGAGGCGGACCGAGGGTATGCGGCGCCCGGGGACAAAGTGCACCAGGTCGTCACACGTGTTCTCTCTTCTTTATCGTGCGTTTCACTTAACCAAATACCCGATTTTGGCGCCCCCTCACCTCGGCGCCCGGGGACATATGTCCCCCCCTGCCCCTCGGTCTGCCTCTGCTGATGATGCTAGGAAACAAAAGCACCGAAAGCAAACAGACACTACTGCCTGCTTAACAAGCGGTGATGCTATAGAAATACCTGGCAAAGCAGCTACACACAAAACACACAGATATGTACATCGACTAGGACGTTCAAATATGTGACAGGAAGAAATATGAGCAGAGATAAATTGTCAGTAAATAATCTGACTGAGCACAAAGATGAAGAGGAGAATTTAACTGCAATGAAGCAAATTCAGAAACCATCATGTCATCAATATGTACCACAGTCCAAAAAGCATGAAAATCATCGTGTTTAAACATAGAGTTAAAAGAAAACAGGAAAATCATCACAAGCACAATAAATCATTCATCTCAAATACACACATTCAATCCAGCACAGTACAGAATAAGCTTCAATGTGATCTGCATAACTGGTGAAACCCTCTGACGACGTTACGGCCACAAGCATCAACATCAAAAGCAGACAAAAGTTACAGCCTCACAAAGTCGAGATATTATAAAGAACATGACATGACAGCTGCACACAAAACACACAGAAGTGTATGACAAGGTCACATAAATACACGATAAAACACACGGAGTTAAATACCTGATTTAAATGTTCCAGCTTTAACAAAGTGTAAGGTAATTTTAAATAACATAATGACAATATCAAGCATGATTCAATATATTAACACGTGGACACAAGATTTTATTTACCTAAAAACTAAAATAAAAACACCCAGTAGGAAAATCTTTTGAGAAATGTTAAATATTCAGATATACAAAATACCTGAATTTTAGAAAATTCAAATGTTCATTAAAGACTTTGGGATGACTAGTTACTTCTTCTAATTCATAGCTTTGCAAAGAAATTCTTAAATAGTTGAATTCATTATGCTTAATTAACCCCGTAACTGGGGATCCCGAATATATCCGTCCCTTTTATATTGAGTTACAGTTAAATATGCGGTTAAGGGGTTAACTCCTGTTGTCATATTTTTAGCTTAGCCTAGGTTCCCTCACTTTCAAATGAATATTACCCGGTATATTGCTGTACAGATTAAAACAAATAATTTAAAACTTTCTAAACTTAATAAGCAAGCAAAATAGAAAAAGCACTTCATTTATTGCATAGCAAGCGATCATTTATCCATGTGTGTGCGTGCGCGACGCGCTCGTGTGTGTGATATGTCATCATCACCAGTCTGCTCAATATAATGTCCTCAAAATGCCTCATATTCCGTTAGTTCATTCCACTCGGTTCTCACATTAGCCATTAAGCCAAAGCAACTTCAGCTATTCTAAAGTAAATTTGCCAAAAAATGTTGAAGCAAGACACTTGGGAGGTAAAATACTCATCAATTCCATAATCTTATACCAAAACAGACTTTGATCTATTTCATTATCTCATGGCTGTGAAGCAGACAAATAATTCTTGTTTACAATTTTTGCATAAGAGAAACAACAGCCCAATGATAGTCTATGCAAATGATTTTAAAGACAATAATTGTAGTGTAAAAGCTAATTGTACTAACTACTGTTTAAGTTGTGCAACAAGCAGTTAAAAAAGAACAACCTCATTTGTTGCTAATGGACTTGTCTCTTCAATAAAATCATCCATCTATAAAAGTGTGCAATACACATAAAACGATACTGCTTGTATATTGTATATATATACAACTATCCAGCCTATGACACAACAATACTTTTCAAAATACCAAAAATTGTACTAGTAACTGGCCATGAAACATGGCAATTCAACTCCAACACCTTCCACAGTAAACCCTAAAGCCTTCAATTTAGACTGATTCTGAGAATTTGATGCCTGTTTCTAAGAACTGAAACCTCTACATGTTGATAAATGCTTTTAGGAAGGTTTGTCACTGATGCTGAAAGTGCAACACTTTCAGAAACTAAAAACCAAACGATTTTACTGGAAAGTAAATGCTCTTTACTGCTTGTCAAGCTCAGAGTACCGTGAGAAATTTGCCACTTAAAAACCTCAGACCAACCAGTGAAGTAGGTCAAAGTTATCAATCAATAATATTTGCTGTGTATGTAAGTGTGCAACTGTGCATGCAAGATTGTGCTGCTCAAACTGTACAGATATCTGGAACAGGCAGGACATTTTACTACACTACAATTTTTGCATAGGAGATCTATGGATTTTTGCATAGGAGATCAATCTATCAGACTGGAAGCTTCATATGTTCAAGCTGGTTTTGCCATTAGAGCCCATAAGTCAAATACATTATATTTTTATATTTCACATACTAACGTCATTTTAAACTAGTAAAGCTAGTATAGTTTATATGCCGGTTAAGCTTGACTGATCGGTCATTTAGCTCCAGTACATAATACACTCCACGTCAAGCAATGGCAACTCTGAAGTAAAGTTGTAGTCCACACATTCAACGTGTTGAACAGTATTGTTGAAGCACATGAAAATTTTCCATCACAAGGATACTGTCATGTAAAAGCTGACAAGTCTGACAATAATTGATATAATAATGAATAAATATATATCTATCATATTAAAATCGTTATTCTGTATGTCTGTTACCTTCAAGCGTTCTCATTGGTTGACTATTGGTAGACGGTTTAGTCCTTACGTCGCGATGCGCTGGTGGGCAATGTTCGAAGACGACATTGCTATTGGTAACAATTATTGTTCGTAGTTTAGCACGGTTTAGTCGAGTCATTGCAGCGTCAGAGGGGTGGGCTTGCGACGACGTTGCTATTGGTAACAATTGTTCGCAGCCTGAGGTAGTTGCAACGTACATTTTAACGTACACAAAAAATACGTGTACAGCGTCACAAATGGTCACAGTTGCGTGATTTTAACGTACATAGGCCTAATTATTACGTGGCGCAGAGCTTGGCTAGGTGGCGTATGTACATCATTGAAACGTTGTTCAGCACGAATTCAATGATTGGGTATTAGTATTATCCTGCACCGCGAGCGAAGGCGAGCGAGCTAAGCGAGCATCTTTCTAGTATATATATATATATATATATATATATATATATATATATATATATATAACGCTTCAACACAATATCGTTTTGAGGAACTTTTTCTGTGGCCGACCTCAAGAACCTGACTAGAGTTAACACACATTAATTTTTGTCTCCGGGCAAATTTTTTTCTCATAAGACCTTCAGGAATGAAGTACCGAGGGCTTAAAAAATATATATTCATATATATATACACATTATACACACACATATACATACCGCAATATAAAGACTAAATGATCAGCATTACCGTAGTTGTATTAACATCCAGTGTTTATTCTAGGCCTCCTCTGGGAGAATTCCCCCCCCCAAAGTTTGAATTCCCCACATTTTGGCAATTAGTATGACCTCCCCAATGTATGTTCCCCCAACAATTTTAAACTCCCCTCCCCCAATGTCTAGGTGGCTAGAATAGCCACTGAGTAACACCTATCACTGCGTCATAGAAAGCGGAAAGAGCGTACGGCCATAGCTATAAAAGCTCTGCTCCTATGGCAGAGTCATATAGTAAGTAAGTAAAATCTCGTGGATTTCTATAGCGCCTTGGAAAGCAGCACAACAGTAGCTGCTTAAATCATACAAATGGAACCAATCTGTTACAAAAAGACAGGTGGCATCAGCACATTTTGATATGTGAAGACTGAAGACGTTGGAATAAAATGTTGTGTTATGTGCTAATTGACTTCTGCTGAACAACTTTGACAAATTTAGGGTTTCAGTTTTGCTGCCTGCTAGAGAGGTTAGGCCAGGAAAACAACTTCGGTTTTCTGTGTCCGTCTATTTCAGGACGCCATATAAGCTGTCAATTACATTACTCGTACATCGTATCTGGCACACAATATGAACGATCGAAGAATTCATATAATTTTAGCATGCAGCATATGAGGATTGAAAGAAGTCAAGTTTTAACACATTGACTGCCAGGGCATAGATTAATCTGCCGCCGCTGAATTTGCCAGCCACAACCTGCAGCAACAAACTGCACGACGCATCGGAAATATATAGCAAAATACCCACACTACTAAATGAGAAATAAACAAATACTTTTTCTCATGTTAGAGATAACGGTGTTGGGTGGTGTTGTGGCTTGCCCGCAGAGGTCTGTATCATGCGTCTAGTGTCTTGTATGCCTATATAAGACCGCTGGCTAGCCTTGTATAAAGTGAAAACAAAGGCCAAGTGCATAAGTCCTTTGCGTCAGTACATAGCCTCTCTACAGACAAGACTCCTGCAGTGACTCTCCGGGGTACCGCCTAGGAACCAAGTACTTGCGCACCTATGCTGAACTGCAGGGAATCTGTTAGAAGGAAAAGTCTGATTTCAAACCCAAGCAGGATGGGCCCGCTGAGCCCCGAAAGGCAACCGTCCTACGAGAAGACAACTCTAAACAAATTGCGTCCAGGGCCCCCAGCCATCATCATTATCCTCATCATCATCACCACCATCATCATCATCATCACCATCATCATCATCATTTCCAGACAATTTCTCCAGTGCAATAAACAAGGCGAAGACCTATGACAAGAACGTTTTGGCTATGGTACTAGACAACTTCTATAGCGCCATAGCATGGCGAAGACCAGTCAAAGGCGCTGTGGACAACGCTGACAAATCAACATGGCTTTTACACATATCACGTGAGTACTGGCGGAGGGACAACTCGTTATTATGCATCTAATGGCAATACTTGACTCGACAGCAGGCTAAGACCAGGAACCCGCTGCCACTGCACCTGTCTCATCCCAGGGGACGTGGTATTAATGGGGTACTGCTCTCTATTACTATTGCTCTCTATTACTATGGGGTTTCACACACAACTGCACCAGGGTCAAGCACCTGCAACTCTGTTTGCACCTCCTGGTGCTCATGGCATTCAGTCATGTAATGTAATGTAATGTAAGTCATGTAACATGTAATGCTATAAACATCGAGACGTATGCCGTATGTATTGGCGGGTGAGAAAGCCTTAAATGGGACATACAAAGTAGGTCTTGGCAGTCAAAGTGTTAAAAGCTGGTGACTGAGCTAAGCTACAACCTATCCAAAAACAGTCAATCATAGCAGTGTGGCACTTGAAGGGGAAGGCATTTGAAGGGGATATGTGAAATTTCTGGCCAATGAGTACTGACTCTCCCCCTTTCCTCCCCCCCCAACCCCCACACTAGTCCACTCTATACATAGCAAGGGGAAGTTTCATTATGTCATTAACTTATTCACCTAACTTATTCAGTATACAGTAATGAAACAATTGATAAAAATTTCCCTGGGGTCCGATTCTTTCTCCTTCTCTGGCCTGAACTCTCAAATACCATCCTGATTTGATAGAAGAAATAAGTGCAGCAACCAGCACAATAGAAGTGCTAAAACATTTCTGTGTTGTACTGTAGAAGAGTCATAAAAGAAATCAAACAGTGCGCGACTATATCAACCATTCAAATCGACTGAACTAGACAGGAACTGTCTCAGTATCAACTATACTATTATTGTTGACTTTACCAGCTGTCTTAGCGAAACAGAGCCGCAAATCTGGTCTCAGCAGACAATAGGAAGAAAAAATAATAGCACAGATACGACATTTCATTAATATTTTAAATATTTCAATAACATATAATTCTGATATACTTGAAATTACATTGACTAAGTTTTCATGTGCACACTGGATAGCCATTGTTATTGATAAGCAATGTTAAGCATTTAATTAGGCAGTAGCATGTAATGTAATATTCATGTAACACCTCTTCTACATCTGTTCTAAATCTGCTCAGAAGTCACTTGTAGCAAAGAAGCAAAGTTTTTGTAGTGAACATTTGGAGGTGGTTAAAAAAATTACTGGTCAGCTCATTCAAATGAAAGAGTCAAGCAACTCTAATTGTCAGTGCTAGGTAAGAGTGTTGCATGATCTATGGATGCACACATTCTTATGATCAGAGAAGAAGAGCACCGTGAAGCAGTTGAAAAAAAATGGTGTTAAAGTTCAGTGAGGCAAGAAAAAGACTAGAGGACAGCATCAATTGTCTGAACTTGATGGATCATAAATCAAATGATAGATAGATAGATAGATAGATAGATAGATAGATAGATAGATAGATAGATAGATAGATAGATAGATAGATAGATAGATATGGCAGTAAAAGGCATTCAGTAGACGAACCCCACCATTAGGGCTCATGCATATAGCACGTACACAAAAAGGCTTATTTTCAACCCCTCCCCTCATTGCACAAGGCATACATAGGAAAAATCTCCAAAATCCGATCCCCTCTCAGTGCATACATACCAGTGTTTATTCTAGCCACCTTGACATTGGAAGGGGGGGGGGAATTTGAAATGTTTGGAGGGGACAAGGTCTGATCTCCACACATTTGGGGGGGGGACTTTCCATTCCCCAGCCAAAATCTAAAACATTTTAGAGAGAATTTTAAAACTTGGGGGAGGGGGAGAATTCCCCCCAGAGAAGGTCTAGAATAAACACTGCATACATACTATATGGATGGACCGTTATGGCCACACAATCTAATGAAAAGCTAAATCTTAACAATCCACAAAACTTTTCATCCTCAAATCAAATGTAACTCACTTTTACAGCGCATCACATCTCAGATCCGTTACACGGGGGAACCCTATCCTCTGGAACGCCCTACCTAACAACGTGTCTATGGAATCTAACCTCAAATTGTTTGCAAAGAAATTTAAGACGTACTTGTTCGATATATCGTATAAGTGCAGAATGTAAAGTGCTCTTGACTTTGGCCTTCAGCTATGATTATTGCGCTATATAAATTGACATTTTAACACAACATAACATATGCTAATAAATGACAAAACATGATAGCGTCAAAAGAAACAAATTAACCTCGACGTTCATGAAATCAGCGTCTTCTTTTGACGCTGGCTTGAATTTGCCACAACAAAAGTTAAAGCAGCAGAAGCAGCAGAAACAGCAGCAGCAACAGCAGCCAGAGATGACGCAACAGAAGACCATCAAGCCCTTCAAAACATAAATATCAATGTTTCAACAGCACAGCAGGTTTGTCTAAAGGGGCATTCCATGTCAAATCAACACATATTTTGCAAAGTACTGTATTAATTACAGTTTGTTAAATTGAAAACACAAATAAAAATACTTTTAAAAGTAAGGCAAACTGTCACAGATGTGTGTAAGTGTCAGATGTCACTGGCATACTAATTTATAAAAGATCTCAGTCACTTAGTGAATGCAATGTCCAACAGGAATGTTTTAAATGTGACTTTGCAATGGGAGGGGGGCAAATATTCTTTTAATCACTGCATAAAAACTATAAGAGTTCCCACTCTGAAATTTTCACCATTAATTCCTCACAATGTAAGACTTATCCACAAATAAAATCATAAATATTGTTGAATATACATTGGTTGAAATGTCAAATTATGTGCTATGATTGCTTCTGTTCTTTTGGTTTTCAAACTCCTGGTGTGCCTGTCGATTGGCCCATATAGAGCTTTCAAAAAGCTAGAGTTTGGTGCATAGATCATGTCACTAGCTATCACATAAGTGGAGATATTACAGTTTCACTGCCGCAAGTTGGCGCCTTTTGACCAAACTTTCATGACTCATAGTTTGGACGTGGGTTGACCCAAAACATTAATATTATGATTTTCAACATTACTCATGAGGATGAACAATTGTGCCAATTTTCATCAAAATCTGAGACAGTGACGTCCGATGACTGTGTTGATTTGACATAGAATGCCCCAAATGCCTAATAATTAATTAACTAAAAGTAGTCAAATGCAAATATAAATGCTAACATATTCTTTGAAGTGCTGTAGAAAAAAATTCTCAAAAGATATGCATCTGCAGAAAGTAAAACAGAAGTTGAAAGTGCAACTCTGCTAAGCTGCAAAATGAAACCAAAATTTAAACTTGTTATTTAAGAGACCTGAATGCTGAAAGTTATACACCTACGTCACGTCAAACAAAGTTTCAGGAAATTACGCTTGCAATACCTGAATGCATTGGAAACAAGCAGTTGGCAAAAGTGGGACAATCAGTGCTTTATACAGGCCTGATAGGGGGATGGGGAATTCCCCCAAACCACAAAAATCCCCCCAAAATCCCAGCTCTGACAAAAACTTTTTGCATTGAACTGAGTCTCTTCCACTCCAACCAAGTCAATTTGCCCCCCCCCCCCCCAAAGGCCTTGGGTCTGGATAAAACACAGGGGACAAAAGCTAAAAAGAAACTGCAAATGTCAGATAACAGATAACGAAACATTGACCCTATTTACCTTGCACCATTTGCTGCCGAAGATAAAATATGTTCTGACATTATCGTCACCAAATGTATCAGCAACGTAGAGGCCAAGAGATCCGTAGTGATCGTAGATATCTCGCTTTTTTTCATCGCTTAAAATGGTATTAGCTCGATTAATATCCTGAAACTAAATCCATAAAAACATGACAGAAACTGTAAAAGAAATCATCAAATAATTAATTAATCAAGCCTTCTGTAAAACTGTTGTTTCACAGTTCATGTTAAACTTGGACAAAGTTGTTCACCCTGACTTATGATTCTTCACTTTGAAAATGACTCAACATGGGCTATCAAGTACAAGTAAGTAAAGCCTCAGAAATTTATATAGTGCTTTGGAAAGTAGTACAGTAGTAGCTGCTTTTTCCTATGCGCTTAATCTTTCTTGAAATAGTTATAGACAAGGTGGGTTGTCGGTCGGGCAAAGGTCAATAATAATAATAATAATAATAATAATAATAAATGATGGTCAAATTTCACCATAATTTCACATATTTCTTTAGTGATCATAGATTGATATCGGCAGGGCTGAAAGTCAGCCGGTGCATGGCGGAGCTGAGCTACGGCACCTTTTTGGACCATGAAATTTTTTCCGTAATTCTTCAATATTTGTTCCAATATTGTAAAAGCACCGTGTACTTTTTGCAAAACTATTAAACTAAGATTTAAAAAGCGCTATAAAAATTTAGATATTATTCAGATTTAATGAAAGGTACCACTGCTATACTTAACACACCTCAGCACCAAGAGAGCTCCTGCACCTTTTTTCACAGACTTTCAGCACTGGATATTGGGATTGATATAAAAATGCAATGTTACTTTTATTCACATTAGTTCATATAATAGCATTCAAAAGAAGCCATTTAGTACCATTTACACATCACATGAATGCATAAGATATGCAGTACTTCTGTATAATATGCTTTACAGTATTCTTCTTGCCTTCTCTGTTGCTTCTGGATTGCTTGGATTTTTGTCTGGGTGATACCGCAGTGCAAGCTATAAATAGAAGAATCAAAATAACACTTCAAACACAATACACGAATACTTCTGATGTATTCCTTCAAACCTTTATCTCATCTCTTACATTCAAACCACACTTTTCTCCAGTGGCGTAGCCAGAGGAGCTTGAGGGTTAAACCCCCTTGGCTGCCAAAAACAAAATAATTTTAATGAGTTTCTATGCATTTTTAGTCTTGGGACGGGATTTTGGAGATCAAAACCCCCTCCTGGCTATAGAACAGAACGTTCGGTTTAAAATGTGACAACCTTTTTTTGCTTGTCAGTTTGTCAGTGCATGGGAGGAAAAAATGAGGTGACGATGTTTTTTTGTTTGTCAGGAAAAAATAGAGGAGTTAACCTTTTTTGCATGTCAAGATTTTTCCGAAGTTGGTTGCAATCACAACCAAAAACAAAAAACCCCTTCCAGAAATCCTGGCTACGCCACTGCTTTTCTCTATCTTTTATCATAATCTAATGCTGCATTTCACACTGTTTATACACTATGCTAGAACCATTTGGCTAAATAGTGCTATTTTACAGCAAATGAGAAGATTAAAGATTCGTGTCATATTAATAATATAATGCCAAAAGCAACACAATACCTCTAAGAAAAAAACTGTTAACATCAAATAACAATCACAAATAGTAGCAACTCCAACACAATTGTAAAAATTGTGAATTCAAAAACAAGTGAAAGAAACAAACCTTTCTGTAAGCTTTCTTGATTTCATCAGAAGTGCTGCTCTTTTGTATTTCCAAGATCTCATATAACGACTGGCCAGACGTTCTGAAATGCAGAAATCCCACAAGCCTTTACAGCATTACTTAGGCAACAAAGCAGTTGCAAACATCCTACAAATTAACACACCTTAAATCTCTGTTCCAAAAGTCATTTTATCTGTAGCTACAACGATCCAGTCTAAATAAATGCACGAGACTTTGCCTACTTACTTACTTAGGTCAAAAACAACTACCGCACATAGCAGCGCCGTATAAAACACTAGATTTTTAGCTATCCGAAATATAGCTACACCACATGTAATAATGCATGGAGCGTTCAATTAACCCGATCGCTGATCAGAATAACTTACGACATGTTGCGCGTCTTCTGATTGTTCATTTTCCCCTTTTATGTCGTTTGAACCGCAATTGCAGAACTCAGAAAATGAAAACTGCACGTTTTCCTTTTCGTTGTTATTTTCCTCTCACCAAAACCAAAGTCAACATAAAGTAATAAAATCTTAGAGGGAAGTTATGAGTATTTATAGCGCGCCTTATTATATCACAGCTTCGCAAAATAAGCGAACTCTTATTTTAATTAAAAAACAAGCGCCTTTAGCTTTCGATTTACATGGCTTTACCAATCATACACGATGACGATGTATCATCTTAATTACACGAATACTATTCGATTAAAACAATCCATATCTGCTACTGACAGAGTAGGCATGGCAATGGTATTCCCAGAAAATCGAATGCTAAATTGGAAATAAAGGCTATGTAGTAAGCATCATGTACGAATAGCAATTAATGTGCCGTGCTTTTAACGAAATTCTTCAGCGATACAGTTGGCTTGAAATGGCATGCAGTTTGAGATCTTCAATGTCGCTGTTTCCAGAATCCAAGGGTCTTATCACCACATTGACCAACATTCACAGCGAACACAACTTTATGACAATTAGGATAAATGAAAAAAAATAATAACGCTAAGTTTATATATATATATACAGAAATGTCATGTCACAGAGCACGGAACGTGCAACGTTTCTTACTTATATACATGGTTCTTAGTTCTTGTTCTTCGACAAGCTTTGTGTTATATTATAGATTGGAAGACTTTAATTAATTACTGAAGTTTAGTTGATTTTTGTGCGCATTTTCTATTGATTTGATCGCGGCGATGTCCGATTGGGAAAGCGTGGTTTCAGTGGATGAACAGGACGAAACGAATGATAGAGGAAGAGGAAAGGAGAGCCGGAGAGATGGATTTGGTGGAAGAGAGAGATACGAAGGTCTGTGTGATGGCGCTATATAAATACATTAAAATGTTATGTTGGAAGAAAAAACGGGCGAAGACGCATTGATTGGCGCAGATTTTATTTAAAAAATTGGTTGATGAAATATTGCCCCTTTGAAGTATAAAATGTGGATCATACAATAAATGGAGTTTATTTCCCCATGCTCGAAATAAAAGAAACACATGAAAATTAGTTGAGATATTTGACATAAATTATACCACTAATTTAATTTGAGATGAAGGATTTCAATAATATTGACCATCAAAGGTTTTCTACTGTTTTATTTTCCAGAATGCTTGGTAATGCACAATCAAGCAAATTTGATACAAAAAAATAGTTGTAAAATTTTAAATATTATGTCTAAAATTTAAATCTGCTTTCTTTGAAATATCAGCATTTTAAATGAATTAGATATTCAAATAGCAAAGTGGGAGCAGTGTTTGCCACATATGTCCTTTTAGTAGAATAAAGTTAATTCTCTGTTCATATTGGTCTTGATAGTACTGTAAGAGTTATGGTAGAAAAGCGTGGTAGATGGTTGACGGTGCGATAGGTGAATTGGTTTGCCAGAGTCCAGAAACACTGTTTATTGTAATGCTGTGTTACCATTGAAAGACCACTGTTGAAGCAGAAGGTTAGTTGTAATTGATCTGGTGTCCATTAAAATGATTTTGATTATAATTTGATCTTAATTTTCTAATCAGGGTTTGTATTTTTACATCAGCCTACTTTAATGCTCATTTAAAAATTCAGAATCAAGCAACTTGTGCGACATTACCAGACACATTAGAATTTATTGTAATGTGCATTTAAATTGACATCTTGTGTGTTTCTCTACTGTGCTAGAAAGAACATTTTAATGACTAAATTGTGGCTATTTAGAGACCACAGTTTTGATAATAACTGAGAAGTATCTTATATTGCATATTTCGATTTACAATAGATTCCAGGATTATAAATCTCTTTTTCATTTGGCATGCCTAAATTGTATTTGGTGAATTTAATCAATGATATTGCATGTTTCATTGTAAAAGGTTTAGTGTAATCAGTCTAATTTTAATTCATCTTGGGTTTTTCAAAATTAAGGATTTTAATGTCTAATTTGTTTCAATTTTAGCTGACAGACGAGAAGAAAGAGGATCCTTTTCAGTTGGTTTTCAGGATCTTGCAAGCAAAATTCTTCATATTCAGTCCAAACGATTTTACATTGATGTGAAGGAGAATCGTAGAGGTCGTTTTATCAAACTGTCTGAGGTAAGCTATCATTGCTTTCGAACAGAGTAATGCTTGAAACCTTAGTCCTGTTATCTGCATCACTAATCTCTTGCTTCAGGTCAGGTTTTTGTCCTCCAGCTGTGTCCAGCTATTGACTTCTCCATGACATCTCTCCAAAGTCCCCTGTCTTTTGCTATTGCTTCCAAAGTCATTTGGTGTCTTCCATCAGTTTTTTTCATTGAGATTCAGTCCTGCCATGTTCAGATCCTCTTCCAAGCCATCCACTTATTGTCTTTTCGTAGCAGCTGTTTAAAACAAGAATTTTAAACAATTGTATATTTACAAGTCCCATTTACTGCATTGTGATATACATGAACATGCATGCACACACACTCGTGCACATAGATACGCACACACATACAGTGTACACACAGTTTCGTGATCTATAAAAACGCATGATCAAACAACTTGTACGACGTTACCATGTACATTAGAATCTATTGTAATGCAATTTGGTGAGTACACCTGTTGTTGTAGTTAATAACTGGAATTACTTTGGAGTGAATGCCTGCAGAACAGCTTCCTGTAGCGTGTGTTGTATTTCCTGTGTAGGTTGTCGTAATGGGCGGCAAGAGTCGTCTGGTGATGGACATGACGACAGCAGCAGAATTTCATGATAAGCTGACGGAATTCTGTGAATATTATGGTGCTCTTGGTTAGTGGTAGTTAAACCAAAATGCCTCTGACACATTCAGTTTGTGTACTTGTGCCTAATTTAGCATAACCGCTACATTCCAAGGTGATTGTGAATTTTTGACGTCCGTTTTAGTTATTTTACGTTTTGTCATTCTGCTTTCGTCTGAGTTTATTATTACTATTGTCCAATTGGGGCAGGAAGTTAGATGAGTGGTAACAATGCTGGACGGTGGAGCAGAAGGTAGCGGGTTCAATTCCAGCAGGAGCCCTAAGGTCGATTCAGCCTTATTCGCTAGAGGCCGGCGGTAAACTGAAAAACAGCATTAAGCTGCGAAAGTAAAACATGGGTCTGGGGAAAGTAATGGCAACCTAACCCAGATTAATGGATTATACCACCTACATCGCTGATTGCCCAGGCCGGAGATAAGCGCCGGAACCCAACGCTCGGACTCGAGTACGGGACCTACCTGTTGTCCAATTATGATGTGTTGAATCAGAGATTGATTCTTGAGGAAGTAGCCAGGAACCAAGAACAGTGGAAGGGTGTCATGGATTTCGGCTTTTTCCAGTCAGTGACTGGAAAAAGCCGAAGGATTGTAATATGGCATATATCCGTTAATCCTTTGAACACAACAGGCCTTTAAAACGGCCTACCGGATAGGCATATGTAGCCTAATTGCTAGGGAAGCCAGGATTTAAAGGTTTAAGGCTTGCATTAGTTATTTGTCACAGGGGTCACCAAACTATGCCCCACGGGCCATATCTGACTCACAAGGTCAGCTTAAACCGTTTGGCGCCGAAATTGCTTGATAAAGCTACGTGCAATGTTACCGTGTTTCTGTTAACGTCATCTTTTTTGGTAACCTTGTAGTAAATATATATGTTGGTCGTCTCCGTTTTTTGGGTGTATCGCCTGCTACTTCACCCATGGCTAGGGCGGAATGCTAAACTGTTTTTCTTTGATTTTCCCCATACCTTCCAGTCTGCTTGCGAGTATTAAACAGACTGGTTATGCTGACCTGCGCTTGTCTTTCTCTCAGTTATCCGGCCTGCTGTCAAACAAGTTTGGTTACCCCAATTTACCGCAAATGATGATGTGTGGTCGATGATCAGTGCATAAAAGTTTTGTTGGTTTAATGCGTCCATTTACTTGTTTGCTTCTTTAGGTTCAAGAGGTCATAGAGATGGTGAAGGGGATGGAAAGCTGAAAAGCGAAGTGATATATGCTGGTGACAGGCGTTATTATCTGGATCTGAGGGAAAACGGCAGGGGAAGATTTCTTAAGGCAAATAATTGAAACTATTTTCCTGTAGTGAATTGTGGTTGTGTTTATTTTTAAAAGTTGTAGTTTGTTTTGTATGGAGACTGGGTGGAGATAACACTGTATGCCAGTTCATTTTAGCTGCACTGTTCAATGTTCATTGTTCAACACACAGCTGCTTAAAGTTGAAGTAGTATCAGGGTGTCGTTTAAAATGGCATCTCATACCACAAAGACCCCCTCAGTGGTTTTCACACAGGCTTACTTAGCCTCCTAAACCACTTAAATCACATTATTATTATTATTATTATTATTATTATTATTATTATTCATTTATTGCTGTGTAATTGGTAACATGATAGCATCTTCCACTTGAGCATGGCTGTAAGAGAAGAATTGGTCTATTGATAGACCAATTCTTAGCAAATAGATAGCAAACAATTTGAGACATTTATTTTCCACCAAGAACCACATCTTTAAAGATATGTTGGCTTGAAATTGCCTACTATATTTACCATTACCAAATAAATCTTCCCTCAAATCTAAAGTAATATGGTTTAATGTGATGATTTTCTTATCGTGCTAGCTATCAATATTGGTTTAATATGATGATTTTCCCATAAGTTTCTAGTTCTTGTGTGAAGTACAGTAGAACCTCGTTATATCGAAGCTCAAGGGACCGTGATAAACACTTCGATATACCCGAGGTTCGATATATCCGATTCCTGTATCATTAACATTGTTTTGGCAGGACCGGCGCTCAAACTTCGATATAAACGTGATTTCAATATAAGCGAGTTCGATATAACGAGGTTCTACTGTACTTGATGGAGTAGAGTTTGTTTCACAATAGTGGTACTTTGGATAGGTTGCGATGACTCTGCCACCACCTTCTCATGACAGATCTCAAATAGTGATTCCTGCTCAAGGAATGATCGATATTCGCGACGCCCTCACCGACCTTCTTGGTGAATTTGGGACAGATGGCAAGCAAGGTTGGTCGCTTCATTTTGTTTCTGGACTGGCAGCGATGTATTTAGGGAGATTCCTAAATGCTAAATGGCACTTTCTGCGCGACAAATGTCAGTCTCGGTGGCTCTCGGTTGAGTTGAGCATCAGCTCTTAAACTGGGAGATGTACTGTCGGCCCATGTTCAAGCCCTGAGTGGAGTGGTCAGAGAGTTTATTTCTCTGGCAGTCACATGTCTACCAGCATGGAGTGGAAGCTGAAATGGTCTGTGTAACGTATCAAGGCTCCCTGTTCTCTGATATGTTAAGCCTATGGATAATTTTTTATTGTGAGGGCATTGTAGAATAAAATATTTATTGCATGGTAAGTGCTATTTTTCCATTAAGAGACTTTGTAAGTTAGCATTTTCTAGTTATGTTAGCAATATTGAGATTTCTAGTGGTGCAGTGATGATGATGATGATGTTGATTTATTATCTGCAGTTTAATATAATTATTTTGGGTTTGATTTGTTTGTTTTTGCTTTTGTCCAGAAGTCTTGTTACTATAATTACTTCAGCATTAAACTGATCACATATTTTGTAGATGAATTGCCGACCAGTGGAACTAGAGATTCTGGTGAAGGAAAACTTTCTTTCCAGATTGACAACAAGGTGTTCTATTTTGATGTTCAAAACAACAGACGTGGAAAATACCTTCGCGTTTCAGAGGTTACTTGCATCATCATCATCATCCATTTCAAATTAATGAAAGACTTTACTTTCTGTGAAATTATTGACCTGTTACAGTTGTGTTTATATTTGATTTCAAACTTACGTTCTAGTTTTAATTTTTAATATCGAAATTTTACATCCTAAATGAGTATTGACAGTTGCGGTGTATTTTTGCCGTAAAAGTAAAGTCCTTCCTGAGCTCTCAATAGGCCCTCAGCCAGGTAACTGGTGCAAGTTACATGATACGGGGGCCAGTTTTATCGTGCAACATGCCTGTTTACTCTGCAAATTAATCCGCTACTCAGTTGCCATCTGGTGAAAGAAGGCTGAGTCGAACTTAGGGCTCCTGCGGTCTCGAACCCACAACCTTCTGCTCCATTGTCCAACGTTGTTACCACTCTGCTAACTTCCTGCCCATTTTTGCCGTGAGTAAAATGAAAATGACTTGTACTGCTTTGCTGCAACTTGCAGATCAGTCCCAACTATCGAACGGCAATCAACATTCCTCATCAGTCGTGGAGTCAGTTCAAGGAGTTACTACGGATGAGTACGGCGCAAAAAGAGGCGTCGAACGTAGAAGACGCTGGACCGCAGAATGGATCCAGATCACAGACGGGGATTGTCTAATGGCAAAGTCAATGCATCTGATAGGAGGCTGACTGAGAACAGCAAAATTTAATTGATTTGTGTTGTTATTATTAATATTACTTATTTTTAAAAATTTATTGTTTTAAAAGATCAGAAAAAAGACATTAGACAGCGTATTGGCCTAAATGATACAATTATCGACAAAATTCTAAGGAAAAACTTACCCGATAGGTACACGTCAAAAGAATGGATGATGGGAGGCTACCATACAAGGCACTCTACAGAATGATGATGATGATGATGATGATGATGATGATGATGATGATGATGATGATGATGATGATGATATCTTATTGTTGTTAATATCAAAACTGTTTTGAGTAGGTAGTAGGTCGTACTTGCTGTTATTTTTCTTGCTGCTTACGTTGAATTTGACTGCAGAAGAAATTAAGTTACTGTACCCGGAACATTTTTATGAACTGTAGTTTATTCGGTGGAGCTATGCTATGGCAGTCTGTTTAAACTGTAGTGAAACACCCTGTTACTTTCAAGTCTAACACAAAGCTGAAGCTGAATTTATTACTGTAGGCTGTGGATGCCACAATACAATGAATGTTTTGTCTGCCTTAAATCTACGTAGGCCTACCTGTACTTTCTTGGGAAGTCTGGAGACAGATGCAGCATTTGAAAATGCAGTATTTAACAATTTTTTTTATTGTTTAACTATTTAGCAACTTCACACCAAACCTTTTTGCAGTAAGCCTAATGCATTCTGCACTGGAATGTGTCCTGTGGACACCAAACATAGGTGCAAACTTCTATTAGACTGCGGCCCCCAATTTTTTGAGAGACTTTGGTGGCGATCTGCCACAAAATCTATTTAGAGGTGTCCAGGTGGTACATGGCACCCATCCCACTCTGGTTATAACCCCAGCAACATTTTAGAAGATGATAAATGCCGTGGGTGAGTTTTAGTGCGGTTCGGACATAAAAGCATGCCTGGTTTCACCAATGGCGTAGCCAGGGGTTGGGGGTTAAACCCCCTGGTTGGCCGACCAAAAAATTTTTTTGCGTATTATTTTTCTGCGGGTAGAGGGGCGGCAAAATCGGGGGTTTAGGGTAGCAAAAAAGAAGCCAAACAAAATATGAATTACAGTTGTAGGCAGTATTTAATCTAGACTCTGGGGGGAAACTGAAAAAGCCGGGGGAATTCTGCAAGGGGGCTGCTGTTAGTCCATGTAGTATGCCAAAATTTCCGGGGTGAATTTGAAATTTCTGGGAGGAGGGCAATTTCCCCCTCGTAAACGGCCTAGATTAAACACTGGTTGTAGCAACTGGCTGGCTATAGGCTGACCGTGTGCTCATATAGCTACTGTATATTATAACTAACTTAACCAAGCAAAGTAATATATAGGTGACAACCTTTTTGCTTGTCACGATTTCCGAAGTCAGAGAATGGTTTGTCGTAACCCCCTTCGGAAAATTCTGGCTACTGTACGCCACTGGGTTTCACTCTCACAAACTTTATAAAAATTCACTGAATAAACCATCGAGTAGGCAGGCAGTGTTTAACTTAACTAGCTAGGTTACGCTAAAACAGCGGTTCTCAACCTGTGGGTCGCGACCCCCACGGGGGTCGAATGACAATTTGCCAGGGGGTCGCCGGGGACCTTCAGAAATATGGGGCTGTCTCTTTTATTGTTATTGCGCAAAATTTACTAATTTTAACATGTAAAAAGGCTGACGAGCAAAAAAGTCATCAGCTAGTTTCAAGATGTAAAAAGGGCTGATAAACAAAAAAAAGAAATAAAAGGTCGTCAAGAAATTTTATTCTGCAGGGGCCCGAATTTCTCTCGGCGGGCCTGGTTGGGGGTCGCCACATCATGGGAATTGAATTAAAAGGGTCGCGGCACTATAAAGGTTGAGAACCGCTGCGCTAAAACGAAACTTGAAGCAATTCGTAAATGCTAATATTGCAGCATTTATGTGTGTGTGTGTGGGGGGGGGAGGAGAGTATTCAGCAGCTGCTGGACACCCCTTGGCTCAAACTTGGGGTGACACCATGCGAGTCCGCAAACATTTTTCAGAGGGCAAAACACAATGGTCGCGGTTAATACTTTTGCAATGTCTTTGAATACAAAATTTGACAATTTTAAAAGATTGTCAGAATGCCCGGTAAATCCAAACAATCAGCTACTAGTTGTACTTTAATTAAACAGCGTTTTAGCATAGAAATATTGGTTAAGAGCCAAATTATAGTTACAAAAATAGATCTGTATTTTCTAGGTGGCAATTAAGCCCCCAGTATATGGGTAGCACCTTCATGATCGTCGCCTGTAGTGAATTGCGAACGTGTGGTTTTCTAGCCCATCGTAACGTCAACAAAGCGTACAGCGACGACTTAACCTCGTGTTTTTTCGATAACCCTTTCTACCAGCAGCCAAGCAGGTCGCCTCCGTCGCCATAGTAAAGTCAAACACGAGCAGAGGAGGCATCGACCGAGCACCGCGTACGTTCTGCCTAAACGAATGGAGGTTGTTGACGCTGCTACCGATGGGCTATTGGTCATGTGCACGCAAGCCTAGTAGCAGACCCATTCGCCGTATATTTTTGCCTCTTAATTATTAGCCGAATCGTGCGTTCTCGAACGTTGATTATATTCATCTGGCTAGCTGCGCTACTGTTTTTTTTTCAAAAAAGGACTCTGGTAAATAGCGGAGGCAAGGAAATTTGCTTTCAGTCTGTTGAAAATGTCGGCATGTTGAGATATTAATGGGACGGTTCAGAGATAAGAATAAACGTAGAATGGGCGCCCGCAGAAATTTTTTCTAGGAGGGGCAAAACACATTTTAACACAACGGTCACGGTTAATATTTTAGCAAGGTTTTCAAATTTCACCCTGAAATATTGGTATTTGCATTTTCCAGGGGGCAAGTGCCCCTCTTGCCCTAGCTATAGTGTGCGGGTGCCCATAAAACGTAGGGCCTACCTTAAATCGTATTTTGGACGCAAAGCGAACTAAGGAAAGCGAATCTTGGTTTCCCTATACTTGTCCATCTGTGAAAAAATTTCTTGACTAAACATTTTTGGCGCAGCGCTTGCTAGGCGCACCATTGTGTCCAGGAGCGTAGCGACAGGGGGTATATCGGTATAGGCCTATATATCCCAAAAATCAGGCTACCTTAAAGTTTTTAATGTGTTTTTTTAAGATTTTCAAAGTTTTTATAGAAACACCCCCACTTATACCCCCCAATCGCATTGTACCTCCAAATCAAATTCCTGGCTACGACCCTGACTGATATGCCTACAGTAGGTTAGTGCTGAACGTAGTCTCATGAGACAAAGTTTAATTCGCTAGAGATGTTTTAAGCTGATCAATAAGGGGATGGAATAGATGGCATAGCCTATATAACCGGCGATATCTTGTTTATCAATTAGGCCTAGTCATGAGACATGAAGACACAGTCATGAGATTTTTACTTCACCTTACTTTGGGGTTGTAAAATGCAAACCTCGTTTGCGCCCATTGGGTCTATGACAGGCAGGTGTTATTCAATTAAATTTTATGAATGGCAAAATTTAACGCACTAGCCCCTATATAGGACCAGGTTAATATATTTCTTGTAGTTGCAAAAATATGGTTTATGCGTAATAGAAAACACATCCGCTGATAACAAGACATAGAAATAGTTCGTAAATTTTAGAATAAAGTTATTTGTCGTTTAGTATCTTGGCCACCTTTTGAATACCCAGTGACAGAACAACATGGGGGACCCGTGCCCCTTATTGAATGCCTGCTCCCTGTTGGGACCCTATACTTACTACAACATACTTGACAACAAATATAGTTGGTCCCCATGCTTAGAAGTTGTCACCCCAGCGACCCCCACATGCCAAATCCTGGAGCCACCACTGTCACTACCTCTGGTCAGGGTTTAATCTAGGCCGTTTCCGGGGGGATTGCCCTTTCAAATTCCCTCCTGAAATTTTGGCATACTACATCAAATAACAGCAACCCTCTGGCTGACTTCCTCCCCGACCTTATCAGCCCCCGGAGTCCAGAGTCTAGGTTAAACACTGGTCGTGGTCTGTGGAGTTCTGAATATAGGAGCTTAATAGGGGCGTACCACATCCTCAATCAGTGAAAGGAAGAAGATATACAGCCGCATTGGCCGCATGAAGTCGAACCAAATTGTGTCCACAATATATGAACTTCCCATCCAACTGCGACTCTTAAGATCTCAATGGAGGCTTGTGGATAGGAGACCGTAAGCAATCTAGTGTCGCTAAACTGCGTCCGTTGTTTGGTAGCGTTGGCAATCTTATGGCCTATACGATGAAACTGTGCAAGAAATTCTGGAACGTCACAAACTTATTCATAATTTTTAGTAAGTGAATCGGGAATGAAGTCGGTATGTGTAAGCATTAACGTCTATATAAATGCGTCAAAGGAATGCAAGGACTGGACATGCAGAAGGTAAATGTAAGAAACGTATTTGGACGTGCACTAATTAGTACGCGCTTCCGGGTTAACCAGAGCATTAGCCAGCTACTGCGCAAACAAAACTGTTGGCAATGCATTGTCACCATTGTGGTTTTCTCGCCATCGTCTTCTACAATGTCGTCGTTGTCGTTAGGACTATCACTTTTCTCTCTGTCGTAGGCCTAATCAACACGTTGCATCAGTGTCTAATCTAGACTCCTGGACTCCCCGGGGAGAAACTGACAAGGCCGGGGAGGAAGTCGGCTATAGGGGGCTGCTGTTAGTTGATGTAGTATGCCAAGATTTCCGGGAGTAAGGGCAAATTTTCCCCCGGAAACGGCATAGAATAAACCCTGCGCGTTGCATTGCATAGGCCTAATGATTTGATATTTCACTTCCTTTGCTAGCCTATCGTTAGTCCGCCTTCTATCTAATAATGAATCTAGCACGTGACAGTGGCGGCTCTAGGATTTGGCAAGTGGGGGGGGGCGTTGGGGTGGCAACTTCTAATCATGGGGCCAACCATTTGTTGTTCAATGTATGTAGTATTAAGTATAGGGTCCCAACAAGGGGACCACGGGAGGAGGCACTCAATAGGGGGCACGGGCCCCCTGTCCCCCCCCCCCGGTGGAGCCGCCACTGGCACGTGACTGTTAGGCCTATTATAGGCTAATCGATAATCGATTAGCACGAATTCCCGATTCAGTTCACCTGCGCGAGAATTGCAAGGAATTCTGGCAACAACAAATTCTAGCAGACGACATAGGGGCGGATAGGCCTTTATACCCCATTGTGTTTCCACAAATGAGGCATATAGGCCTATAGACTAAGACGAAGGCACAGGGCCGCCGAGAGAAATTCCGGGCCCCGGAACAAAAAAATTTGCGGGCCCTTAAGAAAAATTTATCAAGTCTCCGAAAAACCTGACAAGCAAAAAGTGTTATCAACTCTCCAAAAACAGCCTCATAACCATTAAAAAAATCATTATTCGATAGAAGGCGGACAAACGATAGGCTAGCAAAGGAAGTGAAATATCAAATCATTAGGCCTATGGAGTGCATCGCAGGGTTTATTCTATGCCGTTATCAACTCTCCAAAAACAGCCTGACAAGAAGAAAAACACCTTATCGTCACCGGATCTGGGCCCCTGAAAACTCCATGGGCCCCGGTACAATGTACCGGCTGCACCCCCTCTCCTCCAGTGTTTAATCTAGGCCGTTTCCTGGGGAATTGCCCTTCCCCCCGAAAATTTCAAATTCCCACCGGAAATTTTGGAATACTACATGGACTAACAGGGGCCCCTAGCAGAATTCCCCCCGGCTTTGTCAGTTCCCACCGGCTTTTTCAGTTCCCCCCGGAGTCCAGGAGTCTAGATTAAACACTTCCTCTCCTCAGGCCTGCGAAGGCATGACAAAGTCTTCTTAACGACGATGAAACTGCTTATAGGCTAAATTAATAGCATTTAGAGGTGTTCACACAAAATACAGTTACACTGACTGTCTTCGTCGGTTTATTACATTAGCAAAATATCTGTTAATTCGTTAGCATTTTGATGTCGAATTAGGCTCCTATCCACTTCATCCAGGGCCGTAGCCAGGAATTTGATTTGGGGGTATAATGCGATTTGGGGGTATAGATCTTTAAAAAACTATTATAGGGCCTACTATAAGCCAGTATTTCCCAAACTGTGGGTCGCGGCCCAAAAGTGGGTCCTAGGGCTAAGTCTAGTTGGCCGGGGGTAGCGCGAAATTAGATTCAGGTGTAATTTTTTAACCAATGCTACAATTTCACAGGCCGTGAAAGTTACAAGTAGGCTTACACAGTGTATTAAGAAATTCGTGTGCCTGCAATCCTCCGTATACGGCTTATATTAAAATGATTAGTGTTTAATCCAACTTTAGTTGAAAATAAGTTTGCAGCGTCGCGGCATGTTAGGCCTACAAAGCTGCCGAAGTGAGTCGCACAGTTCCAAAAAGTTGGAGAAACCCTGGCCTAGGTACTAAGTAGGCCTACTTCTAAAAATTAATGTTATTTCGCCATAACGCAAGGAAAGCGTATTCCGACCATTTTGCTCTGAAACTCCAATAACAATAGTATAAAGGAATCTTCACCCCCGTTATCATGTACCTGACGGTTAAGCGATTTTTGCCTTACTCATAGGATCCTTAAAACCCGTAACAAAAGTATGTTCATGGAAAAATTTTAAAAAGATAACTTTCAAAAATTTTCAGGTTCTTTCTCTCATTTTGTCTTATTTTGCAAACATATGCACAGTTTTGCCTAATATACTTGTTACTTTTTTATCTGAATTGAACCAGATAACTTTTGTTTTGCTATTTATTCAAAACTCAGAAGATTCTTTTCAATTAACGTTCGCCAGGTGGCTTAATGCATTTTTTGATATTACTTTCTATGATTAGGGTCGCGGCGCGTTACTAAGTCTTTGAAGTGGGCCGCGTTTCTAAACAGCTTGGGAAACCCTGCCAGTGTTTAATCTAGGCCGTTTCCGGGGGGAAATTGCCCACTTTCCCCCCCGGAAATTTCAAATTCCCCCCGAAATTTTGGCATACTACATGGATTAACAGCAGTCCCTAGCAGAATTTTCCCGCCGGAAAGTTCAAATTCCCTCCCGGCTTTGTCAGTTTCTCCCCCCCCGAGCCCAGGAGTCTAGATAAAACCAGTGGCGGCTCTAGGATTTGGCAAGTGGGGGGGGGCCGTTGGGGGGCAACGTCTAATCATGGGGGCCAACCATTTGTTGTTTAATGTATGTAGCATTAAGTATAGGGTCCCAACTGGGGGGGCCACTGGGGGGCCAGGCTCTCAATAGGGGGGGGGGGCACGGGCCCCCCTGGCCCCCCCGGTGGAGCCGCCACTGGATTAAACACTGAACCCTGCTATCATCCATTTTGGTCCTGGCCTATATCGTGTTCGCGTTTTGTGATTTTGTTATATTGCAGTCAATGGTCTATTGTTCTTCTGCAAAACAACAATAGCCTAATTAGTTAATTAATTAATAGCCTCTGAACTGTAACGCAAGATTATTATTATTATTAGGCAGAGAACGTCATAACGCGTTGACTCTATTATCTTTAATGACTGTCGCTTTAGCCAGACGCTTAATTAGAGTCGATGTAATCTGAATTTCAAAGAAATTTTTAAAGTTTAGACTGTCGTACAGTACGGTAGAGGTATAAGAGAAAGGGTACGTATAAGCCCATGTGTAGTCTTTTTATGCTGATTAGACATAGGCCTAAGTTAGGCTTAGTTAGCTTATTATTTCCGTGCCGTCACACTACCTTGATTGTTTCAACATCGCTTAACTATTGTTGAAAAATCGTATTAATAGGCCTAATAATAGGCCTATCCCTCATATAATTGCTTGAAATAAATTGCGATATCACCGATTTTATGGAATAACAACAATGAGCCTAGTTAGGATGACCTTATAACTGTGTCGGAATTTTTAAGTCTCTGCCCGAAAAAGGCCAAAAGCAACCAAAAAACCTTAACAAGTCTCAAAAAACCTCTGACGAGCAAAAAAAGGTCATCCGAGAATAAAAGTTGGGGTGTCCTTCTCCATTGGGGGGAGGGGGTGTTCTGAGCTAATTAGTATGCATTTTGTATGCATACCATTGTCGCGTTACAATTTTTTTTTTTGGGGTGTGACCTCAAATTGGGGTGGGTGGGTGTTAGGGGGTGTAAAAGTATCCATCGTATAGGCCTAATGTGATTTGGGGAGTATGCCTATAAATCTTAAAAAACTTTGAAAATCTTAAAAACACGTTAAAAATTGTAGGGTAGTCTGATTTTTGGGAGGTATATATACCGATATACCCCCCGTCGCTACGCGCCTGTATATGAGCTGTCTTTTATATGATGATATCTCTTGTTTTGGCGATTAGTGTTGAAGGATATTGCGATTTCCTCATCGGCTGAGCAGCAGGAAATCGAGGATCTCAGTCGGCGTCTTGACTGAAAACGGAATGTACCGCGGACTGGCCACGCGGCATCATCAGGCGGCCGACTGGTTGGGACTCGGTCGAGGCGGCTTCTGCCCGGCGTCGTCGGCCACCAGCAACGCCGAGTACGGAGGATGGTTCAGTCAGGATTCGTTCACGCGACCGGCGCTGCCTCGTACCCGATCGGAAGCCACCTCCTGGAGGAACGCCGGTTTCGACGTACCCCCGAACGTTGAAACTACAGGTCTCGTCCAGCTGTTGAGAGAAACCGAAACGAATGTCCGATCGTCAAACAGCCTAAGACCTGCGATTAATAATACGAAATCCGGATCCTATCCCGGTAGCGTTGGGGCCGCTGATTTGGCTTACAATATCGCGAGTAGCAGGTCGTCTGTCCAGCCGGATGGAAAGATCTTGGAAATATACGACGGGAAAAGTTCTGGCCTGGATTTTCCCAAAAGACCACACCCGAATCAACCGCCGGTGTCGTTCGGATGTCGTTCGTCTTTCGCCGATCAGTTTTCCGGAGCGGAGGCAAGAACCGGGGACGCAGCACAGCACAGCTACGCCCTACAGACGCAACTACTTCGAGGCCAACTGGAGTCCGATCTGCAGCAACTTCGAAAGTCGTCGACGACTCTTGGCCTGTTGTCGGACAGGGCAGAGAAGACCGGCAAACCGACTGCCATTCCCTCCTATGCGAAACACGCAGGGAACGCATCCGAAAACGCGCCTCGTACTATCCTGGGAACAGTTCCCCTGTGGCGTAACCGTTTCTCGCAAAATCGTCTGGTCAGCTGCACCGACTCGTCCAACAGACAGGGACGACCTTTGATGAGCGAAGGGGCCTGCAGTGCATTGTCGACGGTTTCAAGTTCGAGCGATCTAGCGCCGCCAAATCGCTGGGAAAGGGTGACACACGGCGAAACAACGACGACGGCGTCCAAGATTCTTAGCAGAGACGAAGCCATCGCCAACGGTGTCCTCGTAGATCGATCCAGAGACGATCGCTTGTCGAACTGCGAAAAGATCGGGCCAAAACTTGAACCGACGATGCAGGCTGTCGACGGGCAGCCGGGACTTACGAGGCGAACACAGAACCTGTATCAGATTCCGGGCGACGAAGGCAAGCAGAAACTCGGACGCTGCGGCGACGGCTCGACGGTTACTGCCGCTGGTCAGTCGAGATTCGCTCTAGAGGCGGACAATTATTTTCCTTTGAACGTATCACGTACCGCACAGCCGGCTATTAGCGGTCCTTCGCAGTTGGACATTCAACATAGAATCGACGCCCATTCTGCAGACTTGACAACTACAACGGCGGGATTAGATGATGCCAGATATTGCGTCGTTTCGGATTTCACGACGGTTCCAAAGAAATCGATATTAAAGAAGCCAAGAGTTTCCAGTAGCGACGTAGAAAACGCAGTCTACAGTAGAAGAATGGACATGTCTGATATAAGACGTTCTGCAGGACCAGCGTCATGTTTCAATCAGCGTGACAATCAATCAGGTTCCTTTGGCGACAAACTACAAGAACATCACCAGAAGCGAGTGACCTTCAGGCTCGACCAGTAGATGCAGTGATCGCAACTCAGTTTTCAGTTTTCACTTTGAATTTTTCGTCTCAATCGTAGGCCTACACAGGGCGTCTCTACTGCAAGGGATCGTCCATATCTGACGTTACGCGCTGAGGGGGTTCACCAAACTGTGACGTTGAGGGGGGAGTGGCGGTACAATATTGTGACGTCACATTTTAATTTTTGTTTATTTTAGTAACTATTAGTACAGTAAATGTAGATTATTGTAACTTTCTGAAAGTAGGCTATCCAGCTTATTTATAATGTTGGCAGTCGTCCAGTGTGCCAAATGGGAACTCACTCCCCATCACTGTGGCAGGATTAAGAGGAGAAAACGTCATAATTTCTTCAAAAATTTGGCAGTCACACATGTAAAGAAATATATCATAAATCAAATTAGTAGCATTATTATTATCTTCCACCGGTGGTTTTGTAGTTGGTGAGGTCAGAAGGTGTCGATAGTTCGTGACGTAATTTTAAAGGAGGGTTAATACCTTTGTGACAAAATGTTACTTGGGGAGGGGTAATTTTTACCTAAAATTCGCGTGATGTCGTATATGGATGGCCCTGAAGCATTACTTGTTAATAAAGCAATTCCTGTCTCCAGAATCCAGATTCTACTGTATAGGCCTATACTGAAGTTTGGATGTCAGGATCTAAGTAAATGCTGTTGTCTAGTAGCAGAATTAAGGCTAATGGGCCGTCCATTTGTTCCAAGTATGCAGGAATATCGAAGCAAGGGCGTAAAACACGGGTGGGGGACGGTCCCCCAATAATTAGTAAGAGGGGACAGAGTATCAATTATCTCCCCCCCCAATGTTTTGTGCCTTATGGTAAATTCCACTCATACGGATTACCTTTTTTTGCTCATCAGGGTATTTGGCCAGGGAAAAATATAAGAATGACGTTTTTTGCTCGTCAAGACTTTTTGGGAGACGAAAAGGGGGCCTGACCTGACTTTATCGACGATTCTATTCCCCCCCCCAATGTTGACGCCAGGTTTACACCACTGTATCGAAGGATTAGTGGTTTTTATTTTTCATGACATCAGCTAAATGATGGTGGAATATAACATTTCCATCATTGCCTTTACATAACCACATTCTATACTCTGATCTTCCCTCCAGTTCAGTGAACAAAAAGCAAAAAATCAACATTTTAATTCATTCTGTAAAATTCATTCTGTAAAATAAAAAAGCATACACATATCGTAATTTTTTTATTTCCAGTTTCAATTGTTTGTGATAATTATTATTAGTACTGTATCACAAATTCAAGTGAAAACTTGATAAAAACCTGACTATTCTACACTGCAGACCAAATTGTCATTAATGCTAAGTATATCTATACACACAAAACAGGGTAACTACACTTAACGTTAATTAGTAATTGAGTAATATATTAAGATACAAAAGACATAATATAACTAGTCAAATGATGCCACTGAAGGCAAAGGAATTGACATAAATATTGAATTAATTTGTGAGAATTTAGTTTTGAAAAAAAACAGTATCCTAAGCTGTCACTAATATAACTATAATATATATATATATATATATATATATATATATATATATATATAGTATATAATATAACTATGCAGGCCATGAAAATTTATTCAATATAACATTTAAAAGAAACACGATACCGTTTTTATTTCAAAATTATACATGCAAACAGTGTTCATACTGTGCTTATTACAAATCAGGTTTGAAGCCATCATATCTGTAAAACCTTCAGAATTCTATTTCAAACTGCTCTCCCACTGAGTAGAACTAAATTACTGCTAACTAAATCTTAAAAATCACTTCCTATAGAATCTCAGTAGTAGAGATACCCTAAATCTGCCAGCTAACTGCATAATTGTCTTCACATAAAGTTAGCGGTTTGAAATGGCAGGCGCAGGCCCACAAGGTGAACGTTTTTAGATCATTGATGACAAAAGAAATACGAAACATCAAAACACAATACATCATATTTGAAATTTTAAAATCTATCAGACAAATTTTTTTAAAAAATCCAATGCTCCTTGGCAGTGGCGGTTTCACATGGGGGGCCCGTGCCCCCCCCTATTGAACGCCTGGCCCCTTTGCAGCCCCCTGTTTGGACCTATACTTACTACAACATACCTGTCTACAAATGGTTGACCCCATGCTTAGAAGTTGCCACCCCAACATCCCCCCACTTGCCAAATCCTGGAGCCGCCACTGCTCCCTGGTGGGCCCTCAAGGGACTTGTGTGTTCTAGCTGGCCTCACCTGAGCTACCACACTGCATTGCACACCATTGCCATTTTCAATCACACGGGAACGAGAAAGGAATGCGAATAAAACTGACAGCACTGCTTATAGTCTGTGAAGCAATACAGTTTCATTTAAACGCGAAATAATTGTGAAATCAATTAATAATTGACAATTATCGACGAACATAATTGACAATAATGTTCGTCGTAGTATTATAAAAGTCAATGCAAACTAATGTCAATCAAGTTCATGACACTATTGTTGTACAACAAATTCATCGAGAACATGACGAGTCTCGACCACACATAAAATATATTTGAGCAATTCATCAGATTCTGCCTCTTCGTTAATGAGAATAAAAAGAACTGGCTTTCTCAAAGTCTCCAATTCTCCCTTTCTACTTGACATCAGTATTCATCAGTATTCAAGTCTGTGATTTTCGTAATGATGCATCATGCATGTCATAGAACGAAACCACAAGATGTCAAGAAAAAGGCAAGAACCAACAGGGTCTAAAGAATAATATTATTAAGAATTTTTAACATACAAAAAAATTACATAAAAATTTATATAAAACATAATTTCAGACATGGCTTTCCATGAAAAGGTCTCAATAACACAACATGACAAAGTACAGGCAGAGAACACAATTTCACCCAAAGCAGCTTAAAGTCAGTCCACGTGAAAACTGTAAACTGTAAAATATTCTTAGAACAAAATGAAAAAGTATTTGTTTAATAAGTTCCAGCCAAGCTACAAATATACAAGACTACAGCTTGACAATATTTCAGCATACAAACAACAGCAAAAATAATTAAAGTATATCCAGGATGCATCATTAATAAATATAACCAGGGTGCATCATCTTGTATTCTGAGCATGAATGCTAACAGTAAATATAAAATCAACAAATCCAAGCATAAAAGAACCAGCAAGAATCCAACTTATTTCAAAGCAAATACAGTTTTTTTTAAATACTTGCAGACAATTTAAGCTAAAATGTTCTTTCTCTCCAAACACCAAATATTTACTTATTGTCCAATGGTTTCTAAGAAGATAAGTGACTGTTTCAACATATAAAAATGCTTATCGTTTTATACGTAATATCAGACAGAAAAGCATAAAATAACTGCTAAATTAGAGAAGCCTGTTGCGTGCGTCATTAACACAGCAAAACAAGCAGAGCCTTGTTATAACAAATCTGCAGGATTGAAGAAAAAGATCTGTCACAGCCAGGGTGTGATTTGTGACCTGAAGCAGTGGGAGGGGAGGAGAAATATGTCGAGCTTTGGGGGATGTAGTTGTTGTTGGGGAAATGTAGCAGTGGGGGGATGTAGTTGTGGGGGATGTAGCAGTAGGGAGAAGCAGTTGGGCAGTGGGGGGGAAGAGATTCCAGCAATAAATCAGTTTCCATACACAAACAAAGAGGTGACAATACCATTGGCAGACACCTTAGCAACAAAGTTAACTCTTAAGGTGGAGGTGCATCCACAAAAGGGCAGATATGCACTCAAATAAAACTTTTATTGCCCAAAATATTCGAAAATTAGCCGAGGTATTTCATTTTTATGAATGAAATGATATATTTTAAATTTTTAAAAAGGTCATCACCATCACAACTTGACCTGTATAACGTATACTATTTTAATACGTCATGTCCGTGATGTCTGATAACCAAAAATAAAAGGTCATCACCGGTTCTTAACACTTGGCGCGCTGCGGCGGTTTTCAAAAGAAAATTTGCCCAAAAGTAAGTCAAGGGGAGAATTGTTGCCAAGACAAATTTCATGCGTACACGGACCATCAAGAATTAGAGGGAACATTGATTGCTCAGCAATGCGATACAAAATCACACTCCATGAAATTCTGACACCGCTCTAGGACACAACGGTCGAGCCGGCCGACTGAAACCGGCTTTCAAAACTTCGGCAGATGTCCTCCGCTTGAAGCTGCTGTTCGAACTGAAGTCGTCGATAGTCACATTTATAAAAGACCAGGAACAAGACAGTGATGATCGCCACAACAATGATAAATCCCAGAACAGCATCTGTCAAAAAGATTGCGTTTCAAAATCAACTTCTATTTCATGAGTAAAAAATACACAATTTAATCCAATTCCTAGCCTAGCTTTCAGTCGATCAAATTTAAACATTATGTTTCATTTCCAATCAGCTTCGGTCATAAAATTATTACGTCTTACTTGACTTTGGTTAAAATCATTTTCAGATAAAAAATATAAACTGCTTTCATTGTTACAACTATTGTGATTTTTCATTACTCAGCATCATGCCAAGGAAGCAAATAGCACACCATAGCATGTTAGCCTTAGGATGCTATTTTCACGTACTGGTAAGTACTGGTACATCATAGCCTTCCTAAAGTCATAGTTATATACTAAAGTACAGACCAGTGGAACAGCCATACACATCTCAACAGGTACAATACATAACTTAGTTAAGCAACCATTTCGTATGCAGTACAACAGTCAAATTACAGTATCACGAAAGAAGGTGCCTGATAAAAATTTGAATGATTAAAAACATCATCATACAAAAGTTTTCAAAAATTATTTGTTTTTCCGGATAAAAGCGTGAAGTAAGTTTCACCAAAAATTTTTACTTGTCAGTTTAAATTTTGCCCTTCATATTTCACTTAACCTGCATACATTGATTAGTCTTCCTAAATATTTATGAATAAAATAAATTTTTGCAACTATGGAGATTGGAGAAACAGAAAATTATAGAGAATTTGATTTCAAACAAAGGTTGCAAAAAAAATCCCAATGACTGACAGCAACTAAAATACTCCAGTTCATGCAAAACTTCAAGTGACCTGGAAACTTAGGTACACCGTCTTGCACAAAGATACACTGGACAATGAAGGGCAGTTCATGTGCAAACGTGACGTTTTGTACTGAATAAAAGTCAGCGATTTATGCATGTTGCAAAACTTACAAGAATTAATGATCTGACTTCCAATTTGACAGATAATCACTGGAGAAGCTCCGACGGTCATCAGCACAGTGTAGATCAGAGCCTGAATTTGACTACAAGACAAAAGAAACTCCCGAATCATGATGATCAAGAAATTAAGAAATCAGTTATATGCAAAATACAAGAAGTAAAATTGACAAATATAATAATTGCCCAGATTTTTAAAAACCACAATGCAGCTGTAGTACAGACAGCAGTGGCGGTTAAACCATGTTGATGACTGGAGATGCATCCCCCGGATGACCTTTTTTTGCTCGTCAACCTATTTTCTGGTGTTTTTTTTTTAATTAATGAAAAATACTGTGAATGACCTTCTTTTTTTGCTTGTTGGCCTTTTTTGCAAGGTTTATTAACATTTAGTGGACAAAACACTAACTTTGTTCTCTCTTTTCTTTTGTTTTTTTCTTCTTCACTTTGCATCCCCCCTGCCAACTTCCTATAATTTTTTTCATTCCCCCCCACCAAGAATTACTGGAACCACCACTGACAGACAGATTAAAGACCATAGTTTCACAATCAACTAAATGAGAATAATGCTGAGCACACTGATAGCTACAACCGGTGTCCGTACATCGCATCAATTTCAACCATGCAAAACAAGAATAAATCAGCAAATCAAGAACAACGCCAATATTCTAGTCAATGCATCAAAGCACACAGATGTCATAACCACACTGCATTGCACTGCTTCCAACCAAATATTGAACAATGCAGTGCTATGTGTATGTAATTTGGTATAAATATCCATGCCGCTCCAATAGAATGATTCAGCCATCAGGCAGTAAGACAACTGTTCAAAGGCAATACAGAGTAAACAATGACAATAGTCAAGCCATAGTAACAGGGATCACTAATGTGTGTCAATTTCTGTTTAATATTGTGGGGATACGGTAGGGTTTCTCCTGGAAAAGATGTACTTTTAGGGGGGGAGGGGGAAGATGCACAGGGGAAAGGTGAGGCAATCCTTCTCAGGCCATTATGGAAAAAACTCTAAAAAGAAAATTTTGCCAAGCACAACTTAGTCTAACACACAACAGCTCCATTCTCGAACTGAAACCAGAAACAAACAAGGCCTTAGCCTTGTCTACAGCGCTATATAAATTGTCAATAAATAAACAAAACAAAACCAATTACCCGGACAAGACGAGAAAGCCCGCACTTGTCGCTTCGTCGACCGGAAACGTTGATTCGACGGAGAGCTCGAGACAAAGCGGATTGAGCGCGAGACCAAAAAATCCAATAGCACCACAGAGAATGGCCAGAAGATAGTTCAAGTGAGGATAAATTACTAACTGTAAAAAATCATTCCAGCAGATCTAAAGTTAAAAAACTTCCGGAAAAATCAGACGACATCTTGAAATAAATTAACAGAAGCAATAAACTACAGCAAACAAATATCTCTGCAGTCAGCACAGTACATAATTGCCACCAAGCGAGACAGGAGAATCAACTCACAGGGCATATAGCTCATTAATATTTAATAATTACATCAACACAATGAAAAAGAAACAACAATTTAAAAAATTCTACTGCAAAATTTTGTAATGCAGCAAATATGTTAATAATAAAATGTTTTAGCCCTATTCCATGAAGGCATAAGAGCTACTACATGGCATAAACTATGAGATAATGATTTCAATAAAAAAAGTTGCGGCAACTTTTGCATAAAATATTTTCTAGAAAGTCGATAAAGGTCATTTTAGAAAGAAGTGCAAGATAACGTTCAAAATTTTGTCAAAAAATTTGATATTAGTTTGATATTAGACGTGAATGAAGCCAGCATTATGGAGAGATAAGACTCGAGCCAGATATCCTGTATTTGACATTGATCTTGTACGATTGTGATTTGGTGTGCCAATGGCTGGTGCTTCTATGCACAATGAAGTGGCGCTATAGAAGTCCTAAGATTAGATTAGATTCAATTAGAAGTACCTAAAAACACCACGAAACAAATAACTAACCAGCATGAAAGCCACGAGAAAGCAAGCGCAGATGGCACAACTGACTTTCGCTGCTTCTTCATATTTCCTGAATCTATCGACAATTATTGATAACAAGGCAGCTCCAAGCAGACCAACGCCAAACAGGAGAGCACCACAAAGCCCGATAAAACTCTGCACAACGATTCATCGAGAATTTACTCAGTAACAGTAATAGCCGTCATCGCTACAGATTATCTCATTATATATTACTGTAGATTATTATGTATACCAAAGATTCATTCCTAGTCATCTTTACACCAAAATTAATACACTTCAAGAAATCAAAATCAAATTGCTGTAAATAAAGTATGTTTCTTTAAAATCAGATTCATCGCTAGTTCTTAAAGACAAGATAGGTCAAGCATTCTGCAATATTAGATTAACAAAAATTTCTGTTTGGAATGGACAAACAAACCACACAGTTCCTGTGCATGACTTTATTAGTGTCATGCCAAACATGCATGCCTAGATAATATTGGCTAGATAACACAATATGATTTATTTATCCTGCCCAATCACTAATAACCTTAGCAGACCCTAAAAAGGCTCAATCAGTAAGCATCAGCCATGCACAAGATGAGTTGTCAACCTGGGTTCTATCTGCCGGTACTCAAGTATACACCAATGTGAAATGGACTTTAATATTATCTATGTATCAATATTCTGATGACTATCATGACAACATTATCAAAGCACCATCTAAACTGAAGACTTCTATGTATCTGCAAGTTACTTCAGAAGGTCATTTGCCAATATAAGGCTGAGAACAAGGACCACATTATGTGACACAAACTGAAAGGAATCAATATTATTAATCATTTAGAAAATGAATCTAATTTGGTACAAATACAGTCGGCAGCCATTTTGAGAATCTATCGCTTTGCAACTAACATCAGTGTAGCCCGTCGGACACAGCAGTTGTTCCAAAATTGTCACCAGAGTGCTCAGAAGACCCATTCCTCCTCCATAGCACAAGGCTAGAACAACGTATGAACGATTGCAAAGAATCTGAAAATTTTAAATTATATAAAATAAGCAAGGCAAAATCCTATGTATAAACAATACACAATTATGCCAAATGTTTTAAAATATGAAAATTTTATTACCAAAAAAACATGATTTAAAGGAATATGGCTTGATATTTGCTGCGTCAACATTCTGCTTAAAAAATGCGAACAGAAGGGACAATAGTAAATTCACTTCATTACCTTCTTAATTCCCATCAAAAATGGCATGTGCTGTTCTGCAGCGCTTATGGATGGCGGAGTGGGAGGAAGAGAAGAACGAATAAAGAACAACATAACAACGGCCAGAAAAGCCGGAGCGGCAAACACCTCCATCTGCACAAATCCAAAACACACAAAACCAAAATAAGATATGCCTTAGAGAAACGATGCTCTCCGTCGATATCAAACCACCAGAACCGTTCCATACGAGATGCCAAAGAGACACGGTGTGTGGATACTACAGTGGCACGACCGAGTCCACCACACTCGCGTCTCTGACTTTACAGGTCTCCCGATCGGTTGTCGGTTGCATCTCTCGAAGACGCAACTCGCTCTCTTCCCCCACATCGCCATACTAAGCGGAGACATCCTGGCCACCGGGCAGCGCATTGCCAGGCCGACCTGACCAACAAACGCCTCCCAAGCACCACGTGGAAGCACACACTTGGTCACCTGCGGAAGAGATGAATTGACGTTATCCACCACAATGACTATATTCCAGTCATGATCCTTTGGCAGCATGCAATCAAATTTGACAATTCAAACAGAGAAGAGTGATGCTACAATATTTATCCAGCTACAATGACGATGATGAAGAATCAACCCACCCACCCACCCACAGTATTTTTCAGTAGATTTTTTTCTAAACTTACCGCAAAAATGGGTTGACAAGCAAAAAAGTCATCGTGTATCGCAAAAAGGTCATCGCACATCCACAGTATTAAGTTCACCGAATGTAACAAATTTTTAATTTTAAAAAAGCTCACGAAAAATATGTTGACAGGCAAAAAAACTCCGGTGGGGGGAAGCATCCCCAGTCATCAACATGGTGGAACCACCACTGTATTTAATTCACCTCTGATAAAGATATAAAGTTTGGTTATGAAAGCAAAATATCACTGCACTGTTTGAAAAGCAATTTACAGAACCAAATTTCAACCTCATACCAAAAGCGGAATATGATGATGTGCTACTGTATTGTCTGGCACGATTACAGCAGATAAGATAGTGCCCAGCATGATACCAACTGGATTCGCTGAAACAATGCACACATTAAAAACTAGTACACAACGTACTCCAAATCACAAGTTCACTTGGTCAACAAATTTCCTTTACATATAACTGAATGTCAAACAGTATCATTACCGGGTAATTAAATCAATGCTGTGACAAAATCCAACAAACTGCTTTCTAAACAGAGTACAAATTACATTTCAACTCAGTCTGTAAAGTATCTTCTGCATTACATGAAGACCAAAATATATAGTGGTGCTTAAACATTTTGCATTGTGTGCGGTTGGCGAAATCCACCTCTTGGAGCCTAAAATGGCAGTCAACATGGACACATTGCACAGTGGCGGCTCCACAGGGGGAGCCCGTGCCCCCTATTGAGTGTCTGGCCCCCCAGTGGTGCCCCCTGTTGGGACCCTATACTTAATACTACATACCTAACAACAAATGGTTGCCCCCCATGATTAGAAGTTGCCACCCCAATGCTCCCGCACTTGCCAAATCCTGGAGCCGCCACTGAACATGCAGAGTATCTAACAAGATATTGTCTTTACAGGTTCAGCATGAGCCTTGCTTTCATATAGCAGCTTCATTCAAACAATTTTAAAAAAATTCTAAAAGAATATATTCATAAGGGCAAATAAAATCCTTCTAATATATCTATAACAAGAACAAACAAAATCCTTCAATAACTGTAATGCAGGAACTGCCAATGGCAGAGAATCCAGATCTTAACCCTTTCGTTCTAGCAATCCGTATAACCAATATGCTATGAAGCCAAAATATAGGCCCTACACGGCCAAATAATATATCTATTACATTAAAATCGTTATCTGTATGTCTGTTGCCTTCGAGCGTTCTGATTGGTTGGCTGTGTGAGCGTTCTGATTGGTTGCTTCGAGCGTTCTGATTGTTTGGCTGTGTGAGCGTTCTGATTGGTTGGCTGTGTGAGCGTTCTGATTGGTTACCTTCAAGCGTTCTGATTGGTTGGCTGAGTGAGCGTTCTGATTGGTCGTTCTGGAATTGGAATTGGATTGGTCGTTGCCTCGAGCGAAGCGAAGCGACCCTCATGCGAGCGAAGCTCGCGCGAGCGAAGCGAGCCTTCGAGTTCTAGTAATAATAAATAATTCTTAATAATAATAACTGAGAATGCTCTACTGCCCAACATTGTCTGATATGTCTGGATACATCAGCCTCCACAAAAAGAGGCTGAGCAAAGTGAAGTTGATTCCATTCAGACTCGAGCTTAGAACAAAGAATCAATGAGGAGATTGCCTGTGAAGTCGTGACTTCACTATGCATCCGAACTGTGCAAACGAAATGCTCAAAGTCCATTCAGGCTCGTACAAAAACTCGACTGATTTATTTTGAGGACAAGCTTGGTATATGCATTATGCATATGCATTACCAACAACTGCAATTGACACTGATTCTTGCACACTTTTGATCAGTGATACATTAGTTAACTAAATAAAAATGAAAACTAAAATTATTTTAATTTCGTTAACTAAAACTAAATTTATGTCCAAAAAGAAAACTAATTAAAAACTAAAATAACTTCTATAGCTGCTCTATAACAAAATAAAAACTAAAATTATTTGAAAACAAAAATTGCTAAAATATTCCCAAATTTTTTCAAAAATGGGTCTGCAGTTCAGACAACAGTCATTGCCAGAATTATCATAATAACGATCTAACCATTGGGCAACAGTAGTGCAACTGTCTTCATGTTTCTGTCATCCATCTAACAACTATTGCAATGCAGATGCTTTGAATATTTTAAGGTTGTTACATAAAACTTAAGGTTGTTAAATAAAACTAAAATAAAAATAAAACATTTACATTTAAATAAAACTAAAATAATTTACAAAACGAAAACTAAACGAAAACTATAACTAAAATTATTTACAAAAAACTAAATAAAACTAAAATAGTCGCTCTAAAAGAAGTAAAAATAAAAACTAAAATTATTTGCAAAACTAAACTATCACTGATTCTGATAAAGTTGTGCTGTCATAATGGAGGCTGAGATAACAAGTACCTCCATAAGCAGATCAGCCGAGGCCAGATCTGTTGACAGAAGGAACCAAAAAACTTACAACTGGACATTTAATACACTGATGATGACCTCACTGACAATGATGATTCTGATGACTGTAACAAGATCTTTCCTGATACAAAGTGACCCAGCATGAATATATGCCACCAATGAAAAATGGGCTTACTAATACTCACTTTACTTACAATCTTAAGTCATGATTCCAAAACTTCCAGTAAAAACATATGTTCAAAACATAGAAAGTTAGTAACAATTTGCAGAAGAAGCAGTAAATTGCGCGTGGTCCTACCAGTGCTACCGATCATGTTAGCAAATGTCCGATGTCCAGCGCTGAACCACAAGGCAGCAAGCTTTGTTGGAGCAAACATGATGAATGGCTGGGCGCACCCGGCAAGCGTCTGGCCAATCAATAAGACAGTGTACTTGTAAGGTGTTGGAATCTGGTCGATCGTACTGATTATTCTCAGCGCAGCGCCAAAGCCATTGAGAAGTGCAGACAAAATAAACTGAAATAAAAAACAATCAAACAAAACATAAGATGCCTATTAAGGGGCTGTCCATTAATTACGTCAACAATTTAGGAGGGAGGGGTTTGAAAAAGTTTGACAGTTGTTGACAGAGGGGGGTCAAGAGAAGTTGACATCAACAATTTTACTTTTCACAAATAATCAAAAAATAGGAAACTTCATGGAATACTATTTATTACAATGGAAAAAAGCATGGCAAAAAGGTCATCACCACCACATTTTGACACTAGATGAGCAAAACAGGGGAAAATGGTAAAAATGATTAACACCAAAAAAATAATAACCTTGTTATTGGGACCTGTCGCTGATCTTGGGGGGAGGTCAAAAGTTTTTGACGTAATTATAGGGGGGGTTACTGAAAGTTGACAGTTGTTGACAAGGGGGAGGGGTCAAAAATTGCCAAAAAATTGTTGACATAATTAATGGACAGCCCCTAACACATAAGCCAGCATATCTTGAACTAGATTACCAAACATATGAACTATGGCCTACTGCCCTATTATGAATGACAATCAGTTATTTACTCTAGCAGTCACAGTTGACTACCAATCACTCCTTCAAACAATATAAGTGCTGTCTTAGTAGCCTATCATTTCCCTGTACATAACCTCTTACAGATTCAAAATCTAACAAAGGCTGAGTAGATTGCAAGCACAGCCAAGCTGAAGGTCCATCTGCTCTTGACCTCATATGACTCATGATGTATCTCTGCCTGTCTGTCTGTCTGTCTGCTTGTGTGTAAGTGACTTTGGTTCAGTTGTGAATATGGCACCATATAAACTGTCTGGTTAATAGCATTAGTAATAGCAGAATAGTTATAGAAGTAGTACAAGTAGCAGTAATAGGAATAATAATAATAATAATAATCAAATAATTAATAAAATCAATTAATTACCGACAGTTGGTGAACTTGATTATTGAATGATAAATCCAATTCAGCAAATAAACAGCACAACTTTTTTCAGCAAATAAAGGTAAAGAGACAAAGTCAGTCCCATACTAAACCGAATGTTGGATCCAGGCCGTGCTTGATGTTGCTTAACTTAGTGATTATATCATGTCTGTTCTACACTGGCTGCCTTATCCTGCTCGAGTTGAGTTTTGTGTGTTGAGAGCGGTTGCACTCTCTCTTTATGGTGCCACTCCATCTTACCTTTCAGAGCTACTCCATCCTCTTAGCTCTATCCCTGGTCGGCCATGTCTTCGGTCCACAACCAATGGTCTTCTCAGTGTGCCCCAAGCACGAACCTCCATGTTCCTGAAGCGAGGTTTTGAATCAGTTGGCCCTATCCTTTAGAATGCTCTTGATGCCATTATGCGTGGCTTAGCAACTCCTAATTGTATGGCCCTTTTTTTGAAACGACTTAAAACTTATCTCTTTGTCAATATACAGTAATTTGCTGTGGGAGCGCTTCTAAGTGATTCTTCAGAAGAGGCGCTATACAAATATTTTGTTACATTACATTACATTAACTTGAGTGTTCTAATGGGAACCGGTCACAATGCCAAGTAGGTTGATTTTAGCACACACAACATTGAAGTCACCATATTGTGACACTACTACTCCACAAACAATACTTAACAGGCTACAAATGCCCTCCTCACCTGAATGCATGAACTCCAGCACAGAAAAAAATCATACGTTAAATCTATATGCTTGCTTTTTCATGCGTAACAAGCATGAGTGTGCAGTGCGCATTAACCTAGTACACCACTAACAGATGCTATATCATATACTGTACATCATCTGCAGCAAATTTTTTACACATCTATGTAGAAATAATTATGCAGAGATGATCATCTCATATTATAAGTACTAAAAATTCTCACCACTGCCTGAAAGCCACGTTTATCTAGAACCCACATTGCAGGCACTGCCAATACAATTGTAGTCACCATAAAGACAATGGATAGCCAGTTGCACTGGGCTGTAGAGATGTTATAGAATGTTGAAACAGAGTCAGCAATAGAACTGAATGTCATCCATATCTAGAAACAGTTTAAAAGCCCAAAGATTTTAATAATTTGTCTCTGAACAATTTGATTTAGCTAGGTTTCTTTGCAATCGTCTTTCATTATATAATTTCACAAAACCTTCAAAGACGAATTAGCGTCGCGTTTTAAGCTAACTAGTTTGTTATTAATGAGGCGCTATGTAAATGTAAGATTTACAGAATTATTATAATTGCTATTTGTGCAGTATGACTCTAGAATGTGTACTTATTGCTGACATCAGGTATTATGTCACATAATAAACTGTCAATTTACTACTACTACTATTACTACTACTACTACTACTACTACTACTACTACTGTTGCTGCTGCTACCACTGCTACTACTACTACATCAATTTCCACTCTGTGTGTCAGTGGACATGTGAGTGCCCGGGAATCAGACCAATTTTGATGGTGGACGGGATGACACTCTATCAACTGGGCCAGTGAGGTTCTTAAATGTACCACTACTTTGTGTTAGTTTGCAAATACTATCACTGCTACTGCTACCATTACTACTACTAGTAGTAGTAGTAGTGGTAGTAGTAGTGGCAAAGGTAAAGGTAGGTCCCATACTTGAGTCCGAGCGTTGGGTTCCGGCGCTTATCTCTGGCCTGGGCAATCAGCGACATAGGTGGTTTAATCCATTAATCTAGGGTAGGCTGTCATTACTTTCCCCAGATCCACGTTTTACCTTGCAGCTTAACGCTGCTTCTCAGTTTATCACCGCCCTCTAGCGAGTAAGGCAAAGTCGACCTTAGGGCTCCTGCTGGAATTGAACCCACGATCTTATGCCCCATCGTCAAGCGTTGTTACCACTCTTCTAACTTCCCGCCCCCAGTAGTAGTGGTAGTAGTAGTAGTTGAGTAGTAACAAACTAGTAGTAGTAGTAGTAGTAGTAGTAGTAGTAGTAGTAGTAGTAGTAGTAGTAGTAGCTGTAATAATTATAATGGTGCTATATATAGATCTAAGAGGATTTAATGACATAGTAGAATGCAGATAAATTTAATTATCGGCATATTTACCATTCCGTTGGAGAGATTGAGTATAGTGATAACGGCCAGCATGTACCACCGTCGATGGTACGTGCGAATGGTGTCTCCGGCTCTGACATGATGAGACGCCGTGTGGTGGTGGTGGTGGTAGGGGTCGCTGGTGTTCAGCAGGAGCGGCCTCTCCTCGTCGTCCACGGCGGACATCATTTCTACCGTTTGAATATTTCTACCGTCGAAATGTTCCCATTAACGTTCGGAAAATTATCATCAAACGGAATATTATACGCCACCGAAAAAATAATCTTTAAACACCAATCGTCTCACATGATAATAAAGACAACAATGGAACGCTGCCGCTAGACTTTGCTAAAAACAGCACATGCCTTCAAAGTTCAAAGGCTTCAATTAATAATATAATTGCAGTGGTTATAAACGCGTGGTCCGCGGACCAAAAGTGGTCCGCGAGAGGGGGTATAGTGGTCCGCGGGAAATTCAGAAAAAACGTTAATAAAAATTAGATATATATATATTTTCCATGTCAGTGGCGTAGCCAAGGGGCGTTGGGGTTAAAACCCCCTTTGGATACCCGGACCCAACATTTTTAAGAGCAAGCAGGACAATTAAGTAAGGTGACGACCTTTTTTGTTTGTCGGTGCACTGGCGAGGAACGAAGATCACACGCGATGACCTTTTTTGCTTGTCAAGATTTTTTTAAATTTCCAGGTGCTCTGCGAGAAATTTTTGACCTTCAAAGTGGTCCGCGAGGCAAAGGGGTCTGAGAACCACTGCTATAATATAATAAAACAATGCCTAAAGTGGTTCAGGAGGGTCTGCCTGTGTGAAAACCACTAAACTACTATTGTGAGCTATTATAAAATTCAAATTTTTTATAATTGATGGCGGGCTAGCGAGTTCAGTATGAACAATAGTAAAGACCTTGTAGTCGAGGCACGTGAGAAGAGGTCATATTCACTAATCACTCCACTAGATGCTCGGCAGGACCTTAAAAAGAATAAGCAGCTACTACTGCTGTACTGCGTCAGAAAGCTTACAAGATTTTACTTACTTACATTCATTCATTCACTACCAGCATCTCTTCATATCACGGTATCCTGCCACTTCCTCTTCAGACGATGAAGGAAAAAGGACTGACTCTAGCTGCTTGCTTACATAAGTGGTGCTTTTAAAAAACTACAATCAATATTATTATTCAATCATCAACTTCAATAGCGTCACTTGATTAACGCAGAGAAGCATTAGCAGGTGACACCACAAATCCTATTAGAACAGGTACCAAAGGAGCACACTACCACTATTGTAATCATTATTTCATGTCACTATGGATGAAGTTAATTTATTTCTTATAAAATTTCAGTAACATTTCAACAAAACCTGCTCCACATAAATGTTTTGCTGTAATTATCTAGAAACCAATTACATTTGGAGCAGATAGCAACAAAGAATGAAATGGACCAGACACATACTCAGAATGGAAGACATAAGAAACCAAAATCGAATTTTCAACTACAGACCGGCAGACACGAGGGGAAAGGTAAAAAGGAAGACCGAAAAGACAATGGGTGGATGGATTGGATGAGGATCTGAACATGGCAGAACTGAATCTCAATGGAAAAACCGACAGAAGACACCGAATGACCTTGCAAGAAATAGCAATGGACAGGGAACTTTGGAGAGATGTCATGGAGAATTCGCTAGCTGGAGGACAAAAATCTGACCTGGCCTGAGATAGCAACACCACCTCACACATCATCACTGCATTGTGTTCCATGAATTATTATTAACTGGGCTTATTTCTAAGCCAAGACAAATCTGTACTGTGAAAAATGCCTCACACAATGACAGAGCACTTGTCTTCATGAAAATAAAAGACGGTCAACATTTTACAAAGATGCATAGTCTCAACTACATGTAACAAAACGTGGAACCAAAACATATAAACACAATTAGTCATTCAGCAGCAAAGAACCAAACGTTAACAAAAATCCACAAAATCTTTTAGACCAATAAAACTTTCTTGCATTTGCTTGAAATCTGAATCTAACAGTTCGATCCTTCTAACCAAGATATCATTAGAAATTTTAGTAATAATTATTAATAACATATTGCTTGAATCAAGAACAAATTCTAACCAATGAAAAGAGGTTATATATAAAACACAGGCTGACATTGAAATGTCATTCTTCAAACAGTTCTAAGTGATTATAATAATAATAATAATAATAATAATAATAATAATAATAATAATAATAATAATAATGTGATTTTAAGTGGTTTAGGAGGCTAAGTAAGCCTGTGTGAAAACCGCTGATTGTAATGAGATCAGCAGAATATACGAATGTGGCCATGACAATACTACACTAAAATAATTTGTATCCAGAGCCGGCACGTGGGGCCTGCAAAGCCTACAGCCGCAGGGGGCCCTGCCAGCCTCGGATATTTTTTAAGAGTTTTCATTTTTCTTATTCTTAAGTAGCATTTGTTTTGTTTTTTGCTCGTCAGGCCATTTGAAGAGGCAAAAATATATACAGATGACCTTTTTTGCTTGTCAAGATATTTCAAAAACGTTGCGCTCGTAAAAATTGCTGGGGGCCCCCGAAAGTCACGCGCCGGCTCTGTCAGTATCAGCTGTTGGAAAAACAAACAAGAAATAATTAACCCCAAAATTAAAATGAAAACACAACTATGCAATTCATATGCAGGAGATAAAGTGAAATACCGGTATAGCAATCACAGTTTCAAGAACTGTGCAGTTGAACAAAAACAACAGTATCGGAAGGTAATCACCAGACATTAAAGTAGAAAAATTAATGTAACGAAAGAAAACATAAATAAACACTCCTATGACATACAGTATAATTCTTTCAAAATATTAATTTCACAATACCACAAAGCTGTGAACAAGCAACATTTTTCACACATAATTATCTTCATTTCACAATGCCATAGTAGATAGACTAGGTGGCCGAACCACAGCCAGACCGTATACTATAACTTGTTACCAATCGATAAATGCACATAAGAAACAATCTTAAACCGGAATTAACAATACATAATAGGCAAACTGAAAAAGTGCAAATCCACTCAACAATAAGTTTTTTGCAGAATCAGCAAAGAATTGCTTTATCTAATACATGGACAGGCACATTTGACATAATAATTACTCGGTATTGCATCTGAAAGCTTTTGTAATCGGTTAATATGCACCAGATTTTTAATAAGGCAGCTAGACTTTACAAATTAGTATCATTTTCAACAAACAACCAGGACTCTACGTCACGCCCAAACTAATAATAATGCTATATTGAACTCAATATCAAAGTTACTGTTATGCATTCTGCACTTTGAACGAAATGTATAGAACAGTGTAAGCAATGGCACAAAGTGGTATAACAAAGCTGTTTCCAAAACCCGAATAAAAAATTGAATTTCAAAAAAACTCCGTAATAAAATTTAATAAAGTGAAGTCTTAGTATATCAAAATTTTAAAAAACCACCAATACTTATAAGTAACAGCCAGGGTGCGATTTGTAAGGGGGAGAATCTTCCCCCTACTGCCCAACTGCATCCCCCCCCACTGCTACATCCCCCACCACTACATTCCCCCACTGCTACATTTCCCAACAACTACATCCCCCAAGCTGACATATCCCCCCCCATGCTCCAGGTCACAAATTGCACCCTGGTAACAGCTGAGAAAAACTGATAGAACAAACAAAAACTGGCAGCAAAAACGAATATTTCCAGAAAATATAGAACCATAATAAATTCACAAAAACAGAAACTAATATTATTGTCTACAGTTACCAATCGAAACAGAATCAATTTGCTTCAGTCGGTAATTGTAGCTTTTATTAAGTATTTCTTCAAGTCTTTTTAGTTTCCAGAAGTCTCTGAAATAAACACGGACACACTTCAATACAAAATTAACACATCAGCCTAGTCTCATTATAAACATATACTGCCACAATAAGATACACACACACATACAGTAAAACCCCATTATTACAACATGGACCCTCAACTAATACAGGCAATCATTTTTATCTGGAGGCCAAGACTCAATGGACCTTTGGCTAATGTGGTCAAGTCTGTGTGAAGAAGGTACAGCTGTATTAAAATAATATAAGAGATTGATTATAATGCTGAATATAATAGAATGGCATTGTGTGACCGGTTTCCATCACAACACCGAAGCTAAGAGATGTCAAATTGTCAAGCATGGCTTGTACTTGGATGGGTGACCGCCACAGGATCAAATCATGGTACCGATGGCTAAGCAAGCCATTCATTGTTTAGGTGTGGATAAATTGGTAGCATATGATATGTTAAGCTGCAAAAGTAAAACACAGGTTGAGAGAAAGTAATGAAAAACTACAGAATTTGATTTTTTTTACAGAAATAAAGAGAAATTCTGTAGATCAATGGTGCAATCCACCTGCATCGCTACTTACCTAGTGCACAGAGATCAGTACTGGACCCAAGGCTCATTTGAGTACAGGATTGCCTTTACCTTTTATGAGTATTAATAATTATAATGCTGAATACATTAAGCCCTTAACCGTGTATTTAACCCCTTAACTGGGCAACTATTTGTAACTCAATGTAAAATGGATGAGCGTTACTTGGGGCACCCAGTTAAGGGGTTAACTGTAACTCAATGTAAAATGGACGGATATATCCAGGATCCCCCGTTAAGGGGTTAAAGGTAACGGTAGTTTTATATTTGAACGAGCATAAGGTATGGTGCTGATCTCCGTGCACTAGACAAGCAGCAATGCAGGTCGCTTATGCCAATAATCTAGACTGGGCTGCCATTGCTTTCTCTAGACCTGCATTTTACCTTCGCAGCTTAACGCTGCTACCAATTTATTGATGCCAAAGTGATGAACAGCTTGGTTGGCCGCTGGCAACACAACTACCGGTAGATCCCAGGATGATCACCCATCCAAGTTACTAACCGAACTCAACGTCACTTAACTTTGGTGCTTTGACGCAAACCGGTTATAAAATAGGCATTTGCTTTTTAATATATTTTCAATTTTTGAAATATTATATTTATTAAATAGATGCCAAGTAGGCCGCATGAATACATTAGATCAATTATTGCGCTGAAACAGCCACAATACAGACCTGGAAGAACTACACCCTGTTTGCTTGCCGATGACTTTGAAGCTGAAGATTTCTGTTTAAGTATCGTCCAATCAAACACGTAATCGTACTGGTAGTTGAGCGTCCGAAAAAGAATGCGGAAGAGTTGGCGCAGGTAGATGTAGTCTGGCCCCTCCTCAAAACGCAGTGAACGACAGTAGTTCAGGTACATGGCAAACTCTGGTGGATAGCCCTAAGATGATGAAACAATGAGAACTTGGTATCAGAAATATCAACTCATTGTCATGCGTTGTAATATATGTAAAACAAATTTCATAGCAATTTTCTAATCTTAATTTTTGATAAGGTGTTGTCCTCCAACCCATAGATTTCTAACTTCAACCTCAACAGCCAGTTGAAGTAAAAGAAACATAGAAAATAAAAGCCTGTTCAACATATATAAATATGTAAAGTCCTTTAAACTGTCTTAGGGAGTGCCCATAAATGACGTCAAGCACTTAGGGGGGGTTCAAACATTTGTGACGATGTGTGACGATGGGGAGGGGGTTTCCAGTAATGTGATGGCACATAATACTAAATATTGTTATCAATACCGTAATGCTATGTTACCGCAAATTTGAACACATTTTTTCACTTATAATTCACTTTTAAAAAAGAATTTGAAAAAGTTTCTGAACATCGCCTCAACTATAATAATTATACCCGGTAATGAGTATTTTCAAATGAATTCATTGCAATACCCGCTTCATTCAAGAAATAAGTGAAGTGAAACATTAATTTTGACATGAAAAAGAGAGGGGTTAACGCGTTGTGATGTCATTTTTAGGGGGTCTGACTTTTTGTGACGACTTGTGACGAGGGGAGGGGTAAAAAAACTGCCAAAATCTTCTGACGTCATTTATGGACGGCCCATTATGCATGAGTTTCACACTGGCTATTATTGAACATCTAAAGTTTGGTGATGACGTTGATGCTCATAAGAAAATAGAAATTATTTAGAATGATCCGTACAATAAAACAAGACACAACCAACTAACAGAGAACCTCAAAAAGACTGGAAGGAGGATTAGACTTAGATTGGACTGAATAAAAGAATGAGGAAAATATGATCTTTACAAAAATTGTGTCACATATGATTTAGACTGCAGTAAAAAGGCAAAACAAGGGGAGTGAACTTCACGAACTTGAAAGTGAAGGATAAGATCTAGAAAAGTAATGCAACAACTATAAAACTAAAATGGAAGATACATCAGATATGCATTTCAGTAGCTTCATTTGTGGATCGGATAGAGGGACCATTGGAAAGAATCACAATAGCCTTTTAAAGATAGTAAGGAACAATAATACTCTAGACTTAATGGGTATAAATGACCAGCAATGAGGACCTTTATAACAAAATTCGAGTAAAGAAATTCCCAATATAAAAGGTGAAAAATAAGGAAATTCTCCTGTTTCAACATAATCTAACCTAATCTAATCTAATCTTAAACTTCTATAGCGCCACTTCATAATGCATAGGAGCATCAGCCGATGGCACACCAAATCAAAATCATTAAAGATCCAGGTCAAATCCAGGGTATGCGACCGGAAAAATGGGTGACAGTCTATGGTGGATAAGCCAAGTAAAAAAGATAGGGTTTTAATCTTGTTCTAACCATCTGTACAGTACATTGATGGAAAATGATTCCAGTGCTGAGAATAATGGAGCTTTCCAATAAAAAGAGAAGACAACACAGAGAATGGACTGAAACTGTGTGATTAGTGTAAAAGCAGTCTACAAGAGACAAGCCACAGAGCTTTGAAAAAAAAACATGAGAACAAAGTAAAGATGACACATGCCAATGGATACACAGTTATAGAAGACAATGATCCAGTGAAGCAGTTCACAAACCTTGCAAAGCGATTCCACTGTTGTAGAGGACTTCTTCTCACTGATCTTCTCATATTTCTGCTTTTTTGTTGCAGCCTAAATGCAACCAGAACAACATCATAAAGCAGTCATTTGCCAATCAGCAAACACTAAATTATTATTATTATTATTATTATTAGTAGTAGTAGTAGTAGTAGTACTAGTACTATACTAGTAGTAGTAGTAGTACTAGTTCTAGTAGTATCAGTTGTAGTAGTAGTAGTAGCAGTAGTAGTAGTAGTAGTAGTAGTACTAGTAGTAGTAGTATCAATTGTTGTAGTAGTAGTAGTAGCAGTAGCAGTAGCAGTAGTAGTGGCAGTAGTAGTAGTAGTAGTAGTTGTATTAGTAGTATCAGTTGTAGTCAGACATGGGTCAATTACGTTTTAAGCAATTACAATTACATTACAATTATATGGATTTTTGTCAATTACAATTACAATTACAGCCAATTACATTGGGGTCAATTACAATTACAAATGTGTCAATTACAATTACAATTACTTTTCATTACTCTTTCTGCTTCTTTTAATAAACTTAAGTGTCTAAAATAATTAACATAAATTAGTTCAACAAAGTCATATGCTACGGCCGATTTCAAAAACCGTAACACAAAGTTTCACAAACCTGCAAATGAGTCAACAAATTCGAAGTAGCCTTTTTCAAGCATGACACTAATTCACCACACAACCAGCACTTCACTTTAACATTTGCATTGGAAACAGCATTATTAAAGTCATCAGACTTTTCAAAATAATTCCATATTACTCCTTCTTTATTTGCGCTCATCTTTACTGGCATTAAACTTTTATTCACAAAAAAGCGCAGACGCAGAACACAGGAAGTAGACAAATGATAGGCTGGTTCCCTTCCAATTTGAAAGGCAGTAAAAAGTAAATTTTGCATGGCAACTGGCAGAGCAGTGAGTCCATTTACCAATAACCGCTGTGCTTTGACAATTCACTAACCATTCAATGTATTCACTGCGATACATTCATAGACTGACAAAACTTCGGCTCATACATGCTAATACGCTATCAGAACTTATAAAACTCACATTCCTGTAATTGAATAAAACAATTACAATAGCTCAATTACAATTACAATTACATACAAGACAATTACAATTACTTGTAATTGAACTTTCCACCGATCAATTACAATTACAATTACATTGGCCAAATGTAATTAATTACAATTGAATTACAATTATAATTGTAATTGACCCATGTCTGGTTGTAGAAGTACTAGTAGTAGTACTAGTAGTAGTACTAGTAGTAGTACTAGTAGTAGTAGTAGTATATGGTTGTTAATACACATTAAGTCATTCACAAAGTACATTCATAAGTACAGAGAGCAAGTCAGAGGCAAAAATGTTGCCCAAGGTCACTACACAATGGCTAGGGTCAGATTCAAACCCACTATTCTCCGGTTGCGTGGCAAGAATCTTACCGCTACTCCACCATACCCACTAAAGAATATGAAACCAAATAAGGTCTCATTTGCTAAATAAATACATTTCATGTCTTAGGCTTAGACTTCGATCCTCCTGTCCCCTCTGGAGCATTGGGCGACGAGTCTTCTCTGCCAAGATAGTAATAAATAAGCAATGCTAGTGAAATATACATTTAACTGCATAGTTAACAAGCAATGGCATCAAATGAACACAAGGACACACACACTCACACACACACACACAAACAAGCAAACACACGCACACACATGCAAACACACACATAATTTAAATTATCCTTTGCCAAATGTACCTTGAGGCCCTGCCAAGGCAGACTCCCGCGATTAAAGTACATGAAGACGTAGCCAAGTGACTCCATGTCATCCCGTCGACTTTGCTCGATCCCTTGGTGAGCATTGATGCTCGCATAGCGAGCAGTTCCTGTGAGATTCTTGTCATCACGATACGGAATATGCTGCCTAGAGTGGTTGTCACAGTATTTCTTTGACAGGCCAAAGTCAATAACGTAAACCTAGGAAACATGTTACAACATCTTTAAATGTGCAGAGATGCAAAATGCCAACAAAGTATGTGCAGAGATGTAAAATGCTAACACATTGCAAGTATACAGTAAGTAAGAGCTAGTCAGTAAATTAATATATGGAGAATTATGCTATAATGGAATTTCAGATCTATTGGAGGAGTCTACAGGTCTTCTGCAGTGTAATCCTACTATATAATATACTCCATTATATTCAAATAACAACATAGCACACAAGATCTAAATACATTATAAGAATCAACTGTAATAGAAAATGCTAACCATTATCATTCTAAAGAAATACTGCTCTGGACAGATAATAAGCATATCAAACATCTTAATCCTCATTTCCTATAATTCCTGCATTATCTCCTCATGTCTTCAGATCTAAGCTTAAATTGTCCCTTTTTCTAAAATCATTTCCGCCATAGCTGTAGCAACCTAGCCTCACTGCCCTTTGGATGTATTGACCATTGCCTGGCTGGTCATTCATCTTTCCCATTGTGATTTTAAGATAGGCTAAGCGACTAAGAATAAGCAGCTATTGTTGTAATACTTTTATAAGCGCTATATAAATCCACAAGATTTTACTTACTCATATTTAATAAGAATAAATTAATTTTTTGACAACCTTGTTACAGTGTCTTCCAATTCCCATTAGAAAATTGTCTGGCTTAATATCACGATGGATAAAAGTCTTCGTGTGGATGTATTCAACTCGACCAATCATCTGCATAAACATAAATCTCTACAACCTGTTCATTTCAATATGAAAAACTGTGTAACCATGTAAGCCGTGCAACTTTGTAAATCGTAATCACTTAAAAGAATTCCTACATTTCACTTAGCAGTACGAAAAATGCCATTAGAAAGTTGATCAGTGTGGCTCAAAATCATGACTATCACCAAATCTCACATGTGATAGATATGACTACTAATGCCATGGCTTTACAAACTTTAATAAACATTGTATTGACTACATATAAAAGACATGACAAGGCAAACTATCATAAACATAGGCAATGTATTACATTCGGGTATGTAGTAACATGATTTGTGCAAAAATCTAGAAATTACCGTCCAGTACACACACACACAGTTCAGAGTTTTGTGCCCATTATTTTAATCCTTTAAAAATTTATTCAATTACTCTCTTCTCTTACTCTCCTGTTCTACACATTACCATTTCTATATTTGCTAGTTATGCAATTGCTGTCCTTTAACTTGAAGTCCTTAAAAAGTTAGCTCCTACTTCATCATTTATGGCAACAATTTTTCATAAAAAATGACTCAATATGACCCAGTAAGCACCAAATTGTCATTAAAAATGACCCAATATGAACCAGTAAACACTAATTTGACATTGAAAACGACCCAATAAGCACCAATTTGTCATTAAAAATGACCAGATATGAACCAGCACGCACCAATTTGTCATTAAGAATGACCTAATATAAACCAGTAAGCACCAATTTGTCATTAAAGATGACCCAATATGAACGAGTGCCGGGTAAGCACCAATTTTCTCACCCATAAGCAAATAGTGAGTCAATAAACAACACAACAGAATATTATCATACAAACCTGATCGGCAAGCATAAGTACTGTCTTCATTGTGAAACGTCTGCCACAGAAGTTAAATAGATCTTCAAGAGAGGGGCCAAGCAGATCCATAACAAGGACATTGTAATCTCTTTCCTGACCAAACCATCTGAAGATTTACATTTACCAAATACATTCCAGTGTAAACTTTCCCAACTTTTAACCTACTACATTAAATGTCACATCAGGCCAGTTCAGGTCTTCGTCCTCTAGCTGTGTCCAGCTATTGACTTCTCCACAACATCTCTCCAAAGTTCTCTGTCCTTTGCTATTTCTTCCAAAGTCATTCGGTGTCTTCCGTCAGTTTTTCCATTGAGGTTCATCCCTGCCATGTGCAGATCCTCTTCCAAACCGTCCACCCATCGTCTTTTCGGTCTTCCTTTAGATCTTCTGCCCTCTGGTTTGTAGTTGAAAATTCGTTTTGGGTTTCTTATTTCTTCCATTCTGAGTATATGTCCAGTCCATTTCATTCTTCTCTTTCTGATGACTTCTATGATGCTCGGTTGCAATGTTCTCTCTCTCTAACTTCTTCATTTGTTATAAGTTCTTTGTATCCAATCCTTAGTATTCTTCTAAGCCATTGTAAATTAATATTACTTATTTATTTATTGAAAGTTAAGATTTATGTAATAAATTGTCCTAGGAGGACTACTTGAACACACTACATAGTACATGAATAATACTGATCAGGATTTAACAGAATAGCTGATCTTGAACAGCCAAGTCTTCAGTCGCTTCTTAAATATGTCAATGTAAATGTCACATACACACACATAAACGCATGCACGTGCACAGCACACTTTATTTTCAAATGGCATAGGTAATAGGTGTGCAATTTTAAATGAATTTCCTCTTAAATGTCATTTCATGTAATGTCTGAAATTTTTCTAATAAACACTTTTGATATTTATTCAAAGCCCCATAAATTATTCAAATAACATTCCAGCAACACGCTGCATTTTTATGCAAATGAGTTCAGAGCTGTTTGTGGACACAGTATTAACAAACACATAATGGCACTTCCAAGTGGGTCATGTGTGCTGTGCTGAGTATACAATTCCAAATATCTTCCAGTCTTTAGCTGAACTCTAGCATGTTTTAACCCCTTAACTGTGTATTTAACTGTAACTCAATGCAAAATGGACGGATATATCCGGGATACCCAGTTAAGGGGTTAAACAAAATCTCACTGACACTTTTAGATGACGCTATTACAAAGCAACACCCCATACACACTTCTATACAAATTTGTAAAAGTTCCTCTCTGCAATTCAGTGGTCAAAAAGGAATTGCATTGCAGCACTGTGTGATTCTGAATGAGAAGTGACATGTCACTGAAAAAAAGAATTTCCATAATAAAAGATGTCATTGGGCATCGTTAGTTTATAAATATCAGAACATTATGTATTAGCATAAATGCTGCCTGTTTGTCAGATAAAAATAGGATAATTGATTAATTATTGACAATTGATAAACAAACAATAAGTATTCTATAAGTACCTGATGTGAGGTATTCCTACACCGCCCTGCAACAACTTATACAGTTTGCCTTCATACTGCAACTGAGCATGACGTGCTTTACTTGATTCAAGTTTAACAGCAAGTTCCTACTCACAAGAAAACAATCTCATATATTTAGAAGCAATAGGATACCAACAAAATTAATACATAGGACTGTTCTCGTAATAGGACTTTACATAATAAAACACACTACTTTGGCCACATAATGAGAAACAACAAAGATACCAATGAAGGATCTGCAAACATACAACTAGTAAAAGGAAGGAAGAAGTGTGGAAAACCAAAAATAACTTGATTCGATAATGTCACTATAAGACAGTGGAGTCAGCTTCTAGATCCGATCTTCTATGCACAGCTGAGAACAGAAAGGGCTCATCCATAGACTACATATGCAAAAAAGGCATATTTTCAACCCTCTCTCCCTGTTTGTACACCGTACATATGCAAAATATCCTAAATCCAACCGTCCCCTCAGTGCGTACGTACTACCGTATTTTCGCGCGTACTGCCCGCGGGCTATGCGATTTTTTACAAACAAAAATGCCAGGTGCGGGCAATGCGGAGGTGCGGGCAATCTGATTCAAATTCTACAGAAATTGTGTCAACAGAATGCAGCTCTTTCCAATTCATCTCCTCATACCCTTCCCACCCAATTCCATCCCCCTACTGCTTCACCAATTACCCATACCCATGGTGCTCAAGGGGCAAATGAACTCAAGAAGGCATTGTTGTATCTCCCAATACAGCAATTTCATGCATGACTGATTCTTTTTGGTGGAAGCAAGTCCCAACAAAGCCCAATAAAGCCCCGGGCAAAGGCAGGTGGGTTGTGACAGATGACCTGATCACCTTTAGTGGTACTAACCTGATGTGTCCTTGTAAGTCTGGCATCTGACTAACCCCAGGCAGCTGACCACCCCCCGGGCCGCTGACAACCCTGGGCAGCTGACGCCTGTCTAGAGGTACCCAGTACACTGATGGCATTTCGGATACAAAGAGAGTACAAGGTACAGAAATGCCAGAGACACTTAAGGCTACCATGATTGGTCTGCACAGGGACAAGACTCTCCGCCCACCTCGCCCGGGTCAACCCTCTCCCGCCCCGTGATGCCGATCCCGTCCTCGCCCCAATGCTTTTGTCTCCAATCCCCGCCTCGGGCCGCCTGTCACCGTGAATGAGAAGGTGCGGGCAATGGGAGGGTGCGGGCTATGCGAAGGTGCGGGCTTTCTGATTCATATTTTACAGGATGTATATTTTTTGCGGGCTATCCGCGGGTGCGGACTATCCGCGGGGTGCGGGCAGTACGCGCGAAAATACGGTATGTGGATGGACCCAAAGCAACGGAAGTCGCTTACCTATCTGCACAGCTGACTGCTATATAGCGACAATGTCAATGGCGTGTGACATGACAAAATTTAAACACTATCTCTCGTTCGAAAACTAATTTATCTGACAACACTTATACACCAAAATACCTGTGCAATACAGATTCCTGTATGAATGTTATAAAAACATATACATGAACGTAATCGTACATTTATATATCAGCAGAAACTAAATGCTGCAGTACTAGCTGACATACAAGGCCATGCTTGCAGTAATACTTGGTACTGGTAATTGCAAAAGTCCAAAGAATGTGAAATACAAACTTTCAATACCAGTAGCTATTTAAATTCTGATTTCAAATATCATAATTGCGCCAAATTAACAATTTGACAAAAAATCATTTAATTTGACAAAAAATCACAATTGACCCAGCGTCAACACCTTTTCCCATTTGTTTTTCACAATTCTTGTTCCCTTGAACACAAAATTACTACAACTGTGCTAAATCTTAACCCCTAAACTGCCAAATACTGTGTACCCCTAACTATATGCAATCGGATCAAGTATACTCGGTTCCGGTGTTTTGAGGGTTAAGCAGCGAGCAAGAGTAAATATTACAAAGTCAAAGCTAAGGTGTTCTCATAGCATAAAATTTTCTTTAATAACCAGTAGTATAATGCATTACTTTTCAATATAGTCAAGCACTAATAGAAATATGAATTTTTAGTTTTTACTGGTTAAGTAATGCAAATGCTTATTACAGCATATCTGCTTCAATTAGTCTTCATATTTATCAGTTCTCCACTAACAACCCACTAACAACTCACAGAAAAAAATGCTGAGAAACAGAAGATCTTGAAGATGTAGAGTACAAAGAAACAAAAAAAGCGGGTTTAGAAGCACTGGAAAGAAAAAGTTTGATTTCTTTCTAAGTCAAGACTTGTGTGTTGTTAAACACAGAAGGAAACCAGCATATATATAGCATGTCATATATAGCATGGACAGAAGAAGTAAACATGGATTAAATAGACATCTGCTCAATAGAGAAACCAATGAAGGAACCCAACCGCAATATCACCAATTTTAATTGCCAATGATTACTCATAATTACCAATTACAGTAAAATGCTGTGTGTTTGCGTGCGCGCATGTGTGCACAAAAATATCTCTGAAAAACAGATGAACGCTTCACTTTACATGCCATATTATTGAAATCACTACCATAGACATAGTAATAAATTATCAACGATATAACTAGACACTTTAAGGTCAGTAAATGGTGCTTGTGTCACGTGTGATATGCTGATGTGCACAAGTGTTTAGTGTCAATACTCTCTCTGTCTCGTTAGCTCCGTGATCAATCAACTTGTTCCCTGTCTTTTTCTAAGCTGCATGTAAATCATTTCACTATTAGCTCTTTCAAGCATGATAACACAGAGCCAGAAGGATTGTTATAGTTCTTGTTTTGTTGGTTTTTGCACAGTCTCGAATAAGTGACTACTTGACTTTAACAACCAGTCAACAAATGGGCTAACAATAAAAATACTACCAGTATTCATCGTTATTTTAGGACTTCGTGTAAACTATAACAATTAAGAAATAATAATAAACTTAATAGTAAAGTTGTATCCAAATACTTATTAGTTTTGGCAAATCTGACATCACCATTTTAAAGTAAAACTTAAACCTTAAGTAAAAGTAATGCAACAAAAATGCATTTCTATCAGGGGTGGCCAATCTAGCTTTGTTAAAAGGAGGCCATCATAAAATATGATCAACATACGGATGACTGCATGACTTTTGTTGCCTTTGGCGCTTTGTTTTCAACAGTAGTGACAATGACTACAGTCACGTAATGGTAGTAACTGGTACCAGTTACAATTAAACAACAGCTTTAAAGTAATTTACTATTTCACTAAAATAAGCACAGGAACTAAAAGTCTTACTCATCACTCAATATTGTGCGCATAAATAGGACCAATAAAATTTATTTAGAAAGGCGTCCTGTGGGCCACATGCGGCCCATTGGCTGGCCATCTGTGATTTAGACAATATCTTGCTGGTTTGTGAATGAGCAGAAAGAGATTGGAAGAGAGTTCCAGAGCAGTAGGCAGCAGAAAAATAGCACATTGCAGGTTTTGGGTGAGAACGGTTCAGTGAACAAGACACAGCAGGATGTGATGACATAAGGCAAGGTAGTTGCAAAGCCACATGATACAGGCAGCTTAGTTATTAAACTAAAAACTGATACAGTAAATGCAGTTTGAAGAGCAGTGCTTTAAGATCTGAACGAAAAAAGTGTGAATTGGTGTGAAAAAGTACACTCCTATCCAACACACAACCTGTAAAAATCTCCAAACGTAGTCAAGGGCAGAAACATTAATCGTGAATCATTGTTGCATAAAACATGTAAGAAATTCCATAAAAGCACTCGGGACAGCATTCCAGATTTCATGATAATAAAATACATAGCAAAAAAGCCTCAAGGGAATTTAAGCCAGCAGCGGACCGCAGCCATGATGGATAGCAAATGCAATCAGAACTCAGTGAAAAAATTTCCACACTAAATTGAACAGACTATCCTTTACATTAACTGTCTGCATAAGATTTTATATTGCTAGTGCCCCTTTGAACTGTGGCATTCCATTCTCTTAAGATAAAGAAAAGCAATTTCCATTCATCTTTACTGATAAGACTACTGACCTAGTCTGGAAATTAAGACTTTCTAGCCACAGATGTGTGCACAGAAATAGAAACAAAAATCACATCTAATATCTAGTTAGCCATTCAAGTGAGTAGAATGAAAAATATGTGATCAGTGAAAGCTAGAACCTATAAATAAAAAAAGTTTTCAAACAGAATTTCAAATCAAATCAATGCTTACAAAAGCATTTAGTCAAATCACGTGCAACAAAATGTACCGTAAATGTAAAACGTTAGTTAACTTATACAGGTAGCAGTATCAGAAACAAGGAAATGAACAAGAAGCCCAAACTGTCAGCTGAGGATCGAGCTCTGTGTGTGTGTGTGCATGTGTGTGTGCATGTGTGTGTGCATGTGTGTGCATGCATGTGTGTGTTTTTGATTGCATAGAGAATTTGGGAAAGAGATAGCTGGGTTCCTTGTGAAAAAAGGTTTTGTGTACCAAGAGGCAAATTCTGAAGTGTATCCTCTCTTTAATTGGAAGCCAATGGAGACTTATGAACTAGTGCTGAGTGCTTGTGTTACTGAGTTTTAGAGACAACTGGTGCGGATGAATTCTGAACTTGTTGAAGTTTAGTGACGTTGGAATTGGATATGCCAAAAGCAAGTTGCAATAATTGAGGCAACCAGACACCAAGGCATCTGCCAAGAGCTTTAGTCATTAGTGCAGACTAATCAAGAAATTCTCTAACATGATATAAATCATGAGGGCAGTACTGTGCTAATTTGCAGATGCCTCTTGTGTGATTGGTGCGAGAAAGAGTAGAATCAATATTATTTCAAGCACAGTTGTGATGTTTGAACTCTTTAAACTTTATTATTGTCTGAACTTTTTGAACTTTATTATTAAGGTTTCAAAATTCATAAAGTTCATGTCTTAATTATTGCTACAAAAGTGTGATAGTAAAGATGGCCTACGAGTTAAAACGTAAAAATTTATTGCTATGAAGGAACATGACTGGCTAACCGTAAGTTACAGCACTCATAATACAAAATTTTTAGTAATTTATGACAGCTATGATGCTCCATACTAGCCCAGGTCTAATTTCGTTCTATTTTTATTAGTCTACATATGATATCTACCGTATATATTCGTGATAAAGTCGAGAAATTTAAGGCCAATTCACAGGATATATATCCTGACCTCGACTTATACTCGAGGCACTAACTGTTGGGTAAAGTTTCCATACATAGCATGTCGAAAATAATTAATTTAGCTAACTGCGTAATTATTTTCAACATACGCTACGGCATCTAAATAAAAGTTCACATCAGAGCTTTTAAGATTGGTAATTTATAGGCGCCACATAAATATTAATTAAATACTGGCGCTACATAAATACAAAAAAATTCAAGATTACCGGTAATTAAGATTTTTATATTGTCAAGAATGAGCGAATAGCAGGTTTAAAATTTTCTTAATCGTCGGGAATCAATCTGGGAATGTGAAATCGTTCAGTTTCTCGATAGTTCAAAGCTAAAACGCAGTTTTTCAATCAAAACAATAGCGCCGCTGCCGCCACATGCCCACTTCGCGTCCGCCATTGTTCCGACTCTCACTATCACCTCAAGAGGGTTCGCCGCGATGACGTCACTTCGACTTATTTCCGGGTCAATGACTTTACACACTTTCAAATATCCAAAATCTAGGGGTCGACTTATACTCGGATCGACTTTATCTCGAGTATATACGGTATGTTTCAATTAAATTTAAATTGGAAACTCGAACCTTTATGAGCCTTTAAATTTTGAACTTCGCAAGTTCTATGATTCCAAGATCATGTGATGTGATGAAGTCTTATGGTAATAAATAAGTCCACAAGTTAAACAGAGGCAATTGACTCAAAATTCAGGAGTTGAGGCTTTGTATAAAAATGAAAAATTTGGATTTAGCTGGGTGATATCAGACAGAATGGATAATGGAATACTGCCTAGTCAGTCAAGCAGGTATTAAATTAATCATAGCAGCCTAGCTACATGGCAGTTATCATCCATTTGCATGAACAGCCTCCTGACTACTGAGATTGCAAGGTGCCAAAAAAACTGGCACAATGGCACATTCACCCATCTCTCACCAACCCTTAATTTGCCAATGCTGCTCCATCTGTTTGGAACAACTTACCAAAAGCTGGTATTTCAGACTCCACTGTCTCACTGATTGTTTTTAAATGCCAACTTAAACTATACTCTACTATTCAGCTTACACTGTTTAATTTTAAGGCACGTTACTCACCATGCACTTATGATTCTTTGCTTAGTGAATGGCTTAATGTGCATTAATAACCATATAGTAATAAATAATAATAATAATAATAATAATAATAATAATAATAATAATAATAATAATAATAAAGCAGTATCTTTAACCTTTTGCAAAATTTTATGCAATATTTCCAAAGTGAGAAAGGAAATGAAACATTTTCAAGGATGAAATTCATAGGCAGTTTGATCTAGCTGAAGAGTGCCAACTTGTCTACATGTCAACTTGTCTGTAGATAAGTTGACAAGTAGACAAGTTGACAACAGACAGTGTCAACTTGTCTACAGACAAGTTGACACTCCTCCCTAAACATGTTTCTATCTCAGGGCAAACATGGAAACTTCCAGCATATGATGTCTGGTATCTGCAATTTCTGAGTTAAACCAATGTTTATTGGACCGATCCTCAACCTTATTTGTTTTGCCATGAATAAACTTATCCAGAGAATGAAGTATAACCGAAGACAGTTGAAATGCTAATTCAGGCATTGTGTATGAAGTGTTGGCATATAATGCTGAAGATAGAATGTGCCAATAAACATAACACTATGATCATATATTGAAAACAACAATGTTGCACAACAAGTTAGCTTAAAATATGCAACATAACACTAATATAACACTAATGAAAATCTGCACGTATTGCTATAAAAGCCTAGAAACCTCTGATTTCAAAAGTAATCAAATATTGCTCGCTATCTCGATTTCAAAAACTAACAGGTCCCTAGTCTAAGCAACATGCATTGAAGGCAACAACAGGACTACTTAAGACGAAGAACAAGGACAACAACAACAACAACAGCTGATGTTGACATGGTCGAATGAGGAGGGCAGTGACAGCGACCTACCTCCCCGTTGGAGACGTTGATGCCGAGGTAGATGTCTCCGAAGGACCCGCTGCCGATCTTCCTCACCAGTCTGTACTTGCCGTTGACCAGGAATTCCGACTTAGACGAAGAACTGACTGTAAGTCCATCGGACATATCGACTACTACCATAGAGGGCTTTGCTACTACGCCTAACTCACTCATACAAGCTGCGGTCATACACGGAGCTATTTACACCGGCCAAATACTATTGCTACTACTGCTATAATGCTACTGTTCAACCGAAGCAACGCAAAGGTTCGCATAATTCAGTCATTATTTATTTTAATTAATGTTTAATGTTAAATTATTGTTATTTAATCATTGTCGACCGTCGTTCTTTAATAACTGCGCTACATCCACACGTTGTCAGCGAAGACTTTTGATCCATTCAAGAGCGATTTTAATTGCGTCATCTTGTAGTCTGTCAACTTCTATGGCGCCACTATTTAATAATACATAGCTAATAATGCGTATGGCAATCAATGACGATCAATCGACTTCTATGGCGCCTCTATAATAATGCTAGGGGCGATTAATAGATGAAAGTCCTACGGTATCGCTATCATAATGTCTAGGGGTCAGGCAAGGCACACCAAATTCAAGCCGAACTAGAGCCAAGGCAAGCAGGAAAGTCACTACAGTGTAGTCAGTCCAGACTCCAGAGGAGCAGATCAACGGCGAACAAGCCAAACCAAACACTTATGTTCTAAGACAGGATCTAAAGTTCTAAACGAAGGCAGTCTGCTGGTTGTAATCATTAAAAGGTGTAAATCAAGCAAGCAATATAACCATGCACTCAACCTTAAATAACTGGTCTCAGGCAAGTGATAACTGGCATGCAATACAACTGCCATTTTTGTTTGCTTTTTAATCAAGTATACTCAGCTAGGTTTAACTTTAAGAGTATGCTTGAAGCTTCAAGTCTACAACCATCTTCAAAATTCTTCAACCAGGTTAATAGAAAATGTAACGGTCAGTGCTAAACAACAAATATTTTGTCGTTATAGCTGCAAGCATCAATCACTTTACGTTGATACCTAGCAACAATGGTTGAAACTGTGATTTAACATAGGCTACTGTAAATAAGTATTCTTTATGCACGTAGCAACAACTAGTGCATTTTTTTACAATGAAGAGAATAAGGCCTACCAGTTTACAGGAAATTTGTTAATTCCCCTATGATTTAGAAGATACAACGGACAGCAAACCTAGCAAGGATTTTATGCTAAATACAGTTACAGAATTCTCTAAATTACTTCAATATTCTGAACCGACCAAAACTATTGAGAACCCTCTAAATGACTTTATCATTATTAATCATGGGCTCAACACCCATTGGTGTATAATGCCATCTCCACAGACAATGATTTGTGCAAGTAATAGAAATTGTGGCGTCTACAATTCTGTTTCATTAACAGCAAGCATGTGACCAAAGCGGACTCTGCTGTTCTCTTGATAAGGAAACTAAAGACACATTTATTCAGCATAGGACATCGTCACATGTTAAAGCACTCTTGTTGTAAGCCTTTGTTCTTACTGCAATTGTCTGTAAATAAAATAAATGTAAAATTTTATTTAAGGTTGATAAATACAGTAACAAATAGAACAGTTTTTACTAAAATGCAAACACTGCCAAAGTATTTACCAAAATCTGATACAGAAAACTTGATGAGTGCAAAAACTAGAAATGCAATGTTCAATGTTTGGGCTGAAATATTTTACATGATATGATAAAATCATGCTGCACTGTTCACATAATTTCTTGGCCAAATTCCACGAAATGTTTTCTTAACTACGCATCAGAGATCATGTCTAAATTAATAAGATGGCGGATAGTTGGTCTACCATGCGGACAATTCTGAAATAAAAACATATAAAATGTAATTTATCGACTCATCAACAAATCCAATATGAGTTTAAAAGTTGACTAAAAACATCTAACAAATGTTCAAATTACACAAACCCACACACAAGCACACACACAAACACACAAACACACACACACATTGGAGATGTGATCTACAAGATAACAGTGGTCACATATGATTGCAATTTTCCCAAAAAAATTTGGAATATGAAATATCCTGCTGCCTGATTTTCTGGGAGTGCAAAACTGCCTGCGCAAATGATTACCACTAGTAATGTGAGAATGATTCGCATTCATTCATTCATTAGTGAACTTCTATAGCACCATTCCAGTAATGCACTTGGCATTCATTCAATGGTCGCTACCAATTTGAACTGTAATCCCCCATTGTCAAATTGGGAGGCGTGGAGATCCAAATGTTATCAGTAAAAGGGTGCAAACGGCAGTGCTTTGACGACGAAGAAGATTGTCAAATCCAAGAAGTCAGACCGATTTTGTTAAGAGGCAGTGAAGCATGTTCATCCAGGCAAGATTGATTTTGTATTGTAGAGAAGTGTTTAGACAACACATTTGGAGACCATTAATCATTTACTAGTAAAATAATTTATCAGAATTCATCATTAATAATAAATCACTCTAAGACATCCAACACACTTTCAATTATGTCGCATGTTGTTTCGTCACGACGTTACAAAATTCAGACAAAAACGTAATCAAATGTATCTCATTCAAATGAAATTTGATTTGGAATACATAACTTACTTTACTTATCTACTCAAACAACATTGGGAATTTATTGTTGAATGAAGGCTGACCACCACAACAAAACATGAACAACCATTACTACTCATGGAATTTGCCTGTCATTTCACGGGAATAAGCTTTTAATTGGCTACAGATGTGATAGTATGTTCCTGTTAAACTCACCCATGGCTGTTCTATTTCACCCATGTGAGCAACAAGCTGCAGAAGAAAAAGCAACAGAGAAATGTGTTTCATATAATTGTTATGCTACAATGCACAGCCTGCAGCATTTGCTACTGGCCAGTATACTCCACCATGCTATACCAGCATACAAAATTACACAGTACTGATTGAATAAATGATTATTACATGATATCTAGGAGCAAGGAAGCCTAGTTACATAGAAATACAAAAGCGACTTTTGCAACCACACTACAATAATGCTGCTGGAGGAATGAATAGGAAAATACAGTGAGTGTAAAAAAGGTAAAGGTAAAGGTACAACCCATAGGCCATCGCGGACCTGTTGGGAACCGAAGGCATATACGGCAACGGCTGAATGAGGGCGGTTTCCAGCCTTTCCCTCGCCGCCTTTCCTTCCACCGAGTTAACACCCGATGTACTCATTCACAGCTGAGTCGACTGGAGGCGCTTGGGGCAGAAACAACCGAAAAGTTTCTGCCGCGGCCGGGAGTTGAACCACGGACCTCGGGATTCGCAGACCAGTGCACTAACCACTGCTCCACCTGCGCGCCCGAGTGAGTGTAAAAGAACACAAGCAATAATTAATTGCAACTATTTCGTTTCCACAAAGTAAACTTGCCCTTTTCATTTCAGGCTTCGAAAGCGCCGTACCGATCATGACCGAACTACGACAGGCTCTAGACGCCAGCATCTGCCGAATGCGAGACGGTCGACACATTACACCCTATGCGCAACGACAAAATACGAACAGTACGACACATTACACCCTATGCGCAACGACAAAATACGAACAGTACGACAGCAATAATGAGTTCTCTGCTCTAAGGCAAATCCTAATGGAAATCGCCACCGATTGCCTTCCTCACATAAAATTAGGGATGGGCAACACGTCCAAGGTCGCTATGCAGTGGATAATACGGTTAGACTCAAACCGGCAACCCTCTGATTTCATGGCAATAATCCTACCACTATAGTCCACAGTGTCCCATTTATATACAGTAAAATAATTAATTAATAAAAGCAGAAGCTGTCACGAAGTCTTCAAAATTACTAATAAAAGAAACTTAGCAAAAAATTCAGCAAAAAATCATTTATCTGTAAACCTAGTGTTCTTCATTACATCACCAAATTTATATAGAGCCTCTTATGATGGCAATTCATAAGTACTGTGAATCTATAGCACTTCTGGTAAAGGTCTTAAACCAAATATACATGACCATATACTAATGTAGGTCATCTACCAATGGTGGTTGGGTTGGATGATCGATATCACGTGAAATAAAAACGAGGACTATGATTTATTAAAATGATCTGATACTAACTATGTAAAATGAGAGGGTTTCCCCACACTACCTGGCAACAGCCATACCGATACTAGAGACTAAACATAAAGATGCCAGATAAGTTTTGATACATGAATATCTGACAAATACAGTAGAACATTATAACAGATTCAATTATAGCAAATCCTCAGTTATAACGTACTGCACATAATATGGTCCCGTGTTATGCGCTATCATATTGGATGGTATTGGACACAACGTACCTCGGGTATTACGTACTGAATTTTACAGACCCACGAAGTACGTTATAACAAAGTTCTACTTAGTTGAGTTGAGGGCAAGAGCTGCATTTAGAAGTGGAAAAGCAAGGTCAGATTAATAAAGCAGACAAATAGGGTTGAATCTTGCCACTAAAGAGAATCAGAACCATAAAAGCAATCAGGGGAGGAAAAGTGTTCATAACCATGCAACATAACTGCTAAATTCACAAATACTCACTGGCGTTTCTGATAAGATAAATATCATCTCGTCAATGTCTACAAATAAATAAAAGCAAACGTAACATGTTTAAACGCAAATAAAAGTAAAGCAGGTAAACATAGAATATAATTTATTTATTTATCACAGAATATTATACAATTAGAATAGAAAGAACCAATCAAGCAACAAAAGTTCTGTAAATTTTAATTTCAAATCCAACACTTTGCAGTAGTTCCTAAAAGCCTTAAATAAGCACCGGTAGTCATGGGCGCCCACAGAAATTTTTCCAGGAGGGGCAAAACATAATGGTCATGGCTATGCCACATAAATTTTTCCAAGAGGGGCAAAACACTTCTTAACACAATGGTCACGGTTAATATTTTAGCAAGGTTTTCAAATTTCAATGGGAAATATTGTCATTTTTATTTTCCAGGAGGGGCAAGTGCCCCCGCTTGCCCCAATGTGTGGGCACCCATGCCAGTAGTTGAATAAATAGTTAAACATTTCTTCAACTGATTCGTTCAGTTCATCAACAAGCACAAATACGCTTCACAACATAATTAAAATGACCAAACACTACTAACCATCTTTTCCAAATAGCCAGTTCTTGCTAGTTGGAATAGACTGAAGAAGAATTCTATCACCAGGAGGTGCTGTAAGAAAAAGTTGAAAATACCTGCATCATCATAAAATTTACAAAATCTTATGGTATTCCACGAAAAGTTTAATCAAAGACAACATGATGAAAATCCCCATCATCCAAAGCCACGAGCCAAACAAATGTCAATCATTAGGACAAACTGTCTATCATGGTTGTCATCATCATTGCCATCATCATCATCATTGCCATCATCATCATTGCCATCATCATCATCATTGCCATCATCATTGCCATCATTGCCATCATTGCCATCATCATCATCATCATCATCATCATCATCATCATCATCATCATCATCATCATCATCATCATCATCATCACCACCATCAGCAGCATCATCATCACCATCGTGAATTATAATACTGCAAAATGGCAAATGACTATGTACACATTGTATATGTATAAATATATGTGTGCACACGTGTGTGTGTGTGTGTGCGTATAATGGTATACCAGATATGTAACAGATCGGTAATTAAAATTACCGGTTTCATCGACTGTGAACTCAAATCCATTCTTATGAAAAATGTCAAGATTTTCCGACAGAATTGACTCATTCACAACCGTCAATTGCAACTTTTGCGGCCTAAACATGCAATATCCACATTGACAATGCTGAGAATTCATTCATAGATCAGTCGGCTTGAATAAACTCCAATATCATAATAATGGCAACAATTCGTCAAGATAACTAATAAATTCTGATTACTTCTAATTGCCAAAATTTCCCAAAACAACTGAGTCTGTTAAATAACATGCAGTTACTACTTACTGAATAAGTCGCTGTCCAACAAGAATGGTATTTTGTTCCAGTTGTTCAAAATTGTATTTCTCATCAGTTGCATGTTGGTCAATTATGAATAAATCCTGCTTGAGCCGAGAGATTATAAAGCCGAGATTGAACTAAAAATAAATAGCATTGCCACTTTTATTAAATTCTCCTTTATGTCTACAACTCAACATATCTCTAATACTGCAACATATCTCTAATACTGCAAACACCACAAAATATTCTTCAAAAATTGAATATATTTATATCAATCTACCTATGTAATTAATAATCTTAAATGCATTCCTAATAGTAAAACAATCTTACATCATATAACTCAAATGAAACACTTAGAAAAACAAATATAGGTTCAAAAGAAGCAGAAGAAGCAAATGATCAATGTATTTTTTTCAAAATAATAAGTACCTGTCCTAAAATTTCCATCGTTTCAAACATGTCTTTCCTAAAAATGTAAAATAAAAACTATGATGTAAAGTAAACACAGCTTAATCCAATTCAGTTGTTTTCCTGCAAGTTTAGCAAAAACTACAAAAGTAGCAAAATAGCGATTCAAGTAAAGATGACTATAAACAAAAATAAAACATAGGCAAAATACCACTAAATGTCCACATGAATAAATAAATAAATGTCTCTATGAAGAAAATATAGAATTTGAGAAGAATCTGCTCACCTGAGTTCTTTCTTTAATTCATTTTCCGCCACTTCATTACTCGAAGGAGAGATGGCAGCACGAAAATGCCGTTCAAATTGGGAACTTTGCAACGATTGACCTCAAGAAGAAACGAAGAACTTTATCTCATATTAAACAACTCTTCCACTAGGGGACAATCAGTGGCGGTTACACGTGGGGGATGAGTAGGGATGCCTCCCCTCCAAGAGACTTTTTTTGCTTGTGAAACCTATTTTTGGGTAAGTCTAGTAAAACTACAGGGAAAAACACTGCGGACGACCTTTTTTGCTTGTCAACCTATTTTTCAGTAATAGTGTAGTAAAATTAGGGGGAAAATCCCTTTTGCGAGCCATTGTTGACAAAGTTCATTGATTTTTCCTTCTCTTTTCATCCCCCCACCAACTTCCTATGAATTCATTTCATCCCCCACCAAGAAATCCTGGAACCGCCACTGGGGACAACTTATTTTACAACTTCATGACAGATATTTTTGACAAAATAGATCACTAACTGTGAGCATTGCTGTTGTCTGCGAAAACAGAACACCCTCTATGAATATTTGTAATTCAACATAATCCAAAGAATTTCATAAAGCTTTTATTAACATATGTTTCCACTTTCTAAAGCCTAAAGACAATAATAATGGCCAATTTAATTTTATTTAACCACCGGTAGACTTCCGTCCATGTTAAGAATTTTAAGCTCCAAAATGCATTACTTACATGGACTTTGACATTTTGGCTGTTTAGTTAAAAATACCATAAATTCCAGTAGCAAACACCTTTAGTCTGCACAAAATATATGTTGAGGAACAATATTTTATCCTAAAATTCAAGCAGTTTTTCAACAAATCATGCCATAAAACACCCTTACACTTTCTTTTTAAGTTCTTTTCTGTGTTTTTCTTTGCAAAAAAAGCATATGTGAATATCAATGTGTTTCTGTGAACTAGGACTGCTACCAAACAGTGACTGAAAACAAAAGTTACAACAGCACAGTATTTAAGTAAAAAATAAACTGTAAAATGTAAATGTTTTATTAATTACTTTCTTGCTGGCTCTTCAATTTCTTCTTCAATTGCTCCATAGAAAAAGACAAGGTCACAGTTTTCTTTTCGAATGACTTGGCAGTGTCCTCAAAATAAAACAGACAAAGAAACTTAATCGAAGGACTCGAGATAATGCACAATACAAGCAACACAGTTGTTCTCAACATGAGGTGGTCAACACAAAATACCAAGTTTCTATAAGATTACAGTCAAAGCCAGAAATAGTACAATACATTGAAGAATCATAAATTAATTGCTAAAATATCTATATGAATTGTCTGCAATCAAGAAAAAGTGCTATTATTATTATTGTTATTAATATTATTTTTATGTGAGAGTTCCATGGAAGGCGACTGCGTTAAATCTCTGGAGTGTCACAGATATTCGTTGTAGGAGAAAGGATGTCTCTCCTTCATCTCCATTATCATTATCATCATCATCATCATCATCATCATCATCATCATCATCATCATCATCATCATCATCATCATCATCATCATTGAGACAACTTATATAGTGCTGCATGCATGGTAGATGGATAATTTAGCCTTAAAGACCTAAACATAACACATGTCATTGTTACCACCATCACTACCACCACTGTCACCAACCCTTGCTTAAAGCCCTGTTGAGTCGATGGCATCTGATAATTCACATTCCATATTTGCAAGGTCTGCTCAACAAAAAGTAATTTTGCAGGTCATTTGTAAAAACATTTAGATTCTCTTCTGGAATAAAAAAAATAACAAATTTTGTAACCATGAAACAGAAACTCTACAGAACAGTTTATGTTGTAGATAATTTGTAAAAATATTTAGATTCTCTTCTAGAATAAAAAAAGCAAATTCTGTTACCATGGTAGTTGTTTTTCGAATCGAAGCTTCAATTTGGCATTTTTTTGATGCTTTGCGAAGGTGATTCTGAGGCTTGGTCTCTTCAGCAACATCTTGTGAAATGAAACCTTCATCAACACCAGTCTCCGTAACAACATTCTCCGCATCACTTTGTTTTACACTCGGCACATTTTCACATTCCAGGAAATCAACTCCCTCGCATTTGTCAAAATATGAATCATTGTAATGTGTCAAAAAGGCTTCTTTGTCTGAAGTTAATGATTTTGGAATGTCATCCAAGACTTCAGAATCAGACGGCTCACTGAGACATAATTGGTCGCTAGATTCTTGAGGATCGTTAATTTCGTCAGATTTCTCATCTTGAGGATCGTTAATTTCGTCAGATTTCTCCGAGTTGTCCAGAATGTCAAATGAAGACAGTTCTTCGCTTAACTCATCATGAATTTTCTTCGTATCATCATTGTAGTCAATTGGCATTTCATCGTTCACATTATCAGTTTCCTTTGCTATGCATTCTGCTCTGGTCACTGATTCACCAATTCTAGTCAAAGCACTGCTGATTTTCATTTCTGCAGAATCAACAAGTAAAATGCACATATAATGGAAAGATGCATAATAATATGTGCAAAATACTACATAACACTTTATAATGCACTACTGGATAATTGTGAGTTTGAAATGGAAATGATAAAACATAATTACAATGAACTGATCTAGATTTCAACATGATCTAACTGTCTTTCTCATACTGACGGAAGACACCGAATGACTTTGGAAGAAATAGCAAAGGACAGAGAACTTTGGAGAGAAGTCATGGAGAAGTCAATAGCTGGACACAGCTGGAGGACAAAGACCTGACCTGACCTGACTTTCTCATACATAATTATATAACTGAGCATCATAATATAAAAATTTAACTGCAGTAAAATTTTAATACGTTTTTGTCGATCACGGCCATCAGTGTCTGGCGTGTTGCTCACGGAAGATTTACCGAACGCACTTTGAAAACCTCTCTTCAAATTCACAAGAGCAGACGACAATGAAGAAGACTCCTAAAGCAAATCATACAAGACCAAAATTTTGATTAAATTTCAATTTTTCAATGAATCCAGACTTGAAAATTCATTTCATATGGAAAATATACCTTCCAATAAAATATTTATTGCATAACATAGCAATATCAACACCAAAAAATCCACACTTTCATCGCACAATCTGCATCTGTCTAATATTCACGGTCATTTTCAAGACATGCATCCTAAAAGCATAAGTAAATTTACGTATAAAATGACACTAACCCTAGACTTATTTGATGAGCCTTCTGTTGAGTTTTCTGTTTTGTTACCTTTAGCATCTCCCTTGTTCAATCTACTATAAGCAGCAAAATAAAACAAGCAATTTGCTCACATAAAGAAAGCTATACATGACACATTTTCACTCATTTAATTTAAACAAAGCCAGATAAAAAGTGCAGCAAAGAAGGAAACTGCAAGGAATACCAAGAATAAAACTTCATGACTGGATGCATAAAGAGGAATATGAAACTTCTATCAACAACTATTCTATCTTAAAGTAAAAAGCACAAGACAGATAAGCGATGAAAAGAAAGATATAAAAAATGACAGCACTAATGATAATGAATGCAATGTCAGTTTCAAATGTTTGATTATCAATCAATCAATCAATCAATCAATCAATCAATCAATCCATCCATCAATCAATCAACTTCTATAGCGCCATTATCATAGTGCCCAGGGCATCAGCTGATGCGATGTTGAGATATGCTGAGAAATGCTACCTGTTGAAAACCGAGAATATTGTCATACTTTACATTTATCTTATGCATAATTTACTTATGGTTTTGGGAAGCATATCTTGAAAATGACTGAGTATTAGAGAGAGAGAGAGAGAGAGAGAGAGAGAGAGAGAGAGAGATGTAGATTGAGCATGGAGCAATGAAATTTAGAATTGTAGTGCTGATATTACTCTAGTAAGCAATAAGCATTTTATTGGAAGATATATTTTCTATTTATTTTCTATCTATTATCTTTAACTGTTGATGATCATCAACAACAAAATGCCTAATCAAATGACGAAGAGAAGAATATCACGAGAAACAAATTTCTATATAAACTGAATTACAGGGTAGAATTCAAATACTTACAGTGGACCAGCAGAATTCAATGTTATATTTGGTGAAGACCCTAAAAAGAAAATATACTAACTGACTACTGGTAATGCATTTCACTTCAATCTCTGCAAAATATAAAGTTTCAAAAAACAACTTCAATAACCTATACTAACCTTTCTTACAATAACTACAGCACCAAAAATTTATATAGCCATATAACTGATGTCACAAAAGAGCATTCACATGGTTGCAATTGAAATGAGAGTAATGTTGGAAATGAAGAGAACTATTATATGACATCAACCCACCTACAGTGGAAATGAGAGGAACCTGAGACTGGAACATTTTCATAAGAGACGACTGAAAAATAATTCATATCTTATTCAAAATTGTTTAAACGCTTTTACATCATAGACAATCATAAAAGAATATAAAAATACTTGATTCATTAATAATATAATCGGCCACAAAAATGACCACTTCAGTCCAGTTCGACGTCTATTCACTTCAACACCCCATTTGGTATGACATTACCGTAGTACACTCTTCTACAGAACTTATTTGCCAAACTATTTTTAAAAAGTCAAAATCCTTCCCGAGCCTGCAGATGATAAAAATTAGAATAGAAAGTCCCCGTGACAAAAAGTCTTAGGGGTGCCACTGTTAAATATGCAACATTCCTTCTTATAAATAATTAATACGCATGGAAAGTGGCAGAAGGCAGTTCTGCTACTTCTATGTTCTAACACAATTGAGAAGACTCATCAGGAAAAATAATTACAGTTTGGCTGTATGACCTCCGTGCAGATCACGACTGCCTCCAGCGTTTCATATAATAATAATAATAATAATAATAATACAGTGAAACCCGCTTAATTGCATAGGTGCCATGCAAGCCTTGCTTATGCGATTAACTGGGCTATGTGAATAGCCGGGACGTCTGATAATGAATTGTACGCACAAAACACTGATTCGGATTTTTATGTTGTTATGCGATTATGCGGGTTATGCAATTAAGCGGTATGCGATTAAGTGGGATCCACTGTATAATTCAGACCTTGAGCGTTGCAAGAAGCATCTTTTCATTCTGAACAAATATTTGGCGTTTGTCAGGAGTAACGTTAACATCAACCAAATCTAAAGTTAAACATGTGCCTTTGATGAATTAAAAAGCATTTAATATTTATAATCATTACTGCTGGTCAAATACATATTAAATTGCTAAACATCATCACAGTCATCACAACACCCAAATACATATATACACTATGCACTGTACATTGACTAGGGATTGACCAGAAATCGCTCCGAGCATTCACTCCGGCTGGATGGTGTGATATTTGGCAATACTCAGATTCACCAAATAGTCATGAAACTTAGAAATCCGAATATTGATTTTTGCTTTTTTTTAAAATTTCTTTTTTAACGATTTAATTTAACTTTACAGATTTCGTTTAACTTTCACTTTGAAGTTGCAATTGCGATCTTAAAACTTATCAAGATGCTTTATGCCTGTGGGATGTGGGGCAGCTTAGTGAGTCTTTTCAGTTCTGAGGAAAAGATTATGCTCTTGATTTTTCAACCCCAGGTAGTCTACCTGCAAACCCAAGACTTACAGGGTCATTCTAATCATGTGCGGTAATATTCACTTCGGATCAGGATCTGGCAAATGTTGACCCAAAACATCCTGATCCGGTATCCGTGGAGCCACCACTGTTCAGTGTTAACAGCCAAGTTCAAATTACAAAATGGCATAAGAATACCATAATTATAAAAGGCTTGCAATGAGCCAGCCAGAAATAACCGTGAATTGTAATGTCAAATTGAATACCATTTTGAAAAGTTGATTCAGACATTATGCCTCCACAGACTTGATCAGCTTTGTACATTCTGGCATGGTCTTATCTATGGTTTGATTTAAATTAAAACATTAACTACAATTCCATGCAAGATCAGTTTTGAGTCACTGGCCCCTAACTCTAAATTATCTTAAAGCATTTTAAAATGCCATCATCCCGTTCTGAACTGTCTCACTTATAAACAACAATACATTCAAGTAAGAACACCAAAATTTCCAGGATTTCCACAGCATCTCAATGTCTGATCAATAGCAAAATGTCAAATAACCTTTCGCAAATGTCAAATCAAGAACAACCATCGGATACTGATGGCGATTATACATGTGGTAAACTTCGTTAACCAAACGAGACATCTACAGACAAATAAGAAAAACAAAAGCGAACATTTATAAAATAAAAAATTTTTAACATTGCTTTTCTTTATTAGACCTCAAAGAAACCACAAACTTACAATTCACGTCAAACAGCTAAGAGTCATAACTTTAGGTGTAATCAGGGACGTAACTAGGCAGGGGCTTGGGGGCTCAAGCCCTCCCAAGTCTGAAGCTAGCCCCCAAATGGATTCAAGCTCAAATGGCGTTGCGGGCTCAAAAGGAAGGGAGGGAATGAATCTTGGACTTCAGCCCCCCAAACCTAAAATCCTGGCTACGTCCCTGGGTGCAATCAACATGCAACATGTTCTACACATGAAAGCTACACTGCTAACCAAAACTACGGCAGAATCAAAGCAAAATACACTTGTCAGACGGTTTTACACAAGCAGTCGATATGATAACACAGTTCCCACCAAACATTTCACACAACAATTTGATTGGCCTTAATACATTGCTACATTCAAACAAACAAAAATCACTAGTGAGTATTAAATTGATAAAAATTTCTACATCTTAACCCCTTAACCATGTATTTAACTGTAACTCAATGTAAAATGGACGGATATATCCGGGATCCCCAGTTAAGGGGTTAACTGACCTTTGCTGGGTCAAACGGTCTCTTATTGATGAAGTAGAATTGCCGGTCTGCAGAACTGCGACCGCTGCCATGCTCACAGCTCGAAATGAATCCTTTGATGCTAAAACAAAATCCATAAGAATCCACAGAAGAATAAATGAAACATTCTTAACAGTTTTCAAAACATCAAAAATGTCAAACGATATAAAGGAATGATGCACGTATGGATCACTTGTACCTCAGCATACTAAGCGAAGCAGAATGTATAAAGCAAGCATGTACTCATGCCCACTTATATTACCGGTACTGTTTTGAGCGCATGAAACATCTCTTAAAAGACCAATGATTAAGGTTAGTTACTGAATAATGAACAAAAAGAGAATGATGCCCATATTAAACATAAGTATAATGTACATAGCATTGTCAGAAACAAACTAACTTCAATGACAGTCACTTTAGATGGCATAATTTAAAAATCCCAACAAAACCGGTAAATTCAAAAGCAATAACATAATCTCTTGTCAAGTGACCTAAAGAGATTCGGCGTTTCTTCGTTGACTGATTGCAACTCAAACTCGGCCAGAATGCTTTCGTCGGGCGGAGAACAACTGATTTCCACGAGACACTGCAACTACATTTTACAAATAATAAAAGAGCAATGAGTAATCGAGTTACATTTCACCTAATGTACAGATAATCAACATTTTCATAAAATCGTAATCATAATCGAAAATAAGAAAATTACTGCAAAAAATAATTTCAATAATTAATCACAAAATTAGATCAAAAATAAACATTCACACTAGTAAAAGACAGGATACTAGAAATACCTAAAGTACCCGAAATCCCATTAATTTAAAATTAACTAGCTTAATCTTAAAATGTGTAAATGTTTACATTCTAATTTTTAAGAAATCAATTATCAGGAAAAAAACAAATTACTGCAAAAACCTGTTTGATGCCAAATATGTCAACAATGTTCTCCTTCAATGAAGAATTTCCCATTACACTCAACACAGTCAATTTCTTTCTATGTGTTTTAAATAAAACAGAAAAGTTTTCAGTTTGAAATCTAATCTTGCTTGAAATCTGCACTATTGATAGGCATCAACTGTAATAATCCAGTACACAGACTCACAAGTGGCATATAGAGCACAAACAAATCTAACCGATGCTTTTGATTTTAAAAATGTGCTGCCATTATTTAGAAAAATAAGCATTCTCCATTGCCACCTGGAAAGTTTTGAGCCACAGAAAAGTCAAATTGAGAATTTTAACCCCTTAACCGGGACCCGGATATATCCGTCCATTTTACATTGAGTTACAGTTAAATACACGGTTAAGGGTTAAGACAGTCTTAAATAAATTTAGTACCGATGCATTCATTACCCATTTCCAGTGTGATTTGAACAGGTGAGCCTAACACCTGTATTGATGATACAGTATGCACTGACAATCTGTGTCATCTTTGTGAATTCCTTCTTAATGTTGCGCTGAAATTCTTTGTGCCGAACTGGAAGCATGGTAAACAGCTGCTCCACCAATACACTGGTTCCATGCTATTAGATTCAAAGCAATACATTCAAAATTACAATGTCACAAGCAAAGTTTACAAACACATCTAAAAGTCAAACGCATACTCGACTAAGCTACAGTCCTAGGACAGAGCTGATAAATTTTCATCTGAAACAAAGTGCATCAAATAGAAATCAGAATGGAAATGGCAGCGAGCAGTTAGAGAGGCAAACAGATGAAAGACCACAAACTCCAGACCTGTCTGGCACAAGGTTTTTTCGAGACCAGCTTTCCTCCATGATCAAATTCTAAACGAGTTCCAATACCATCAAAGGTGCACGACGTAGTTATTGTAACTTTGCTGAAACATTTACAGAACACTTCCTGCCACTTAAAGTTCTTGACATTATACTATGCTAAAATCCTATCACCAGTTAAATTACCTAATACTGACAAGCCTGAAACTAAGGTCATCTGGTTAATAATAATAATAATAATATTATTATTATTATTATTATTAAGCCAATGCTTTAATTCAGAAATTAAATACAAGCACAGAATCATAAAGGGTGGCGCAAAAAACAGACTATGTTAAATGCAAACCTAAATGCGACTAGTCCGGTTTTTTTGCGCCACCCTGTATTTGGTGACATTGTGATGCTGAGGTGGAAACAGGGCACCCCAACAAAACGACGCAGACAAAACGGCACAGACGAAAAGGCACAATCCTTCAACATTCACTTTCACCCCCCTCAGGGAGAACATCAATGGAGATATCTATAAATTCAGCTGGACATAACAATAAAAGCTATTGTTCAAAATTATGCTAACGTAGACAGGCTTGATAATGTAAGAGCAATTTCACTTAATTCTACTCAGTAAAACGATTTTAGTAGCAAATTCATAATCCATAACTGCCACATCATGTGATCGTGCAAACATTATAAAAAGGCAAATGAATATCTCCAACCAATATGCTGCTGCTTGACCACTGACCAATTTAAAAGGGAGGGAGAGGATGAAGGGCCATTGTCTAATTTACCCTGCACCAGTTCCTCCTGTCTGTACCTATCACTTGTGCCATTTTGTCGGTATATTCTTTGCGCCATTTTGCTGTGCACTGTTTTGACCGGTCACCAGAAAGTCACTAAGAAATTGGCTTCAAAAGACCAACAGATCATAAGTTCTGCATGAAAGTATCAATTTTCTCACTGGTCAATGATTCCAGCATCTGCAGGAAATGGTAAATCAAGCATAATGAATGTTAGCCCTAATGAATGTTAACCCTTTCACCCCATAGGATCGATATTTTGATTTTGCAACGTAACGTTATATGCATCACCAGAGCAAGAGTTAAAGTAAATTACTTTACATTGACCAGTGAGAAAAGTGAAACCTTTGACATAACAACATGTCACCAGCACCTCAACAACATTAACCCCTTTACCATGCATTTAACTGTAACTCAATGTGAAATGGACGGATATATTCGGGGCCTCCAGTAAAGGGGTTAACCAATAACATACTTATACCATACTCTCACACAATCCATAAAAGCAATACAACACCAAAGATATAATGGGCGTCTGGAGGGGGATGCAAGGGGGTGCAATTGCACCCCCTGGAAAAATTGTGGAGTTATGAAAAAGTAAAATTACTTGTTTCATTTGTCACAAAAGCTTGTTTTGCATCCCATGGAAATTTTTTAACATCTTTCATCACAAGACCCTGTTTTACACCCTACTGGAAAAATTTCTGTGGATGCCCATGCAAAGATAATAAGCCACAAATAATGCTAAGTGAAAAATTGTCAGCTAATCAAAGTCAAAATTCTGCATTAAATGAACTGTGGGCATCTGAGAATATCACACTTCTTGAATCAAATGCAAGTCATTATAAGAAAGCAATTAAGGTGACTCAGCTATTTTGGCCACCGGCAAAACCGCAAGTCGATTACCTGAGTGCACAGAGGGAACTGAGCGCTTCACCACGAAACCCAAATGTCTCCACACCAACAAGATCAGAAAAATTAATCAACTTTGATGTGTAATGTTTCAAAGCTGAAATCAACAAGATTACATTTACAGATTATATGGATACATTGCAGACAGACATTAGAATTTATCAAATGATATTTACCAAGATGAAGCTTCAGCACAGTTTCATTTTTACCGATTCTGTTAAATCCAAAGGCAAGAAAACTACTATCCGGATATTATAATATTACAAGATTTAACATTCTCACTGAGTGCTTCGTAGTTCTTTTCTTCAACTCCTGATCCATTATCAATAACTTCAATGCTCTCACTTCCATATTCTTTCAATTTAACCTCTGAATTCCAACATAAAAAACATAAACACTAATAGATAAAATACATAAGAATATTCAATAATTCACACATTCAATAGATCTAGATTTGTGGGTATACTGTAAAATCTCGAGTATAGTGCACACTTTTAAAACTCAATTTTCTATTAAGAAAGGGTGCATATTATATTCATTTTAGATAAATTTTTTCCTAAGTTCCCCACAAAAGTTAATTTTTTCCAGCATTTTCCTTAGCATTTAGCATATCATTTGAATGGCAAAGCAGGTGGCATTAATGAGGAAGATGGAGAGAAACAGAAATAGTGAGTTTGTAAGGAGAGGGGCAGAGGGTAGAAAAGGTGACGACAACATGGAACCACATTAGTGACTTTATTGACAGCTTAGTCTATTGTTGGAACAAAGTGCCTGCTATCAGAGGGATAGAGATGGAAAGAGACAACTTTTAGGGAGAGGGGAGGAGACGACGACCTGTAACCAGTGGTCAAGTCAAATGTTACCGAGTGTGGTGATTTAAGGACATGCATTATATATTTCCTGAAAATCGATTTTACCCTTTGCTCTGCACCCCAGAAAGCTGCACGCATTATACCCCTGTTCACATTATACTCAAGATTTTACAGTACTTCAAAAGATAATAGTCTTTGTTTTCAGTTCATGCATTAGGCTCATTGGAAATAAATTTGCTTTGAAATCTTTGCATAAAACTGTTAGCAACTTGCATTTCATAAGGCCAACTCAGGTCTTCAAAAACAAACCATAAACAGTAAAAAAATAATGAACAAATCAGATTTCAAAATTACAAAGCATGCATATAGCAAATAACATTCTTCTCAAATAAAAGTCAACATTTTTACTCAATTAACTATATATTAATTATACATTGCATCAACTTTGTGTCAACTATCTATTTGCAAGAATGGGTCTCGTCCTCGATAAAAAGATGATAGATGATATAAAAAGATGATATAAAAAGATGATTTCTTATAAGAATACATCAAGATAATTCTATTTTCTTATAAAGCTTACCAACATTTGTAGCTCCAGCATCCAAACTGTTCTCAATGAGTTCCTTAACGGCAGTTGCGAGTGTCAGAATGACCTGACCTGAACATATTTGGTGAACCGATGTCTTGTCAATTGCTCGAATAACACCGGAATCCTCAGACGTCAACTCCTTGCAATTTTGTTCTTCCATTTTTCTGTGAGTCAGACAACCAGCATTGCAGTTCAAATGGCCTAGATGCAGATGGCCATTGCAAAGTATATGAACAATGTAAAAGATATGCAAAGAGCATGATATAATCAAAATTGGACGTTTGATCACACAGATATATAAAATTAAAATTAAATATTGGGCAAAGAGCACTGTTTTGCATTTTTTGATCAGTCAGTCCTATCCTCTAGAAAGCAATTGACTTGAACATCAACACACTATCAACTGCTGATTCTATGACTTTGGGTTTGAAGCACCTCAAAAAATACCTCTCTTCCATTCACTGTGCTCATAATGGGGCAGCCTTTAAATTCAATTCAATTCAGAAAAGGCATTATATAAATGTTCCACTATATTGATGATGATGATGATGATGATACTACTACTACTACTACTACTACTACTACTACTACTACTACTACTACTACTACTACTACTGCTACTACTACTACTACTACTACTACTACTGCTGCTGCTACTGCTACTACTACTGCTGCTGCTGCTGCTGCTGCTGCTGCTGCTGCTGCTGCACCACCACTGCTGCTGCTGCTGCCACCACTGCCACTGCTGCCACCACCACCACCACCACCACCACCACCACCACCACCACCACCACCACCACCACCACCACCACCACCACCACCACCACCACCACCACCACCACCACCACCACCACCACCACCACCACCACCACCACCACCACCACCACCACCACCACCACCACCACCACCACCACCACCACCACCACCACCACCACCACCACCACCACCACCACCACCACCACCACCACCACCACCACCACCACCACCACCACCACCACCACCACCACCACCACCACCACCACCACCACCACCACCACCACCACCACCACCACCACCACCACCACCACTGCTGCCACCACCACCACCACTGCTGCTGCTGCCACTGCTGCTGCTGCTGCTGCTGCTGCTGCTGCTGCTACTACTACTACTACTACTACTACTACTACTACTACTACTACTACTACTACTACTACTAATAATAATAATATAATAATAATAATAAAAGGTATAATAATAATAATAATAATAATAATAATAATAATAATAATAATCAAACTAGATTAAATTCATCATCATCAGCTCAAAGTCCCCTCAGGAACCGTTGAAAGCAGCAGCTTGTCGAACAATCCTTTTCCAATTTTCCCGACCTTGTGCCACATGAATCGCCTCCCCAAGATTTAATCCCGTCCATTCTCTGATGTCAAGACATCATCTTCTGGGCTTTCCCGGAGGGCGTGCTCCCTCCATTGCTTCCTCCATTGCTTCCTCCAATGCAACGCTCAGAACTCTCTTCTCTTCCATGCAACTGATGTGACCAAACATCTGGAGCTTCCTTTGTTTGATCGTGGCAACCACATCGCTGTCAATCCCGATTCTCCTCTTTACTTCTTCTATTACTGATTTTCATTCTCCACCATATCTTCAGAAGCCGTCAGGAGCATCACATTTCAAGAGCCAGGAGCTGCCTACAGTCATACTTTTACAATGTTTTGGCTCCTCTCCGTAAAGGAGCACAGAGAAGACACAAACTCGTAAAAGTTGGAGCTTTGTTTTGAGAGAGATCTTTCCACAGCTTCATAATTTGCCAAGCCGGCCCTCCTGATCTCCTGGCTGCAATTCTCAGCTGCTTGCACCATGCTTCCGAGATATGCAAACAGTTCTACAGTTTCCAATCGTGTGATGTCTAAGGTGATTACCACCGGCTCTTAATTCTACTCTGCCTGCCACCATGACCTTTGTCTTTTTTGATTTTGATTTCCGGACCTAACCTTTTGCTCTCTTCATTTAATGTGTTCAACATCTTTTGTAGTCCACTTTGCGTGAAGAACATGAGATCGATGTCGTCAGCAAATCGCAAATCCTTCAATTGGGTCACCCTGTTGTGAGCCCACTGTTGGCCTGAACCAGTCTCCAATTTTTCCATTGACCCTGACTGTAACCATCGCCGAATTATACAGGCTTTGGATGATTCTCAACAGCTTGCCATCCACCCCATAGCTCTCCAGTATTGCCCATAGCCCCTCATGCCAGACCGAGTCAGATGCCTTGGTGTAATCCACAAAGCAGTTGTAGATACGTCTTCCACATGCCCTGGCCTGTTCAATCTGCAAGTCTTAGTCAGGATTTGATGGGTGCTCCTACCACTTCTGAATCCCGCCTGCTCTTCAGATATGTGGCATTCTACCTTTGCTCTTAGTCGTTGCAAAATGATCGACAGCAAGACTTTGCATGGGTGGGATGTCAGAGCAATTGACCTATAGTTTGAGCACTCTTTGGGGTTACCTCCCTTCGGCATCATCACAAGTACTGATTGAGTCCATTCTTCTGGCCACTCTTCAGTCTCCCACACGCTGCAGCATGCTGGATGGAGTTAAATTGCATTAAGATTACATTATACTTTGGCTGCCATTTATACTTTGGTACACTCGTTCAGTATAGCATCGGGTTAATTTGTCTTAGTCATGTCGTCGACACGGGTTCGATCCTCGGGCACTCGCGTGTCCACCAGCGTTGAGACTAGTGCATTATTATAAAGGCGCCACATAAATTGAATTACGTTGTCAAGCATGTAAATACTGGTATACAAACCTAACGAGAAAGAAACAGTTCTTTAAATGTCTGGAAACACGCTTTATTAGAAACCAAAAATCACTCGGAGAACGTCAAAAGCTAATACAATCAGATTATTTTAATTATGTTTTAATTATTTATTTAAATTTATTAAAGCTTTACCAATTATTTTACTCGTTTGTTGTTACACAGCTCAATCCAATACATCCCGCTCTCATAAAGTAAGCAAGTAAGTAAAATCTCCCTCAATTTCTATAGCACTTTTAGAGGAGCACTGCAGTGGTTCATTATTCCTGTCTAAGAAGGTCGTATCCTGTATAAACGATACGCCTGACGATTTTTGTTTGGAACTTTTGCGATTTGGATTTGGTCAACCACATTGTCTTTTATTATCTCTAAGAACGCCGAAGGTAAGCAACGTCGAATGGAGTGCAATTATTACTTGGGCCAGGGTTTAATCTAGGCCGTTTCCGGGGGATTGCCCTTTCCCCCCGGAAATTTCAAATTTTCCTCTGAAATTTTGGCATACTACATCAACTAACAGCAGCGCCCCCTAGCAAAATTCCCCCCGGCTTTGTCAGTTTCTCCTCCGGAGTCCAGATTAAACACTGACTTGGGCGGGTGACCATCCTGGGATCTAGTGGTGCCAACGGCCAACGAAGCTGTTCATGACTTAATTAGGCCTTGCTAAATTGGTAGCAGAGTTAAACTGCAAAGGTAAAACGTGCATCTAGAGAAAGCAACGGTAAACTACTCTAGATTAGTGGTGTAAGCCACCAGCATCGCTGCTTGCCTAGTAACCAAAGATCAGCGTCTGACTTCACGATCATTCGAGTTCAGGACTACCATAACCTTTTGTATTCCATATTAAACTAAAGCAATTGCATTAAAAGATCTATCTTAACAGAAGGACCAGCATTCTTAAATTGACTTTATTTTGCACCACACTGAACTTATTGAAGAAAATACAGTATGAGGAATAATAATCATTAACTTTAGCAAACTGTTAAAACCTAATCATACGTGTGTCACATCAGAGGATCAAAGAAACGATCACATACAAAAACGTTTAATTTCTGAATAAAATGACTGATCCAGCCATGTCAATCATATGATCACGATCCATATATCCAGCGTTGGAGTTGTGAAATTTGAGCTGTGGGGGGTTGAGGATTGAAATTCAAAGAAAGACAGGAACTGCATGTACCCGATATGCAATTTTTGGGAGGGTTGCAAAGTTAGCTGGGGGTCCAACCGCCCAACTCCCCTCCCCCCGGCAACTCCAACCCTGCATATATCCAAAGTCCGTCAGAACAGCACAAGGCAACAAATTTTTGAGATCAAAGCAATAAATCATTTACTCTGCTATTATGCATACGGTCGAGGAGGCCCTTGACAGTGTTCAGACCATTGTCCGTTTGAGCAGCCTCCAGATGGAGCACGATAGGCAATAGGGTCTATCTTTTGATTAGAATCTCTTCCTTTTACAGCATTCTCATAAACATGGCGGCAGTCACGTGTATTCTTTATATTGTCACGACAAAACTCTGCACTATTCTGTGAATAAGGATTGACGGTTGGGAATTGAAGGTGTTCCAGCGAACGATGCGATGATGGTGTTCGAGACAAGGTCTTAAAAGAGGAACCGATAAGTTTCAGCAGCTTGCGTTGACACAGGACAGCCCTGTTATGCATCATTCGCATTCGAAGAATGTCTTCTGATGATGCATCGGGAACAGTGGCAGCCATTTTGAAATATTCTGGAAAACCAACACAGATGCAAATCATCTAAGAAGGCATCATGAAATCTATAACGAAAATCAGTAACATACAATATTTCTAGCACAAACATAAGACAAAGAGGCCATACAATACTACTATTAAACTGATATGGACGATGGCTTAATTCTTTGTTCTTACAAAATGCCATGAAACTATTTAATTAATGCCATTGTCTAGAAACATAAATATACGGTAATCACATGCATTGTGTTGTATTCAAAAGTATTCCAATATTTTACATACTACTGCCGAAGCACATCTGCTGACAATAATAATAGTAATAGTAATAGTAATAATAATAATAATAATAATAATAATAGTAATAATAATAATAATGCTCTTTTATAGCACCAGTTCTATCACAATGTAATATAATGAAACAATGCTGTTGAAGAGGTTCTAAATATAACTAAAATGGTGCAATAAAAATTACCAATGGCTTGGTTAAGAAAGGTCAGAGCCTGGCTCAGGTTGCCCAGTTGTTCCTGCTCAAAGTACATGTTCATAGACTCATCCGCTTGGACAAAATAATAGTCACACAGTTCGGCTAAAAATAAAATCATAAAAGAAATCAGCTTGAAGGTTAAATATGAGTAAATAGCGGTAACATCATCGGCATGGCCACCAAGGAAACATGGGAGCCAGCCCCTCCCCCTATTGAGACATAGACTGGCAATGAGATTCAGGGCAAAGCCAGGATTTTGGAATAGGGGAACACATTGAAAAAGGCCTTGACAAAGCAAAAATACACTTCATTTGTATTAAGACTTCTTTTGATCATTCTCAAGCTACCCCCCCCCCCAAAAAAAAAAACTACTGAACGGTTTTGCACTGATCACACAACTGGTCCAAGTCCGAATATGGTGGCCGGCGCCCTTATACCAATGATGAGATTCATGCAAACGACGAGAAATTTTATCAGTTGGGAGGGGGAGGTGTGGTAGAGTTATTACCAAAAAGTTGTCATATAGTCTGCAAATATGGTCTGATTTTCAAGATTTGAATATAATGTGACCCTGAATTTTTTGGATATGGTGGACTCCACTGAGGGATTGCCCCATGCTCCCCAAACCACCCAATTGGATCAAGAATAGCCCCATATGTAGCAGCCTTGGTGCCTCCCCATCCTGTAATCCTTGTTATGCCAATGGGTAACATAACATGTACAAGTAATGCTAGAAATGGCATTACATTAAGCTGGTTAGTCCTTTAAAACACACATATCGTCTACCACATCATAGTTCTAGATTAATAAAATAATTAGTTAGAAGTCATTCAAGCAGCACACAAAATTTTCAAAATATAACTGAATCAGTGATGGCTTAAAAATTCTACATAGCTTTAGGGTAATATTATTCTGTGCATTGTCAAAAGAAGCAATTTTTGTGTCACATTTTTGATATATTTGCTGCACCAGAACTTTGGAACTCAATTTCAGCATCCCTCTGCTGTACACCTCATGGTCAAACAACAAATTCTGAGTACCCATAACAATTTCCTTCACTTCTTGCAACAGCTCCTCAAGTTTTTTTCTTTCTTAACACAAAGCATTTCTCTTTTTAAAAAACCATTTCCTCCGTTGCTGTAACGTCCCAACCACAATGGCCCTTTGTATTAAATGACCCTCACCTTTGGCTAAAGATACTTGACGCTAAGATTAAGTGCATAGGAATAAGGAGCTCCTGCGGTGCTGCTTTTGAAAGCACTATAGAAATTAACGAGATTTTACTTACTTACTTACTTAGTCACAGAACACATGACCTGCATACAGCATGTTTGATCAGGATACATAAATGATAAAATCAATCTGCATAGAGGCCGAATGGATTTCAAGTTCATCGATCCTTGATAAAAAGTTGCAACATCTGAAAGTCATGACTAATGCTGTGCTCGTCATTATTTACCTTTAGTAGACCTTCAGATGATTCAGATATTGACTTCTAAGATATTGATACCAAATTTCAATGTACAGTATTTCTTAGAATAAACAGCTGTTCAAAACCATACACACACACACACACACACACATACATACATACATACATACATACATACATACATACAAACATACATATACATACATACATGCATAATTAATTTATTGTTTCCTCTCATAGATATGTACAGATGTCCTTATTACATAGCATGCAAAGTGCAAAATTTTTCCTATACAGAAACAAGAATATGCAAGTCAGGGAAAGAAACCAAATAGAAACAAGAGCGTCTGAAGTGACATGACAAAATGTGTGTAACAAGTAACTAGACAGTTGACTTCATTTCATATTGTAAGTAGGTATCAGGAAAAGAAAAGTTTGTCTTATTATTTCAGCAAATAAATTGCAAGTCATCGTTTTTATTTTAAAAAATCAGCACACATACCTGATCTGCCAGACTGAGCGAGACTTAACTTGGTACAGTCGGGAATTGAAATTGCAGGCTGATTGAGATCAACACTGTCTCCGGTAGCACTTAAGCAGTCAAACACACTGTCTCCACTCTGATATCCAGACTCTTTCTGTGATTCTGATGATACTGTATCAAAGTCCCTGACCCCAGAATCTACTGCTTTGTCGTGTAAACTTTGGTCTGATAAGTGATGTCTCGGATTTTGATGTCTGTAACACTTCTGACCGGCAGAAAGTCGATTGGTTCTCGAGGCCTCCCCCTCTTCTACTAGGCACATCTTTCTTGTACGGCTCAGAGCCATCTGGCTGCCGAGTACTTTCTGAACCAGATGCGAATTTATGTAATTCGTGTTTTTAAAACTGCTGCCGCCTTCTTCCAGTCGTATCACATCGAATGAGCTTGGAGATTTCAGACCATTTGCAATCGGACGTTTAAAATGGAAACCTTGAGCACTTTCAACGCAATAACCTCTATTCATTGGCAACAATTGAGCATTTCTAGGCACTAAATTTGCACCAAAAGGTGCGTTTTCGCAATAAATCGGATGGAAATCCATGCCACCAACATTGAGATAACTCTTACGATCTGAAGCGATCGTCTGTTCATTGATACTTGTTTTAGAAGGACCAAACAGTTGACAACAGCGTAACCTAAGATCTTCCCTGGTAGTGTCTCTGCAACTCAATGCTCGGCCAAGCGTGCATCGCGCTCTGCCAGGCGCAGCGTGCTTCGCTTCATTTCGGTGAAATGAAGCACGGGACTCTCGACAGTCGATTCTTAGATTGCCTATACCAAGATCAGAGTCATCACTGATTCCGTCAGTACGATCCATGGTTCAGTAAGTGAGCGTCATTCTAAATATTGAAAAGCAATTCAAATATCATTCTAAAAACATAGAAGAGTAATTAATTATCTGCAATTATCTCCAAGCAGATTTAAATTCATTCAATCAATAATTATTATAATAAATATTTTAAAATATAGAAACCTACAAGTTAATGTCACAACAGTGTTTTATCATATTTGTGTTAGTTCTGCCATTAAATTTTTAAATATAATTTTTTCAGCATCAGAACTAAAAAAATTAATTGTATCTAAGTGCAATTTCCTTTGTAAAAATTTACAATAACATTCAAAAAGCTAAATACTGACAAAACTCTGGCAAGCAAATGTAATTAGTAGATGAAAATAGATCGTGGAATTGCAAAACAGATGCTCTGTAGTGCTCGATATTAATTCGAATATAATATCAAGTGAGAAAAATAAGTCAATTAAGACGTAGCAGTGGATAACCTACCTTAGAAAAATACAAATACCAAATATAAACATGCCACAAACACAAGACATGGCTGACCCAGTCTAATGATGAATGAACTATGAAGAGGCAGTCACTCAATGTAGGTCAAAGGCCTTCTGTCAAAGATTTCAAAGCCTGATTTGTGGCATCCTATAAACTACTGGCCTAGAACCTCTCCCTTTTATGCTCTACACTGCTATGCTTGGTCTTCTTCAAGTACAGCACAATGATGGCTACCAGCTGTAGGTGTACAAGGTTACAGGGGCATACTGACCACATTGTGGCATGTTATGTAATGTAATGTAACAGGACAATTTATATAGCTCTGTGGCATAGTTAAAATACCAAATTCAAAAGCGTTTGACAGCAATGACATGTCAATGAAGGTCAGAAGGGCGCGATGTTAAAAATCCAATCAGATAATAGCATGGATATTGGATAATGCGTCACATATATTACTGTTTTAGACACTTGTCATCATGGGCGCCCACACACTGGGGCAAGAGGGGGCACTTGCTCCCTCCTGGAAAATGTAAATGTCAATATTTCACATTGAAATTTGAAAACCTTGCTAAAATATTAACCGTGACCATTGTGCTAGAATGTGTTTTGTCTACTCCTGGAAAAATTTATGTGGCGTAACCGTGACCATTATGTTTTGCCCCCTCCTGGAAAAATTTCTGTGGGTGCCCATGCTTGTCATTATAGATCATTTAACGAAATAAAAGTATCACAGCTCATTAAAAATAATCACCTTGAGCAGGAATGCTGCAGCAGTGGGTCCCTGTGAACTAGGGTCCCATTTTATGGGTCCCTGCAAGACTCAGAAAATCAACTTTTTTAATCTCTGCCCGTTTGCTTTTTGGAGGGTCCCATTTTATGGATGGTATGCCACTGCAAGACTTAATGAAAATTTTGAACTACACTTTAGTCAGAGTAGTTAGTAACTATTTGAAAATCCTACTTTCTGCAGAGCTTTTTTAATCTCAACTGCCCGTTTGCTTTTGGACTCTGTCGTAGAAGCGGGCATATCTGATGCTTTGTAATATAATATTCAAACCATACTTACCAGAACTACACTTTGTGTTGTTTAGTATAATTAATAATAGTAATAAAAGTTTAACAGATTAATTCAATAACTCATAGATATCATTAAATATGAATAGCCAATTAGTCAAAAGCTTCAAAACTTCATTTGCAATGAGTAATCATTCTTCTTAATTACTGGCATGTATCCAGTGTTTGTGTGGTGTTTAAAAATGAAAAAACAATGGATATTTTTATTTGATCTCCCTTTAACTACTCAGAAACTTTGTGTGAACAGTAGTTACAAATATTTTTATCAAGTAGTTCACTACAGTTATCACAGTAGTTGGTGCCCAGCATTGGAAAAGCTTATCTCCTTCTGAAACGCGTGAGAAACAAAAGGTGAGAAAAACGTTGGTGAGTGACAAAGAAAAAAATTCTTAGTTTGGTGTCACCCCTCTACTGGGTGTCACCCGGTGCGGCCCGCACCCATGCACCCACTTAGGAATGCCACTGAATGTATCTGATCAGCTAAGCATCTGTCAACACTCAGATATAGTAAACTTCTCTTTTCAATTACATAATTTCCTTTGCCACAGTATATGGTACCTGGACTCACACTCTTGATGTTCGACAATAAACTGTTATATACATGAAAATCTCACATTTGAGCATTGGCAGAGCCATGGAGACAATACCTCATCCCCTATTCAGACTAGAAGCTCTCTCTCTCTCTTTCCTTCTTTCTCTCTCTCTCTCTCTCTCTCTCTCTCTCTCTCTCTCTCTCTCTCTCTCTCTGTGATTCGCGAAAAACCGTTGAGCAGTTTGTGGGTAGCCTAGGTAATATACAAGATTGAGGAGAAGGCAAGAAAGTTGAAAGCACAGGGCGTTTTGTTATTTCCATATCCTGGCTGCCTGCCCCACTGCAGTTACACTGTAAGCAGACATCGATTGATCCATATAAGTGCATTATAATGACAGTGTTTAAACAACATAATCAACATTGATTGACTAATGATCGTTTGTAAAACACTTTTAGCCAGTGTTTTATATTCAGGCCTGTTAGGGTGAGATTTTCTCCCAAAACCAGAAAAATCCCTCCCCCTGAAAGTCCCAGCACTGACACAAATTTTTGCATTGAACTGTGTCTCTTCCCTTCCAGCCAAGTCAATCCCCCCAAAGGCCTGGAGCCTGGATAAAACACTACTTTTACCAGTTCAAAATGTTGCCACAAATATGTGCCCAGAGAGTGACATCCAAAGAGCCCCAGAAAGTGTAGAAGCAGTGGCGTAGCGTGACTTTTGAGGGCCCGGGGGGCATCTTTGCCATGGGGGCCCCAAAGTTCCCAAAGTTTCGAGCTGACGAGCAAAAAAAAACGTCGTCAGCACGTTCATTTCTATGGTTAGGGTTGTTAGGGTTAAAAAGTTAGGGTTAACCCTAACCTAACCCTAGCTTAGACCCCTCTTTGGGCCCCCGCCCGGGGCCCGGGGCAGTCAACAAAGTGCCCCCTCGAACGTTACGCCACTGTGTAGAAGAACCTCCCTTCATTTTAACTCCCTTCAGTCAGTATGGCGGAACCCCCTAGGGCCCCTACTATTTCAAAAATCTGAAACCATGATGCGTTATAGCTAAAACATCACGTGCTCGCTTATAAAACGTAACTTACGCTGTAGCACACAAGAACATCACGCATCTGGCAAATAGGCCTAAACGAACAAACCTAAGACAATGGCCCTTCTACCTGCAATCTACTGTAGGCTGCATTCGATGAGAGAAATATTTCCACAAACGCGAAACTTTTTTAAACGAAATAACGCAACGAATACTCGATATCATACGACGAAAGATGCTCATTCACGCTAATCGAAACTCTCCTCTGGCGTGCCGCGTCGTTCAATTATTTAGCGCATTGACACAGGTAGGCTTAAGGGCTGCGCATCCACGCACTGTCAAGCGCACCTGTGCGTCGCTTGCAGTTACCTGCCGCGCGGTTCAACAAAGGCGCGTTGTCTGCTCCATCGATCCGCTTCTGTGAACTCAATTCAGCGGCCTAAAGGTCACCACGGGTCTAGTGATGTGTTTTTAGGCCAGAAGGCGACGACCGAATGTTCCTGAATCCTGATCTGCAAGAAACAATAATATTAGCAATGATAGCTGGTCTTAGCCAGGGACCAATAATGGTGACATAGTGGCAAGGGAAATTTCCAAATTTCCGGAGCCCCGTGGCGAGCAAATAAACGCCATGTGCCCCCACAAAATGCATACGTATAACGGTATAACCACAGGCGTCCATATGTAAGGACAAGGGGCACTAGTCCATTGGAAATGAAGTTCTATTTTTTTAAATCTACATTTTAGCTTTATGCACTGATTTTAACGCTAAAATTTGAAAAACTTGCTAGGGCCTAAAATATAAATCGCTACCATTGTGTTTTGCCCCCTGAAAAACGCGGATTTTAGTTTGAAACTATACTGTACTTTTGCACACAGTAGCGTGAAGAGAGGGGGACGGTGGGGCGGTGTCCCCCGGGCGCCGACCAGATGGGGCGCCCAAATTGACACGGCGACTTTTTGCTCGTCAAACATTTTTTATCGACTTGACCCACCAGGGCGCCCACCACTTTCTGCACGCCACTGACTTGGAGAAATTTATGTGGGTGTCCATGCCTAGCCTATAACACTGTTTTAGCATCTTGTCTTGGAAATTTGTCTAAAAATAAAAATAATAGACTGTATCATACCTTTTAATTAATTAATTAATTAATAATAGACTGTATCATAATTGGATCATGGCCTAGGCCTAATAAATTATCAGCCAACTTGCCTATGGACCATGGAGTGTGATGATGAAGATGATGAGGGGGCATTACTGCCCGTGTTAAAGCCACGAGGGGCCCTAATGGGGCTTGAGCCTTACTCTGTCAGCCTACCACTCCAGTGTGTTACCCGCTCTGCCATCTTACACCCGGTAAATTATACAAAATGTACTTGCACAATCAGACCAAAATGCACATCCAAAAGTAACAGATTATAGACATTTTATTTTTCAAATTCGTCTAGAAATGTATTTATAACTTGTTCTCGTCCACTTATCATTTACTGCTGGTACACAAACACAAAAACTACAACGTCTGGCAAAAGAACAGCATCTTAGGCATTAATTAACATAACCAAATTAAAAGACCAGTAACAAGTGCTCGGTGCATCAGACAATCTGTTAAACTGAGCATTAAGACGTCTGCAAACAGAGCCTAGAACTCTGTAGCTCAGTGGTATAGCCAGGGTTCTGCAATCAGTGTTCATTCTAGGCCTTATCTTGGAGGAATGGAATTCCCCCCCCCCCAAGTTTGAATTCCCCAAAATTTTGACATTTTGGCAAGTAGTATGACCTCCCCAATGTCTTTTATCCCACAACAATTTTATACTCCCCCCCCCCAATGTCTAGGTGTGGCTAGAATGGCCACTGTTCTGCAATGGGGGACCACATCGACATTTTCTGGCTTTAAACTCTGAGAAGCCAAACAAAAAGCTCACCACGAAAAAGTTCTTTGAACATTCTCATAAACTCTTTTGTCAGAATAGCTTTTCCCCAAAATAACTCAACAGTTTTAACTTTTTAAGACAATCTCACGACCAGTCCCAAATAGAATAGGTAACCCAGCCCCCATGCATACGCCAAAGCTGTAGCCAAATAACGATGATAATATCAGTATGGCAAGACTAGGTATACAAACAGGAAAATTAAAAGATCTGGCATCTGTTACAGTAGGATCTTGAGAATCAGCTGAATGGACAAGGTAACTATCGACAGAATCCTAGAAAGAAGCAAAACAACAGCAACATGGAAACAGGAAATAAGAAGAAAAATATGTCCTTTGATGGTCATATCATGAGAGGTACGGCCATAGACTACCACTGACAATAATCAGGGTGCGATTTGTGACCTGGAGCAGGGGGGGGATATGTCGAGCTTGGGGGAGATGCAGTTGTTAGGGAAGTGTAGCAGTGGGGGGATGTAGTGGTGGGGGGATGTAGCAGTAGGGGGGATGCAGATGCAGTTGGGCAGTGGGGGGATCCCCTTCCCCTACAAATCGCGCCCTGACAATAATGGAAGATACAATAGAAGGAAGGAACAAGGGGAAGGGGTGACCGAAAAGAAGCTGGATGGAAGACATCTTTGAATGGACAAATACAAAGAACTATGGAGCCCTAAACAGAGCAGCAGAAAATAGACAGAAATGGAGGGAAATGACTGTTGATCCTCTGGTGGAGGATGACACAGAAAGAAGAAGGGCTGAACAGGTACAAAGGGTTTTGCCCTGCTCAATCTGTCAAATGGTTCGAAGATTTTAATCACCTTTTCATACTGGTTGCCAGTGTTTGTAAATTTTGATTGTTACACGTACAACTTTCACCTCACTTGAGGATGCAGATTTTGGGTGGGAGCAGTCAGACCACCATATATAAGTGGTGAAAAGTATAACATGAGGTGCTGTTTGATATCAATTGGCCCAAAAAAGACCAAGAGCCCATCTGAATTAAGTTGGGAAATCGATTGCAGAGTCATATTTGTCAGTGGCGGCTCCACAGGGGGGGCCCGTGCCCCTATTGAGTGCCTGGCCCCCAGTGGCACCCTCTGTTGGAACCCTATAATTAATACTATATAGCTAACAACAAATGGTTGGCCCCCCATGATTAGAAGTTGCCACCCCAACGGGCCCCCCCACTTGCCAAATCCTGGAGCCACCACTGATATTTGTGGCTTACATACAACATAAATTCTAACAAGCAAAATACATACGTCAACATGCAAAACAAATTAAGTAAAATCATTAAGACACCGCAGAACATCCAAAGTTTCAAGGTGTCACCAAAATCGTTACCAAACTATAAATATATACCAAGTAAATAAAATTATTAAAATATTATACTGCCAGAGGAAATTAAGTTCACAGTCCATTAAAATTTTCTGATAGAGAACAGAAGTCACAATTAAAAGATATTTACTAAAATAAATGTTTCCAAATGTAAACTGGCAATTGTGGCAATTGTAGCATGCATAAATAAAGCTAAATTCTCAGCAACTATTATGCATTATTGTAAAATGAATGGTCACCAAACAAAAGTAAGGTACCTCAGCATCACATTGAGTTGCAATGTAGCAACAGCCCAGTATGGTTTTACCATAATAACTACGGTGATGTGGCAAGGACAGTGCCGGATTACCCATTAGGCAGAGTAGGCAACTGCCAATGGGCCCCGTGACTTTTAGGGGCCCCACAAGACAGTGACGAAAGAAATTTTTTACTTACTTATTCTTAAGAATGGCGCTATGCAAAAGGCACGTGACGACGCTGATGTCATACAATAATGTTTACACTTCAATGGCGTTCTTGTAGTCATTAGGGGCCTGGCCCCTGGGGCCCCATAAGTTTCACTGCCTATGGACCTCCCACGGTGCTTAATCCGGCACTGGGCAAGGAGTTCAGTGACACAAAGCAAAAATTTTAATGGACTCGGATATGACTGTTTCTAAAAAAAACCGTTTAGTCTAAAAAAGTAATATAATCACCAATATACAAAAACAGACACAGCACCAAACAATGAACAATGCAAAAATCCATAACCAAATTAAACAGCTCTGCCAAAGTAGAGTTTCAATTTAAAAAAATCCCTTCTCAAAAACAATCAATTCGACAACAGAGAATTACAAGTCTCTCAAAAGTTAGTAGTTTCTGACCAAACTTATTAGACAGATGAATCCAGTAATTCTCGAAAAAGCTCAATCATTCGTGCATCTCCGTTCTCTGCAAAGCTTATGCAATGACTCATGTGCTATTAAGTTTCGGTATATTCCAGTTGGAGTAAGACTTAGAAAATGGCTAAAATGTTTTAACAATTATCAATTTTCAGAACATTACAAACTGTCGCGATGTCATCGAGTGACACAATAGATGCTGAAATTTCTGTCTATCGTGGATGGCGCTAAACAGGAAGAACGAGTTTCTTTCCCTTCCATACTAAACACAAAAAGAACAAATTAGAGGCACAAACCAATCCAAGAACAACATGGATGAAAAACATCGCAGACTGGGCCAAAGCAACTATTCCAGATGCCTACAGGAAAGCTCAAGAGAGGACTTCATGGAGACAGCTGATTCATAGCTCAGCGTCAGTGTGACGTAGAAGCATGATGATGAATGATGATGATAATTCTACAGATTTGTCTACCACACTGATTGGTTGTCTAGTGAGTGGTGCAAGCAGTTGCAAGCCATCTACCTATAGCACATCAATCGCCAGAGATCACTAAACTTAGATTCAATATCAAAACTTAATACTAGGTAGTACATGTTCCAATGGCATTTGATAAATTAATAATTTGCTGTTTTGTGTAAAATCAGGCACACAATCACAGGCAATTTGGTAGAACTTTCAAAGTCTACTGTAAAGTATTGTAAGAAGTGCTTGTGCCCAGTGGTGTAGCGAGGCAAAGTGCCGCCCGGGGTGAGAAAAAAGTGCCGCCTCCGAAATTTTCCTGACAAGCAAAAAACGTTATCGACTTCCCAAAATTTTCTGACAAGCAAAAAAACGTTTTCAAAAAAAAAAACCTGATCAAAATTCAAAATTTGAGAATCTCAAAAATGCCACCCCAAGGCAAGTGCCGCCCGGCGCGGTTCGCCCCACTGCCCCCTTTGCTATGCCACTGCTTGTGCCAAGCCACCAGGCAGTCAAATTCAACCTCATAGTGATCCATCACAAGCTGTTCACGCCTTACTGTTATGAAGAAAAGAATGAAAAATCCAGTTTGCTAATCTTATTCTTGGATACCTAATAAAAAAATGAATATTCATATTTTGCAAGACCAAATCTACAACACTAATGCAAACTGTTCTGCTGCCATCATGCCTTGCAAATTACAGGAATTCTCAAATGAATCATTTCATAAAAGTGGACATCCACAATAAAAAAAGCTGATTTTGCATTTTAAGAAATCTATAAATTTGGGAAGTGCCATGGACAAGCAGGAAGTGACAGTAATCTGCAATTCTTTTGGAATGCAGGCATAGAAAACACTACTAAGCCACGGCTCCATAAGAGGATATGTTGTGAGAATATATCCCCTAATATAGTTCTATCAACTGAGAGGGCTTTTATCATCTGAGAGGATTTTTAACATTGTCACCTTTGGACCTTCATTGACATATCAGCGTTGTTAAAGTGCTTTTGATTTTGGTATTCAGCTATGTTACAGCGCTATATAAATTGTCCTGGAATACAATACAATACAATATATCTGCTAATGGAGCCGTATCTTTAGGAACATTTTCTTTGTAATACAAATCACACAGGGGAAAACTCACTGCATCATGTAAATAATCATAAAGCAAACCTTTGGTCACGTAAAGGTAAAAGAAGTCACAGTAGAGAATTGTCTGTACGCAGCCGGCAACAACTGCAATAGAGTCGAAGGATCCTTCCATGTAATAGCGATAGATCCAGTTGATGATGTAGAGAGCACGATAGGCACCCAGGGCAAACAGATAGTGGCTTGTGATCGTCTCCGCTTCCCCAGTCTTGGTGATCATAAACAACTGTGGAAGAATTGCCACTGACTCCAGGTAAATGGAAAAGGTCCAGAGTATCTGTGAAGCATAACAGAAAGCATTTTTTTAGGATAAAAAGATTAAAAATCCATCTTTTTTGACCTGGCCTATCCACCATAGACTGTCACCCGTTTGCCTGGCCGGATACCCTGGATTTGACCTGGATCTTTAATTATTTGGATTTGGTGTGCCATCGGTTGATGCTCCTGTGCATTATGAAGTGGCGCTATAGAAGTTTAAGATTAGGTTAGATAATACAGTAGAACTTCATTATAATGGACTCAGTTATAATGATTCTTTGGTTAAAAATGCACTGCAATGTACGTTCCCGAGCAATGCACACCATGTTGGATGGTATTGGATATAATGTAGCTCAAATAAAATGTACTAAACTTTACAGACCTGCTAAGCACATTATAACAAGGACAAAGTTCTACTGTATTGCCAACAGCTTGATAAAAAGTGTCCAAAGAATAAATGCTAATTTCCCATACACTTTTGTATTCAAAATGTCAGTGGAGTAACAGATTATGTTTGGTATAAACTACAGGGCTGTTTAATTTAATTATGTCAACAATTTAGGGGGGAGGGGGTTTGAAAAAGTTTGACAGTTGTTGACAGGGGGTCAAGAGAAGTTGGCGTCAACAATTTCACTTTTTACAAATAATCAAAAACTAGGAAATTTCATGGAATACTACTTACTACTTATTATAATGGAAAAAGGCATGGCAAAAAAGGTCATAACCATCACATTTTTACACTCGACTAGCAAAAAAGAGGAAAATGGTCATCATCGCAAAAATATTAACCTTGTTATTGGGACCTGTCATTGATCTGGAGGGGGGGGGTCAAAAGTTTTGATGTAATTATGGGGGGAGAGGGTTAACTGAAATTTGACAGTTGTTGACAAGGGGGAGGGAGTCAAAAATTGCCCAAAAATTGTTGACATAATTAATGGACAGCCCCTACCTGTGAAATTTTTTAAAAATATCTGCCAGAGACTAGAGAGTGAGTCTGACATTGATCTACTGGCATAACATGTAAATGAATGGAAAATTTACCACATCAATTTTACAGGCATCAGCTGAATTATGGCATCTGCCAATCAATTTTACAGGTATCAGCTGAACGATAGCATCTGCCAATCAATTTTACAGGTATCAGCTGAATGATGGCATCTGCCAATCAATTTTACAGGTATCAGCTGAATGATGGCATCTGCCAGCCATTCCTCATCCTCGCATCAAATATGTAGCTAGTATACTCATTTGAAGCTTAAATCCCTCAGGTAATAAGCAATCAAAATGAGGATCCTATCAAAGCCAACAAATACTCTAACCTTAGGGCATTGTGACAGCAGTCTATTTCACAGATCACTGGGCCACAACAATTCAGTTAAATCTAGTCTTGTTTGAAGCCAAATTATTTTTTATTCATGTTGAATTTCAAGTTTATGAGAGACTCTGTCAAAAATTTACCTCCAAGAAGGCGAATTCGTGGTTAACGAGGACCGCCAGACCAGCCATAGGTGTTACGAGGAATTCAACGCGAAATGCATCGTGAGTGCTGTCATTCGATGCTTTAAACTTCACGTACATCAGATACACTGTGGCATACGATGATACAAGAAATATGACTTTCATCACAGAATTGTATGCCGAGATGAAGGTCGTAAAGAGGTCAAGATATCGAGCTGTGAAAACCATGGCAAACATTATCTGTGATTTTCCCGAGAGGCCTGCAAAACATTTAAACCAATGCTTACTATCATTTCAGTGATAATTAATTAATCTATTCAAGCTTTATCAGCAAGCAGGACATCATGAACATGGATAATAGTTTATGCGCTGTCCATTTATCACTAAATAGAGCACAAAATTACTCAAACCAAAAGTAGGCTGAGCCAGAATATGGAGAAAAAGCAAAGTGGAAAAGATGTAATTTTAGGTCTAGATTTGAAAGATCATTGGAAGAACAAACTGACTGAGGAAGAGAGTTCAGGATTTTTCAGTCAGCAGAATAATATGTTCTCTGACAATGCTCAGTGTTGGTTCTAGGCACATTTAGAACTCAGTTCACCTCGTCACGCGGTGCAACAGTGGTTAGTGCACTGGTCTAATAATTCGTAGTTCAACTCCCGGCCGCGGCAGAAACTTTTCGGTTGTTTCTGTCCCACGCACCCCAAGCGACTCAGCTGCGAATGAGTACATCGGGTGTTAACTCGGTGGAAGGAAAGGCGGCGATAATCCGCCCTCATTCAGCCGTTGCCGCGTATAACTGAAGGCGCTAACCCTTCGGTTCTCCGACGGGTCCGCGCTGGCCTATGGAGTTACTTTTTCCCCTCGTCACACCGATTTTTGACACTTAATTGATATCAGCTGCTAAGTATGATTACAGTCTTTGGCCGCTAGCAGTATGTGCAGTCAAATGCCTTAAAAGGCGAGAGCGGTCGAATACCTGCACAGGATCTCGTCTTCCATATTTTCACGAGTAGGATGATGATCGCGGCCAGGTGAGAGAAATCCCCCAGCAGTCGGAAGACATTCATCCTGACCGCCGCCTCCTCAGTCTTAAGCTACAGAGCACCTGCTTCGGTTGCAGCTGTCGACGTGTCCATCAAGACGACATTTAACTCTTAGTCGTCGTCTGGTTCTCTGCTTTTCACACGTAGTGAAAGCTCTATGTTGGCGAAATCAGATGAAACGATTATCTGAAATGATCGAAAAGCTTGCCTGGAAATTACTCTAGTGCTAATTTCTGTTCAAGCCAACCTTATTTGAATTAGAAATATGGAATCAACGGAGAAGTGTTAATCAAAAGGCAGTTTGACGAAAAATTACTGCATCTTGTAGATAGAATCAATCTTCTAATGCAGACAGACAGACTTTAAACGAAACTTGAAAACTTGCAGGCTGAAAGATTATGTAGAAATCTAATAAAAGCAACCGCTGACGGTATCAACTGTAGCACATTATCGAGGAAGTCAATTGCTCCACATATATGGCCCTATTAAGAGGTAATTTCATAGAACGACATTGAAATAGAAATAATGTTTACTATTAACGGTATGGAGTGGAAGTTATGATGGCCTGTAGAATATTTCAAGTCTCGCTGTGTTTCATGTTAGCGTCTATAGTCAGTAAGCTGAAAATAGCTGGCAGTCAAGAAAGAAACCTATAATAAATATATGACGAAGCAGCCGAACACAATTATCAAAACGCATGCAACAACCGGTTGGTCACAGGCACGGAACAGAGAGTTATTGAGGAAAAGAAAAACGATGGAGATAATCCAATTCGTGTGCTTTGAGCCTACTAAAGCGCTAAGGAAACCAAAGGAGATCACGTTACTTTACTCCGTGAATCTTTGAATGAACAGGGAACCAGTACATTGGTCGCTGTATGTTTTGTGGTTTTGTATTAATTAAAATAATATTCCTTCTTCAGAAAAGAAAGAAAACGAAGAAGCGATGGACAAGAAGCAGGACCGGGGCTCCTCGCTGTTCGGCCTCATGTCCTCTTCGGACCCGGCGAGAAACGTTCCAGGTAGACGACCACCAGACGCAGAAATCAGACGTTATTCATATACTCTGGACGTCGTTCAGCAAAAATCTCGCCGATTTATGTAGCGCCTGCGTTATAGTAGTACCTTAGTACTTACGTATTAATCTGTCTCCTTTTCAGCAGCAGCATCATCAGCGTCTTCTCTGCCAAACCCTTAGTTGCAATATTAGCTGGACATATAACATTTCCAAAAAGTCCTGTCTTCTGTTATATCTTCCTTCTGTGATTGAAATATTGAAATTCCTTTCAGTCCGAACAACTAAATCCATGGCTTCTCTGATGTCCATCCACTTTTCTGGGTCTTCATCTGCATCTGTTTCTTTCCATTTGAGTGTAGAGTGCCTTGTATGGTAGTCTCCTTTCATCCATTCTGTTAACATGTCCATACCAGGTAAGTCTTTTCCTTCTAATTTTGTCAATGATTGTATCGTTTAGGCTGACACGCAGTCAAATGTCTTCCTTTCTCATTATTGCATCCGGGTTACTCCGGGATTCTCTGTAGGGATGTCATTTTGGCCACTAGCAGCATATGTTCAACTGTTTCTTTCATGCTCCAAGTTTCTGCACTGTATATGATTTGCAGGACTACTTTGGTGTTGTGTATTGTGATCTCAGTATTTATCTATCTCCTATATAATGTTATCATATGCTAACTTTAAAGTGGCTATAGCCAAAATGTAGTGAACAATGTTATAATGGTTTGGAACTTTGATGAAATGCCATGTATACCAGTAATAGACCAAGGCTACTCAAATTGTTTTGAAGTCAGTTCACATAATTTGGTCTTCCATCATTCATGTGAGTCCATTAGTAACAAGGGAAGTCCTATTATTTCTGTGGCTATTATGGCATAGTAGGCAACTGTGTGTAACTATAGGTTTTCTTAATGTGTATTTATGGTATTTGATGATTTTTCAGCACTGAACATAGTAATCTGTTGATGTGCTTGGATTACATTGTATTTGAAGATGTAAACACTTTTGTTCACAACACTTTATTACTTTTGTTTCTTTCAGTCACATCTTCTTCAAGTGTGTTGTCACCATACATGAATTTTGATCCGTCTTATTTGACAATAGTAAGATTATAGTTTCCCCATTATAGAATCGAAGGAAAATGAATATAGTGTTTGATAAATAGAAATGGAAACCTATATTGCAAATTATTGCAGTGCTTTCTCAATTACCTGTGTATCATTTTAGAGATAATATACCAGTAGTGTTTTCGAATAGATTACCGTATACATTTGTTCTTGTCTATTATTTGTGACAAATATTTGATAAAGCTTATAAGTGATGGATTATGATCAGCCAACTATGATGAAACTGATATGGGACTAACAGATTAAATAAAAATTATGTTGATGGTCTTTGTCAATCATTGAGTAAATTATTTTCATGAAGGTGTTTGTCATTTTTCAAGATATGCATGTCTGTGAGTTAGCACAGCAAAGCATGGTTGCTAACCAAAGCATGGTTGCTATCCACTTAATATCAATAACGAGTTGGCATGATAGGCAAAGGTTTAAACAGGCTTGAATTAACCCTTTTGCCGCCTAAGGCCAATATTTCAGTTTCATAGCCTATTAAGTATACAGATCGCCATGGTCATAAGGTTAACAGAGGTTGACAGTGTGTTATGGTTGCCTAATGGGTATGAGGTAACTAACTTGTTCTTATGACTTAACGATGCTGAGTGATGTAGAATTTCTATGAGTTTACAAATGCTTGTTTCTTTGCATTTACTTGTGTGTGTGTGTGTGTGTGTGTGTGTGTGTGTGTGTGTGTGTGTGTGTTCAGGATGCAGAACCTCAGTATATAATGCCGGAGGGGGCAGGCCAGAGACGCGGTCGATTTGAGATGGCATTTTCGCAGATTGGAGGATCAGTTTGTGTTGGTATGTTGAACATATTGAACAAATTCAACATTATACAGTCTTAATATAGATGTAAATCTTGCGTTTTGTGATCTAGTTAAAGGTAAGGTCAACCTATGCTCTATTCCAAACCTTGGTACAGGCATTGATATCTGGTTCCAGGCATGCAGACCTGCAGTTACCTTTGCAGCTTATTAATTTTTCTTTGCCTAAGCGGTTAACGGGCTGGGTTGGCTGCTAAGCACCATGATTCGATCCCAGGACAGTCACCCATCCAAGTTCCAAGCCATGCTCAATGCTGCTTAACTTGAGTGCGGGAACTGGTCGTGTTATGCGAGTGTAGGCTCATGTGATCTCATTAATCTGAGATATTTGTCAAATATGAACTGACATGCTTAGGGAGGCTTGCTTCATACCTTACAATCAAAACGACCTTAATAGTTTGATGGCAGGAACGCGTATACACGTTGCGCTTTTGTCATTCTGAGTGGCCAATGACGTGTATACTCGTCGCGCTTTTGTTACCGGTACTATGAGTGGCCAGCGATGTGTATACACGTTACCAATTTATATGACCTATATAGTAAAACTGGCTCCACACCAAAAACTTTGCCGACCGTCAAAGTGTAAAACAAAAACGCAAGTTATGCTAAATTATGTTCTATATTTATTTTATTTATTTCTTTATGTACAGATTTTATTTTCTAGGTTAAAGTCTGTAGTCAAAGCTGGATATCTGTGTCATATTGCTCAAACCAATGTTAAATCGGTTTGGGCAATGTACCGGTAACTTTATCTCTGGATTCATGTAGATCCAGTCTGTCTAAAAATGATCATTTCTCTTGGATGATAAGTAATTGAACTGTTGAAGGATAACAAATTATAATTTTAGAACAATAATAATAATAATAATAATAAAACTGTTATGGTATGATAATTATTTAAGCTGTTTTGTGTTGTTTGCTTAAGGTGCAGGAATTGGTGGAATGACTGGTCTTTACAATGGACTAAGGGATACAAAGTCTGCGCAGTTGGTTGGACCTGTCAGGCGAACACAGTCTGTTGCTTTCATCATTGTCGCTCATAAGCAGTGTTATTTATTTGCATGTACTATGTAGCTCTATCATTTCAATTGTAAAATTCTCTTTTTATGCTGGCTTTCATGAATATTTGAAATTAATTAATTATCAATTACTGTGCAACATCGGGTTTGAATTGAATATTTTTTGGGCAAAAGGTTCTGATTTTTTCATTTAAAATTTCTTTCAGAATTATAAATTTCGTAACGAAAAATGGAGCGTCGTCTGCGCAGACGCTTGGCATAATAGGTTTGTGTGACAAGTCATATTTTGCGAAATTTGGATTTATTTCAATATCTTTGTTGGACTTTGTCATGATGTAGTTTTTGAAAGTCTTTTCATTCATTGTACCAGTGTCAAATCTTTTGCAATATATCCATTAATTCTGATCCTAATTACTATATAGTAATTATCATTTTACCAAATTTTACTGAGTATGAGAAAGTAAGATTTTGGTTCGGTGAGAGTTTCTATTGCATGGTTTGGTGACTTCTATCTATATAGTAATTAGGATCAGAATTAATGGATATATTGCAAAAGGTTTGACATGAATTGACAACACTTTTTAGTAAAGAATCAATTTGAGATACTATTTTTAATGCAAAATTAGTGTACCTTTAGGTATTACTGCAGATTTTGTAAAACATCTCATTTAAGAAATATTTTCTTTTTGGCTGCAAAATGCAAGGAGTCAACCTAATTTGGCTGAAATGTTCTGAGATGCTGTACACTTCAACTATAGCTATTTCAATGGTAGATTAAGTGCCTAGGAATAAGCAGCTACCGCGGTACCTACTTTTGAAAGCGCTATAGAAATTCGCGAGATTTTGCTTACTTAGTTTTCTGAATGTTAGTGCTTAAATGTGTGCCATTTAGAATAGTTGTAATCCAGATTACAAATGAAATTTCATGTTCTTTATGTGTAACTGTAAATGGTGCATAAGAGTTGTTGCAGTATGAAGTTTCTTTAGACTTATCGTTTTTAACATGGCCATTAATTCTTGCAGCCCTCATGTACAGCATCTTTGGCACTGCTGTATCAAAGGCTCGAGGAGCTGACGATGAATTGAACACCCTCGGAGCTGCTACAGCAACTGGTCTGCTATTCAAGTCAACAGGTTGTATGTGTGTCTCCATCAATAAATGGGTCCCAACAGTACAGTGCTTCCCGAGCTCTTAAGTTTAGCGGACCAGTAGAAAGTTTTCCTATTGCACCAGGGACTGGTGCCATTTTAAAATCCTTCTTCTTATGATTTGACCTTAAATATGTCATGAAATATATGTGTGAAGTATATAGTAGTACAGGGGTGGACAACCTGTGGACTGCATGTGGCCCGCGGACAGATTTTATGCAGCCTGCCGGATCACAAGTGTAATAATTATTACTTTTTATAAAATTAGTAGATGAGTATTGAGCAGTTTAACCTTACTGAAGAGTTATTAGGGATCAAACCTCAGAAACAGGCAAAGATTTATTTGAGTGTGTAAGAACTGTTTGGATAGAATTGGCCTACCATGAAATATGTTGGCCGGTATAACAACTGATGGTGCACCTTTATTATTAGGAAAACATGTTGGTCTTGTCGAGTTTCTCAATGACAAAATAAAAAGTGAACATCCAAATCACACAGCTGTCTCATTTCACTGAAGAAAGTTGTGCAAATCAGTCCTTAAATTTCAGCTGGTCATTGATCCTATTGTAACAGTAGTGAATTTCATTAGATCAAGAGGACTAAACTGCAGACAATTCAGGACTTTGTTGGAGATGGTGTGAATATTCTTATGTAGTTTATTGTGCAATAGTGTGAGGTGGTTAAGCATTGGTAATGTGCTAACAAGAGTATGGAAGCTTAAAGAAGAAATCGTGTTATTTTCGGAAGTGAAAACCGCAAATTGTGAATTTCTGGACAAAATGGCAGACTCAGATTGGCTGGTGACTTTGCATTTGCTGTGGACATGTAGGAATTCTGCACATGAAGAAAGAAGAAGCCAAGTTGATGTCAAGTCTTTTCAAACTAAGCTTATCCTTTTCTCAAGGCATTTGAAAGAAAACAACTTGACTCACTTTTCACAAACTGTTACTCAGGCAAAGGCAGCAGAATTCAGCAAGAAAATCTCTTGTACATATCAGCAAGTAACTTAAACCTGACTACAAAAAACTTGTTGGAAATTTTTCTCATAAACAGAAATCTCATTAATGTAATAGTAAATAAATTTTGAAAATCTAATATTAAATTTTGTCTTCTTCAAAATGCACAGTCTGTTTTGTACAACTGTTTGACTACACAAACATGAACATTGAAAACAAATTTTACATTACAGTAGAACCTCGTTATATCAAAGTTCAAGAGACTGTGATAAATACTTCAATATAACCGAGGTTCGATATATCCAATTCCTGTATCATTAACACTGTTTTGGCGGGACCAGCGCTCAAACTTCGATATAAACGTGATTTTGATATAAGCGAGTTTGATATAACGAGGTTCTACTGTATTGTTATGATATGCATGTTGTCGTTGTCATGCGGCCCACTTGACTTGCGGCCGGCAATCGTGTGGCCCTTCATGAAAAAAGGTTGCCCACCCCTGTAGTAGTATTTACTGCAGTTCTCTTGGTTCTATAAGTGTGGAAGTACTACTGTACAAATGTTAGTAAATTACTAATAACAGAATAACATTTAAACGGCTGACAGTAAAATGACACTCGCACAAGAAAATTGACTTTTTAAGCTTCCAACTTTTTTTCTTTTTTCCAAATTTTCTCAACTTGTGTCATTGACCACCACTTTGGGAAGCACTGCCATGGTGCATTTTGCATTCTAAAGTGCATGAATGAAATGTTTTATTCTTGTCATTTGAAATTTGCTATTCAAAAAATCACAATGCCCAAGGATTACCGGTAAACTGCATATAATTCTCTTTATCCTTATAATAGTTACTATATTATTAGACAATTTTCATGGTGCCTTTTGCATGTAAAGGCCAAAGTCAGGGTGCTTTAAAAGGACGTCACTTGATTGAGTTGTTAAACAAGTGTGTCTTTAGATTTCCCAAATGGAATACAGAGCATTACGTGCAAGCCAATGCCAATATGGGGAAACAAGAGTTTGATAGTTGCTGTACAATGCCATAAATTATGCAGTCAGATCATGCTATTCTTTAAGTTGTTTTTTGTTGCAATTTTAGCTGGATTGAAAAAGTGTCTTCGTGGAGGTGCTATTGGTTTTGGACTGGCAGCTGTCTATTGTATCTGTACTAGTAAAGATCGTATCAAGCGCATTGTAGGACTTAGTTATTGATTTGTTTCTGCATTCTTTATATGTACTGTATGTTCTGTTAGGTATTTTTGAAAACTTGTTGGTATTATAGTCTCGTGGCAAACCTTTGTTGTGTTATTGAATTGCTCTAAATTTTCTGTTAATCTCGTTTGCAAGCAACTAGACAATGAAGCAACAAAAATGGTGGTATTTACACAGCTGACTCTCATTTCAGTAGAGTAGCCAGCAAAGCAAAAAAGTAGTTTCCTATTATCTGGGGCAAAGCTGAAACCTGGGGGCTACAGCCCCCCAGCTCCACCCTAGAACCGCCACTGCTACCAACTTCTTAGGATCGTGGCTACATTCCAACTACAGTAGCAATACAACTCACACATGCATACTTTCTATCTCGTATTGACTACTGCACCAGCATCATACTTGACTTTCCAGATACTCAACTCAACCCATTTATGTATGCAGGGAATGTGTTACGTGGGATAAAATTAAATGTGTATAATCCTATTTTGGGGAGGGAAATTAGCCAAAGACCCGAAGGTCACGGGTTCGAATGCTCGCAGGAGCAACGAGGTAGATTCAGGCTTCACTCGTCAAAGGACGGCTCGGCCTTCACCCGCTAGAGACAGACTTAGAAATGGAAATCTGCACCGTGCTATTTGCCCTCTGCGTTCGGGAAGGACTTTGACGTTTTGAGAACCTTATCTTTATATTTTTGGATTTTTCAATAGTGTCACACTAATCTGGCTTTGCATAATGTATTAGAATTGAAATTTGAAAATATTTGAGTTTTATGAATGGCTTGGAAACCGCTACATGAAACATCTAATATATGATCATGGTGAAGGGTGAGATAAAATTATTGGTGATGGTGTTGGTGATGGAGGTATTACATATAAATAATTCGGTAGATAAAGGAAATAGCAAGTAATAAGTATGCATTAATGCAAACATTAAGTGGAACAACAGAACATTGCTCTAATTTAATAACACGTTTGTACGAAAAGTCCTGAATAAAACAAATACAGTTTCATCAACGTCTATTAAAGCAATTAACCAAAGTGGCAAATAATAACAAAGACTGAACATTTTGCAACGGCTTTTCCAAAATTATAATTAGAATTGAACACAAACTTGTAAAACACTTGAAAACAATTTTCAAGAGATAAAATATTTCAATGGAACATTTAAGTAAGTTGTGAACAATTATCAGCTAATATTTTATACTTACTTGAAAATATCATCAAGTGTGTCAAAAACGATGCAAACAAATCAAAACATTTCACAACAAATGAATGAGTTCATGTAGATCTCTTTTCTACTAAAGCCTCTAATTTAAATGTGCTTAATCAATTTGAAATTTCATCGAGTCAAATGAGCAGCTTTCACTCACTGCACACTTGAAGCTTTTAATGGATTTTCTCTTGTGTGAATTCTGTGTTGATTTTGACTACTTGCTCTATTAATCTTCATCACACAAACAGAACGTTCTTAGGGTTTCTCTCCAGCGTGAATTCTCATGTGAGCATTTTGATGACTTGCACTGTAAAACCTCAATGCACACATGGAACATTCGTGGCGTTTTCCTCCAGTGTGAATACTCATGTGGTCATTACGAACCCTTGACTGGTTAAACTTCATTCCACAAACAGAACATTCGTAAGGTTTCTCTCCAGCGTGAATCGTCAGGTGGTCATTTCGACCACTCAACTGGGTAAACTTCATCCCACAAACAGAACATTTGTAGGGTTTCTCTCCAGTGTGAATTCTCATGTGAACATTTCGATTACTTACACTGTAAAACCTTTTCGCACAAACAGAACATTTGTAGGGTTTCTCTCCGGTATGAATTCTCATGTGAACATTTTGATGACTTGCACTGTAAAACCTCTTCACACAAACGGAACATTCGTAGCGTTTTTCTCCAGTGTGAATCCTCATGTGCTGATTTCGACCACTCAACCGGGTAAACTTCATTCCACAAACAGAACATTCGTAGGGTTTCTCTCCAGTGTGAATTCTCATGTGAACATTTCGATTACCTGCACTGCAAAACCTCTTCGCACAAACGGAACATTCGTAGCGTTTTTCTCCAGTGTGAATCCTCATGTGGTAAATTAGACCACTCATATGGCGTAACTTCATCCCACAAGCATTGTGGGTTTGCGTACATTCGTAGGGTTTCTCTCCAGTGTGAATTCTCATGTGTTGCCTCAAAAGTGATTTAATTCTAAATGACTTATTGCACTGTGAACACAGATGCAGTTTCTCTTTGTCTTCAACAAATGATCCACGTTTTCCTTTAGAGCAATCGGCCGAAATTGGATCATTGAATTCACGGGATTCCAATTGATGCACTTCAAATCCAAGGTCTATTCTTATCTCAGGTGAAGGAAATTCATCAACCTTTACACTCTTCTTCAGGTCGTTGCAATCGGCTTTATTGACAATTACACGACAGACTGAAAATGACATGAAAAAGTAAACAAGAATCTCGCTGAAGTTGCTCTGCGCATGTAATATTAGCACCAGAATATAGAATATCATCTTAATAGAAAAAGAAAACGTCCATTTTTGTGTCTTTGCTTGCAAGTGTATCTAAAACTCTGAAAGTTCTTCACGGATTCCTCAAAATTTAATAAACCTTCCATTCAAATACATGCTTTCGTAAAAACCGCATTTATAATGATATGTATGTTAACAAATTTGCAATGATGTTAAACGCTCTCTCTGATAACAGGGTTAGGTTGTGTATATGCGCATGCATGCCCTGCAAAGCTTGGCTCTGAAATTGCTAAAATTATATTTGGAAAGCCCTAAAATCAGGTTATTTTATTTTCATATAGCCATAATAACAGCCGTTTTAAAACAAAACATGACATGACATGAGGGAGAGAGAGACAGAGAGAAGGAGAGGGAGGGAAATAGGAAGAGGGAGGGAAATGAAGATGGAAAGGGAGATGAGGAGAAGTGGAGTTTTAGGGGTGTATGGGAAAGGCCATTTGGGAAAGGGGTGGGCCAGGGAGAGGGGGTTGGGCCACAGCAACGTGTGGCCGGAGAGCTAGTGTTCATATAAAAAAGCTGCAATCAAGGAAGCATCTTCAGAACCAGAATTTATTTCCATTTCGTTGAAGCTTTCTTCTAGTTTTTCTTATTTTCATCTTTGTCATCGTCATTATTAGTCACTGATGGTGTCAGTGACCAAATAGTCAATTACGTTTTTCAGCAAAATCTCAGTTTAATTGTGCTGCACCCCTCTTTTCTCCCTCATTTTCTCGGCTCCACACACCATTCAGACAACAATTGTAAGATAGAACATTAAATAACATAGGACCTACCTATATATCTTATTCAATAGAATTTCATTGTGTATAAACTGACAACAATTGCAACTTCAGTCAGTCATAGCAATATTTGTACCAGAAATAATTATAAAAATTAAACAGCTACATATGGTAAACATTCTCACTCAGGGCAGATTTAACATATTCTTCACCCAACAACAGGGGCAGTTCCACGTTGGGGATGACTGGGGATGCATCTCCCCACTGGCCCACCAAAAATGTGTTTTCAATGGTAAGATGATCGTCTAAACGAATTAGCCTTGATGTATATCCACGAAGATATGGACATATCCATAGACAATGTCATCGACAAATTCGCTTCCAACAATAGAAAACCCGACTTTGCACTATGACTTAGTACAACCAGACTAAAATGGCTTTTATACATTGTCAATTCTGAACATTATATTTTATAAATCAAATCTACAGGTTTCTTCTAAACCGTTTACATATAATTCCTTTGACAAATGGTGGGACCTTCCTAGAAATTCATTGCATTCCCCCCATGAACTTCCTAGACATTTATTGCATCCTCCACCAAAATTTCTTGGAACTGCCACTGCCCAGGAATTATCAATTCTACAAAATAATTTTAACTATTTATCAAAATAATTGAATGATATAGATCTAAAGATTTTCTTAAACCTCGTGATTTAGATGTTCTTTCAAGAAGCTGCAATTCTTCTGCGTAATGATCACCATACCATGCAACCATCTCTGTATCTGGTGGTATGTCAATGCAAGCACAGTAATAGATTTGCCCACAGAACTGCAATGCATTCACATTTTGTGTTGACTCAGAAGAAGAGCAATTGACATATCGCATCCAATTTGAATGAGAAGGATCTTCAGCATCAACATAATGATCCAATTTTCCATCATTATAGATCTTCAAAATTGATTAAAATATACAAATATTGTTTATTCCAATGAAAGAAAATATCTCCAGGCAGAAACTTTTAGAATATAATTAATTTGATTATAAAGGAGCTATTCATAAAGTAGGACATGCAAATTACTTTAAACGAATTTTATAATTCAAAATTTTCAAATTCCAGGAATATTCAAGACAGCTAAAACTTCATCTTTACCTCCCATGCATAGCTGGAATTACGAGCAACTATCTCTTCATAAACCTTCTTCCCTCGATAGGGTCCAAACATTGTTCCCTTTATAAATGTCTGCCGAGTCCAGACTCCATATCCAGCACCAGAAATGCCTGAAGGTGCAACCTCAAGACAATCCGGTGTCGTCCAAACAGCATGATTATTAGGAGCCTTCAGCTGTACTGCATTTCCTGCATGTCTACCACTGGTCTGTTTGTCTTGAATGAAAGAAGGTAAACCGTGGACGGGGCAACGTCCACGCAAGTGCTTCTTGTTACATTCTGTGCACACTGCATATAACAAGGACAAACAACTGGTGATATTTTGAAATCATAAATACATAAAGCAATTGCCTGAAGAAAATGAATATGGAATCACGAATAGTTATCAAAATATGAGGGCAATTAACCACAAATAAAACATAGAAGCTAAAATCTATCATCAGCATAGAATTTTAATGAAGCACAGGCCCCTATTTATATTTATATTTATTTATAGAACTTGAGTACTGGTGCAGGCAGTGTTCTTGTTAAATGTGATTGATTATCAATACAGATAAACTTCAAAATGTCAGAGTCAGATTCACAGCTCATTCAACAAATTTCAAGCTGCTAATCTTGAAAATCTGCAGTGAAGTGGTCTTGGTTCAACACATCTTTCATAAATGCTCTCATATCCAACTGAAAATGATAGCGTGCATCTCAACAATACTTCTCATGTGCCATCATGCGCATTATGATAGTGGCACCATGGAAGTTTATTGATTGTTTGAAACAAAATCGTCACTTAGCACTTACAAAGATATTGATCATCGCCTGGCTCCTTGTCTTCATAATAATTAATTTTGCTGATATTTCTCTTTGGATATCTTTTGCAACCTTCATTTCGTTGTTTTTCCCGAATAATCTTCTTCAATTTAGTCAAATTGACATCACCTGCATTTAACAGCATATTTGAAATTCAAACATTGAATTTCTCAGGATCCCAAATTTTAGAATTGTATATTAACAGAATGAATATTTTGATCATCATTAGGTATGAGACACCTTTTTGGGAGATCAACTTGACTTTGTATGATTTGTTCAGAAATTGTATATCCAGTATTTACAGCACCATTGGTCAAATTATACAAAAGGTAAATCATCTGCTTAATGCAAATCTCATTATCAATGCCAATTATTAAAAACATCAATACCTGTAGGATCAAGAAAGTCAAGTTCATCACAACCAATTACTTTCTTTTCAGCCGTTTCTTTCAGGAAGAGTATAAACTCCAATTCATTTTTTAGTCGATATAATAGTCTCCGTGCGTCAACACGTCGAAATTCATAAAAAGTCTCACGTACAACAGGTTGAGACATATTTGCCACCACCTCCTGAGGAGATTCCACTTCCTCTCTCTGTAGGTGAACCACATTCACCATAACAAAAGCCAGGTCAAAAAATTATTCAATGCCTCATAAATTAAGTTTTGGATAATACAAAAGGAAATTACCTTAGATATATTAGTACTGGGAATCCGTTACCTTTTGATTATGCATCAATTGCTGTGAATTCAATAAAGGTGGTTCCGGTATCAAAGTCAACACAATCTTTCATACCCACCAATGTTATTAACTTTATGATATGGACATTGTACAGAAAATGGTCTTAACCTGACTGAGAGAAGGATTCTTGGCATTTTTCTTGGTGTTCCGTACTGTGTGTTTCCAATCTAACAAAGAAAGAATGGAACTAAACAACAGACTTATTATAATTATCTAAAGCTTTTTCATTCCTTTATAGAAAATTATATGTTAACAACTGTAAATAAATATACTAATGCTCAAAAATAAAGTCTCTACTCATTTTGAGGCTAGACCACTGTGATATATGTAGGAGGGAGGAGAGACATTATAAGGTCATTGCTTAATTACTAGTCCACTCTTTAAATAGCAAGGGGAATGGGAAATGGAGAATTTCCAATATTTTCCCACACGTCTCACTCTCAAATTCTCACTCCTAGTTAGACTCTACAACTGAAAATTGACAAATAGTGCTTTAAGTACTTTTAGAATTCTTCCCTCGTGTTCCAGAGTTCCAGGTAGGATCCATGCTTTTCTCAGGCCTGTTAGGTCTGCGACTAGGCCGCTGTGATTTATTTAGAAACTCTGGAGGTCGAATGTTTGCGCCTACAAAACATTTGCAAAGAAAGCAACACAAAACATTTGCAAAGAATGCAAACACAGTAATTTTAATAAGATATAATGCCTAAACAAGAATGCCTCAAAAATAGCCAGTTATAAAATACAGATATAATGTAAATACTGAGTTAAACAAATATAATTCTTAAACTTACCCAGTACTTTTTACTTGAGCAAATGCAATAGTAAATGACCAACAAACGTACACGTGACTGAACAAGATATCAAATTCCGGTGATGGCCTTTTTTGCTTACCCCGAGATATGTTACAGTCTGAAAACCGGCGATGTTAAATACAGGGCTGTATCTTCAAAATAAATAATCAAAATAGCCATAATGAAACCTATTAGCTGTTCAAATTGATGCAGTACATAAAAGGTAGACAAAGATCCCCATGGTTTGGGCAGTAGACAATTTTCACCCTATGAAAGTTGCATATTTATAATAATCAGCATTGAGAATAAATGATAGTATTAGTCTCATTTTCAAATGAAAAACATAAGCATTAATATAGTCCTTTGATAATAGAAGTGATGAAATGTTTACAAGATCTTAATTTTATCATTTTGGGGTAAATAAGAAAATCACTGATGCTGAAGGGTTGAAATTTGAAGCATATATTATATATGTTCATGCAGTTTGCATTATTATTGTGTTTTGAAACAATCCTAGAAGACATTTAAATACAAGTGCTTTCATCTGAAAGTGAAATCACCATTTGTCTTTTGCATACATTAGATGCTAAAGCATAAAAATATCTGTGCGACTAAATAATCTGTGTTGTCTTTAAAATGTACAGTTCATCTGGATGAATACTCTTGAGTCATCATTTGAATTAGACAGAATTTCATAAAATGGGAATAGGTCAGTCACCACCATGAAGTCTGAAGGATGAACAATACACATCAAAATGTGATTAGGCATTCATCTGCTCTTAGTACATGATGTGCAAAGGTTGACAAATATAGTCATTTCTATTAAATTACCAAGTTTCTTCATAATCAGGTAGTGTTTAAGTCGATTGATGCAAACTGTCTTTTCCAGGTCACACATTTTAGCCAGATCCTCTTCCGACATATAGTCCCGAAGGTCAATTGGAGTTTTGCTGACATCCTCATGTGCCTCGTCAATCCGTTTCTCATACTCCTCATATGACCGAAGCTCAAAAAAGGCCATTTCTAACGACAACTGCTGCACATCTACCACAAAACCATAGTCAAGAGTGTATATAAATAAAATCCAAATTAATATTCAGTGTTGAAGTAGTATTGTAAAACAATAAGAAAAAAATACAAATGTGATTCAATTTGTCCATCTAATTGACTATTTTAAAATTCTACGATAATCTGGACATTTTTGCACAAAAATCCAACATCTCTATTCATAAATTTGAACATTAGCATATCGTGAGGGCATAGTGGCCTCAAAAATTTATAAAATTCTTGCAAAACAAGGATAAAAAAGTTATTGGTAGGGTGGTGACACAGGCAAAAATCACTGGAGGACTGGGGGGATGGTCCCACCCCATGTTCCCTCTAATTTTTTGTAGTACGTGTGCTCATGAAATTTCTTGTGTGCAAAATTGTACGTGGAAAGTCAATTTCTGTGCAGTAAGTACGTGTATGACATGAAAGCAATGGAAACACTTCAAAAATTTGTGCGCTACATTTTTTCCTTTGTGCGCTTGCCTTGCAACCTCTGTGCGCGCGCACACATGCACAGCTTAGAGGGAACATTGGTCCCACCCAATAATTAGTGAAGGGAAAATAGTATCATTTATCTCCCGCCAATATTCGGCAAGTAGGCCATACTATGTCTTAGAGTACTTGCAGTGGCGGCTCTAGGATTTGGCAAGTGGGGGGCCGTTGGGGTGGCAACTTCTAATCATGGGGGGCCAACCATTTGTTGTTTAATGTATTTAGCATTAAGTATAGGGTCCCAACTGGGGGGCACTGGGGGGACAGGCTCTCAATAGGGGGCACGGGCCCCCCTGCCCCCCCGGTGGAGCCGCCACTGAGTACTTGTATTAGACTATTAGTTTCATAGTAGTATGCTTACAAAGTTAAGACACCATGTTAGACTCTCAGTCTCAAACAAACTGTTTTAGGCTGAAAGAATAAACACAGCTAATAGCGATTAGAAGATGATGCATTTTGTTCCACATAATAGATGCTAATACTATACTCACCAGACTTGATTTAGCGTCAGTATATGTGTCACTTATATTCTTATATAATATATATTATACATTTCCATCTACATTCTACACACTACAGCTGTACTAAATAGTCCTAGACCAGACAATGATTGGGCTAGCATATTCTTAACGTATTTCATTGGCAATTTAAAAACCCCACCATAATATGCAATATCCCACTACTTTGGGAAGGATGATTTCCATATTTTAGGTGGGAATACTTTAAAAAAATATTCTATCCCCCAATGGTGATGACAGGATTATGCCCTGAGGGTTGTCCATTAATTATATCAAACAAATAGGGGAGAGGGTTTTTAAAAGTTTGACAGTTGTTGACAGGGAAGTGGGGGTCAAGAGAAGTCGACGTCAGCAATTACATTTTATACAAATAATAAAAAATAGGAAATTTCACGTAATACTATTTATCAGAAAGCCTGTCAAGCAAAAAAGGTCAGTCGGTCATCACTACATTTTGACACTTAATAGAGGAAAAGTCATCACCGCAAAAATAATAACCTTTTAGGCGGACCAGTCACTGATCTTAGGAGAAGTGGTCAAAAGTTTTTAACATAATTATAGGGGTCACTGAAAGTTTGACAGTTGCTGACAACGTGGGTAGGGGTCAAAAATTGCCAAAAATGTTTAAGTAATTAATGGACACCCCCAGGTGGTAAGACGCACCCATAAGGTTTTGTGGGATCAGGCCAAAATTTTGACAAAAATTCGCCTGCAGAGGATTCTATGCCTCATATTCCGGAACTCGGACCACGCCACTTCTTTATAATGTCTGAAAATTCACTTTTACGATAAATTTTGCGAATAAATAATTATTATCCCAAATACCCGAAATTCGTATCTCACTGTAGTTTGTATTTCTACTTTTGGTTGGTTTTCCACTGAAATTGCAGCCAAATTGCGAAATCGTTCGCCTTTTCTTTCAAGATTTCGAATGAATTTGAAACCAACATGAATTACTAATTAATTTTCGTTGGGTCTTGCACTTCATTAATATTAATATTGGAGCGCTTATCTATCTTGTGGATAGAATTTCAATTCCCTCAAAATTGTAATTGGTATTCGGCTCTATTACAATTATCATTAATATTGCTATTATTATTAGGCCTACCATTATTATTAATATTATTGTTATTATTACTTCATGTTAGTGGCGGTCGGTGACCATGTCGCTGGGTTGCGCAACCCCCATAGTGCTATTGGCAACCCCCAACGCAACCGCCAATTTTTCGCTACACAATTTGTCAGTAACAATAATAAGTTCACATGAAATTTTGTCTGGCACAACAAGCCAATTCCCAATCAGAGAAATTCATAGATTCGAGTGTGTGACTGCGCTCCGGCGGCTGCGCGGTGTGTTGTGAACCATGTGTGTCGCTGTAACATAGTTAAAAGCCAATATCAAAAGCGCTTTGACAGCACTGACATGTGAATGAAGGTTAGAAGGCAGCGACGTCGAAAATCCACTCTGATGAAAGAAAGAACTGATGAAAGAAAGAATTTGGGTATATATATATATATATATATATATATATATATATATCGATATACCCCCGTCGCTATGCCCCTGCTTTATGTTAGTTTGATTTAAGCATAGCATTGTAGCACGCAACAATATGCTGTGCAAAAACGCCTTTGCGTCAAGGTCCCAGTGCTTTCAACTCTCTAGTCCATTCTCATGCTATCGACCCCCTACTCCCTTCAACTAATCGACAGTGGTGCACGAATCCAACTACCCGCTCCAGCTAGGCCCCATGGCCACGCTAATGTTCGAGTAAAAATTTGGACGTGAGTACCACTTTGCCCTTAGAAAATGGCACTGATTTTTTATCTGAACCAACTTTAGGCAAACATATAGGAAGTGACAGTGAGCGATTTGTAATGCAGTATGCCCCATATCAAAGTGAACAGATATAGAAGCGAATAGACCAAAGGGTGTCTGCTGTGTACACACCCAAACAGCTTTTCTAGTCTAAAAAGGACTGAATGTATCGATTTCAATAGGATGAAATCCGTTCAAACACCTTGGGCTCAGACCGTATTAGGATTTAGGGCCTATTAGTTTACTGCTTCTGATAAACTCCTCTGGCTAAACAGAGTCGCCGACAATGCAATTGAGAGGGTAAGGAAGCCATCTCAAACAGCGGCTTGATGAAAGCATGGGCACTTTCCCAGCGGCTTGTAGGCCTACGAATAGTAACGATGTAGGTCTACCCTAATGCAGGCCCTACGCTATTCAACAAAGCGTGTCGCGTACGTGTGCTTTGCCCATCTTTAACGCTGTTGTTGAGTGTTTTCAATGGAATTATGATCATAGGCAAAGAGATAGGAAAAACTTTGATGGAACCTATATTTCCCAATAGGTCGTAAAGGCGTAAATTGCATGACAATAGCGCCAAAAATACGAAATCTGTTCGTAAGAATCGTCAAAATGTGAAAGGATCTACCTATTAATTAGATCTGGCGTAAAATGACTCAGCTAATTTTAATGTTGGTTAATTTTTTATTTGCCGAAGAAATACAGATTTCTGAATGGATTAAATCTGGTTATTCTCAAAATCCATAAATATAGAATTACGAAGAATGAGAACGAACTGTTGGGGTTAGTATTAGATTTAACCATATATGTCTATGTCTGTCTGTCTGTCTGTTTGTCTCTGACTGTCTATCTGCATGTATGTCTGTCACTCTGTCTTCAATGGAGACGGAAAGACAGCGTTGACGAGAGATGATCGAATATATGAAACACGCTTTTCAAATATTAGGCCCCTATTATTGCAGAGTTTATTCTAGGCCTTCTCTGGGGGAAATATCCTCCAAAGTTAGAAATCCCCACCCCAAATTTTCTATTTTGGCTTGGGGTGAAATATCTCCCCAAAAATTTGACGACGGTTTTTTTTTGCACTTGGAGAGGGAATAAATATAAAGATTACCTTTTTATTTGTTTGTCAGGCATTTCGAAAAAGGAAAATACAATTATAGCATTTTTTGTTTGTCAGGTATTTTGAGAAGGGAAAATAAATAAGGATGACAGTGCTTTTTGCGCTGTTTGCTTGTCAAGCAGAAAGCCTGCTCCTCATTTTTGTTGTCCCCCCCCTTTTTTGTTGAAAGAGGAATAAAAAGCTAAACATGTTAAACTCCCCCCAATGTCTAGGTGGCTAGAATAAACACTGTTATTGTCTAAATTTCCGCTCAAGTTTCAAATCAGCAAATGCAACCGAAAATAGTTTATTGATAATTATGATATTAGGCCTATTTTGTTGCTTTACGTTTTTTTTTGGAGAAGATTTTACCTATTTTTTTGTTTTGCACCCTTTCTAAACAATGTTTGAAAGAGGAATTAAAATCCAATGACTCCTAATGGAGTCATTGCATAAACTAGTGATTTTCTAACTCCATAATGCTTGTACAAGCAATTACTTTTGTATAGTACATAAAATGCGGGCAGGGCATTGGGAGAGGGAATGGATTTTTTGTCTTTAAAATATGGGTTTGGATTTTAGTTTCAAATTAGCCTGTTTGATGGAACAACTGGGGAGAGGGAAGGGGGCCAATTTGAAGTTACCCCCTGGAGCAAAATTTTTATTAAAAAACGAAATTAATTTGGCAATGAAAATCTGGTTTCAGAGACCGATCGATATCGAGAAATATGTCAAGATGTTGAGAACCCATTAAGATAGCAAATCGTTAGGTTGACGGACAGTCGTTAGGTTGAGACGGACACGTAAATAGTGAAAATCGTATCGAATACAGTAGCTTCGCTTTTCCCTAAATGCTTCTGAATAATTGTTTCAGAATGCAGTCTCCAATCCTTTCGCTTCTGGCAATAGAAGTCCTCTTCGTCGTCGAAACAAGCTTCTCCGCTTGCGCGCCAGATGTCTCCCAACCGACCGACGACTACGGTAAGATTAGAAGCGTCTTTCTCCAAGGCAACTGACCACAGGACACCCTAACCCTGCTACAGTTCTGCCTGTCTGTCTGTCTAATTGCAACGCAGAAGCCAGCACAGGACAGGTCCTACTAAACCACTCCAAACTCAGTTACTACTACTCCTACTACTACTACTACTACTACTACTACTACTACTACTACTACTACTACTACTACTACTACTACTACTACTGCTCCTGCTGCTCCTGCTGCTACTGCACTACTGCTACTCCCACTACTACTGCTGCTGCTACTACCACCACCACTACTACTACCACCACCACCACCACCAACTACTACTACTACTACTGCTACCACCACCACCACCACTGCCCACCACCACTACTACTACTACTACTACCCTACTACTACTAGTAGAGCAAGATCACAGAGTTTTTGACGCTCCGTTCAAGTGGCGCTGAGGGCGTCTACCCTTCGTGCCATATCTTGGTACGCCACTGCTACGGTCACTGAAACCATGAAAGGCCAATTCTTAGAAACAACTCTTCGATGTCACGTGATTTGTGATCCGACGATTTCTGCTTCAGATTATTTCGCGCCTTTGAAGGTCGTCTGCACGAGCAGCTTCAACACAGAGGCACTGCCCTGTGATGACCTGAGCAGCAGCAGCAGCAGCAGCAGCAGCAGCAACAACAACAACAACACTAGTCAACCGTCGTCGTCGCCGCCATCCGAAATCAGAGCGAGTTATTATCTGGTCGAATGGGTGAACGCTTTGCTGGAATCGAGCGCCCGGGTGGCCAAGGGACGAGTGAAGATGAGCGACTGTCAGAATACCTCGTTCACTCTGACGATCATTGCCGAGTCCGATAAGAAAAAGAACCAATATGCGGTATTCATTTGATCTTTTCATCATCATCATCATCATCATCATCATCATCATCATCACCACCATCAGCATCACCACCACCACCACCATCCTCATCCTCGTCGTTGTCGGCGTCACCATTATCATCATCATCATCATCATCATTATCATCATTATTTTTATCATCATCATCATCGTCGTAGTTGTGATCATTATCATTATCATAATTGTTATTATCATCATCATCACCATCATCATGCTCATCGTCGTCGTTATCATTATCATCATTATTATCATCATCATCGTCGTCGTCGTCATCGTCATCATCATATTCATCATGTTTGCAGACGTAGGCTTATAATGAAAGGGATCGTAAATAACACCTATTGCTTATAAAGGTAAGGTAAAGGTAGTCCCGTACTCTAACTAGTGTAGGGTCCGGCGCTGATCTCCGGTAATAGACGCAGGTGGCTTACGCCATTAATCTTGAGTTGGTTGCCATTACTGCCTCTAGACCGACGTTTTACCTTCGCAGCTTAGCGCTGCTATCGACGCCTAAGCGATGAACGGCTTGGGGCTGGCCGTCGGCACAACGACTAGATCTCGGGATGGTCACCCATCCAAGTACTAACCGCGCTCGACGTTGCTTAACTTCGGTGTCCTGACGAGAATCGGTGGCACAACGCCAAATAGACTTATTGCTTATATATACCATCGCTAAAAACTGACTTACAGAGGGTGATGTTTATTCAATCTAATATTAATTCGTGGTCAAAATGTTTGAAGGTGACTGCCATTCCTGTAATGGATTCGTCGTCCGTCGGTTCCTGTTGGTTCCATTTCGACCTGAGATTGGATCTTGATCCCGTCCAGAGCATTAACATTACCCACGTCGCTACCCAACCGGGTGCAGTCATACAGAAACTGAAACTACTCACCCCAAGATGTGAGTTTACATCTGCATTTTGCAACCGTTCGGCGTTGTTAGCTTTGGTTTTCAGGGTGAAAAACTACTTTCAGACAAGGGCGTAGCTGCGGGGGTATATCGATATATATATGCCCTCCCCTAAAAAAAAATCAGACTACCTTAAAATTTTTAATGCGTTTTTAAGATTTTCAAAGTTTTTAAGATTTATACCCCCAAATCACATTATACCCCAAATCAAAATCCTGGCTACGCCCTTGCTTTCAGACCCAATTGGGATCACAGCCTCAGCTGCCTATTGTATAGTCAGCGCTCGTAGAAATGTTTTGCTTTCGGCGACAGCTATTTGCAGGTCCGTCGAGAGAAATTCCGGGCCCGTGGACACAGCAGAAACGGGTCCATAAAAGTTTTTTATTTTTTTTTTTTAGAAAGTCTGTCCTCAAAAGAGTTCAACAGATTAGACAAATATACACATCGCATGTGAAGAAGTGGTGATGATATCATTTAAGTTAGGGGCGGAAGATGGCAGAGTGGGTTACGCGCTGGAGCGGTAGGCTGACGGAGCGGGTTCAACCCCCGTTAGCGCCTCTAGTGGCTTTCACACAGGCACTAATGCCTCCTAAGCCACTTCCGTTAAATTAAGTTTAATCATATCTGTATAGCTAATTTTCATCATTTTCTGTAGCATTTCATTTCAAACGAGGTCAGTTTTTATCTGTCTTGTTTCTTCATGGTCCACGTTTCACACGCATAGACGCATAGAATAGTTTTAGTTAACGCTCTTCTTAATATAATTCTCATTTGTCTTTCTGCAGCTGTAGATTCAAAGGCACTTATCAAAATAGTTCATTCACGCGTGACACGCAGTCACACGACAGCAAAACTCACACGGAGTCATTCATGCGGAACTACAGTACAATGAAATTGTTTGTTTTTCATTGCATTGGCGGATTGTCGATTCACAGATGTCTTTAAACAGAATCGCGTAACAGCAATGGTATAGCGTGGCTAAATGAAATAAAAAGTGTATCTTAATTCAATATTGATAGTAGCATGGGAAACCGTCCAGTAGTCATGATATCTTGGAAGTTACATTTTTCTGAACACCCCCTAGTGGCTGCTTGTATCGTTGCGTGACATAGGGCGAAGCACTGAATAACTCTTCGCTTAGAAATAATAATTAATCGTTTACTGAACCTATCGCTTTTTCGGGTTAATCTATGGAAGGATAGATTGCAGTACTTTTATGGCATAGCAGAACCAATTAATTATTATTAAGCTTAGCTTACTCACCCTTGCTGTTTCACAGTGGCGGCTCCAAATGGAGGTAGGCCTAGGGGGCCCATGCCCCTATTGAATGCCTGGTCCCCCATTGACCACCCTGTTTGGACCCTATACTTACTACTACATGCCTATCGACAAATTTAATGGTTGGCCCCATGCTTAGAAGCTGACACCCCAACAGTCCCCACTTGCCAAATCCTGGGTCCGCCACTGCTGTTTCGTAGACATAACTCTTATATTATCTTTTTACTGTCCGTCTTCGCACTGACTTTGATCAGTATTAAATTAAAATTCACAACTTGCTTTAAGGTGTTGAAATTTCGTTCTAATCCATTGTCGGAGTTAAGTGGATAAGACTTTTTCTCGTAACGAGGCAGAGAGATTTTTCATTTTGCGACAGTTAGATAAAAAGTTTCTGCAAAGTGCAACCCCCTCAATAACCCTGTCTAAGCTTCTGGCCCTGAAGAGTCTAAGGATGTTTCTAAGATGCATTAGATTCAAAAAATGTCGTTATATCAAGTTATATATACTATACGGAACAGTGGCGTAGCCAGATTCAGTCATCGGGGGAATGGCTCATCGACATTTTCATATATTCAGATGTGGAAGAAATCTTGACGACAAAAAACATCGCTATGTCAAACTCCAGTGCTTCGAACTTTTTTCGTTCATTCTCATTATACTACCTACCCCTCCCCCAAGCTAATAACCGGCTTTGCAGAAAACCCCACGACCTGTCCTAGTCGAAATGGGGGCTCGGGCCCCTCTCTCCCGTGGCTACGCGAATGACAAGATGCTTTAAAGTCTATGCTTATATTTTTTAACAATCTCATTTCAGTTGATCCTTTGTTGCGATATCCAAAGTCGTCGTCGTCGTCAGTATTGTGTCGCAACCGCCCTGTACCCTTGACATATCGGTTGATCCAAGTGCAGGCGATTGTTCGTCTGACTGTCCCAAATATTCGCTCGATCTGCCCGAACCAAGCGTTGTCGTCGTCTATATTCGAGTATTCCTGCGAGCGAACTGCCTGTCAAAAATCCTTCAGACAACTTCTGCGATTCGAATCGTTCTCCAGAGTGACACGTCAAAGGTAAGGAAATAATAGTAGTAGTAGTAGTAATAATAATCTTTATTCGTGACAAGCACAGCATCAAATAGTACACATTACACAAACAAGGAATAACACAAATCAACTGAACAAAACTAAATAAAATAAACTAATAAACTAATAATAATATTATTTATATTATAATAATATCATCAACGTCGTCATCATCGTCATCTCATCATCATCGTCATCGTCGTCGTCGTCATCGTCATCATCATCATCATCATTTCGCATGCTTAGATAATAGTGTAATTTCTACTGGTGTCTGAATAACGACTGCATGATTGGCTATTTATTGTCTACGCTTAGGTCATTTCCGACGATACGACATCCCTTTCAGTTTTAGCCTCTCTCTGGGCGACACTGACCCTGATTTAGTCGTAATAAACGTTCCAATAGACGCAGACCTGTCTAACGCCAGGACGCTGGTGCTGAGTGGAACGAACGGCGTGCTCAGCATCTTCAGTTCCATTATTGTCGATCACGTGGAACTGTTTTCTGCAGGTAACAGCGGTTAAGTAAAAGTAATTCTGTCAAAGCAGATTCCGACTGAATATTAAGACCTGTGTTTATTCTAGGCCTTCTCTGGGGAAGGGGAAATCTCCCAAATTATGTTCCCAGTGGCGTAGCCAAGGGAGGGTTTGGGGGTTAAACCCCTCTTGGGCGCCGACGAAATTTTTTTAATGTGTTTCCATGCATTTTTAATTTTCGGACGCGGTTTTGAGGGTCAAAACCCCTCCTTGGGGCTGAAAAGCCAGACTAAGAGATCAAATCTCTCTCACCCATCTTCTTTGTTAATTTATCTTTGATTATTGGTAAAACCAGCACATTATCATCGTTTAGATCTAGTCTTAAGACGTACCTGATTGGCTAGGCCTATATACCTTAGATTGGTCGTCCGCGTTAAGACTGACCTTTCCGGCTTGACCTGACTTTAATTCGGATTGGGTTGGTGCGCCACCAGCTAGGCATTATGATAAGAGTTATGCCACGCCTGGACTATTGTAATGTGCTCTTGGCTGGGCTACCAAGGCAACTTACTGACAGACTTCAGGCTGTCCTCAATACAGCAGCACGTCTTGTCTATCAAGTCAGATCACGTGACACCGCTTCTTTATGAACTTCACTGGCTTCGTATTCCACAGCGGATTGAATACAAATTGGCGATCCTTGCTTATCGGTGTCTTCATGGTCTGGCGCCATCGTATCTGTCGGCTGGTTTCTGCAAGACTTCTGACATCAACTCTCGTCAACGATTGCCATCTGCGTCCAGTCTTACTCTCGTTGTTCCGTCTACACGCCACGTTACCATTGGTGACCGCATGTTTCCGGTAGCGGCTGCCAAAGTTTGGAATAGCCTGCCACCATCAACAACTATGGCAAAGACAATAGAAGCATACAAACCAGGACATTGATCGTTATAGGATATACTGCTTGTTTTTTTAGTTGTAAGGTGTCCTAGTAGTACTTGTACGATATGCCACCATAATCAGTTCATGATTATTATTATTATTATTATTATTATTATTATTATTATTATTATTATTATTATTATTATTTATTATTATTAAGAGATGTCCATGCGTCATTTTTTAGGACCCAACCTAATCCATCAAATCTCCAACCCAACCTATGCCGGCAATAGGGTTACTTGAACAAACCCAACCCACCGTAATGCATTACAATTTCTTAAACTATGACTTATTTTCTGACCCAACCCATCCCACCATAACTATGGAAAAATATGACCCAACCCAACGCAACCCAACCCATGGGTTAACCAAATCCATGGACATCTCTGATATTGATAGTAACGCCATAGAAGTATTTTGATTGATTGGTTGATTGGTCCTTGCGTTTTTTACAGAGTTTATCGTAAAATGCAATAAGACTGAATGAGGGCATTCTATATTTACAGTCGACTGCGATGAGGAAATGACGTCATCGACTTCATATGACGTCAGTTCGTCACCCGTCGTTTCAAATACACAGCGGTACGACGTGACATCATATCCGGATTCACAAGCGACAGGTAATCATCTTCAGACCCTGCCATTTTACAGGTGGTGGGGTGGGGAGTAGTAGGTCAAAATCGCCGACATACTGTATTGGGATTTGCTAACGTTGACGAACGCAAAGCCGATCTTGCCGCTAATTTGTTCACAAAAAGGTCAGGACGCTTTTATCTTCAACGTCCGAAACTTACTCTTTCAAGACGCATGCATTGGCTGATCCTTGCCTATAAACAGAAACCCGACAATTCGACTCCGTGACCCAGTGGCGGCTCCAGGATTTGGCAAGTTGGGGGCGTTGGGGTGGCAACTTCTAATCATGGGATGGCCAACCATTTGTTGTTTAATGTATGTAGCATTAAGTATAGGGTCCCAACAGAGGGGACCACTGGGGGGCAGGCACTCAATAGGGTGGGCACGGCCCCCGGTCCCTCCCGGTGGAGCCGCCATTGCCGTGACCCATTCAGGATGGATTCAAAACCACGCAATTAACAAACCTTATTTCAGATTTGCTTATAAAAATTCTGCTATTGCGTCGTCTTTCTTAGAACAATAGGCCTAATATAAAAATTCACAGCCCATTTATTTTGACAGAGTCTACTGCACAGTGCATAATATAGCCCACATCAGTCAACAATACGATGCGTGCAGAAAAATGTTACAGCTATATAATTGAAATTAAAAGAGAATTTGTAAATTGTTGTAGATTCAGACAGTTCATCGACCAGTTCAACTGCAGATAGTCCATTGAATGCCACAAAAATTGACGAACCTAAACCCACGACAACAATATCGAATATTTCGACGAAGACGTCGAATATCGCTAAAAGTTCTACTGGAACAAGTACTCCTACGAACAAGAGGAAAAGTACCACCGCAGCCACAGGAACCACTTCGTCAGTAGCACAATTCAGGAGTACTTTTATCAGATCTAAGAGCGAGGTTCATTCGGAAAGCGCTGCTGGAACTGAAATAACGGTTATCGCAACAACTCTGACTAATCCCCGATCTCAAATTTAAATACTAGACAGGAGTCAATTATAAACGTCTTTAACTGATAAATATTTAACGAATGGCAGCGTAGGAAATAGCGCTATTACCAGGCAACCAAATCGGTCCGCTACAAAATCGGTAATAGGCATGAAGACTATCACAAATAACCGATCAATAAGTATATTCGAAATCTCGAATTCCAGTAACGACGATTCAGGTATCGAGATATCTTTGACAGATTCATCGTCATCGAACTCTTTTCCTCAAAGCAGCACACCTGTAAGTACTTATACGCGAATTCCTTTCATAGACGCAAATGAGCGTTCGGTTACGTTATCGTCGTCATCAACAGTGGCAGTTCCACGTGAGGAATGAGTGGGGATGCATCGCCCACCGGACTTCCGGACTTTTTTTCGCTTGTGAAACCTATTTTTGGGTACATTTCTAGTAAAACTACGGGAAAAAACTGCGGATGACCTTTTTTGCTTGTCAACATATTTTTTGGGTAAAAGTGTAGTAAAATTAGGGAAAGTCCCTTTTGTCAGTCATTGTCGGCAAAGTTTATTGATGTTTTCCTTCTCTTTTCATTCCCCCACCAACTTCCTATGAATTCATTTTACCCCCTCCTACCAAGAAATCATGGAACCGCCTATTAAGACCGCGATCAATAGAGGTCTTTAAAATGATTCAGACAATATTTGTGTTCAGAATGAGGCTGCAGTTAGTCGAACTACTTCTTCAGTATCATCGGCCAGCGAAGAGAATCTCTGGACGACGAAGGAAGAGAATGGAGAGTTTGCCACTGTGACGCCGATCAGCGAAAGTCGTTCAAGTAGTTCTATTCGTCAGCATGGAACCACAACAGTCGTTTTCGCCGCCATTTCTAGGTCATCCGCTGATGGCGAGGATAACTGGACAGGCGCTAAAACCACGATTGAAGGTACATCCGCTTCACGTGATAATTCTCGACAAAACGATGATTCCAGCTCCACGACAGGTACTAAAACCAAGAACGGAGAATATCATTCTAGCGCTACAGGTATTGGAGCAAATGAAGTTTCGATGACCGCCATTGCCGATTCAACCGCAATTGCTGCACTTTCAAGTCTGTCCACCCAAGTATCCGAAGTAAAAGAAACTTTCGCTACCAATAGTGTTGGTCTTAACCGAAGTCAAGAAAGCCAACTGGAATATCAGACTGTAAGCCAATTAAATTCCATATCAACCACTCTTTCCGTCACATCGTCCGCAGAATCTGTAGTAGGCCTAATTGTTTCTAGTGAAACTGCTGAAAATCAATTTAATCGAAGCAGCGATGAATATAAAAATACAGCCATCTCCAGTATGCTTAATACTTCAAACTCAACAGCTACTTTCCAGGATTCATCTACAGCAGCTTCAAAAACTGAAGTGTCCTCTGCCGAAACAAAACAAGACACTGTTTACCATTATAGCAGTTTAGAAGATGAAGCAACAACCAGCTTACCTACGATTTCAACATTGGCAACCATCCGAACAACGTCGACAGCGCGAAAAGAGGAAATTGAAACAGCCTCCCACGTCTCCACATCTCATTCTGAAGGACCTCTTGGCAGTCTTGAAAACGAAGCGAAAGCCAGGAATCAGTCAACATCAGCAGCGTATTCACATTCGTCTGTAAAAGAATCTGTGTTTGATGCTGCCACTTCCACCATCCCTCCAACCTCAGCAACCTCGTTTTCACCGTCGTCGAAGAGAGAAGTTAAATCTGAAATAACATCCGCCAAAACTATACCGGATCTTGAAAATCTCTCAACAGGTTCACCTAATATCCCAACATTAACAGCCATTCATCCTACTACGACAGTAACAGAAAAAAATGATTTTAAAATTACTACCTTCAGTTCTTCTGCAGATACAGAACTTCTCCAAAGCGGTCTTGAAAATGAAACCACAATTGCGTCCTCTACTATTCCAATACTGTCAACTTTGCCCAAATCGACGTCTCAATTACAAACATCTTTTATCACTACAATACCCGATCCGAAGACGTCTAGAAATCGCGAAGGTGAAGCAGCGTCCAGTTTCGATGCCATTCCAACACTGGCAATCACTTATTTGCATGCAAACTCGCTTACAACTAAAACCAATGCTGAAGCTACTCTAGCACCTAATATTGATACTACTCTCGCTGTGACTTCAGATCCTGAAATTCCAACAAGGAATTTTGAAGTTGAATCATCGACAAACATGTTATCCATCAATTTTTTGTTGACTGCCATTTCGTCACTCCCGCGAAAGGGAAATTCTGAATTTAATGAAATCGCACCCACGACTACATCATATCCCAATAAATCGCTCATCGACCTCGACAATGGAGCACAATTTTCGACAACAGTTCCAACAGCAAAAGTCACTAATCGAACGTCAGAAAAAGCAGAACCTAAATATGAAACTGCCATCACCTCTACTCAAAATCCCCAATATTTTGCTAACAGTTTCAAAACCGAAGGCACCACCAGCTTACCTACCGTTCCAGTGCTAACAATCAACTATACAAATTTACCCCAAATTGAATCAGACTTCAAAATTACTACAGGATTGGAAAATAGACTATTTGTCACGTCTTCTAATTCTGGATTTCCTTCACAGACTCAAGAAGGCCAAACTGCAAGCATCTCCACTGCCACTCCTAGCTTATCAACAGCTCTTCCAGGTCCTTCTACAAAAATATCTGGATATCAAGATACCTTCAAGATCTCTACACCAGGTAGGGTGTATTCTCCTAGCAACCGTGATAGTGAAACAACAGGCAGTTCGGTCATCATTCCAACATTGGCCACCACGCAACCAACTTCTAGCCAAACAGAAAACTATTCTAGAATAATTTCGACAACTTCCGTATTGGATATGAAACAAATTTCTTCCAGCGTTCTTGCAGACAAAACCAAATCCATTTCCAATACCGCTTCAGCCCTGACAACCACTAATTCATCTGTGAATACAGGAGAATCTGAAGAAATATTCAATACTAATATTATAGCTTCTGGATTTTCTCACAACAGTCTTTCAAATGAATTGACAACCAGTTTATCAATCACTCCAACATCCGTTTCGACCACGTCTAGAATAAAATCATCTGAACATGCATTAACGTTCACTCCAAACACACAAGATTCTGAGTATTCCTCCAGAATTCTTGAAGACAAAACAATAGAAGGCACAACCACTGAACGGGTATTAGCAACCACCAGTCAAAATGCATCAAAAACAGAATCTATATTTGAAATTATGTCTACCACGTATCCAGCTGTGACAACGACAGGAAATGAATATATGGCGACGTCTTCCAGCTCTAATCTTGATTCTGAATTTTATAGCAGCAGTCTTAAAGATGGAACGAATACAGCCTCTCCGATATCAAGAGTTACCTATTCAGTTTTCTCACCAGCAGAATCTGAGTTTGATGCTACTACAGAAACAGAATTTGAAGCAATTGAATCAACTTCGAATCATATGTTTCCTTCAAGCAGTTTTGAAGAAGAATCATCCATTTCAACTACCATTTCAGACGCCACGACAACCATTTCATCATCACAGTCAGAATCTGAATTTGAAGTAATATCCACCTCTATACCAAATCTCGAATATTCTCCTTTCAAGTTTGACAATGACACAATACCCAGCTCAACTACGACTGAAAAATTACGAGACATTTATTTAACGTCAACCTCAACAGTTTCTGGATTGGAATCAAAGCTTTCTACCGCGTTCCCAGATTATGGAAATTCTTCTAGCACTCCAACAGTGGAAATAAATATCAGCTTAAACGAAATTCCAACATTGGCAGACACCTATTCAGCATTAATTACAAAAAATGTTGGATCTGAAGATAATAACGACACTGAGTTTGGATCTATAACCACAGCTCTGACTCCTGAATTTCAATGGAGTAGTTCTGAAGATGAAACCACAACAATTTCCACCACCTATCCAACCTTATCATCCACATCTTCAACCGTATTTGTAACAGAATCGGAATTTCAAGCAACCACGATCACCGCATTCAGAAACAGCTCCATTAGAATCACCCACACCGTCACCGACAACTCAAAATGAGATTCAATCAATCACAATAGTTTATCCAAAAGCAGCATCGACATTTATAGTAACAACGACTACATTAGACTCAACGTTACTACGGACAACAACTGAAAATGAATTAGCGTCAACTACAATACTTCCAACAGAATCATCAACATTTAGTTCTACAAAAACAACTGTATTAGAATCATCCATACAGCCTACCGCAACTGAGAAGAAATTAGCATCGACTACAATAGCTCCAACAGAAAAATCAACCTTCAGTTCAAGAACATCTACATCAGAATCATCCACTTTGCCTACAACAACGGAGAATGGATTAGCATCAACTACAATAGTTCCAAAAGAATCATCAGCATTTAGTTCTACAAAAACAAATGTATCAGAAAAACCCATACTGCCTGCCGCAACTGAGAAGAAATTAGCATCGACTACAATAGAACCAACAGAATCATCAACCTTCAGTTCATCAGCGGAGAATGAATTAGCATCAACGAAAATAGTTGCAACAGAATCACCAGCCTTTAGTTCAGCAACAGATACATCAAAGTCATCCATACTGCCACCAACAACTGAAAATGAATCACCATCAACGACAATAGTTCCAACAGAATCAATAAAATTTTCTTCAACAAAAACAACTGCACTAAAACCATTCACACTGCCTACAACCACTGAGAATCAATTAGCATCAACTACAATAGCTCCAACTGAATCATCAACCATCAGATCGACAGCAATTGCATTTGAATCATCCACTCTGCCTACAACAAATGAAAATGAATTAGCGTCATCTACAACACTTCCAATAGAATCATCAACATTTAGTTCAACAACAACTGCATTAGAATCATCCACTCTGCCTACATCCCTGAGAATGAATTAGCATCGATTACAATAGTTCCAACAGACTCATCAACATTTAGTTCAACAACAACCTCATTAGAATCATCCACTCTGTCTAATACAACCGAAAATGAATTAGAATCGATTACAATTGTTCCAATAGAATCATCAGCATTTAGTTCAACAACAACAGCATTAACAGAATCAGCCGCCCTGCCAACAACAACTGAGAAAGAATCAGCATCGACTACAAGAACTCCAACAAAATCATCAACCTTCATTTCGACAACAACTACAATAGAATCAACCACTCTACTTACGTCTGAAAGTGAATTAACACCAACTACAATAGGCCCAAGAGAATTATCAGCATATAGTTCAACAACAGCTGCATTAGAATCATCTATACATCTTTCAACAACTGAGAATTCATTACAATCAGCATCAATAGTTCCAACGGAAGTATCACAATTTATTTCAACAACAGCTGAATTTGAATCATCCCATCTGTCTTCTGCAGCTGAAAATGAATTATCATCAACTACAATAGTTCCAATGGAAGCACAAACATTTATTTCAACAAAAGCCGAATTAGAATCATCCACTCTGCCTACTACAACTGAGAAAGAATTAACATCAACTACAACCGCTTCAACAGAATCATCAACATTTAGCTCAACAACAACCGCATTAGAATCATCTATACCGCCTACAACAACAAACATTGAATTAACATCAACTACAATAGCCCAAACAGAATCATCAACCTTCCGTTCGACAACAACAACATTAGGTTCATACACACTAAGTGCAACAGATGAGAACGAATTGGCATCAATTACAACCTTTCCATTACAGTCATCAACAATTAGCTCAACAACAACAGAATTAAAAACATCCACTCTGCCTAGCACATTAGAGAATGAATCAACATCGACTACAAGAGGTCCAATAGAATCATCAACATTTAGTTCAACAACTGCACCAGAATCATCTATACCGCCTACAACAGCAGAGAATGAATTAACATCGACTGCAATAGGTCCAACAGAATCATCAACTTTCAGTTCGACAGCAAAAGGTTTAGAATCATCCACTCTGCCCACTACAGATGAGAACGAATTGGCATCAACTACAACCTTTCCATTACAGTCATCAACATTTAGCTCAACAACAATTGCACTAGAAACATCCACTCTGCCTAGCACATTTGAGAATGAATTAACATCGACTACAATAGGTCCAATAGAATCATCATCATTTAGTTTAGCAACAACTGCGCCAGAATCATCTATACCGCCTACAGCAGCAGAGAATGAATTAACATCTACTGCAATAGGTACAACAGAATCATCAACTTTCAGTTCGACAGCAAAAGATTTAGAATCATCCACTCCGCCTACTACAGATGAGAACGAATTGGCATATACTACGACATTTCCTTTACAGTCATCAACAAATAGCGCAACAACAACTGAATTAGAAACGTCCACTCTCCCTAGAACATTAGAGAATGAATCAACTTCGACTACAAGAGGTCCAATAGAATCATCAACATTTAGTTCAACAACTGCACCAGAATCATCTATACCGCCTACAACAACAGAGAATGAGTTTACATCGACTGCAACATGGCCAACAGAATCATCAACCTTCAATTCGACAACAACAGGTTTAGAATCACCCACTCTGCCCACTACAGATGAGAACGAATTGGCATCAACTACAACCTTTCCATTACAGTCATCAACAATTAGCGCAACAACAACAACTGAATTAGAAACATCCACTCTCCCTAGCACATTAGAGAATGAATCAACATCGACTACAAGAGGTCCAATAGAATCATCAACATTTAGCTCAAAAGCAATTGCACTAGAAACATCCACTCTGCCTAGCACATTTGAGAATGAATTAACATCGACTACAATAGGTCCAATAGAATCATCAACATTTAGTTTAGCAACAACTGCGCCAGAATCATCTATACCGCCTACAACAGCAGAGAATGAATTAACATCAAATGCAAAAGCGCCAACAGAATCATCAACCTTCAATTCGATAACAACAGGTTTAGAATCATCCATTCTGCCTACTACAGATGAGAACGAATTGGTATCAACTACAACCTTTCCATTACAGTCATCAACATTTAGCTCAACAACAATTGCACTAGAAACATCCATTCTGCTTAGGACATTTGAGAATGAATTAACATCGACTAGAATTGGTCGAATAGAATCATCAACATTAAGTTCAACAACGACTGCACCAGAATCATCTATACCGCCTACAACAACAGAGAATGAGTTTACATCAACTGCAATATGGCCAACAGAATCATCAACCTTCAATTCGATAACAACAGGTTTAGAATCATCCACTCTGCCCCCTACAGATGAGAACGAATTGGCATCAACTACGACCTTTCCATTACAGTCATCAACAATTAGCGCAACAACAACAACTGAATTAGAAACATCCACTCTCCCTAGCACATTAGAGAATGAATCAACATCGACTACAAGAGGTCCAATAGAATCATCAACATTTAGCTCAAAAGCAATTGCACTAGAAACATCCACTCTGCCTAGCACATTTGAGAATGAATTAACATCGACTACAATTGGTCCAATAGAATCATCAACATTTAGTTCAACAAATGCACCACAATCATCTATACCGCCTACAACAACAGAGAATGAATTAACATCGATTGCAATAGGGCCAACAGAATCATCATCTTTCAGTTCGACAGCAAGAGATTTAGAATCATCCACTCCGCCTACTACAGATGAGAACGAATTGGCATCAACTACGACATTTCCTTTACAGTCATCAACAAATAGCGCAACAACAACTGAATTAGAAACATCCACTCTCCCTAGCTCATTAGAGAATGAATCAACATCGACTACAATTGGTCCAATAGAATCATCAACATTTAGTTCAACAACTGCACCAGAATCATCTATACCGCCTACAACAACAGAGAATGAGTTTACATCGACTGCAATATGGCCAACAGAATCATCAAACTTCAATTTGACAACAACAGGTTTAGAATCATCCACTCTGCCTACTACAGATGAGAACGAATTGGCATCAACTACAACCTCTCCATTACAGTCATCAACAATTAGCTCAACAACAATTGCACTAAAAACATCCACTCTGCCTAGGACATTTGAGAATGAAATAACATCGACTAGAATTGGTCGAATAGAATCATCAACATTAAGTTCAACAACGACTGCACCGGAATCAGCTATACCGCCTACAACAACAGAGAATGAGTTTACATCAACTGCAATATGGCCAACAGAATCATCAACCTTCAATTCGATAACAACAGGTTTAGAATCATCCACTCAGCCTACTACAGATGAGAACGAATTGGCATCAACTACGACCTTTCCATTACAGTCATCAACTATTAGCGCAACAACAACAACTGAATTAGAAACATCCACTCAACTTAGCACATTAGAGAATGAATCAACATCGACTACAAGAGGTCCAATAGAATCATCAACATTTAGTTCAACAACTGCACCAGAATCATCTATACCGCCTACAACAACAGACAATGAGTTTACATCGACTGCAATATGGCCAACAGAATCATCAACCTTCAATTCGACAACAACAGGTTTAGAATCATCCACTCTCCTACAAAAGATGAGAACGAATTGGCATCAACTACGACCTTTCCATTACAGTCATCAACAATTAGCTCAAAAACAACTGCATTAGAGACATTCACTCTGCCTAGCACATTTGAGAATGAATTAACATCGACTACAATAGGTCTAATAGAATCATCAACATTTATTTCAACAACAACTGCAACAGAATCATCTATACCGCCTACAACAACGGAGAATGATTTAACATCGACTGCAATAGGTCCAACAGAATCATCAACCTTCAATTCCACAACAACAGGTTTAGAATCATCCACTCTCCCTACAAAAGATGAGAACGAATTGGCATCAACTACGACCTTTCCATTACAGTCATCAACAATTAGCTCAAAAACAACTGCATTAGAGACATTCACTCTGCCTAGCACATTTGAGAATGAATTAACATCGACTACAATTGGTCCAATAGAATCATCAACATTTAGTTCAACAAATGCACCAGAATCATCTATACCGCCTACAACAACAGAGAATGAATTAACATCGATTGCAATAGGGCCAACAGAATCATCAACTTTCAGTTCGACAGCAAGAGATTTAGAATCATCCACTCCGCCTACTACAGATGAGAACGAATTGGCATCAACTACGACATTTCCTTTACAGTCATCAACAAATAGCGCAACAACAACTGAATTGGAAACATCCACTCTCCCTGGCACATTAGAGAATGAATCAACATCGACTACAATTGGCCCAATAGAATCATCAACATTTAGATCAACAACTGCACCAGAATCATCTATACCGCCTACAACAACAGAGAATGAGTTTACATCGACTGCAATATGGCCAACAGAATCATCAAACTTCAATTTGACAACAACAGGTTTAGAATCATCCACTCTGCCTACTACAGATGAGAACGAATTGGCATCAACTACAACCTCTCCATTACAGTCATCAACAATTAGCTCAACAACAATTGCACTAGAAACATCCACTCTGCTTAGGACATTTGAGAATGAAATAACATCGACTAGAATTGGTCGAATAGAATCATCAACATTAAGTTCAACAACGACTGCACCGGAATCATCTATACCGCCTACAACAACAGAGAATGAGTTTACATCAACTGCAATATGGCCAACAGAATCATCAACCTTCAATTCGATAACAACAGGTTTAGAATCATCCACTCAGCCTACTACAGATGAGAACGAATTGGCATCAACTACGACCTTTCCATTACAGTCATCAACTATTAGCGCAACAACAACAACTGAATTAGAAACATCCACTCAACCTAGCACATTAGAGAATGAATCAACATCGACTACAAGAGGTCCAATAGAATCATCAACATTTAGTTCAACAACTGCACCAGAATCATCTATACCGCCTACAACAACAGACAATGAGTTTACATCGACTGCAATATGGCCAACAGAATCATCAACCTTCAATTCGACAACAACAGGTTTAGAATCATCCACTCTCCCTACAAAAGATGAGAACGAATTGGCATCAACTACGACCTTTCCATTACAGTCATCAACAATTAGCTCAAAAACAACTGCATTAGAGACATTCACTCTGCCTAGCACATTTGAGAATGAATTAACATCGACTACAATTGGTCCAATAGAATCATCAACATTTAGTTCAACAAATGCACCAGAATCATCTATACCGCCTACAACAACGGAGAATGATTTAACATCGACTGCAATAGGTCCAACAGAAACATCAACCTTCAATTCCACAACAACAGGTTTAGAATCATCCACTCTCCCTACAAAAGATGAGAACGAATTGGCATCAACTACGACCTTTCCATTACAGTCATCAACAATTAGCTCAAAAACAACTGCATTAGAGACATTCACTCTGCCTAGCACATTTGAGAATGAATTAACATCGACTACAATTGGTCCAATAGAATCATCAACATTTAGTTCAACAAATGCACCAGAATCATCTATACCGCCTACAACAACAGAGAATGAATTAACATCGATTGCAATAGGGCCAACAGAATCATCAACTTTCAGTTTGACAGCAAGAGATTTAGAATCATCCACTCCGCCTACTACAGATGAGAACGAAATGGCATCAACTACAACCTTTCCATTACAGTCATCAACATTTAGCTCAAAAACAACTGCATTAGAAACATCCACTTTGTCTAGCACATTTGAGAATGAATTAACATCGACTACAATTGGTCCAATAGAATCATCAACATTTAGTTCAACAAATGCACCAGAATCATCTATACCGCCTACAACAACAGAGAATGAATTAACATCTACTGCAATAGGTCCAACAGAATCATCAACTTTCAGTTCGACAGCAAGAGATTTAGAATCATCCACTCCGCCTACTACAGATGAGAACGAATTGGCATCAACTACGACATTTCCTTTACAGTCATCAACAAATAGCGCAACAACAACAACTGAATTAGAAACATCCACTCTCCCTAGCACATTAGAGAATGAATCAACATCGACTACAAGAGGTCCAATAGAATCATCAACATTTAGTTCAACAACTGCACCAGAATCATCTATACCGCCTACAACAACAGAGAATGAGTTTACATCGACTGCAACATGGCCAACAGAATCATCAACCTTCAATTCGACAACAACAGGTTTAGAATCATCCACTCTGCCCACTACAGATGAGAACGAATTGGCATCAACTACAACCTTTCCATTACAGTCATCAACAATTAGCGCAACAACAACAACTGAATTAGAAACATCCACTCTCCCTAGCACATTAGAGAATGAATCAACATCGACTACAAGAGGTCCAATAGAATCATCAACATTTATTTCAGCAACAGCTGCACCAGAATCATCTATACCGCCTAAAACAACAGAGAATGAATTAACATCGACTGCAATAGGTCCAACAGAACCATCAACATTTATTTCAGCAACAGCTGCACCAGAATCATCTATACCGCCTAAAACAACAGAGAAGGAATTAACATCGACTGCAATAGGTCCAACAGAACCATCAACCTTCAATTCGACAACAACAGGTTTAGAATCATCCACTCTCCCTACAAAAGATGAGAACGAATTGGCATCAACTACTATCTTTCCATTACAGTCATCAACATTTAGCTCAAAAACAACTGCATTAGAGACATCCACTCTGCCTAGCACATTTGAGGATGAATTAACATCGGCTTCCATTTGTTCAATAGAATCATCAACATTTAGTTCAACAACAACTGCACCAGAATCATCTATGCCACATACAACAACAGAGAATGAATTAACATCGACTGCAATAGGTTCAACAGAATCATCAACTTTCAGTTCGTCATCAAGAGGTTTGGAATCATCCTCTCTGCCCATTACAGATGAGAACAAATTGGCATCAACTACAACCTCTCCATTACAGTCATCAACATTTAGCTCAACAACAATTGCACTAGAAACATCCACTCTGTTTAGGACATTTGAGAATGAATTAACATCGACTACAATTGTTCCAATAGAATCATCAACATTAAGTTTAGCAACAACTGCGCCAGAATCATCTATACCGCGTACAACAGCAGAGAATGAATTAACATCGACTGCAATAGGGCCAACAGAATCATCAACCTTCAATTCGACAACAACATGTTTAGAATCATCCACTCTGTCTACTACAGATGAGAACGAATTGGCATCAACTACAACCTTTCCATTACAGTCATCAACATTTAGCTCAAAAACAATTGCACTAGAAACATCCACTCTGTTTAGGACATTTGAGAATGAATTAACATCGACTACAATAGGTCCAATAGAATCATCAACATTTAGTTTAGCAACAACTGCGCCAGAATCATCTATACCGCCTACAACAGCAGAGAATGAATTAACATCAAATGCAATAGCGCCAACAGAATCATCAACCTTCAATTCGATAACAACAGGTTTAGAATCATCCATTCTGCCTACTACAGATGAGAACGAATTGGTATCAACTACGACCTCTCCATTACAGTCATCAACAATTAGCTCAACAACAACTGCATTAGAAACATCCACTCTCCCTAGCACATTAGAGAATGAATTAACATCGGCTACAATTGGTCCAATAGAATCATCAGCATTTAGTTCAACAACTGCACCAGAATCATCTATACCGCCTACAACAACAACAGAGAATGAATTAGCATCTATTGCAATAGGTTCAACAGAATCATCAACTTTCAGTTGGTCATCAAGAGGTTTAGAATCATCCTCTCTGCCCATTACAAATGATAACAAATTGACATCAACTACAACCTCTCCATTACAGTCATCAACATTTGGCTCAACAACAATTGCACTAGAAACATCCACTCTGTTTAGGACATTTGAGAATGAATTAACATCTACTACAATTGTTCCAATAGAATCATTAACATTAAGTTTAGCAACAGCTGCACCAGAATCATCTATACCGCGTACAACAGCAGAGAATGAATTAACATCGACTGCAATAGGGCCAACAGAATCATCAACCTTCAATTCGACAACAACAGGTTTAGAATCATCCACTCTGCCTACTACAGATGAGAACGAATTGGCATCAACTACAACCTTTCCATTACAGTCATCAACATTTAGCTCAAAAACAATTGCATTAGAAACATCCACTTTGCCTAGCACATTAGAGAATGAATTAACATCGGCTACAATTGGTCCAATAGAATCATCAACATTTATTTCAACAACAACTGCACCAGAATCATCTATACCGCCTACAACAACAGAGAATGAATTAGCATCGACTGCAATAGGTTCAACAGAATCATCGACTTTCAGTTCGTCATCAAGAGGTTTAGAATCATCCACTCTGCCCATTACAGTTGAGAACAAATTGGCATCAACTACAACCTTTCCATTACAGCCATCAACATTTAGCCCAAAAACAACTGCATTAGAAACATCCACTCAGCCTAGCACATTTGAGAATGAATTAACATCGACTAGAATTGGTCCAATAGAATCATCAACATTTAGTTCAACAACCATTGCACTAGAATCATCTATGCCGCCTAAAACAACTGAGAATGAATTATCAACCAGAATAGTTCCAACAGAATCATCAACCTTCGGTTCAACAACTACCTTAGTATCATCCCCTCTGCCTACTACAACTGACAATGAATTAGCAACGGCTTTATTATTTCCAACAGAACCATCAACATTTAGTTCAACAACAACTGCATTAGAATCATCTATACCGCCTACAACAACAGAAAATGATTTAACATCAACTACAGTAATTCCATCAGGATCATCAACATTTAGCTCAACAGCCACTCCATTGGTATCGAATATACCTCGTACAGCTACTGAAAATGAATTGGCGTCGCCTGGAATAGTTCCTATAGAATCGTCAACATGTACTGCAACATTAGCAAGTAAATCAATATCGACAAGCACTGTTCCGTTTGAATCTTCAACGCTAAATGTAGCACCTTTATCATTGAGAGCATCAGCAGCGACAGCGGAGTCGTTCGAATCATCAACATTGTCTACCGTTCTTGCTGTTACATCAATAATAAAATCCACAGCAGTTTCATCAGAAGAATCAACTCTGCCTACAACTTCATCATTCGCATCAAGTACAATTAGGCCTACTTCGGCCCCATTAGAAGCATCAACTTTTCATATAAAGACTCTACCAATTACATTGACATCAGCTATGATTGATCCAATTAAATCCTCAGCATATTCTGCTAATGCTGCTTTAGATGCATCACAGACATCTCCAGCAATTAAATCAAACTCTTCAGCATTGAGTGCTATGCCTCTGTTTAACATCACACTGCCAACGAACACAGTTTCGTTAGAATCATCAACCTCACCTACAACAGCAACACCTTCTTTCGCAGCCAGTGCATCAAAATCATCAACATTGAATTCAGTAACCAGACCGATAGCTTCAAAAGATTCGTCAACATTTAATCTAACAACATCATATGCATCAACATCAACAGACACATTTCCATTAGAGTCGTCAACAATGACTGTTGAAGATTTGTCAAATGTAGAAACATCTCCTACTGTACAAATAGAATCATCGACATTTTCTTCCACAGTCCTGTCATTTTCACCAACAGCAGCTACCACAGTTTCATTTAAATCTTCAACATCAATTCAAACAACTTCTTTTATTGCATCCACGGCAACTGCAGCAGCTCCTACAACATCATCGAAATTTACTACAACAACACCAGATTCATCATTATCAACAAATACAGTCCCATTAGAATCATCAACATTGCATACAGCAATTATTCCACCAATTTCATCAATATCCACTACCATCAGTTCCATAGTTCCATTGCAATCGTCAATATTGCCCAGAAAGTCTTCCTCAGTTGCATCAACGTCATCTTTGACGACTACAATAGAATCCTCAACATGGAAAGTAAAGCCCTCGTTAGATTCATCGATAGCAACTGAAGACGCTTCGAGTACAAGATCTGCACTTCTGTCGCAAAAGTTCACTACCCAAAGCGCATTAAGAAACACAGCATCATCGGAACAGTTCAGTAACTCGATACACAATAGTCATGCAGCTTTATCGCCTACGTCGATTGCGCCAGTATCTCACAAAAGCTCGGATAAAATTCCTACAACCTTGGCATTTGCTGGTTCGCAAGTTCCAGGAGCATCCGCATTCGCATCAGACAACAGAGAAATCATTTCCTACCTGGATGAAACCAATAGCTCTACAATGACCGTCTTAGAAACATCATCCTCAAAACTGTTATTGGAAGATAACAGCTATTCAGTTGAAACTTCCTCTGTGGAGAATTTGGTTACAACGAAGATGAATGATAACAGCGATTCAGTTGAAACTTTCTCTGTGGAGAATTTGGTTACAACGAAGATGCATGATAACAGCGATCCAGTTGAAACTTCTTCTGTGGAGAATTTGGTTACAACGAAGATGAATGATAACAGCGATTCAGATGAAACTTCCTCTGTGGAGAATTTGGTTACAACGAAGATGAAAGATAACAGCGATCCAGTTGAAACTTCCTCTGTGGAGAATTTGGTTACAACGAAGATGAAAGATAACAGCGATCCAGCTGAAACTTCCTCTGTGGAGAATTTGGTTACAACGAATATGCATGATAACAGCGATCCAGTTGAAACTTCTTCTGTGGAGAATTTGGTTACAACGATGTATGATAACAGCGATCCATTTGAAACTTCTTCTGTGGAGAATTTGGTTACAACGAAGATGCGTGATAACAGCGATCCAGTTGAAACTTCCTCTGTGGAGAATTTGGTTACAACGAAGATGAAAGATAACAGCGATTCAGATGAAACTTCCTCTGTGGAGAATTTGGTTACAACGAAGATGCATGATAACAGCGATCCAGTTGAAACTTCCTCTGTGGAGAATTTGGTTACAACGAAGATGAAAGATAACAGCGATCCAGCTGAAACTTCCTCTGTGGAGAATTTGGTTACAACGAATATGCATGATAACAGCGATCCAGTTGAAACTTCTTCTGTGGAGAATTTGGTTACAACGATGTATGATAACAGCGATCCATTTGAAACTTCTTCTGTGGAGAATTTGGTTACAACGAAGATGCGTGATAACAGCGATCCAGTTGAAACTTCCTCTGTGGAGAATTTGGTTACAACGAAGATGCGTGATAACAGCGATCCAGTTGAAACTTCCTCTGTGGAGAATTTGGTTACAACGAAGATGAAAGATAACAGCGATTCAGTTGAAATTTCCTCTGTGGAGAATTTGGTTTCAACGATGAATGTTAACAGCGATTCAGTTGAAACTTCCTCTGTAGAGAATTTGGTTACAACAAAGATGAATGATAACAGCGATCCAGTTGAAACTTCTTATGTGGAGAATTTGGTTACAACGATGCATGATAACAGCGATTCAGTTGAAACTTTCTCTGTGGAGAATTTGGTTACAACGAAGATGAATGATAACAGCGATCCAGTTGAAACTTCTTCTGTGGAGAATTTGGTTACAACGAAGATGAATGATAACAGCGATCCAGTTGAAACTTCCTCTGTGGAGAATTTGGTTACAACGATGAACGATAACAGTGATTCAGATGAAACTTCTTCTGTGGAGAATTTGGTTTCAACGATGAATGTTAACAGCGATTCAGATGAAACTTCTTCTGTGGAGAATTTGGTTACAACGAAGATGCGTGATAACAGCGATCCAGTTGAAACTTCCTCTGTGGAGAATTTGGTTACAACGAAGATGAAAGATAACAGCGATTCAGTTGAAATTTCCTCTGTGGAGAATTTGGTTTCAACGATGAATGTTAACAGCGATTCAGATGAAACTTCCTCTGTGGAGAATTTGGTTACAACGAAGATGAAAGATAACAGCGATCCATTTGAAACTTCTTCTGTGGAGAATTTGGTTACAACGAAGATGCGTGATAACAGCGATCCAGTTGAAATTTCCTCTGTGGAGAATTTGGTTTCAACGATGAATGTTAACAGCGATTCAGATGAAACTTCCTCTGTGGAGAATTTGGTTACAACAAAGATGAATGATAACAGCGATCCAGTTGAAACTTCTTATGTGGAGAATTTGGTTACAACGATGCATGATAACAGCGATTCAGTTGAAACTTTCTCTGTGGAGAATTTGGTTACAACGAAGATGAATGATAACAGCGATCCAGTTGAAACTTCTTCTGTGGAGAATTTGGTTACAACGAAGATGAATGATAACAGCGATCCAGTTGAAACTTCTTCTGTGGAGAATTTGGTTACAACGAAGATGCGTGATAACAGCGATCCAGTTGAAATTTCCTCTGTGGAGAATTTGGTTTCAACGATGAATGTTAACAGCGATTCAGATGAAACTTCCTCTGTGGAGAATTTGGTTACAACAAAGATGAATGATAACAGCGATCCAGTTGAAACTTCTTATGTGGAGAATTTGGTTACAACGATGCATGATAACAGCGATTCAGTTGAAACTTTCTCTGTGGAGAATTTGGTTACAACGAAGATGAATGATAACAGCGATCCAGTTGAAACTTCCTCTGTGGAGAATTTGGTTACAACGATGAACGATAACAGTGATTCAGATGAAACTTCTTCTGTGGAGAATTTGGTTTCAACGATGAATGTTAACAGCGATTCAGATGAAACTTCTTCTGTGGAGAATTTGGTTACAACGAAGATGCGTGATAACAGCGATCCAGTTGAAACTTCCTCTGTGGAGAATTTGGTTACAACGAAGATGAAAGATAACAGCGATTCAGTTGAAATTTCCTCTGTGGAGAATTTGGTTTCAACGATGAATGTTAACAGCGATTCAGATGAAACTTCCTCTGTGGAGAATTTGGTTACAACGAAGATGAAAGATAACAGCGATCCATTTGAAACTTCTTCTGTGGAGAATTTGGTTACAACGAAGATGCGTGATAACAGCGATCCAGTTGAAACTTCCTCTGTGGAGAATTTGGTTACAACGAAGATGAAAGATAACAGCGATCCAGTTGAAACTTCTTCTGTGGAGAATTTGGTTACAACGAAGATGAATGATAACAGCGATTCTGATGAAACTTCCTCTCTGGGGAATTTAGTTACAACGAAGATGAAAAATAACAGCGATTCAGTTGAAACTTCCTCTGTAGAGAATTTGGTTACAACGAAGATGAATGATAACAGCGATTCTGATGAAACTTCCTCTCTGGGGAATTTAGTTACAACGAAGATGAAAAATAACAGCGATTCAGTTGAAACTTCCTCTGTAGAGAATTTGGTTACACCGAAGATGAAAGATAACAGCGATCCAGTTGAAACTTCCTCTGTGGAGAATTTGGTTACAACGAAGATGAATGATAACAGCGATTCAGTTGAAACTTTCTCTGTGGAGAATTTGGTTACAACGAAGATGAATGATAACAGCGATCCAGTTGAAACTTCTTCTGTGGAGAATTTGGTTACAACGAAGATGAATGATAACAGCGATCCAGTTGAAACTTCCTCTGTGGAGAATTTGGTTACAACGATGAACGATAACAGCGATTCAGATGAAACTTCCTCTGTGGAGAATTTGGTTTCAACGATGAATGTTAACAGCGATTCAGTTGAAACTTTCTCTGTGGAGAATTTGGTTACAACGAAGATGAATGATAACAGCGATCCAGTTGAAACTTCTTCTGTGGAGAATTTGGTTACACCGAAGATGAAAGATAACAGCGATCCAGTTGAAACTTCTTCTGTGGAGAATTTGGTTACAACGAAGATGAATGATAACAGCGATCCAGTTGAAACTTCTTCTGTGGAGAATTTGGTTACAACGATGTATGATAACAGCGATCCATTTGAAACTTCTTCTGTGGAGAATTTGGTTACAACGAAGATGCGTGATAACAGCGATCCAGTTGAAACTTCTTCTGTGGAGAATTTGGTTACAACGAAGATGAAAGATAACAGCGATTCAGTTGAAACTTCCTCTGTGGAGAATTTGGTTTCAACGATGAATGTTAACAGCGATTCAGATGAAACTTCCTCTGTGGAGAATTTGGTTACAACGAAGATGCGTGATAACAGCGATTCAGATGAAACTTCCTCTGTGGAGAATTTGGTTACAACGAAGATGAAAGATAACAGCGATCCATTTGAAACTTCTTCTGTGGAGAATTTGGTTACAACGAAGATGCGTGATAACAGCGATCCAGTTGAAACTTCCTCTGTGGAGAATTTGGTTACAACGAAGATGCGTGATAACAGCGATCCAGTTGAAACTTCCTCTGTGGAGAATTTGGTTACAACGAAGATGAAAGATAACAGCGATTCAGTTGAAACTTCCTCTGTGGAGAATTTGGTTTCAACGATGAATGTTAACAGCGATTCAGATGAAACTTCTTCTGTGGAGAATTTGGTTACAACGAAGATGAATGATAACAGCGATCCAGTTGAAACTTCCTCTGTGGATAATTTGGTTACAACGAAGTTGAAAGATAACAGCGATCCAGTTGAAACTTCCTCTGTGGAGAATTTGGTTACAATAAAGATGAATGATAACAGCGATTCAGTTGCAGGGTGGACAGTAATTGATGGTGCTACGTCTAGTATTAATGATAGAAGCTCCCGGGTTGTAGTCTCCACCGTCAGTGGAGGAATCAAACCCGAATTCAGTGATGCAACTGATACAGACAATTCTGTCGAATATTCTTCTGATGGCGTTGGATTTACATCCGTTGCTAAGGACAATGCCCACTCCGTTGACTTGACAACCGCCAGCCAAGGAGTTGCATCGAAGTTGATGGGCAGTAGTAGTGCTTCTGAATTGTCTACCTTCAGACGTGGATCTACGTCTCGGTTGAAGCATATTAGCACTTCTACTACCGGCACCCTTGTTTCAACCACTTCGAGTTTTGATGTTGAGAAGAGTTCAGTTAGCAACGTAGAGACAACCAGCAAAAAGAATATAAGTACTTCGATTGAAACGTCTATCGTAAGCCACGCGGTACCATCTGGCCAGAACGGTAGTTACATTGCGGCCGAAACGTCTGCCATGAAAGTTGACGTTACGTCGAAGCAAAATAACAATAGTCATGTTCCAATGTCGACCGTTAGCAATTTAGACACATCCATGTTTAAAGAGAGTGGCAGTTCTTTAGAAATGTCTTCTATTAGAAGTGAAGCTACAGCTAATCTGAAAGACAGTAGTGGTAGTAGTAGTAGTAGTAGTAGTAGTAGTAGTAGTAGTAGTAGTAGTAGTAGTAGTAGTAGTAGTAACAGCAGCAGCAGTAGTGGTAGTAGCAGTAGTTCAGTTGAAACGTCTGACGTTCGCGACGTAGTTACACATGATTTGAAAGATATTTATAGTTTGTTCGGAAAGTCTACGGCCAGCCATCCATCATCTGAATCGCTCACCAACAGCGACAGATTTACAACTACATTGACAAATGCCTATAGTGCGGTTGGAGGGTCTACCACCGGCCTTGGATCTGCACCGAACGCTAGGGGTGGCAGTAGTTCTGCTTCAACAACGTCTGCCTCTGGAGATGGGCCATCCTTCGAGCTGACGGATAGTTACAAATCGATTGCGACGTCGTCTATGTTAACGAATGGAGTATCAGCCAAGTCAAGTCGCAGTGATGTATCGTTTGCATCGTCTAATGTCAACGATCCAGTTACGTCCACTTCCAGCAGCAATGAGACTACACCTCGGTTGAAGGACATCATCAACACAGGCAAGACGTCTACGGCCAGCCTCAGGACCGCATCCAAGTCGGTCACGGATGGAACGACAACTGAGATGAGGGAAACTCCAGATGTGCGAAGTCACGGAGTTACAGCCACTGTAGAGAACCGTAACTCTTTTCCACATTCGTCTACCGTTAGTCATAGAGTCACATCCAAGTCGAGGGACACTGACATTTCCTTTGAAGCCTCCACTATCAGTCAAACAGTTACAGTCGAGTTAAAGCGTGCCAGTAGTTCTTCTGAATCGGCTACCATCAGCAACACAGTCGCGTCCATGACTGGGAACAATGGCAGTTCTGCTGATAAGTTTACGGAGTCCATAGATATCGGTGGCATGACGGCAAGTGGCGTAGATAGAGGGACCTTTTCATCCACGTCTCCTGATGTACAGTGGCCCGGTGACAAAGAGCATTCCCCTAACAATAGCGCAACAACTTCTCCATCGGCTGAGGATGCATCTTCGACGACAAAGAACAGCGGCGTCGGCGATCCCTTCCTCACAGAATTTCCTTCAACGTCAGGTGAGACTTTTAATTATTTACGCGTTAGGACACAAACTGCCTTTTAAAATGACGTGATATGCAGGGACGTAGCGACGGGGAGGTGGTATATAGGCAGTGTTTATTCTAGACCTTCTCTGGGGGAGGGGAATTTCTTAATTATTTATTTCTATTCCCTGTCAATACCAACTTTTCATAAAACGTGAACTAAAAGAGCTATGCTAAATTATATTCTGCTTTTTCCATATTATTTGTTTTTGCATAGTATATGCTGACCTGCAAACATTGTCAAGTAAGCACAGATCTTGGAGTTAAAAACCCGTGCTATTTATAATCCATCGAGGTGCGTTTTTTGTTAAATTCGTTGCAGATTACATGGTGACGAATATCACGACCGTTGTGTGGTGCAGATTTCGAATTATCAATCTCGATTTCAACGAATCGTACAGCTATATCGACTCTGAAGAGTACAGACGTTTGAATGGAACAGTTTTTCCTCTGGTATCTCACTGAAGCCATTAAATTTTGGTGTTGCCACTTGTCAAGAGACGATTTATAAACTGTTATTTCTACTGCGCACGTAGACCTATAACTCGATATAACTCGTAATCTAATCAGATCAACAGTTTTAAGTGAGTCAGTGTCTCTAAAAGTCCCACGCTTGGACTTGCATTAAGTAACCTATAGCCATCGATAACTTCCGAGTTTTTCATTGCATTCCATTTCGACTTTTGTGCTGGCGTCGGTGCTGTTTGTTACTTTTAGTGGTGCCTCGTATAGAGCACGCTTCTTTGGTAGTTATGGCTGATGCTTAATAGTACCTATCAGGTATAATAAGGTACAGGTACACTCCATAGGCTCAGCGCCCGTACGGAGAACCGAAGGGTTAGCGCCTTCAGTTTTACATAGCAACGGCTGAATGAGGGCGATTGCAGTGTTTATTCTAGACCTGTTTTTTTTTGGGGGGGGGGATTCCTCAAAGTTTTAAAATCCACCCCAAAAATTGTATATGTTGGCTTGTCCCCCAAACATTTCAAACTCCCCCCAATGTCAAGGTGGCTAGAATAAACAGTGGGCGGTTGCCAGCCTTTCCTCCTATCAGGCACAAATAATAGCTAATTTCCTGACCGATCATCAAATTAAAGAAAATGCCATATAAATCTGTAACACGTGTTACAGTAAATTAGCCTGAAAAATTGAAATACGGAATCTACTAGATCTATAGAAATATGCATTTCTTTAGTGATGAATTTTATGTAATAACTTTTCCCCAAGCTTTTTCCAGCCACGGCACATTATCTAAGAAACCTACAGTGAACGGCAGGCACGTCGGAACGAATTTTCAGCAGGGGGTGCAGATTTTCTCAAGAGAAAAAAGTCGTGACAAGGAAAAAATTCGCCTCTAAAAAAACATTGACAAGCAAAAAGGTCGTCATCTTTCTTTATTCTATTTAAAAATCCTCGCAAGCAAAAACATGTAAAAAACAGCCTTATCTTCCAAGGGGTGCGCTGCACCCCCTGATTTTTTCAGGAGTGAAACTGCACCCCCTACACCCCCACTTCCTACTGGCCTGGTCAACGACACACTGCAGCCGACAAGCAAAAATCCTCGGATGTGATCGATCGTGATCTTCACCTTTTCCCAAACAGCAGTGTTTAATCTAGACCCTGGACTCCGGAGGGGGAACTGACAAAGCCGGGGGGAACTAACAAAGCCGGGGTGGAATTCTGCTAGGGGGCTGCTGTTAGTTGATGCAGTATGCCAAAATTTTCGGGAGGGGAATTTTAAATTTCTTGGGGGAAAAGGGCAATTCCCTCCCCCCGGAAACGGCCTAGATTAAACCCTGCCAAGCAGACAAGCAAACAAGGGTCGTCAACTTATTTACGTTAGCTGTTACATTAGATTCTAGATCCTAAAAAATAGATTCTAGATCAGACTATTAATATTGTATGATATCAGGATTATCTCTTCAAGGAGTTTTTGGAGAATGTCTCATATTAGAGAGATTTCGAAGCCCTCTTGTCTGAAATTCGTTTCAGCTGAATCTAGCCATCAGTCGCGTGTTTGGATATCGATTTCTGGGATTTCTTGCGCCTCTGAACTTTTCCAACGGAAGCGTCATCGTCGACAGTGAATTCGAAATCCTCGGACCTCTCGATCGCGTCCTCCAATTCAACTTCACCCTCAACAAAACGTTTGGAGACGCCCAACCTACGCTGACCATCGATCCACGATACTTCGACATCGGCACAGGTACCGATCTGATACTCGGGAATTAGCGTGGCCTTCTGCGGTACGGATTTCTAGTACCAGTGATTGATACTTAGGGGTAGGCATATTAGAACTAGTGCCATAGAAGTTGCTACTACTCCTATTATTACTACTACTATTACTACTGCTACTGCTACTGCTACTACTACTACTACTACTACTACTACTACTACTACTACTACTACTGCTACTGCTGCTGCTGTTGCTGCTACTACTACTACTTCGACTACGACTACTACGACTACTACTACTACTACTTCTACTACTACTACTACTACTACAACTGACACTACTACTACTACTGCTGCTGCTGTTGTTGTTGATGTTGATGCTTCTGCCGCCGCTGCCGCTACTGCTGATGCTGCTACTACTACTACTACTCTACTACGATTAGCCTACTACAAGCAACAACAACAACTACTAATTATAATAATACTAATGAAATAACGATTATTTTCTAGGAGATCCAAAAGAGAAGCCAAAGACGACAACTGTAGTGACGTCATTGTCGCCGTTTGACTCAACAACTGGTTCAGACCGATTTCCTCAGTTTTTCATTTCAATTTCTTATTAAACTATAATTTTTATTGCTGCTATTTGTCCACTGTGTTATTCATTCAGCGCTTGATTCGACACAAGTTCCGTCACTGTTGAGACTAACTCAAAGAACTTATTTTTAAAATAATTTCTTTACATTAAAATTCTCATTTTGCAGTTCACTCTCTGTCTTGTCATCAATTTTGACCAATTGAATTCAACATTCTTGCCACGGTTTTAAATTCTCCGAGTGGAAAACTCTGGTCAATCGATTTCCTGTCTTTCTCTGTCTGCCTCTCTCTCTCTCTCTCTCTCTCTCTCTCTCTCTCTCTCTCTCTCTCTCTCTCTCTCTCTCTCTCTCTCTCTCTCTCTCTCTCTCTCTCTTACTCTCTGTCTGTCTCCCTTTCTTTTACTCTCTGTCTCTGTCTGTCTGTCTCTCTCTCGCTCTCTCAACGTGCATAAGACGTAATTCAAAATTCGAGTTGTGTTAAACTAATTTTTGTTTCCTCTTTTGATGACGTAGTGTTGATAGCGGTGGTTCTGTCGACGATTCTGTTCGTCGTCACGACGAGCGTCATCGTCGTCGTCATCCTCGTCATACGTCAACGGCGACGCAACCGAGTGGCACGGGAACAGCTGGAGCGTGACCTGCAAGACGACGACGACTGTGCCGTTATAACACAGTGGCCATACCGTCGACGATCGAACATCGTCTGGCAGAACCCCAACGCCTCTCTGTCGTCGTTCGACAGACAGCGATGCTACGTCGACGGCACGGCGACTGTGCTGCCGCCACCTGGCGAATGGCGTGGAACGCAGTGCGCGAGCGTCTCCGTACACGACGAACTGCATCGCCGCCGGTTGGACGCAGACTTCCTGTGGATGGGAACCGATCGAAAGCAGCAGCAGCAGCGACACTCGTCGGTCGCGATCGGTCGAGGGCAGAGACGGGCTGCGCGGGGGCCGTCGAGGACCGTTCGCTCGGAAGCGAGCACGGCGAGCAGCAACAGTATCGACCACACGGAGATCCACCTGAGCAGAAGAAACTTCCTGCTGAGACGCCATCATCCTCCACAGAGATTCGCGGCGCAGGGAAGAGGGGGCAACGCCGCCGCCGCCGCCGACGCCCCGTTTCCCTCGGACCTCGACGTCATCTCGACGGACTTCTTCTGCGCCCGGGTGTCGCCTCTGCCGCCGCCGCCGTCGGCCACCACCGGGACGCCGCCGACGACGCCGATGACCCGGTCGAGGCTGTCCCCGTTTCCACGACGGAAACGGACGCCGTTCTACGGGGGCGAACCGTCGGTGTTCGGCGACCTTCTTTCCAGCATCCACGTCCCGCTGCGCTGGCGGACGGAGCAGCAGCAGCAGCAGCAGCAGCAGCAGCGGGACCCGGGGTTTGACCTCGGCGAGCGCAACGTCACGCCGGACACCGGCGTCAGCATGTCGTCGTCGGCGTCCGGTGAGTCGAGCGACGGCGCCGAGGGGGCGGAAGGAAGAGGGTTGATGATGGGGGCCCCCGTGCGGGGCCCTGCTGTTGCGGAAGGCGCCTGCATCGACGACAGCGCGTTTCTCGAAGACATTCTGCATGATGGCAGCAATCCTCTGACTCATCATCTGAGTGAAACGGTATGATGCCGTATAGCTCTAATAATAATAATGATGATGATGATAATAATAATAATAATAATAATAATAATAATAATAATAATAATAATAATAATAATAATAATAATAATAATAATAATAATAATAAATTAATGATAATAATAAATTCATAATAATAATAATAATGGCAGTAGTAATAGTAATAACGCACTTCTATAGCACCATTTCTCAGTGTTGGAGTTGTGAAATTTGAGCTGTGGGGGGTTGAGGACTGAAATTCAATGAATGACAGAAACTGCATGTACCCGATATGCGATGTTTGGGAGGGTTGCAAAGTTAGTTAGGGGGGGGTCAACTTCCAACCCTCCCGGCAACTACAACCCTGCCATTTCCAGTACCCAAGGGTACCAATCGATGGTACTTCAAATCCATCCGCAAAAGGCCAGGCCATTCCAGAGATCAGTCTCAGGGGGAAAACCACAAGACAGGCCATCCGGCCATCATGGGATTTTTACTGCTAATATTAAGTTATAGTGGCGCAGTCGGGATTCCGGAATAGGGGGCACATCGTTATTTTTGAGTAAAAATGTATCCTTAGAAAGCAAAAACGTCATCAATGAGTTCTTCGCACTTTTGCGTATTCTCTTCGATCATGCTACACCGCCCCAATTTCTAAACGTTTTTGCGCAAATCCCACGAGCAGTCCCATCCAGAATAGAGAGCCTGGCCTCCGTGACGTGCACAGAGCGGTGGGCGCTCGGGATCAAGTCGATGAAAAGGTCGCCGAGTCAATGTTGGCTCCCCCAGGGATATTGTAACACCCCCTAAAACCCCCAGCACACACCCCAATTTGAGACAGACGCCCTCCCAACACCACCCTCTCCCCATCTGAGCCAGGGATGACCATTTTTTGCTTGTCAGACTTTTTCAGCAGGGACCGACCCCCAGAATATAGGCCTAACGACAGCACGCCAGATTGATAATCCTAAAAATATCCCTGTCGTCGCCCCACCACCCCCTCTCTGCACGCTACTGGTCGAATGATCTTGGTAACTTAGGATTTTTCGCACAAAATTTTCGTCAGAGTTCTGTTGAGTGTTTTCTAAAATCTTACACAGACTGTGAACTTGAAGACAGTTGTTGAAGAGCGGAACACACATTAGCAACTGCGATGGACTTTGTGCCAATACAGGGTGGCGCAAAAAAACCCGGACTAGTCACATTTAGGTTTGCATTTAAAATAGTCCGGTTTTTGCGCCACCCTGCATATAAAGCGCTAGAGGTCGACATTGTCGTGAAAGTTTTATTCGTTTTAATTTTTTTAAAAACCTGAACGCATTTATTGTCCGTATTTCTCTCTCAGTTGTTAGTTAAGAGTTGTGTTTGTGTGTTCTTTTTTTCTTTTCTGTCTTTTTTATGTTGTCTGCGTTTGCGAATAAAGTTATATATTATTATAGAGCGCTAACGATCGATATTGTTATGAAAGTTTTTTCGTTTTAGTTTTTTTTAAACCTGAACGCATTTATTGTCCGCATTTCTCTCTCAGAGTCTCTTCATACGTGGAAGTCGTCAAAGAGCCACTTTGGGTGACATTCTCCATCGAGCCAATCCTCCCTACCTCAACGAACTACTGACCTCCTCAGTAGTAAGTTCAACCGCCTGAAACTAGATATCCCATATAAGTCTTTAGTCGCAGCTAAGCTGATCGTGATATACAGCAGAGATGTCCATGAGTTGGGTTAACCCATTGGTTGGGTTGGATTGGGTTGAGTCGGACTTTATCATATTTATGGTGGGTTGGGTTTGGTCAGAAAATAAGTCATGATTTAAGAAATCGCAATGTATTACGGTGGGTTGGGTTGAGTCAAGTAGCCCTATTGTCGGCATGGGTTGGGTTTGCGATTTGATGAGTTGGGTTGGGTTCTAAAAAATGAACCCACGGACATCTCTGATATACAGTAGAACTTCGTTCTAACGTACTTACTGGTCTGAAAAATTTAGTGTGTTATATCTCAGGTACGTTATACTCAGTACGTTCAAACCATCCATTACGGTAGTCAGTCTTTGAAGACGATTTCTTGGCTCCTCGCTTTTTTTCTGAGTAAAATCGATTATAACGCTTTGAATAAATTCAATTTCTGCTTTTACTCTCCTCTGACGTATTGAAATTTATGTCTCAATCTTATGGAAAAGTGCAAAAATGATCATATAGTGAAGCTCACTGACACAATATATATATATATATATATATATATATATATATATATATATGATTGATATTCTGTTTCAGTCACTGAACGATACTCAAGTGTGAGACTGGTTGGAAATACGACACCACCAGAGTATACTACCTTATCTTGTCATAAACGACATGTACCGCGCGGAATTTAACGGGAACAAAGACGAACGGAATGGAGAAGGTCGCAATTCACGTCAAACCGTTAATTATCATGAACGCAATATTGGAAGCTGCATTTCAGGAATCTCTGACAGTATTATACTGTAGATGCGATCCGCCTATAGGTGTTTTGCTTTATTTCAGTCTTACCCTAAAGCAAATAATGAGAGTTTCTCGGAAAGTAAAGAAATCGAATGAATGGGTAGTGGATAAACAGTGTTTTATCCAGGCCTGTTAGTGGGAGATCCCCCCCCCCCCAAAGCTTCAACATCCCTCCAAAATCTCAGCACTAACCAAATTTTGCATTAAACTGTGTCTCTTCCCTCCAGCCAAGTCAATTCCCCCCCAAAGGCCTCAAATCCCCCGCCCCAAGGCCTGGAGTCTGGATAAAACACTGGTGGATAAAGCAGGGGTTCAAAGAACCCTGCTGGAAACAGTTAGAAAAAGAAAGCTGAAATACTGGGTACATATGGTGCGAACAAAACAGGAATGTTTAGAGAAATAAATAGGCCTAACACAAGGCACAATGCCAAGATCACGAAAAAGAGGTAAATCAAGAAAAAAGTGGGAAGACTACGTCAAAGTTGTGATTTCCAGATGATGTCAGAAACATGCTGTTTGGTCTTCAGACCAGTATTTCCTCACAGACCCCAATCCCAGAATGAGTCGACAAATTTTACCAAACGATTAGCCTCTTATACACGAATCGAAGAGCTTCAATGCATAACTAGTGGTTTTAACTAGTGGTTTTCGCACAGGTTAACCTAGCCTACTAAACCACTTAAAATTGCGTTGTTATTAGAGCAGAGAGTTTCATTGTGATTTCCAGATGATGTCAGAAACATGCTGTTTGGTCTTCAGACTGGAAAATGCAAATATCAATATTTCACTTTGAAATTTGAACACCTTGCTAAAATACAGAACTAACCGAGACCATTGTGTTAAAATGTGTTTTGCCCCTCCTGGAAAAATTTCTGTGAGCGCCCATGTACTGGAGTAATTATAGTGGTTTTCGCACAGGTTAACCTAGCCTACTAAACCACTTAAAATTGCGTTGTTATTAGAGCAGAGAGTTTCATTGTGATTTCCAGATGATGTCAGAAACATGCGTTTGGTCTTCAGACCAGTATTTCCTCACAGACCCCAATCCCAGAATGAGTTGACAAATTTTACCAAACGATTAGCCTCTTATACACGAATCGAAGAGCTTCAATGCATAACTTCTGCCTTTTTATTCTGTTTTATTTCCAGATTCTCATAACAAAAACTTAATTCGGAGACTCGTAATAATGTGGAGTCTAGACTGCAGTCATGTCAGCTCTGCCCCACTGCGTTTTAAGAAATCGAACATTAAACCAAACGAAAATTTGCATTCACCATTTAAAATGATACTGGCTTCTGAAGTTAACTGAAACACTGTTTTTGGTTAACTGGTTACTTCAATTCATAACGTTGCTTTAAAACTTTTAACTCACTGCAGTGCCGGTGTCGTATAAAATTATTTCCCCCATAAAGTTATTTCCTGGTCAAGTTTTGATTGGTCGGCAGATAGCCTGTCAATCAAGATTAGAACCGCCCTCCCATAGCAACGACAACTATAATTTTATTTCCTCCTTGGGAATTCTTTGCAGGCAACCAATGGCAATGCTTGAAGCAATTATATGGGTGGAGCCATAAGGCATAACACATACGCAAATCTCATGCATATACACAAGTTCATAAATATTCATTACCTATAGCCACGGCGATTGGCTGCCAATTACAGTCAATCACAGTCGTCCTATCCATCATTTGTTTTTCGAATGCGGTCAATCGCGATTTTGACAAAGTAGTTTCAAGTTTCCATTTGACAAAATAGCTTCAAGTTTACATTTAATGAGATAGAAATTGCAATAATCACTTGGTGTTAAATGTTGTATTACGCTCACTGTTATATTGTTCTGCAGTGGTTTTTTGTTACTCATCCTCGTACTGTACATTCATTGGTTTGTCAATAAACTTCTACGGTGCCACAATCATATCAGTGGTTTACACACAGGTTTGCTTAGCCTCAGAAACCACTTAAAATCACATTATTATTATCATAATGCCCAAGGCTTCAGCCGATGGCGCACAAAACCCAAATTGAACAATTTTGAACAAATTGAACAGGTCAATTATTAACGGTATCTGTAAAAAGTAGAAAATTTGCATTATCCATTGAGGAAAAATATACTTTATGGGCGCCTTAACTGTATATATATATAATTGTTTAGCGATACCAGATCAGTTGGAAAGATTTTAAGGTCTAAACTTTCCTGCCTATCTACACATAACTATATAGTGAGGAAATGAAATTATAGTCGGTTATAAATTTATTTCTAGTCTACAGTCTATCTATACCTGTGTATAGCATTGGTTGGAAATGATAACCTATGGGTAATAAATTTATTTCCTAGGAAATAAAATTATAGCCGGTTATAAATTTATTTCCTAGTCTACGGTCTATCTATACCTGTGTATAGCATTGGTTGGAAATGATATTCTATGGGTAATAAATTTATTTCTAGGAAATAAAATTATAGCCGGTTATAAATTTATTTCTAGTCTATTTGTCTATCTATACCTGTGTATAGCATTGGATGGAAATGATAACCTATGGGTAATAAATTTATTTCCTAGGAAATAAACTTATAGCCGGTTATAAATTTATTTCCTAGGTTATAAATTTATTACCCATGGGATATCATTTCATTTCAAACCAATGCTATATACAGGTATAGATAGATAGAAATAAATTTATAACCAACTATAATTTTTATTTCCTAGAAATAAATTTATTACCCATAGGATATCATTTCCAACCAATGCTATATAAATTATAGATAGATAGGAAATAAATTTATTACAAGGTTATAATTTTATTTCCTAGAAATAAATTTATTACCCATGGGATATCATTTCATTTCAAACCAATGCTATACACAGGTATAGATAGATAGGAAATGAATTTATTACCGGTTATAATTTTATTTCCTAGGAAATAAATTTATTACCCATGGCATATCACTTCATTTTCAACCAATGCTATATACAGGTATAGATAAACAGTAGACTAGGAAATAAATTTATAACCGGTTATAATTTTATTTCCTAGGAAATAAATTTATTACCCATGGGATATTATTTCATTTCCAACCATTGATATAGACAGGTATAGATAGACAGTAGACTAGGAAATAAATTTATAACCGGCTATAATTTTATTTCCTAGGAAATAAATTTATTACCCATAGGATATCATTTCCAACCAATGCTATATACAGGTATAGATTGATAGGAAATAAATTTATTACCGGTTATAATTTTATTTCCTAGGAAATAAATTGATTACCCATGGGATATCATTTCATTTCCAACCAATGCTATATACAGGTATAGATAGACCGTAGACTAGGAAACAAATTTATAACCGGCTATAATGTTATTTCCCTGCCATCAGTAGGCTATATAGTTATGTGTAGATAGGTAGAAAATAAATTTATCATCCATAGGATATGATTTCATTTCCAACCAATGCTATGCACAGGTATAGATAGACAGAAGATAGGAAATAAATTTATTACCGGTTATAATTTTATTTCCCCACCAACAGCAGGCTATATAGTTATATGTAAAAAATAAAGTTATTGCCTGCTACTAACCGTATGCATTAAAGTGATTAAAGCTATTTTTAGATATTATGTTGATAGGCGGAAATAAATTTATACGGAAATAAATTTATACGTATGCCACATAATTTTATTTCCCTAGCAACCGCAGGCTCCGCCCAGGAAATAACTTTATGGCGGAAATAAATTTATACGACACCGGCGCCAGAGTTTTTGCCGCCCTATAGGGCGAACCTGTCACAGTGTGCCCCCCGGCCCATCAGTCTAAAATTTTCCTTAAATTTTTTTAAAGTTTTCGGAAAATGTAGAAAAATGTACAGGTCGGGTGTGAAAAAGTGGTGACGACCTTTTTTGACGACCTTATTTTGTTACTTGTCATTCCCTTCTGGTGATGGTGATGACTTTTTTGCTCTTGCATCAAACGGACCTGAGAACCGCTGATTCAATACATGTATTACTATAGGCGGAATTTTTGTTAATATTTCTATCTTTACGTTACGTATCTTTTATTGCCGCCCTGCAGAAATTTGCCGCCCTAGGCGGTCGCCTAGTTCGTCTAGTGGTTAAACCGGCCCTGACTCACTGGAGACCAACTTTGTCCAAAGTCCCATTTTAAAACCAGCAGCGTTCACCAGAACATAGAAAGAAACCTAGAAAAGAGAGCGCAAATTAATAATTAATTAGCGACATATACAAATCGTCATACGAGTCAGATATACCATTCGAAGCGACAAATTTACTATACGAAGTGACATTACAATACTTGAACTAAGTTTCACTTTTAACCAACAACAACTGCTGTCAACTATGAATACGTAGCGAAGAGTTGGTAAGAAAACTATCAATTTACACGCTCAAGTGTCACAATGCAGTACTCTTTATCACGATAGATTCTCTCCACTTTTAAAATTCTCTCTGAACTTGAAATCATTTGTCTGAGGGGTCGTCCATAAATTACGTAACGCGGTTAGGGAGAGGGGTCCGGCCATTTGTTACTAAGTGTGACGACCGGGAGGAGGTTCCGGAAATGTGACGTAACGCAAAAAAATTTTAAGTGACCGTTTTTGGCTTGTCAGTGTTTTTGAGAGGAAAAAACAAGGATGACCTCTTTGTTTGCTTGTCAGGGTTTATCGAGAGGAAAAGATACAAGGATGTGACCATTTTTTGCTTGTCAAGACTTTTTGGAGGACGAAAATTGGGGGTCGCCCGTTGTTACGTAATATTTTAGGGGGTCTGACGTTTTGTTACGTCGCGTTACGTAGGGGGATGAGGGGGCCAAAAAGTGCCAAAATCGCGTTACGTAATTTATGGACGACCCCTGATACAAACGTCCTAAACCGAACGTCCTAAACCGAACGTCCTAAACCGAACGTCCTAAACCGAACGTCCTAAACTGAACGTCCTAAACCGATGACGCTAAGTCTACTGTCTATTTGAATACAGAAGCAAATTTACACGAAACGCTGCTGTTCTGTTCCATCTACAACCTACAATAATATTAACCTACAGCAGTGGCGGCTCCACCGGGGAGGGGCCAGGGGGGCCCATGCCCCCCTATTGACTGCCTGGCCCCCCCCAGTGGCCCCCCCAGTTGGGACCCTATACAGAATGCTACATACATTAAACAACAAATGGTTGGCTCCCCTGATTCCATCCCCAACGGCCCCCCACTTGCCAAATCCTAGAGCCGCCACTGACCTACAGTAATATTATAATATTATATTAGAGATTTGACTCATGATTGCCCCGCAAGGCTGCATTGCCGACTGTACACGAGCGGCGAAGAGGAGTAGCCAAGGGGCTTGTTAAGTGACCTGGCAGTTTTTATAACGTCTCTGGTTGGCCAAGTGAAAAAAACACTTGGCTAGGAGTTTTCTTTGTTCCCAAGAAACCTGCAAAATATTAGAAGAATCGATTTTAATTTCTGGATCATAATGGAATATATTAAAACAGTTGAAAGCCAGGGATGTTAGTCCTTGGCCTTGGTCCTGGCCTTAAGGAGTCCTTAAGGACAAGTTACAAGTCCTTGGTCCTGGTCCTCGCCTTGATGGTTAAGTCCTTGGTCCTGGCCTTAAGGAGTTCTTAAGACCTTGGTCCTGGTCCTTGCCTTGATGGTTGAGTCCTTGGTCCTGCTCCTGGCTTTAAGGATTGAGTCCTTGGTAGGCCTACTGGTCCTGGGCATAAAGAGTTGAGTCCTTGGTCCTAGTCCTGGTCGTGAGGTTTAAGTCCTTGTTAACGTCCCTGTTGAAAGCTCATTTTGTCGCCTAAAATAATTATTATTTTATTGAAATGATACTGCACACAACAGTTTAGACATATTTTAGAAATGAGCAAAAGTACAGTACAAGGAAAGAGACAAGAAGATGATTAGGACAAACATTCGATCAATTAAAAACCATTAGATGAAGATCTGACCCACCTAAATCAAATGAAAGACTTCATATTAAGAATCGTCGTGATGTAGCGCCTTTTCAAAGGCTTTCTCAACTTCATCGAATGTTACAGGCTGCAAAATAATTAAAAGCATCGAAGGGACGAATGTGATACATCGCATGCTGTAATATCTAGTGATAGCCAGTCTAGAGATATGGCTCGTATTTAGCTGCGTCACTGTACCATTCATCGCGTTAAAACTGCGCTGTCTTCATTTGCATAAACTTGGATGGAAGGGAGGGGGTTCGAGCCCAGATACCTAATAGAAGTTTACGTCCCCTATGGCTTTTTTAAATTGTAGCTTTCATCATATCCCGTGCGTCTGTGAAGCGTCTTAGGAAAATTTAGCTGCAGTTTCTTATGAAATTCTTTCTGAAATTACGATAAGGCCTAATTGTAATGTAACGTAATAACGTAATGATGCAATGTAATAAATGGTTTATATAGCACCTCTATATTACTAAATTACTAACCAGAACCGCTTCCGGCTTTAGAGAGAGAGAGAGAGAGAGAGAGAGAGAGAGAGAGAGAGAGAGAGAGAGAGAAAGAGAGAGAGAGAGAGAGAGAGAGAGAGAGAGAGAGAGAGAGAGAGAGAGAGAGAGAGAGAGAGAGAGGATCCGGTTACCCTGAATGACCGATGTTGGGTGAGAGAGGTACGTTAAAATAATCGCAAAAATAATCAAAAAATATTTTACTATAGCCTAATCCTGACCACAGGGACAAACTTAAAGTAATATGATCAGGAAAGTGCGTATTATTCTCGTTTTGCCATTTGTATGCCTTACAAAAGTAAAATTAGATTTATTTTCTGACTTTAAATAGTATTTTTGGTGAATTTGCCATCTGCTTCACCGTAAAATCGCGCAAAGAATGGAGGGGGAATTGCACTGACAGCCAGTTTGGAGCTGTCAATCATTGAAGGTTGCCATGACGATTCAATTATTTGGCCCTTTGTGACATACCTGTGTCTTGAAGCGCGGCTGCTGGCGACGACTGCCGTGGAATTTAAGGGCGGATTCGCTCCCCACTTTTAATTTCTCGCGAAGAAGTTTGCCTTTCTCGTCTAGGCTGGACCTGTATTTTGTCAAAGAAGAAAAAAAACAGACACGCCACGTTTAACACGCAATGCAAAACGACATCCTATATTTCTCTACCTAGATTTCTCTACAAGAAATAAATGTATCTAGGCGTATTGCTGATGCGCCAACATCAAATAACTCAAACTCCTACCAAAGAACAAATACTTAGAATAACTGTATCGACAACAAAAGTATAAACTCACAATGAGAAAAACTGTACAAATTCATTGCTAAACTCTATCACACACCCATGGATCAATCAATCAATCAATAAGTCAGTCAGTTGATCAATCAATCAATCACTCTTTACTTACACACTCACTCATTCATTCATTCACTCACTCACTCACCCACTCAGTCAGTCAGTCAATAAATCAATCAATCGATAACTCAATCAATCATTCAATCAATTATATTATTCAATAAATCAATCAACCAATTAACCAATCAATATAATCAATATAATCAATCAACTCCTATTGGCTCCACTATCATGATGTCGAATTGGAGCCAAGGGAAACCAGTCCAGCCCCTAAACTGACGAAATTCTTTAAGTGCCTTATTTTGGGACGTTCACCTAGACGAGTCGTTCGTCGTCTTAGTATCAAGTGAAAGGCGGTCATCATCATCATCATCAGCAGCAGCAGCAGCAGCAGTTGCCTTGGTTCTGTCTGAGGATGCTCTGTCCGTAGAGACGCTTCGATTGAAGGACAGCGAGGCCTTGACCTTCGTTCTGGCCTTCGAAGGGGTCGTCCTTGTCCTTGTCCCCTCCGACTGATCTTCTCTTCCAGCGGCTCTCTCTTCCACCAACTGGCGGAAGTTGATCTCCACAAGACGATCGAAGTCGTCGTCGTCGTCGTCATCGTCGTCTGCTTTCTGCTTTTTCGGCCGCGTCTTCGACTCATCGGCTGTCTTAGCGGCTCCTGCGCAGTCTTCGTCTTTCGTCGTTACGTCGTCGTGGGATGGAACGAGTAGTATTCCGTGTTTCGAAGGTTCTTTCTTCTTCTTCTCGACCGCCGAAGAACCGGAAGCGGCAGGACGTGAGTGGATGTGGTCGGCGGTGGATTGACCGGAGCCAGTGGCGGCGGCGCCGATGGCGTTCTGAAACTGACGTCGTTTGGCGCCGATGCCCACGTCACTGATGATGGCGAAACTGGTCAGACGATCGAGAGGTCGGAGTCCCTCCGGAGATCTGTTCTCTTCGCCACCAGCGCACATCTTGGCTCTAAAAAAGCAATAAAAATATTATTACTATTACTACTAATATTATTATTATAATCAGGGTGAGATTTGTGACCTGGAGCAGTGGGGGGGATATGTCGAGCTTGGGGATGTATTTGTTGGGGAAGTGTAGCAGTGGGACTGTGGGAGGATATAGTGGTGGGGATGTAGCAGTAGGGAGGAAGCATTTGGGTAGTGGGGGGAATCTCCCTTCCCCCTACAAATCGCGCCCTGATTATAATAATAGCAATAATAATAGTAATAGTTTCATTGTTTTTAAAATTATTATTAATAGTAATTAATAATTATTATTACTATTGTCTTGTAATTTAGAACGTTTCTTCCTCTAGGCTACGGTTTGGATCTCTGTCAGTGGAATTATGTCAAAGGTCGGAGCAGTGACGGTGGATGCCCGGGGCCAAAGTAAATTTGGATGCTCCCCGCCATCTCAGAGTTAGGTGTTAACGAGCCCAAAAAAGTCTGCCGAGACAATTTGGATGCCCTTATCTGGCGTGGATCCCCGGGCCAAATCGATAATTTTAAGGGTCTTTATGTAAAAATTGTGTTGAGCAAAAAAGGTCGCCGAGTCAATTTGGATGGTCCTCATCTGGTGGATTCCCGGGGACACCGCCCCCCGCCCCTCTGCACGCCACTGGGTCGGAATCATTGGGAGCCGATGAAAAAATGAAGACCCCCAAAAAATTGAAGACCCCTTCCAATTTAGGCAGTAGTTTCGAGAACTCTTTGAAAAAGCCAAATCAAAGATGCTCCTCCAAAGAGATGCTCACAAAACTGATTAATTGTAAATTAATTAATTATTAATTAATTAATTATCCGTAAACCTGAACGAGGCCGCGTTAGCCTTGAGAGCCGAGAAGAACTTCCGTTTCTCGCCTTCACCTTCCGTTTTCTCGACCTCGGTTGATGCTGCAGGGTGACTACGTGAGGATGATTTCTCACCTCCTCCGTCCAATTTTGACAACTGCCCGGCAAACTTGTCACTACGGGAAAGAAAGATTTCAAATTCACTTTAATCTCGTTAAAGAAAATACAGATAATGCTATCTTATTTCTGACATCATCATCATCATCATCATTCGTCATCATCATCATCATCATCATCATCATCACCATCATTATCATCATTCTTCATCATCATCATAGTTGTCGTCGTCGAACTTCTATAGCGCCACTTTAGTAATGTTCTTGACATCATCGATGGTCGCTCCTTGATTTGAATCGTTGTCAAATCAACATGGGCGTCCACGGAAATTTTTCGACGGGGATGCAAAACAGGGTGATGTGTCGAAAGAAACCAGAAATACTTTACAAGATTGTCAAGATCTATTGGACTAATTCTAGATTATTTAGCGCTACAGGAAAGTTGATCGGTTTCTTATATAGATTCATAGTTTAAGTTAGTGCTATATACAGTTACTTTTAAAGTAATTTTGCTAAGTTTCATAACCATATTTCTCCAAAGGGGGGGGGTTCAATTGCACCCCTTGCATCCTTCGGACGCCCATGCAAATCAGCAAAGTCAGTCCGATCTTCCGGATATGCAATAGAGAAGAGATGCATTTTGAGTTTGGATCTAAATGTCATGGGAGACTCATCGGAGTGGACCAATGCAGGGAATAAATTCCAAATTCTAAGCTCAGACGCTGAAAATGCGCGCCTACAAAGAGTAAGTAAGTAAGTAAAATCTCGTGGATTTCTATAGCGCCTTGGGAAGCAGTACAACAGTAGCTGCTTATTCTTAGGCGACCAGCCTCTCTTAAAATAGTAGTAGTGCGAGTGCATACGCGATATCTGCAGAGTTAGACATCCAATGACCTTGTTGAGCGTCTACGCTATATAAATACTATATACTACATTGAGGTAATGATATCTTACTTCTGACAATATACTGTACTAGGCATGTTCTTAAGAAGAGAGAAAGAGGGGGGATTTGATTGAGACATACAAAATACTAACAAAGTGGAAATGCCAAGAGAAAGATTCTTTACAATGAAGCAGTATGATCGAACCAGAGGACACAGCACGAAACTGTTCAAGAAACGGGTTGGGAGACATAAACAGCATTTTTAGTGCAAGAGTGGTGGACAGATGGAATGAACTGGATGAGGGGATAGTAACGGCTACAACTGTAAATGAGTTCAAAATAAACCTCAATAGTTTAGGATATTATATTGGACGGGAACAACAGTGGCTCTCAACTGCACAGGGCCCGGTCCCTACTGAACCACTTTAAACCTTGATTAATATTATATTAACATATTAATAACACTAAAGAATGGTAAAATGTCAGTTCAGTCTGCTCTGTGGGCCCGGGACAGTTCAAATCTGCCGTAAAAAAAAAAAAAAAGGTCGCCAAGAAATATCCAGAACAAATGATGGACACCCGATCTTCTGCCCACCAGCAAGAAATCTGAGGGCTGCCATTGGTTCTCTATTAATCCCTAGACAACAAACCTGGTTTCTTATATTTTATACCCACCAGTGGGCGGAGCAACTGGACCTTGCGTGGTAAACACTGACTACCCTCTACCGTAGTATAAATAATCGAACACACATCAAATCGCTAACTGAACGCCATAGAAAAAGATACACTCTGCGTCAATTTTAATAGCGTATTTCAAGCTAAATGTACAAACTGATTGTTTTCCATTAGGCCTACGTGAATTTTCCTTCTGATATACTAAATAAAATGATTTTGATTTTATACGTTATTCTGATATGAATTCGCCGATGCCATCGCCGAGCGAGACCTCACCCCTGCGCAGATGCTGTCGGCCGAGACGGACAGTTATTATCGACAGCAGCAACGGGCACCGTCTTTTCTTCGGCGGCGGCGTCTCCGTCGTGCGCCGGTGGGACCGATTTCTCGGCAGTCGCTCGGTCGATCTGCCTGCTGAGAAAATCCATCAGCTTCGGATCGACGCTGAGGTCCGACACGTCCACATCACGGGCGTCCGCCAGGTTGAGCTTCCTGACGAGCTTCGGCGACCACTTGGACGGGACCGGTTTCGACTCCGGCGGAACGCACGATGACGGGTGCAGGGCGCTGTCCAGGTGAATCAGCTGCTTGCGGACGATGCAAGGCTTGGCCGGAGGACCCTTCTTTCCCGCCGGGGACGCGGGGCGTTCTAAGGACGACGAGGCAGCAACATCGCCGTCTTCCGGACCTACGGTCGACTGCCGATCGTCTCTGAACCGGACCGAGGATGACGACGACTCCGATCCTCCCTCGTCGAGGTTTGGATTTTTCGCGGATGACGCCGGATTTTCGGATTTCTTGGCGAGAGGATCGACTCCGCTGTATGCCGCGTCGCCGCCGCCGCCGCCGCCGTCGTCGTCAAATAACTTCCATCGAACAGTGCGAAGATTCGCTGGACGCTTCTTCGTCCAGCTTGTCTGCTGACAATTCCACTAATGACGATGCGTCTTCTTGGTCTTGTTCCTGTTCTTCTGGATCTTGTTCTTCGTGTCGTTCTTTGTTATCGCGTCGTTCGGACGAAAGATTGAGGTCTTGCTTCGGAGTTTCGCCAAGAATCGAACATTTTGAAGCATTTCCTTGAAGATCGACGTCGGTCAGAGAATCCGGTTGGTCGTCTGAAGTTGTCGCCTTGAGTTCCAGCAATGAACGCTGATCCGAATCGGTTGTTGTCTTCTTCTGAACAACACGCTGACCTTGCTCTCCTCCACTTTCCTTCATTTCTTCCTCTAGAATCGGATTCAGTGATATGTTGGCAACTGGAGGCGCTACTACCTCAGCGTAAACCACCTCAGATGATGTCGGCTCGCTCTGGATGCTGGATCCGTTGACACCGGTGTAGCAGGAAGAGACACTATCCGGCCGCTCCGTGTCCTGTTCCGGCGGTTGGATTCTGACGTCATCGACGGACGTCTTGGCGGGACAAGTGACGTCAGAAGATCCAGAAGCTTCGATGGGAGAGACTTCGAAACGGTCGGAACTCTTGTTCAGTGGCGAAATGGATGCGTGACTTCCTCCTGCTCTAGTGTCCGGGAAATAGCTTAGAATTTCCGGCTTCTCCGCCTGAAAAGAAAATTCTAAACAGATTAAGACCCAAATGCAATGACGTACACTTGGACGATAAAGTAAAGTGGGAAGGCAGTGGCATAGCCAAGGGGTTGGGGTTGGGGAGTTGGGGGTAAACCCCATTGGCTGTTCGACCAAAAATTTTATTGTGTACGTATCAATAGTTGTATAGTTGTACGCGCTCATATACAGTACCTATATCATTCACTTAATCAAGCAAGATAATAGTTGACGGCCTTTTTTGCTTGTCTGAATTTTTTCTGTTATGTGTTGTAAATTAATGACTGAATCATGATCATGAATTTTTTTCTTGTCAGAATTTTCAGAAGTTGAAAATCATGAGAACCATAACCCCCTTCGAAAAATCCTGGCTACGCCACTGGGAGAAGGAACCCATATATACTCTTCCTTCCTTAAGGAAGCTTCTCAAAAAGTGTGGGTTCAAGTAGTAGAAGTGGTAGTAGAAGTGAAGTAGTAAAAGTAGAAGTGAAGTTTACGCCTATGCCTAAATTACATTCTTGAAACGTTTGCATAAGAATATTGATAGCGAACGTGAACCAAGACTTAGGAAGACTGTAGTGTCTTAAGAATAGTTGATTAAAATCTGAAGAATAAAATTAGCAATAAAAGGTCTCATTCAAATACAGCAAAAAACTCCTTTACTGGAGTAGTCAGGGGTGCATTTTTGAAAGAATTTAGTTACCGTCGTCTTTTTCGAGCGAGAAAACTTTCCCCGCAAACTTTAAAATTGTTAACGTTTATAGGATGACAAGACGCTATGGAAATCGCTGAACGCCAGAGGGCGAATTTGCTAAATTTGTTCCTTTTCAGAGCATTTGCCTATAACAAGAGAGTCCTATAGATAGATCTACAGCAGGTGAATGCACTTGGGTATACGCCGACAGTGGCGTATCCAGGATTTCCGGAAGGGGGGTTTTTGAAAAAAATTTCGTCGATGACCGCCAAGGGGGATTTTCACCCCCAAAATCGCCAAAAATCGCCTAAAAATAAAAATTGCATGGAAATACATCAAAAAATTTTTCCGCCGTCCAAGGAAGGGCTTTAACCCCCAAACCCCCCTCGTGGCTACGCCACTGTACGCCGATGATGAATTTTAGCGAGAAATAACGGTACACGTTCCCTTACTTTAGCGCAAAGAACAGCTCCGATGTTTTCTGCGGCGGCAGAGAGATTGGCAGCAGAGGAAATATCATCTTCTGTATTAAGTCGTTTTATTATTTCCAAACCGTAAACGTTTCCATCAACATTTGCCATTCCCGTGTTTCTCTTCTCAACAGAGACACAAACTCCAAGGCTTCCCTTGTCCTGGAAACGGTCCGCTTTTTTCGTTGCCGAGTGGATCACGCCACCGATATCTTCTGAACGATTTATCCCCGGAGCGCATGAATCGACTTTTACCACGGACTCGACTGTTGTCGATTCAGAAGTCGGATTCTTCTTCCCTCCGGAATATTCCAGTGCAATCGAAGCGTTCGACTTTTTCAACAGCGGGGGACAACGCTCGGCCAATCGATCAACGTACGAAGGCAGCGGATCTTCGCGTTTCGTTGCCCTGTCTAGAGAGGACGACGCCCCGGGAAACGTCCGCGACGGGGTGACAACGACGACGCCCTGCCTGTTGCTAGCAGTCGGTCTGGCGTTAGCTGACGACGGCGCGTCGCCGAACCGCTGCTTCGCCCAACTGACCCGCGAAATCGGATTCGTGCGTCCGATAAATGAAGCGGTCGTCAACGGCTGCGAAAATCTCGACACGGTGCAGAGAAACTGCGACGATGTGCCCTTCAAAACAGCCGCATGGTGTCGCTGTTGTTGTTGTTGTTGCTGCTGCTGCTGTTGTTGTTGTTGATCCGCATCGGAAATTCCTGCGGAAGCGATCTTCGGAAGCGTCGCTGTTCTTGTTGCGTGTTCTTGACTTCCGGTTGTTGCTGCTGCTGTTGTTATTGCGGGGGTGGTGGCTGTTTCTTCTTTTACCGCGCTTCCTCCGTCGTTTGAGGATTTTGCGGTCGACTGCACGAGATGAAGAGTACAGGCCAGTGGCTGCTGGAATCTACCTGTTGTCGTTGGTCTCTTCTCCTCGATTCTACGCGAATTTTCGCTTGGAAGAGACTCGATTTTGCCCGAAGAAGACGACTCCGGCTGTGCTTTGTTTCTATCTACGAAAACCGTTCCCATTATGAATCTGTTGGTGGCCGGGTTGGATTCCCTTTCGAATAGATTCTTCCTCCTAGAAACCTTCATCGCAGCCGGCGTCACGGTGACGACATTAGCAAGTCTATTTCTCGCGAGCTCTAATTCCGAACTGCGTTGTTTCACGTTTCCTTCTAGAGTTTCACTCTTTGCGACTCGTTTAACGACATCGCTATCGAAAGTGAACTCGACTGCCGTCTGCTTGCCGCCGTCTTTTGGCGCCGATGCCTCGTTCTGATGCAGACGTTCTCTGATACCGTTGTCTTTCACGCCTGCAGGAGGCGCCGATCCAGGTAAGACGTTCAACTGCACGATCAACTCCCGCTGCGCCGATCGAGACGGCTCGTTTCCGTCCGAACGAGGCAGCCTCGCTCTCGTCCGACGCTGAACGGGGCCTGCGATGATTTCCGACTGCCGAGCAGCAGTCTTCGTTTCTATCGGCTGTTCAAGACTAAAAGAAGCGATGACTGAGAGGTGATTGGCTGCATCTTTGGTCTGGCATTTCGGGTGGAGTGATGGCATCTCTCCCTTTTCCTCTCTCTTCTCCTCCTCCTCCTCCTCCTTTGCCTCTGGAAGAGCTGGTTTGAAGCAGTGTGCGCGGTGGGCCGACGTCTGACCGGAAGTCAAGATGTGGATGGTCTTCGGGACTTCCGGCGGAACGTCTTCCTGGTGGACCTTGAGGCAGATGCTCTCGTAGGAGACGGCCTTGCTCTGAGCCTGTATCGGCGTCGTTGCCACAGTTGTTGTTGTTTGTTGTCCTGTTGTTGTCGTCGTTGTCGTTGCCGTTGTCTCCGCTAGATGTCGTACGCGCGGAGCACTGGATCAGGCCTATGGGGCGCCGTACTCTTCGTCGCCGGAACCTCAAAAAACATCGATTCCTTCTGGTCATCCTGTCTCTGTTTCAGAGTCAGTTGGGCACTCCCGGTGAATGAGCCCACTCCCCCGGCGGCGACTCGCTCGTCCTCCCCTCCTCCTCCTCCTCCTCCTCCTCCTCCTCTCACCGTCGTCAACGACTGTCCGCCGTCCGCAGCCGCAGCATCCGTCCGGTAGCTGCTGCATCCGTGCGCTCCGCTGATCACGACGTCTCTCGCAGCAGCTGCGACCGTTCGAGAAGAGTCTTTCGGTGTCGCCGCCGTGTCAGGACCATCCTTCGTACGACTCTCCGCGGTGACGTTATTTCCCGGTTGGTTAACAGGAGATAGAAACACGTCGTCCTGTGATCCGAACGACAGGCGCTCTAAGCTGGAACCGGTGTCTTTCTTTATCTCTTCATCGGGAGGAACAGTTGAACTATTTTCCGGTTGACGGACCGGGCAGCAGCGATTCACGGCCTGGGTTCGCCCACTGGCGGGGCCTTCAGGAGAGCTGCATGACCGACAATGACGCTGAAATTAAAAAGACGGAAATTACCCTAGATGGTTAAAGTTAAAGATGGGCCAGTGGCGTGCACAGAATGGTGGGCGCCCGGCAGAGATGTAGCAAGTACACAATGCTTCAAGTACAAGTACAAGTACAAGTACCTGGCCTCCGAGTACAAGTACAAGTACAAGTACTTGCATTCCAAAAACTCCGAGTACAAGTACAAGTACAAGTACCTGGCCTCCGAGTACAAGTACAAGTACAAGTACAAGTACCTGGCCTCCGAGTACAAGTACAAGTACAAGTACCTGGCCTCCGAGTACAAGTACAAGTACCTGGCCTCCAAGTACTAGTACAACATTTTTGACATTGACATTTTTTCCGCTGACATTTTGTCCCCAAGACATTTTCTACATGACATTTTGTCCGTGACATTTTGTCCTCAGACAGTTTGTCCGGCCACGAATAAAATTGACACTATTAGCATCTAAATATCATCACAGTTGCACTAAAAAATAGAGATGATAGTCTTGCATCGGTCATATTAACCCTATGCGGTCTCGCGATCAAGCCAGCTTGGCTAAATACGCGTTTAATTGGTGCGCCAGAAGCAGGCACACTAAGGTCTCTAATTAATGGCTGCAGTACACAGCCTGCTGAACTCCTTTCTATTAACCTCACTGTTCCAAAATACGATGGTATCAGTGGCTTCATCATAAATATCGTTGAGTTCCAGGTACTTGGCCATCTGTGAGGATGTGCTTGTCATTAGCCTAAAGGAACAGCATTACTGGTACCATTGAAGTACATATAGCCAGAGATGTAGCAAGTACACAATGCTTCAAGTACAAGTACAAGTACAAGTACCTGGCCTCCGAGTACAAGTACAAGTGCAAGTACTTGCATTCCTAAAACTCCGAGTACAAGTACAAGTACAAGTACCTGGCCTCCGAGTACAAGTACAAGTACAAGTACTAAAAATTTGTACTCGAGTACAACTCGAGTACAAGTACAAGTACCAAGTACTACATCTCTGGCGCCCGGGGCCAAGTCGATAAAAGAGGTCGCCGAGTCAATTTTGTCGGCCCCATCTGGTCGGCGTCCGGGACCACCGCCCCATCGCCCCATCGCCCCCTCTGCACGGTACTGAGTTTGGCACAATTTTTTAAACGAAAAATGCAGTCATTGGCGTAACCACGGGGGCACGTTAGGCGCTAGTTATTGTGGCCCCTATTCTAAAATCCTCACTACGCCACTGCAGAGATGTCCATAGGTCCATTTTCCAGAACCCAGCCCAACCCATCAAATCTCCAACCCATGGAGGCAATAGGGCTACTTGACCCAACCCAACTCAACCCAACCCGCGTAATACATTGCAATTTCTTAAACTACGACATTTTCTAACCCAACCCACCATAAATATGGTAAAGCCTGACCAAGTCCAACCCAACTCAACCCAACTCATGGACATCTCCGCGCCATTGAATATATGAGGGGCCGTCCATAAATGACGTCACGCACTTCGGGGAGGGGGTTCAAACATCTGTGACGATGTGTGACGACGGGGGAGGGGTCTCCAGAAATGTGACGTCACATAATACTAAATATTTTTATTAATACTGCAATGCCATGTTACCGCAAAATTGAACGTATTTGACGTATTATACTTCATTTTTAAAAAGAATTTGAAAAGTTTCCGAATATTGTTTCAACTATAATAATTATAATGAATATATTCAAACGAAACATTAATTTTGACATTGGAAAGACGACAAGATGACGGGTGGGAGTTGGGGGGGGGGGGGTTAACGCGTTGTGACGTCATATTTGAGGGGTCTGACTTTTGTGAAGACGTGTGACGAAGGGGTGGGGGTAAAAAAACTGCCAAAATCGCGTGACGTCTTTTATGGATGGCCCCTAACAGCAAACGAGATTTAATTGTGCGAATTCAAGCTGCGACAACCGGAAAAGAGACTTAGTCGTGATGATGATGATGATGATGATGATGACGACGAGGGTCCAGTGGCGGCTTTAGGGTTTGGCAAGTGGGGGGCGTTGGGGTGGCAACTTCTAATCATGGAGGCCAACCATTTGTTGTTAGGTATGTAGTATTAAGTATACGGTCCCCTACAGGGGAATACTGCCATACTGGTGGGCCAGGCACTCAGTAGGGGGCACGGCCCCCCACCCCGGCCCACCCTGTGGAGCCGCCACTGCGAGGACGATGATGATGATGACGATGATGATGATGATGATGATGATGATGATGATGATGATGATGATGATGATGATGATGATAGGCACTCAGTTACCCACCAATTGTTCGAATGAAGGTGAGTGCATTGCGGTGGGAGAGGACTCGCTGACGAGCGGAAGACTGGCGGAGGACAGCCTCGAATGTGAATCGTGAAATTCCTCCTCCGATTCTTCCTCCTCTTCTACTTTCCGAAAGTCTTTGCCGACCAGCGACGACGACTGAGGATTAACAGCAGTCACTGATGCGTCGTTGTCGTGGTTGTTGTTGTTGTTGTTGTTGTTACTCTTATCGGCGTCGTCGTTGTCAACCGAGGAAGCGGTTTGCTTCCCTGTGGCAGTTGAGGCGATGTTTGGAACGTCGACGCTGACAACTACGGCGTCACTAGATCCTCTTCTGTGACCTCGAAGCGTTGTCCTTGGCTTTAGATCGGTTGCGTCTTGTGATGTCTTTCCATCGTCGATTCGGCCGTGAAATAACCTGGTGACCACCGTTGTCTGCTGTGCAGGGTCTTCGCCAAGACCCTTTTGCTCCGGCGATAAGACTACGACGCCGCCCTTATACTCCTCCTCCTCCTCCTCAACGTGTCCGTCGTCTCTTTGAAACCGACAGCTATACATGCACAGAAGCAGAATCAACATCCAACCAGAATTTCAATAATATGCCCGAGTCAACGATATCTCTCTCTTTCTCGCTCCCCGTCTCTCTTTCCCTGTCACTGTCTGTCTCTGTTTGATTTGTCTGTCTGTCTGTCTCTCTCTCTCTGTCTCTCTGTCTGTCTGTCTCTCTGACTCTGTCGGTTGTCTATCTGTCTCTCTGCCTCTGTCTGCTTGGCTCTCTCTCCCTCTCTCCCTCTCTCTCCTCTCCTCTCCTCTCCCCTCTCCTCTCCCTCCCTCTCCCTCTCCTCTCCCTCCTCTCCCTCTCCCTCTCCCTCTCTCTCCTCCCTCTCTCTCTCTCTCTCTCTCTCTCTCTCTCTCTCTCTCTCTCTCTCTCTCTCTCTCTCTCTCTCTCTCTCTCTCTCTCTAACTCTATGTCCTCTCTCGGTCTCTCTCTTTATCTCTCGGTCTCTCTCTATCTCTGTCCGTCTGTTTCAGTCTGTTCTGTCTGTCTCTGTCATTCTGTCTCTCTATGTCTCTGTCTGTATCTGTGTCTCTCTGTCTCTGTCTCTGTCTCTCTCAGTCTATCTCTTTCTCTGTCTGTCTGTCTGTCTCTATCGGGATGTCTCTCTATGTCAGTCTGTCTATATGTCTGTCTATATGTCTGTCTATCTGCCTCTGCCTCTGTCTGTCTGTATGTATGTATGTCTGTCTGTCTGTCTGTCTGTCTGTCTCTCTCTCTCTCTCTCTCTCTCTCTCTCTCTCAGAACGAACGGAGACCCAATTGTCTGTCTTTCGATAGAGACGCATGAAAACGTCCATCGCCACTAAGCCTACGCAGTCGGACGATGGAGAGAGAGAGAGAGAGAGAGAGAGAGAGAGAGCGGAGCTTGTGGCGAGTGGGGCTGCGTAATGACCCTCCGGGAGTCGGTTGTGGGTGACTGTTATGATCTAGACAACACAGTTCAACCTCTCGGATAATCGCTTCATAATGATCCCTCTGCGACGAGATTCAATATGCGAAGGGCGCGTATCAGAGGCTAAATCCCCCGCGTCCTTTTAGATTTACAACCTTTATTATTCAGCTCTTTATTCTATTGATTATCAACAATTACTTGTAAGTGCTGTAAAATGTATCAAAAATATATCTATCTATCTATCTATGACCAGAGGCGTAGGAGGCGTAGCCAGGAATTTGATTTGGGGTAGAAATATTTAGGGGGTAGACATCTTCACTATAAACCACATAAACCACATATAACCACAATAAACCACATAAACAACTTTCAGGTAGAGTGGTAGACTGATTGGGGGTATATATATACAGATATACCCCACCCCGTCGCTACGCCCCTGTCTATAACGGACTCCGCCGGCGCGTTAAAATTTCCTCTAAATCGACTCTGCTGTGACGGATTCTGAATAAAACGAACAATACCTGCGAACCTCTGAAGCTGGTTGTGACGATGCTGTATTGCTTATAGCTACCTTTACTAACAGACACTACATAGCTTACTCTTAATCGTTCCGAAACATGCGTCATTATTAAATTACCGCTCTTGAGTTGTTCTTAAATATTATAAATATCGTCTGTATTAAGCTGACTATAGGCTATATAGCTAACGTCTGACTAAGTATCTCCGTTGACCTATAAAGAAAATCGAACGCCAAGTGGATCCTTCCTAAATACTGCGCAAAGCACCAAACACCGTGAACAATAATTATTATTTATTATCATCATCATCATCATCATCATCATCACACGAGCATGAATAATGGACTATACGATGTGCAATAGCAAAGAGCCCGATGAAGCACCTAATTGCGTACCTACCGACGTAGCCTACAGACAATGGCCTTCTCGAAACTATGCAGTCAGCATCACGGCTATCAAAACCAACGTTCCAAACGCCTGGCCAGCAGCAGCAGCAGCAGCTGCAGTAGCAACAGTAGCATCAGCTCCTGCCACTCGTACCTGCGATTCGTACTTTGGTTAACCAGTGTAAATGTACTTTAGGCAGAATGCATGCGCTAAACGCTCGGAGAGAATGCACTAAGAGTTGAGGTAAATATAATAGGTTCAGGGGCGTAGCGATGGGGGGCGGGTAGCGTAGCGACGGGGGCGGGTATATCGGTATATATATATATACCACCGCCGCCCCCCAAAAATCAGACTACCTTAAAAATTTTAATGTGTTTTTGTAAGATTTTCAAAGTTTTTAAAGATTTCAACCCACCCCCACCCCCGAAATCACATATACCCTAAATCAAATTTCTGGCTACGCCCCTGAATAGGCTCATTTAATAGTGGGAGATGTAGCTACAGCTGTACGTTTATTGCACGCTGCGAGATGTACAGTAGGCTGGGATGCATGTAGCTATGCATGCATGATGCAGGCTGTGGTGTGTAGTCCCGTCTTGGCTGAAGCGTATTTGGCAACAGCTGCCCGGGATGTAAGTAGGCTACTAAGCGGCCCACGGTTGACTCAACTCTCAAGTACTGCGCTCAATTCTGAATTTCTGATACAGTAATAAACCGTTCACGGGGAAGGAAAGATCGCGCCTTTGAAGCTCTGACGAGCGTGAAACTACTCACTACCAGTGGCGTAGCAATATGCTCAGGGGCCCTTGACGAAAAACAGGCAGAGGGCCCTTTCCAGAGACGATCAGAGGCGTCATTTGGGGTTGGAGGCCACGGCCCCAAAGAAAATGAAAATATTAATTTATAATGTATTAATGTGCAAAAAATGCAAAAATTGCCAAAAAATAAAAAAATTGCCAATTTTCCAACAATGGCCCTAAAATTTGCCAAAATTTCTCAAAATTTGCCAAAAAATTGCAAAAAATACCTCAAATTTGTCAAAATTTGCCCAAAATTTGCCAAAATTTGTGAAAAATTTGCAAAAAAAAATTTGTTCGCCCCTCCAAGAAAAGAGTGAAATGACGCCACTGCTCACTATCCAGTGGCGTAGCAATATGCTCGGGGGTCCTTGGCGAAAAACAGGCAGGGGCCTTTCCAGAGACGATCTGACAAGTTTGCGAAAATGTTGACCTTTTTTGCTTGCCGGTCTTTCGATCTGACAACTTTACAACTTTGCGGGGAAAAATTTTTTGGCTCGGGTCGGGGGCCCTTTGCAGGTCGGGGCCTCTTGGCATTTGGTCAGGTTGTCCATATGGCTGCTACGCCTTTGCTCACTAATTCCATAAAAGCGAAGTGTTCCATCTTCTAAGCATTGTACAAACTTCACTTTTCTATCGGTCGGTCTTTCTCTCAAGAACGGAATTGATTCGAGCAGATTTCGTAAATGCATTGGCAGGGATTTATCTACACCCCCGATTTTTGACAGACACCCCCTGCCCCAACACCCCATGCCAGGGGTGGTGTTGGCTATCACCCAAACGGACATATGTTAAAAGTATAGTATGAAGCTGCTGTGAAGGACAGTGGTGTTATGATGCAGCTGTTTCGTACTGCGTATTAGGCCTACAGTATATGTTCAAATCAGAAATTTCAGTTTGCAGATCATGCAAACCCACTTAAATCGCATTATTATTATTATTATTATTATTATTATTATTATACGAAAAACTAGCCGTATAAGACTCAACACTGGACAGTGACACACACCCCGCAATTTTGGGACCAGCCTGTTGTTGTTGTTGTTTTGTTGACATGCTGCTGCTTAGGCTGTTTTTGTTCAAACGATTGATCGAAAGGAAGGACGAATGAAAGAAACAAAGGAAGGAGTTAGCAAAAATCCAATTTAATTCATTTGATCTCAGACCATCAGTGACTCACTGAATTTCTGCGATAAGAGACATACATACATACATCCTGTCTTGTACTGTGTACATACTAGTACTTATAAGAGTACGTGTCTCCTAACAAAGTGACAGTAGGCATACGTTGAAAAAATTTGTAATTTTTTTACATTTTGGGCGAAGACTAATGCGATCTTTTTGTTTTCAATTTATCCACTTTAGTGTTATACATTATGTCTAATGTTCTGCAAATCTCAGTGGAAATGTTAAAAATAAACATAAGCCAATTCTCATATGATGTTGAGAAAAAAGATTGCAAAATCAAAAAGACGTAGTAAATTGTATTGTGCAACAGACCTTGTCACGTTGAACTAAAAACAAACTTGAGGACATTATAGCAAAGAACGAGGTTACACATTCAAGACCACAATGTGAATGACTGTTGAACTATAAGGCTATAAGGCTATATATTGGCTATTAGGTTTATTTTATTATTATTTTTATTATTTAGTTTTGTTCAGTTGATTGTTTTGTTATTATTAGTTGTGTTTTCCTTTATTTTATTATTATTACTACTGGTTGTGTTGTACTTTTTTTGTTGTGCTGTTGTAAATGAATAAATGAATAAAGATGATTATAAAACAAAGGGCTGTCCATTAATTATTTGATCAAAAGTGACTCACTTTTCTGCGATAAGGCAATTTTGACATACATGTCAACAACTGTCAACCTTCTTGTAGTGACCCCTATAATTATGTCAAAAAGTGACAGTAGGCTTCGACACCCCTCCTCCTCCCCAACTAAGATCAGTGACGGGTCTTCCTAAATGTTTAGAAGGTTATTATTTTTGCGACGATGAGACCTGTTTCCCTTTCTTTTGTTCATCTTATATCATAATGTGGTGATGATGACAACTGTTTTCAGTGACCCCAATAAAATGAAAAAAATAATTTATAATGTCTTAATGTTTAAAATATCGACATGAACATTGCCAAAAATTTATAAAAACCTTGCCAATTTGCCAAAAAAATTTATAATGTATTAATGTGCAAAATATCGCAAAAATTGCCAAAAATTTATAAAAATTGCCAATTTGCCAAAATTTGCAAAAGTTGCCAAAAATTTTCCTAAATTTGCCAAAAATTTGGCAAAAAAATTATCTGGCCCCCAAGAAAAGTGTGAAATGACGCTACTGATTCAAACCGCAAGTAAATGCCTTAAATCAGGGTTTCCCACCAGAGCCGTAGCTACGGGGTCAGGGGGAGCAAGCCGACCGGGGCGCCGACCGGTGGAGGGCGCATTTTAGAGGTGAACAAAATTAATTAAAAATAGCTCTGCGGAATAAAAGGGGAAAAGGTCGTCAGCCCGAAATATGGATAAGTAAAGTGTGTGACGACTAAAATAAGGTCGTCACCGAAATTTATGGGCGCAAAATATGACCGTTCCGAAATTTAGGGGCTCAAAATATGAATCTTGCCCCGGGCGCCGAAAACCCCTAGCTACGGCTCTGTTTCCCATAGGCCTACTTTGGAACCGTGGCCCATTTCGACGGTTTTTTAACGTGCCGCGACCCTAGTCGTGGCATGTAATATCAAAGCCTGCATTAGTCCATCTGGCGAACGTCAGTTGAAAATAATCTTCTGAGTTTTGAATAAATGGCAAAACAAAAGCTCTCTGATTCAATTCGAATGAAAATATGGTCAATATTATTAGGCAAAATTATTCATATTTTGTCTAATAAGACAAAAAATAGAAATAAATATTGAAATTTCGTAAAATTATCTTTTTAAAACTTTGCCAGTAACATACCTTTGTTACGCGTCATAAAAATCCTATGAGTATTGCAAAATCGCTTAACCGCTAGGTCAATCAAATATCGGTGGAAAGATTACCTATTGTTATAGGAGTTTCAGAGCAAAATGGTCTGAATGCGCTTTTCTTGCGTTATTACGAAATAGGGTTAATTTTTAGAAGTAGGCCTTATATAGGCCAGGGTTTCCAAAACTTTTGGAAATGTGCGATTCACTTCAGCGGATTTTTTACATTCCCCGACCCTGCAAACTTATTGTCAACTAAAATTGGATAAAACAATAATCATTTTAATATAAGCTGTGTACGAAGGATTGTAGGCGTATAAATTTCTTAAAACCTAAGTCTACTTGCAACTTTCAAGGCTTGTGACATTGTGGTATTGGTTAGAAAATGCCACTCTGGAATCTAATTTGCCGCACCCCGCGACCCTCTAGACTGAGCCCTGCGACCCACTTTTGAGTCGCGACCCACAGTTTTGGAAGCACTGCCTTAAATAGCAAATCCTTAAAGCAGCAGTTTCCTAAAATAACTTCGAGGACATTTTAAAATAAGTTTTCATTTACGTATTACTTGATAAGTTAAGTCAAATATGACCAAAGGAGGCAATGGACTTTGTAAAGATCTTCAGATATAGGCATATATATATATATATATATATATATATATAATGCCCTCGGTACTTAGTTCCCGAAGGTCTTATGAAAAAAAATTGTCCGGAAACAAAATATATATCTTGTCCGAAGACAATATATATATATATATAATAAATATGTATATATAAGCATAACATTCTGACGAAGGTTTGAGGGTGTGACTGTGAAATATTTCACGAAGTAATTATTTCAGTGAATGATTAACTACGCAAGCGATAAATACTTTCACGTGTAGACGTACTCTAGAACACGTGATCTCGTAACTGAAGCCATCTGTCGACTGCCAGCTTAATCATAAGCAGCTCACGTCATTGATTCTACGACGCACTTATCTGTGGCGTCAATATCCCGTCTTACATGCATCTTATCGGCGCCCAGACCTATCTGGGTATGCGTGGTATCTTTTCGATTTAAGAGCCTACACGGGTCCGCTCTTCTGTTGGGGGGGGCTTCCTACGAAAAATGGATCGATAACTTTGTTTATCGTTGCTGTTATTATTGTTGTTAGTTTGTGACCTCCAATAACGAACATGCCGTTACTATGGAGACAGTTCTGGCTGTTTGTGCGATTCCAAAGGTGGCAGCACCAGCGACTATTACAAACTCAGTTACTTCATATACGCAAATCAGAAAACCTGCGCCCGAAGCCCTCAAATCGATGTTTAGACCTCATAACTTGTTGCACAATGGCCATGTGCAAAGTACAGTGCGTGACTGTACAGTGTACATCTGAACCTATTGTCATCCTCGCCCTGTCTCTCTCACCCTCCATTCGTCCTTAATGAAATGACGCATCTTTCAAGGTTCCTTAGTTGTTGGAAAGATGAGGAGAGGAGAGATACGGCAGAGCCCTGCAGCTACTGTAAGCCTAAAAAACTACAGGCCCACAAGCCATAGGCAGATCTTTCGCAAAACCATAGCGTGCCTACCACGGTTAGACTCGTATAGTTGTGAACGTTTTCAAAGAAACCCATAAACTATATATATATATATATATATATATATAAAATTTAGCTTTAATTACTTAGTATAGACCTCCCATGTATACACCGTACACCGTTTTCTGTATAAGTCTTTCGGGAAATACTGTATGGTGTGGGCCTATCGATAGAATCAAATACACAGGAAGGGAGACAGAGAAATAGAGATATAGAGAGGTAAATACAGAGACACACAGAGACAGAGACAGACAGACAGATAGATAGATAGATTTAAAGAAGATAAATAGAAGAAAGAAGGAACGAAAATCAGCAGACACGGTGGAGAAATTAAACTAATCATTGATGGAGTGGAAATAGAACAGGTAGAATAATTCTGCCATCTTGGAAACCTGTTTGATACAAACGTCGTGTCATAAAGAGATAAGGAGAATTGCCATGGAAACGAAGCCTTTACCCTCCGAAAAGAACTTCAGGAGAAGAAACTTTAACCGAAATCTGAAAAACCGATTGATCAAATAAGAATGAGATATAGAGAGAGATAGAGAGAGAGAGAGAGAGAGAGAGAGAGAGAGAGAGAGAGAGAGAGAGAGTTAGATATGGGTTTTGTGGGTCTTAAACAGAGCGCTGTCTCGTTCTCGACGTACAGTATGACTAATATTATAATTGTTTCTCGTGATTTTGAAACCTAAATATAGAAGGCAAAAATTGAGAGCTACCGCTATAGTTGCTGCGACGCTACTATTACCGGCATACAGTCGAGTGGGGTCAGTTACTGACGATCGAGGAGGAAATATCAGTTTTCTGAACGACGATCAACTTACTTGTAGGCATTCAGGTCATTCATCTACACGATGCCTTGCACTAATGCATGAATAATGCCAGAAGTTAATAGTCATTCACTTTAGCAAGCGGTTCACGCGACCCGTTCCCAGTCATTCATATATACCAATTAGCAAGCGGTTCACGCGACCCGTTCCCAGCACAGACCTGGTCTCAGTTGGCTTAGCGTTGGTTGCCAGCGCCCACTGGCGGCAAAATCACCTACAGGAACTGCCTCGACACCAACCTCCCCACAAAAACGAACATCGTATCGTATTCCCCTCCGCCTTCAAAGACTGCCGTATTGCAAAACCCAGCCCTGTGGAACTCGTGGATTCAGAGAGTCCGTACTCGACAGTCATTTCTGAATGACGTATTATGCTACTCGTAGATAATAATAATAATAATAATAATAATAATAATAAATCCTATTTTATGATTTAATTTTATGATTTAATGACGGGCCTATTTTATGATTTATCCAGTGTTTACCAACAAAGTCCGGTTGCTCCGCCCACTGGTTGGCAGAAACCATAGAAACCATTGTCGTCTATTCATAGACGCCAATGGCAGAAGGAGATTTCTAGCTGGTGGGCATAGATCAGTGACCATAGAGATTGTTCTGGATACTCCTATTACTTGGTCCTTTTGTTTTATTCGTTTGAACGTTTGGACTACACGTCCTGGCAGTGTTATTTCTAGGATTATCAATTTGGGTGGGGGGTGTTGATGGGGGTGTTGGGGTGTAAAACTATCCCTGTCCCTGGCCCCCACGCTACGCCATTGCCTGACTTTAAATTTTAAAAAGATTCTGGTGCAGTCCGAGGGAAGCTACCTGTTTGCACATAATTTTCTCTTATTTACCTGGTCTTTGTCTTATCGTCGACGTCGATGACGTCATCAACGGAAGCTCCTCCCTCTTTCGGTCGTTTTGCCAGCTTCTGCCGTCTGGACGGTCGCTGAATCGAACGCGTTGACCTCGTTGCACCGTTACCGGAGGCGGTAGACGTGGAATTACCGGCCTCCGTCGTTCCCTCTTCTGCGCTCGAGGAAGACGAGGTCGAAGCCGAAGACGACGGAGACGTCGAAGACTTTTTCTTGTTCTTCTTTTTCCGTCGGTGTCTTCTTATGACTGAGACCTTCGGCAGAGGGAGAGGCTCCCCGTAAAGAGACGATCCGGGACGATTGAACGAGTCCTGTCTGTCGACGACACGCTCCGGCGGCTGCGGTTCCGCTTCGGCGAATCCGCGGTTCTGGTCCGATGCGCAAGGACCTGGTGGCATCGCCGCCGGAAGCGGATCGTCGCCTGACTGACGGTACGACCCCTGCTGTCGCAGACTGGCTGTGTTCCACGGAATTTCGCAGAAGAGATTCTTGGTTTCGGGAGGTTGAAGGGAACGATGAAGTTCCTTGAAGTCTGTTCCGGAAGATTTGGAGCGGGACTTGGTTTCGACCGCCTGGCTCGGAGGAAATTCCTGGTGTATTTCGGCCAACGTCTGATCGAGAAGATTGAGGGTGATCGTAAGGACGGCGTCTTTCCTGATTCGATTTTTCGGCTGTTCTGTGATATCTAATGCCAGGTGCTTTAGCGCAATGTCAAACTCACTCTCCATCACCTTCGACTGTTCTTCAAGCAGTCGTTCTTTTATCTGGTCTGCTTGATTCTTACCCGTTGAGATGTCGTTGTCCGCCTTAGGTACCGTTCCCCCGCCTCCATCTGACTGGAATGATTTTACAAGAGATTCCGTGTTTGTCGCCATCGTAGATAATAGGGTCACTGGAGCGACGGGAGTTTTGGCTTCCATCGCAAAAGAGTTCAACATGAAGATCGCCTTCTCCAGATTGTGCATAGCTGAAGCAATGGCCGATGATTCGTGCGACGCCTCGTTGTGTAATAAGTCATTATCTTCCGAGGGAGGTAAGGCGGATGGCACAGAAGACAAAGAGGGCGTTTCAACAGACGGCAACGCTTGCGTCGTTGCGTCGGTTACGTCATTAGCCGTCGTTGTCATTGGCCGTTGGTCTGCGTTTGAAAACGCAATGGGCGTGGCTTCGAATTTATTTAGGTCAACCGACGCAGTCGTGATTGGGTGAACAGAATTTTCCAGCGTCAGTTGACATGGCAGAGAGAAGCCCATTGGTTGCTTGAGTGTCGCGGTTAACAAATTTGAAAAGGCGTCTGCGATTGGGTGCGAGAAAGAAACGTTTGCTAGCGACCCTGTCATTGGTTGCAGGACAAAAGAGGATCTGCCTGCATCGCATGTCTTCTGTGCAAGACTGAGTGATTTCTGGTTCTTATAAAGGTCAGGTTTTGAGTTCCAAGCAGTTGGAATATCATTCGCAATCTCTGTTGGCGATAGCAAATCTTGTGGAGCGTTTCTAAATTTCTTCTCGCTGCTGTCGTTACTGATTGGTTGGATGAGTTGTGAAATGTAAGTTCCTGCGTTTAAACTGTCTGCAGAGGCGGGCGTCTGTCGATTATCGTTCTTATTCTTTAGGATCAAAGGCTGAGGTTGTCTGCACGCGTATTTAGAATCGTTTTTGGCGGAATTCTCTTTACCTATTCCGTCCGAAACGAGACTGTCTAGGCTGCAGGATTTCTGCTGTGATTTGAAAGAACGAGGTTGATCGACATCTGCCGGTCGCATCCAAAATCCATACAAAAGCTGGACAAAGTCGACCGGAGTCTGACTCAGCGAGCTGTCGTCAAATAGATTGAAGTCGGTTTTGGCTATTAAACCTGAATTCCCAAATGGATTGTCGTGGTCCGACGTCTTCGAAGCTGGTTTCAAGCTGTTTGACTGTAGCTGAATCTTTTCAGGTGGTTCCTCCTCCGAAGCTTTCGTCGTCGGTGTCGTTTTCGTGAAGGCGGAGTTAGGACTGGGAACGAGGCGCAGGCCTCGGACCGGCGACCGTTGCGTCGGTTGGTAGTCGCTGGTACGAAAGACGGACGCCGCTGCGGGAACGGGAAAAATCTTCGCGGAAGAAACCGGTTGTTCGCCAGCCTTTATCGAGACGTTTTCCAGTTCGGGACAGTTGTCGTACTCGGCACTGATCCGTCGCGCTGCAGAGTCCAGAGACGCAGGAGCGTCGTGTATACGTGTTATGCTGATCTTCGTGTCTTTGATCTGGACGTGCATGCTGTCGGCGTTCGCTGGGAGAGTGAGGAAGGTGCCGCCATGACTACCCGCCGGGTTCATTGGCTGGCTGCCCTGATTGACTGGATATAGGGAGTAGGGTTTGTTCGTCTTCGAGGTGCTGCTGGATAGGTCTTTTTGTGGAAGCAGGTTCGTTTTCACTGCTGCTGTTACTCTCGCTGTGACGACGATATATAGGTCGAAATCTGTTTTAAAATAATTGTTCAATACAGGAGGACTTCGCTATAACGTACTTATCGGGTCTGCAAAATTGAGTACGTTATACCCGAAGTACGCTATATCAAATACCATCCAATACTGTAGCGCATCATTACAAGACCGTACATCGTTACATTGTGGATTTTACATAGTGGATTTTAACATCGCCACCTTCTAACCTTCATTGACATGTCAGCGGTGTCAAAGCGCTTTTGATTTTGGATTTTAAACCATGCGTACAGCGCTATATAAATTGTCCTGATAATAATAATAATAATAATAATAATAATAATAATAATAATAATAATAATAATAATTGCGGTACGGTTATAACCGAGCATACGCTATAACCGAATTCGTTATAACGAAGTTCTACTGTAGTAGCGACTATGATGATTATTTAAGAAGCTTTAAGTTCCGGATTGCTTCGTCCTATTCGTATTTGAAGAAGATTGAGACTGGTCAATTAAATTTAGAAACACTGAACTGCGATATATATATGCGAAAACTAAGTTACCCAAAAGGAGTTGAATGTTTTTTAAATGAGCCAGTGTTTTATACAGGTCTGTTAGGGGGAGATCCCCCAAGCCTCAACATTCCCCCCTCCAAAAAATCCCAGCACTTACACAAATTTTGCATTGAACTGTGTCTTCTTCTCCAGCCAAGTCAATTCCCCGTCCCACCCCCAGCTCCCACCTCCCAAAGGCTTCAATTTCCCCGCCCCAAAGACCTGGAGTCTGGATAAAACACTGAAATGGGCTATTCAGGAAACCCCACTATAGTCATTATTAGGTATTCACAGCAAATCGGCACTCTGTTTCTGTTTTGTTAATTACTTCCAAATATACCAACCACCAGCAATTTCTGGTTCTGGTTAAATAAGCCAATGGACTTTATTTCCAGACCAGATGTCTGCTTCTGCAAAATAACCTACAAGTCCCTGCTTTCAACGGACCTAGGCATAACTAAATTGGCGACGATGTTGTGTGACATGACATCTTAACGGTGGATAGGCTTCTAGTCTACATACTCAGGGGCGTAGCGACGAGGGGTATATCGGTATATATGCCCCCATTCTCCAAAATCAGACTACCTTAAATTTTTAATGTGTTTTTTTAAGATTTCAAAGTTTTTAATGATGAATACCCCGCCCCAAATCACACTATACCCCCAAATCAAATTCTTGGCTACGCCCCTGATAGGCGTATGGCCTACATATATAGGCCTCCTGATACTCACCCGATTTCTTCCGTCATTCTTCTTTCATTCGCCGTACATAACTTAGTTTTCGTTGTGACCGCTGATCGAAGGACCGAACGATCACGTGACCTCGTAGCCGGATTAGCAACACCGTTGTTGCGATCGCCGCTGGGCAGACGGAAAGTGTAGCAGTCCGCCGCTTGTCGTCTGCGCCGCGGAGGAGACGCGGACGGATGCGGATGGAGGCTGCTGGAAAAGCCGGTCGACCAATGGGGGACGTCGTTCGATTGCGTTCCGGCTCTTCCGACGTTCCTACCGTCGACTGTTAAAAACGCGCACAGAAGAAAATTACTTTGTTAAGATAACAACTCTTGGATTACAAGTATAATATGTTTACGTCAGGGTCGGCAAACACCGGCCCGCGGGCCATATCCGGCCCAAAATTAATTTTTACTTCATTATCTAACTGTTAAATATATAATTTTCAATTTCTAACAGTATTTCATTCTAATAACATTTTGCATTGTTTTTGTATTAGTTATACTTAGTAGTTATTCCTATTTTGGCCTATTATCTTGTCTTGCCTTTAGCCGTCTTCGCTCCGAAGACTGGCTACATTGTGAACTGCCTTCCTCCAAGTGTCACGGTCTTCTGCTGTTCTTGTCGCCTGCTCTATAGTGAGTCCTGTCCATTCTTTTATGTTACCTTCACACTTTTTTCTTGGTCTGCCTCTTTTACAAGTTTTACGTGATCCTGGCATTGTGCCTTGTATTATTTCTTTCTCTGTACAGTCATGCTTTGTTCGCACAATATGTCCCCAGAGGTATTTATTACCCAATATATAATACATAACTGGATTGGACACGTACTAAGAGGAGAATCATTACTCAGAACAGTAATTGAGGAAAGAATATCGGGAAGAAAGACAAAGGGAGGACCAAGGAGAATGCTATTGGACTGGATGCTGAAAACAGATGCACACTGCACAGCGTCACAAGACCTATGCAGAAATCAAAGAAGAAGCAAGACGCAGAGAGGAATGAAAACAATGGAGCCATGAACCTGTCCCAGGACAGAGAACATGTTGTTGTTGTTGTTGTTGATGTTGATGATGATGATGATGATGATGATGATGATGATGATGATGATGATGATGTAATATTCAGGAAAATTAGACGAATTTATAAGGAACTCTTCCAGCGAACCTACTGTAGCGTCTTGCTCTGTTTTCGTGCTCTGCGTTCCATCTTTCCTCTCTCAACGGATCTCTCGAGATGAATCGTCTTCTCCCTTCAAAGTCAACGACAGACGGAATTTAAAACGACAGCCGACGATGTTCGCCTAAATACCGAGCAGCTGCTGGTCAATAATCAATTCAATCTACGTACCTCAATTTACTCGTACTATCATGGTCAATGGTCAAGGTTAAGATGGTCAATGGGTGCCATAATTTAAGCTACGAAAAAAGACTTCAATATTGTGGACTGACAACATTAGAAAGGAGAAGAGAGAGAGGGGATTTGATAGAAACATACAAAATAATGACTGGGAAAGTAGATGTGCCATATGATCGATTCTTTACATTGGCACACTATAGCAGCACAAGAGGCCACAAGTGCAAATTGTTTAAGCAGAGGGTTGGTCCAAGAAAGAAAAACTTTTTTAGTGCAAGGGTTGTGGACAAATGGAACAGTTTGGACGAGGTGGGAGTGACAGTTGAAACAGTGAACGGATTCAAAGGCTATCTAGATAAACTAGGTTATTGAATGCAGATGGTTACATCAGTGGTTTTCACACAGGCTTACTTAGCCTCCTAAACCACTTAAAATCACATTATTATTATTATTATTATTATTATTATTATTATTATTATCAAATCAATACATATCTAAAGGTTATTTGCATTATGACGGGTTAAAGGCGTCGTAGACGGTTTACGAATGACTCCGAAAGTTGCATGACACCTTTAGACGTCATAGCCGTTTAACGGAAGTTAACGCTTAACGCCTATAGACGTCAAAGCCGGTAAAGGGGTAAAATATCCAGATCGTTTTCTGATATCGGAATGGATGAATGAAAGAATGAATAGGCCAGATACATGAACGAATGAACGAATGAGGAATAAATGGATGGACGGACGGTCAGATGAATAGATGGATGGATTCTTGGCTGGATATCTATGGATGGATGGACGGACGGATGAATGAATGAATGAATGAATGAGTGCTGATGGCAAACTAAAGGCAGCGAATCCCTTTGAGAGTACTTCGAGACAGCGTGTCATCTAATCAAGAAATTGAAAGGTTTCCAATGTTATTCTAAATTAAGAGCCTACAAATACATAGACAGCTATTGCAGTACTACACGAAAGCGCCGCATACATCCATGATATTTTACTTACTTGTTTAAATTCAACAAACTTCGACCGAGTTTTGCTCACCTGATCCATAGCATGTCTGTTGGTTACGAGGCTACTTCTATAGAGACAACTATACTGAACACTGAACTCAGGTTGTAGAAATCGTTTAGATACTACTGTCTGATATATAGTTATGATGATTGTGCTTCATTTATCGCGGCGCATGCGCAGTTAATCACTATCAGAACGAGGCTGACAATACGGCCACGGGTCTCCATCGGACTGTTTCAACTGATCGAGGCTGACTTGCGCCGCCGATGAGCGCCATCGGGAGCAAAAGGTCTAAAACTAAGTCATGAATGAGGGAACCAGAGACAAAAATAGGCTGCAGGTGACTTCTGCGGAAACTTATTCACGAATTTTAAGGAACTAATTCTTATGCAGGGACTACTTTCGGTCGAATCATAGCGCTGCTGCTGTTGCTGTTGCTGCTGCTGCTGGTGGTGGCGGTGCTGGTGCTGCTCGAGAAACAGATTTCTTCTTGCAGGCCGAGCACTTTGACGTTCGCGCTGCAGCGGGCGAAGTCAATGCGAATAGTGAATAATCCATTTGCGTCATAGCTTAGAGGTGATAATAAGGTGAGAGAGAGAGAGAGAGAGAGAGAGAGAGAGAGAGAGAGAGAGGAGAGAGAGCACCAAGAAAGGCAAAAAAGAGAAGACATATGAAAAGGAAAGTAACTCTTGAAAACAGCGCCAGCCTCTCTCTGTCCCTATTTTGTATTCTTCAGCGTAAAAACCGATTTAATGGAACCTTGCCTTAATAAATATTAGTTGCAGTGACCTATTAATTGCTGTTTTCTCAATTAGGTTAAATACGTCTTATTTTATTTAGGCCTAATACGAATAGCGTCAGCAAAAGTACACATAGAATATGATGATGATGATGATGATGATGATGATGATGATGATGATGATGATGCTGATGATGCTGCTGATGATGATGATGATGATGCTGCTGCTGATGATGATGATGACGATGATGATGACCATGATGATGATGCTATTATTATTATTATTATTATTATTATTATTATTATTATTATTATTATTATTATTATTATTATTATTATTATTATCATCATCATCATCATCATCATCATCATCATTATTATCGTCTTCTTCATCATCATCATCAAGACAACTTTTATAGCGCCGTGCCCTGGCAACGATCAAATTTAAGGGCACTTGACAAAAGTTGTTAGGGAATAATACCTCGATTTGAAATTGACATTATTTTGAAATAGTAAAATAATTCTAGTAAACGTTTAGAGTATGTATACCGTGTCTGAATTCGCTCATTATATCGGAATCTATCGATGACTGAGCATGCGTTTCCCTCGATGCCAATGTTGACTCATGCCACGACCCAGTATAGGCCTTGTGCTTCGTTTCTCGCCGCGTTCACAGATAACAGCTGCAACGTAACAAAAAGGAAAAGATTAGCGAATGTGCGAATCTCGATTGATTTCTGTATTCGTGAATCTTCGCATATTATAGTCTAATGATCTAATCTGTCGATAGGAACGTCTGACGAATGAAATCATTCGAAATCGCAAATCGTCTTGAATACTGTAGGTACTTATAGCTACAATCAGATACTGTATGTCTATGGGTCCTTTTTTACGAACGCAATCTAACCCAACCCATAAATCTCCAACCCAACGTAACCCAGCCCATGCTGGTAATTGGATTACTTCACCCAACCCAACTCACCATAATACATCACAATTTCTTGCACCGTGCTTTATTCTCTGACCCAACCCAATCCACCAATAACATGGAAAAGTCTAACCCAACCCAGTCCAACCCGACCCATTCTAGCCCAACTCAACCCATGGGTTAACCCAACCCATGGACATCTCTGGCTACAAGCTACAATTGAACATTCAACCTTGAATCAGTGGTGTTCGGATACTGACTGATACCCAGCGCAAATAATAATAATAATAATAATAATAATAATAATAATAATAATAATAATAATGATACCCAGCGCCAAGAGTGCCAAAGTCTTGAAGAACAAAACATGAAAAGCGCGTTCGCGTTCGCGTTCTCTTATATTAATTTCCTAGAAACGGATTTATAAACTTATTCGGATTTCTTTGTCCAGGCTGGATTTTTTTACAGTTTTATATAGCATCTACCCATACTTCACCTTTCATTTAGATTCTAGACAGCAGCGTGCGGAGGGGCCGGTGGGGCGCCGGCCCCGGGCATCCACCAGACGCCCGGGGCCGGCGCCCCACCGGCCCCTTTCACACGCTACTGTCTAGAACAGAGGTGGGTCAAGTTTTTTCTTTAAAGGACCGCATGAAACCTAATATTACATTAGGCGGACCGCACATAAAAGAAGTCTAAATGTTCATAAATTCAAGTGGGGAAAATAATTTCAAATACTTGTTCAGATTATTGGAACGTCATAATACGATGCAATGTCTGCGATGACCTTTTTACTTGTCACAACATTTTGGAGAGTAGTTGAAGGCGCCATCCATATTTTGCCCCTGGCAATGCCGCAACCCTTTCTAAGATTTTAAAATGAAGTGCCATGTTTCATAAAACAATCTCAAATTAACTCACTTTCTGCCATGCAGCAGCCGTATGCATATTTCTAAATGATCTTGCGGGCCGCATGGAATCCTGTGGCGGGCCGCATGCGACCCGCGGGTCGCAGTTTGCCCACCCTGGTCTAGAATCCCTCTTTCATTCTGTATTAATTTATCCTTACCAACTGCACGGGACTTGAATCTTGTCTTTACTACTGAATCCAGATGAATTGAGTCGATCTCAAGTTCATTGAAGCAACAGTGTGATTTTCATGGATTTCCCTAGAATCGGCTTTTTCGTGACTATTTTCCGTTATATTCAGGTCTTTTCTGACCCGCCCTGCAGTGAGCTTGTGCCCAATCAATCTTTCTCGATAGACAGCTGCTTATAAATCTACACTGTAACTTCCAATCGCCGCTTACAGTACGTGTCAGAGCGTATCGAAACTTGGTACATCGTGCAGACCATCTTTTGCTTCCGCTTTGCCCCAAGGTACAAATAAATTCCCGTCAAACAAAATCTTCCACTCACTCAGCGGCGACCCCGAGTAGATAGGTGAGCGAAATGTCAAAACCTACTACAGCAGTAAACATAATAAGTTATCAACTACACAATTTAGGCATTAACCTGGAATGACCCGGTCTTTCCCTGATGGATTTGGAGTACCATCGACTGATACCTTTAGAGTGTTAGAAATGGTGCTTTAATTAAAAGTGCATAATAATAATGATGATGATGATGATGATAATAATAATAATAATAATAATAATAATAATAATAATAATAATAATAATAATAATAATTATTATTATTATTATTATTATTTATTATTTATTTATAATTAATATATCCAGAATGAAAGCTGCCTTTAAAAAGTGCATAATAATAATAATAATAATAATAATAATTATTATTATTATTATTATTATTATTATTATTATTTATATTCGATATATCCAGAATGAAAGCTGCCATTGTAGTAGGTCCCTAGATCCAAGCCTTGTTTTCTACCACTCCGCAAGTTTCGCGCATCATGCATTTACTGATTTACACAGCGCCATATAAGCAGCACATCTAATACATTCATTGGCTCGATACCTAAATATAGATTTCTTACTAAGCGGCCGCCACAGCAGCAAAACAGGATCAAAGCTGTGCCCGGAATATCTAGGAGAGCTAGAGGCGCGTCTGTCGATAAGAATTACACTTGATTCAGACCAGTTTCAAAGATGGAACCGGTCGCTTGGCGGTCGAAGGGAAGGGGATGAGTCTGCATTCTGCACAGGTAGTCATCGATGTCTGGTGAAAGTACGGCGTACCGAGCAGGTCGATCGGTGGTTCCTGTGTATTAGTAATATGCAGGAGCGCCAACAGATGGGGGGAAAGGAAGCAAATGCTTCCTAAAAAAGCTAGAGGGGGAAGAAATTTCCCTCTTGAGATTTGGTATCACGTTAGAGTGGCCCAGGGAAGGAAGGAAGCTGCTTCCAGTAGCCAGGGGGATGGGCGCCCCTGGTAATAGGGCCTATGATGGATCGTAGAGTGGAAGTGAAAGAACTCGGTCTAACTTGCATCACTGGAGGAAGCGATGAAGCGTAAGGTGAAACATGATGCCAATGCACCGTAAAGTCAATGATCGGTCTTGCTGTTTCCCGGGCCTCTGAGACTGATGATCTCTGGAAAATGACCTGGTCTTTTGCGGATGGATTTGAATTACCATCGATTGATACCCTTGGGTATTAGAACTGGTGCTACAGAAGTGCATTATTATTATTATTATTATTATTATTATTATTATTATTATTATTATTATTATTATTATTATTATTATTATTATTATTATTATTATTTTGTTGATACGGGTAGGGATGGGACCTATTCTGGCTGGGACGGTGGTAAGTTTTGCACTAAGCCGTTGAGTAATTGGAGAGGGGAAAGGGTTAGGGGCTGTACATTAATTATGTCAACAATTTTTGGGCAATTTTAACCCCCTCCCTTCTTGTCAACAACTGTCAACTTTTAGTGACACCCTATAATTATGTCAAAAACTTTTGACCCCCACCAACTAGGATCAGTGACGGGTCTCCCTAAAAGTTTAGAAGGTTATTATTTTTGCAGCGATGACCATTTTCCCTTTCTTTTGTTCATCAAGTGTCATAACGTGGTGATGATGACCTTGTTTTTTTCGCTTGTCAGGCTTTTTTCCATTGTAATAAATAGTATTCCATGAAATTTCATAATTTTATCATTTGTAAAAAATGAAATTGTTGACGTCAACTTCTCTTGACCCTCCCCCTGCCAACAACTGTCAAATATTTCCAAACCCTCTCCCCCTATTTTGTTGACGTAATTAATGGACAGCCCCCTAGGTAGCATGATCCAAGAAAGAGTGAAAAAGCAGAAAGAATAGCATCACAGACACGCAGACTATGAACCGGCGAAATATTAGTTAACGAAATAAAAATAAAAATAAAATCATCCTAATTTCGTTAACTGAAACTGGAATTATTTGCAAAACGAAGACTTAACGAAAACTAGATAGCAGCTCTAAAATGCACACACCTCTTAACGCTGGTTTGACCCCCAAAATCGCGTCCGAAAATGAAAAATATATGGAAACAAATGAAATTTTTTTCGTCGGCAGCCAAGGGGAGGGTTTAACCCCCAAATACCCTTGGCTACGCCAGTGAAAACGCACACACCTCTTAACGCTAGTTCAAGGAGGTGCACCATGCACTAGTTGTGTGTTGATCTTCTGTCGCAGGTCAAATATTGCTAACAACAGTAATCAGAGGCGTCACTAGAACTAGCTCCGCCCCTGGATCGGTAAAGCCATGGTGTCAACCCCCGTTCCCGGCCCAAAAAATAAAAAAATACACCATGGAACTCATTGGGTCCTCCTCTGCCAGATCACAAAAAAAATCGAATCATTTTTTTGAACCTCCCCCTCCCAACTATGACAGTTTTTCATTGGTGCTACCAGGTGCGATCCGCACGTTCCTAGCGACGTCACTAACTGATGATAATAGCAGCAATTGAGAAAAATACAGATTAATGTTTTAACTGAAAACATTGCATTTCGAGATATTAATTAACCATATACATGCGTTCTTGCAAAGTAATAATAGCACCGTCAGACCGGAGACCTGCAATTCTCTAACGATTTTCTCGAATGAACCAGAGTCTGTTTAAATATTAGTTAACGAAATTTAAAATCAAAATAAAATCATCTGCTAATTTACAAGTTAATTTCCCACTAAAACTATGTATATATATTTGCACAACATAAGACTTAGATACAAAACTACATACATACATACATCTAAATGCAAACAACACTGGTCTACATTTAAAAAAAATTTTCGCTGGTTTTTTGATTTTACCTAAAGAGGTGCTGATTCCAGAAAAGTCAAAAATATAATGGTCAAACAAATGAGGAATTTTAAAGGTGTTAAAGTCAAACATAAGGAAAATAGGAAATTCTGAAGGATTTAATATTTTTTATTCAGCCAAAAAATGAGTCTGTCTTCTAACCAAGAGAGCAATAAGGCAATAGCTAGTTGCTTAAATTTAAGTTTTGAAAACGAATCTTCTCCAATTTTTGGATGCTCCGGTATAGTTATGGTCACAGTTGTCACGCTGTAGACACCAGCAGTAGTCTGCATAATGTTTGAGCTCCATCTGCCTTGATATCTACGTTCCATGGTCTTGATGTCTTGATGGAAGCATTCTCCTTGTTCTTCACTCAGCTCCAAGATTTGAAGTTCAGGTAGCTATCAAAGAAATGCAACACACTCATGTTTGCTCCCAGTCTTCCTGGATTCGGTTTTGAACTGAAAGGTCATAATTCTCAACTCTTAAGTTGCCAAGTAAAAAAAAAAAGGTCAAAAGCATCTTGTCTACAACTATAACATCCCCTGATTCAATAAGACCTTTGATGTTGATGCAGTATACAAATTTAATCGATGGGCCTATTTCAAAAGATTTTTTCTCTGCATGATACATAAGCGTGGTTCCTGGAGCCAACTATGAACACTTTTCCTTCATTGAACCCAGTAACTCTGCTGACGACTTCGGTCTAGGTCTCATATTAGGTCATTCAACTCAGCTTGGTTGAATGTTTGGTGCATTCAGCGTCAACTCACTAGAAATCTGAATGATACAAAATTCATCGTCAATCCCAAAGTAGTGAAATTCAAATTAAGTGAGCAACTGGTCTAGAGCAGAGGGGAGATTTGGGTACTGGATGGAAATTTAACTTTGTGGATTGCCTGAAATTTTACCAGGCAGACTGTAATCAACATGGTTTCGAGGCTCTCGCCACACCATTGGAACTCCAAAGCTAAGACTTTTTCACTGACCTTTAGTCTTTTCTCTGACCTTTAATCATTTTATCCTGTCTGGCTTTCAACACATGTCCTGCACACTTTATGCCTGCCCAAGGTTTTCCTGGTGACGATTTTAACTGCAAAATATGCATTACAAGCTTTATGCAGTCAGACACATCCCTACCCAGTATAAAACAACCAAAATGTAACGGAATTTGTAAATTCCTGCAATCCCAGAAAGTGTTCAAACATATTCCAAAGAAAGCTTTTAGAAGAGTTAAATTTGCTGCGACTTGTAATTTAATGCTGCCGTCGGTTTCACGCTGCTTATATATAGGCCTATATCCATAAAATGCTGAGTCTGCAGTTTAAAACTGCCTATAAACTATTGTATTATTAAATATTATACCACTGCATATTAAGCATATCTTTTTACACATCATCTTTTGCATATTCAATATAGCTAAAGAATTATAATAGTGCTACATTATTACATAAACATAAATCATAAACATAAAAACTGGACGTGATAGGATATGGGTGTGATTTTTGGATTCAGTGGAAAAGATTACATGGTCTTCAAGTCATAAAATTAATTGAATTAATTGACTGGAAACCGCCTTTAAATACCTTTAATCATTAGCAAACGTTTAAAAAGCACCATTGAGCAACTACATAGATTTTTCGTCAGCGTTGTACATGTGGGAGTGGTTGTTTTCTCAGGAGGAGAAGGAGGGGCGGGAGAATGGCGGGGGAGGGAGAAGTATAGACTATACTGTACCCAAACTCTTTCCCAATCAACGTTGTCGTTGAATGAAAAAAGGTCGCACAGCACGATTTCACCTTTCAAGATTCTGCAATCGGTCTAAGGTCAGATTTCCTGGCTGGAGATTGACTCAAAGGTTAATTAGCAAATTAACTGAGGTAGTCAGAGTAGCGTAGCATTGGATTGTGCAGGCTGCGCAGTGCATAAGGGCCCCAAAAGCTTTGCCAGTGGGGGTGGCGCATATTCTGGAGACTAAGTGCTTAATTGAAATACGGGCGAACAGACGCAATTGACCTTTGCTGCAGTTTCGAAATCGGCAATGTAGAGAAATCACTTTAACCTAAAGCACTTCCTTTTCTAATACGATTCTTCTGCCCGTAACAGTGCAGCAGCCGCCGTAATAGTATAACAGCGGCCGTAATAGTATAACAGCGGCCGTAATAGTATATAACAGCAGCCGTAATGGTATAACAGCGGCCGTAGTGGTATAACAGCGGCCGTAATAGTATAACAGTGGCCATAATAGTATAACAGCGGCCGTAATGGTTTAACAGCGGCCGTAATAGTATAAAAGCGGCCGTAATGGTATAAAAGCGGCCGTAATAGTATAACAGCGGCCGTAATGGTATAAAAGCGGCCGTAATAGTATAACAGCAGCCGTAATGGTATAACAGCGGTCGTAATAGTAAAGCAGCTCGGAATAAAATTATTGTAGGGATGTGTTACAGTTTCCTTAAATAGCATTCAAATTATTGTCATAGTCACGGGGAACAGGGAGGGACAACGGGACACAGATGGACACGGGAGACGGGGAAGATAGGTTCCCCTATTCCAGGGATATTTTGACACCCCCTAACATCCCAATACCCCTCTCCAATTTGAGACCGACACCTCCCAACACCCCAAAATCTGAGCCAGGGATGACCTTTTTTGTTTGCCAGACTTTTTCCGCAGGGACCGACCCCAGAATACATCGACACCCTCCAAATCGATAATCCTGGAAATAACCCTGCCCTATTCGGACTGGAACCGGTCATGGAATGTGCGCAAATCCGTTGAGCAGTTTGGGAGGGGAGAGTAGGTCGTATTGTGAAGTCTACGAGAATGCACTTTTAGGTGAAAGCGCTTGACGAGACTACTTTATTTGTTCGTCATCACTTTTAACCCGAACATGTCGATGGTGCTCCGCCTTATCCGAAATCCTGGCTACGCCACTGATTACCATGTCGGCTGCACAAGAGTCTTCGCAAATAAAAGCACTAGGTTCTCAGTTCTAATCTATGACGTCATCTTTGGCCTTAACAGTCTGCACTTCAACAACACGAATCTCTAGTTTTATTATTATAATTTTTTATTATTGGCCTAATGGTGGAGCGGTTTTTGCTAATGTTCAATACAAAAGGAGGCAGACGCAATATTATTTCGGACTTGTACAGAGGAACAGCGACGCTAGGTCAACACTGGAAGGGACAAACCATCAGTGGCGGTTCCACGTGGGGGATGAGTGGGGATGCACATCCCACCACCGAACTTTCTGGCTTTTTTCGCATGTGAAACCTATTTTGGGGTAAAAGTCTAGTAAAACTACGAGGAAAAACTGCGGATGACCTTTTTTCTTTTTGCTTGTCAACCTACATGTATTTTTCGGTAAAAGAGTAGTAAAATTAGGGAACAAATTTTTCTTTTGTCAGCCTTTTTCGGCAAAGTTTAGTGATTTTTTCCCTTCTCTTTTCATCCTCCCACAAACTTTCTATAAATTAATTTCATCCCCACCAAGAAATCCTGAAACTGCCACTACAAACCATCAAGGAATGATGCCGGGAACAAGACAAAGCGGGCGGTCCTAAAAGACGATGAGTGATTGACGTGGAGGCAGTGTTTTATCCAGGCCTGCAAGGAGGGAAGAGTCCCCTCCCAACCTAAAAAAATCGCAGCACTAAATTTTGTTTGCATTGAACTGTGCCTCTTTTCCTCCAGCCAAGTCAGTCGCCCCTCAAGGCGTGGAGTCTGGATAAAACAATGCGTGGAGGAGTGGAATATGTCAGCAGCTGCAGTCAGGAAAACACCGGATAGACATTGCTGGAAAATGGAAATTCATGCTGTCAGCCTGTCACCTCAACTTCGGTTCATGAAGGAAGGAGATGATGAATGGTGAGTGATAAACACTGAAAAATCTGACGATGATGCATAACTTTTGTCGAAATTGCTAAGACTCGATATCAATCGTCCGTCAAGTTTCAACTTTCACACCAGGGGCGTAGCCAGGAATTTGATTTGAACCATACATCATTGCGTATAAATGATAAATCTTTAAAACTTTGAAAATCTTAAAAAACACATTATAAATAAATTTTAAGGTAGTCTGATTTTAGGGGTATATATACCGAATCGATATACCCTCTCGTCGCTACGCCCCTGTTTCACACATGTTTATGCGCCATCGTGGCATAGCACTGACAAGCTTACGCAACGCCGTATTCAAGATGAATTTGAAATATATATGTATAGGCATATTATATCCATATGCTACCTATTTTAGTGCATCTGTCTTGCCGAGAGAAAGGGTTCTATAGCGCTATTCGCTCTGCATTCCTCTCATTCGTCCGAGAATAGCTATACAAGCTGACCAGAACGAGGCTGCAACTCAGAACAGATGGCGCCAGCCACTTACTCCGGCTCGCTCTCCTCGAGAAAACCAGCAAGACAGACAATATTTACTGACCCAGCCGCCAGCAACTCGGCACTTCAATAACCTACTCCCTCTCCCCGCTTCCCCTGGTCAAAAAATCTAACCGAGAACCAAGTATGAAGAAGAGCGTTATATTAGAACTAGGAATGCAGGGGCGCTCGAAGTCTGCGAATCGGTTCTTTGCATGGAAAGTATTCTACAGAAAATATACGCAGCTGCAGATGTGCCTCGTAGTGTATAGACTCAAAGTCAATGAGAGACTGATTTCATCACTTATGAAGCTTCGAGACGCTGCTTGTGTTCTTGTTTAGGACACCGCAAGAACATCTAAACCGTTATTCGCGTAGCTGTGGGGGCCGGGGAAGGGGAGGAGAGGGGGAAGTAGAGCAGACATTGCGCGAAATTTTTTGATGACATCAGACAGAAAGGAATGCACGATTGAAAAAAGGCTTGGAAAAAACTGGATAGAATAGTCAGAATTCTAGTATAAATATTGCTTCAAACGATGAAAATAATTAATCATCGACGTGTTATTATTAACCCCTTAACTGGGCGTCACGGATATATCCGTCCATTTTGCATTGAGTTACAGTTAAATACGCAGTTTAAGGGGTTAAATACGGTTGTGAATGTTTTGATTATTCGGAAATGTCGCAAAACACTTGCAGTGACTGCGTTGAGTCACTAAATCAAGTCATTAGCAGTGCTGTCTATAGTATTATATACCAGACGTTCGGCAAAAGAACGACTTGTCCTCCTTGTTACCTCGTGTCCTATATATCCGACAGGCGCTGGCTTACAATATCATACCATACCATACCGTGATTTAAAGTGGCTTAGGAGTCCATGGGCGTCCACAGAAATTTTTCAAGGGGGTGCAAGACAGGGTCACGTGACGAAAGAAACAAAAAGTACTGTTTAAGACCGTCAAGAGCTATTGGACTAATTATAAATAAGTTAGCGCTACAAGAAAGTTCATCGGCGGATTCTTATATACATTCATATTTTAACTTAGTGCTATAGGCTACTTTTTAGAAATTTTACTTTTTCATAACTTCACAATCTTTCCAGTGGTACAATTGCACCCCCTTGCAACCCCTCCGTACGCCCTTGCTTAGGACTCATTACTGCCTGTGTGAAAGCGCTCGAACTTGTGTGTGTGGCTGTATGCGTGTGTGTGTGTGTGTGTCTCAATTAGTCCTATATTAATTTTTAGTATTCATAATACTTAATTAATTATTCGCTGGCAGCATCAGTCGAGAGATTTGCGCAAAATCTATGAGAATTTTTCATGGGCAGATGGCGATTGTCAACAGGATCTGTATATACGCAGTTGTATTGCAGTTTTAGGGCACTCTGTACTAAACCATAGTTAAAGTCTTTAAAATATGTACCTGATTCTAATATTATTCAAAATCTTCTGCAGCTGCCCCCTCCTCTCCCTCCATACCCGCTGGCGAGCTCACGACGCCCCCAAAATCTCCTAGTCAGACTAAATGCGAAGTACTCAACTGGGCATCTGTCTCGATGTGCAGTAGCGCCGTCATTATTTCCCACATTTGAACAAGAAATCTTCAAACTCTGTTTTCTTACCCCCACTCACACTTCTCTTCTCCTTCTTCTTCTTCTCCTCCTCCTTCTCCTCCTCCTCCTTCTTCTTCTTCTTCTCCTCATTCTTCTTCTTCTCCTTCTCCTTCTTATTCTTCTTCTTCTTCATCATCATCTTCTTCCTCTTCTTCTTCTTCGTTTCTTTCGTCGTTCCCTATTAGGTTGGACGATGGGCCTGAATGAGTTCCTTTCACTTCGTTCTTTCTGTCTATCTCTTGCTGCCTTGGTCATTTGGATGAAGTTCATGTGCATTTCTTCTGCATCCTCTTTTAAGTTTTCTATCCATGTTTTTCTTGGTCTGACACAAACGCAAGCGCGCACACACACACACGCACTCGCGCGCGCACATGCGCACACGCACACACATGCACGCACACACATTATATACGTGTGTGCGTGCGTGTGTCATGGAAAGTCGTATAGACAATACTGTAGAAAAGGAGAATTTAAATATTACTGGAGTAGGATGAGACCATCGGGATAATCCAACCATATACATCATTGCATATAAAGACTTTCTCTTGTATATGTACATTTGTAGCACGTAGACCTGCTGCACATAGGCTGCTCAGCCTAACTTTCAGCCTCTGGTACTTGCGTACAAAGCGTAGACCCGTACACCCGACATGACGCTGTCGGGCAGAAGTAGAAATTCCGATTCTCTTATCGTCCATTGGCGCCGCCAAGTAGTCTAGAGAAGGCTTCCACGCAGTTTGCAGTCCTTATCGGGTATTAGCATTCTGTATGCAATCGTTAAAATTTACAATTATTATTATTAGTCAGCAGTCTCCCGCCTGCTTTGTATATTGCGGTGCCTTTGGTGTGCAACTGTAATACAGTAGAACTCCGTTATATCGAGCTCGGCCATAACGTATACTCGGTTATAACGTAGCGCGAGGTACGGTACCACGTGATGCGTTAGGGTGTTGGATGGTATTGGATATATAACATATACCATCGATTGAAATCCTTGAGTATTAAAACTGGTGCTATGAAGGTACATTATTATGTATTAAAATTATTATTTAATAAAATTATTATTTAATTAATTATTATTATTATTATTATTATTATTATTATTATTATTATTATTATTATTATTATTATTATAAGGACCAAGGTTTCAGAAACTCAGATTCAGCTGGGCCACATACACGACTACGTTAACCCTCCCCCCTCCACCAACCCACCCAAGCCTCAATGATAATTCTATAAATATAAACATATAGCCGGGGTTCAATTAAATTTAGCCTCAAGATTATGGAATTAGAATTCAAACGATGCAGACTATGCACCAGGGCACACTTAAATTCCCAAGATATGCCAATCTGTGCTTAAAAACAAGTATGCGACGACATTGAAAGAGTTGATTCAATGAATTCCTTCGATATCACAAAAATCTTCTATGTCCCTATTGGCAAGACAAAGTCTTGAATTAAATCCTAAACGACAGTGTCCAAAACAGCACGATTACAGGTAATAATCTAACGCAAATAATTATCCTCACGAAAACGGACAGGCGTAACTAAAATACAGTAGAACTCCGTTATAACGCATCCTCGGTTATAACGTACCGAAATCTACGGTCCCGTGCGATGCGCTATCGTATTGGATGACACTGGCTATAACGTACCTCGGATATAACGTAGGCCTACTCAATTTAACAGACCCGCTAAGTACGCTATACGCCATAACGAAGTATAAACTGTATGTAGAGCAGCAAGAGCTCTCTGCGTTCTTTAAAACGGCTCTATTCATAGTCAGAAGCGTCATTTCATACTTTTATTGGGGGCGAAATAATTTTTGGGCCAATTTTTGCAAATTTGTAATTTTTTTTACATTTTTGACAATTTTTTGCACATTTCACATTTATTTCTTTAATACATTATACATTATTTCTTCATTATTTTTTCCCCTTGCCCCCCAAATAACGCCCCTGTTCATAGTTATTAAAGAACGGTTTTGCTCGTTTGCATAAGTCTGGCTAAAGTCCGTACATGGGTGATGGTTTCTGAATTGACTTCTAAGTTTAGACGCTTCCTTGTATAAAGACTTCAGTGTCACGGCAACGCATTTGCTATCACTTCAAAAATGGAAAAGGAAACGATTGAAATTCAACATCGATATCGCTGCGATAGAAATCTGCAGTTTCGGATTAAATGTCTATCCAGGGACCTCTGTCAATATACAGGTCTCCTGGGTCTACCCTACCGGGTCGGGTCGTGAGGCCTATACCAGTGCTGGCAAAGGGAGAGGTTGACGTGGAGTCAACTTTGTCATGCCTGGTTATGAGCACGCAGTGGCGCAGCCAGTTTATGCAAAGTGGGGTTGTTAACTGGAGGCACTATGCAACTGAACACTGAAGCCGCGGCCGACCGCCCCCCCCCGCCCACTACCCCTCCTTCAACCAAAAGTCAACGGATTTACATCAATTGTGTTGGTCATATTTTTTTGAAGTGGGGTTGTTTGAACAACTCCAAACAGCCCCGTGGCTACGCTACTGTGAGGAGGCTACAGTGTTCAACAAGCAGCATGCATAGTATGTTGTGCATGGAGACCACGATTGCCTTAGAATGAACTTACTGTTCTGACATTCTATAATCGGCCGCATTGCTTACTACTTGAAAATCTGACGTTCAACGTCGCCAACGTACGCCGGTCACACAGACAACTGGCCGTTCGCTTCGCGTCGCCGTTCGCTTCGCGTGGCCGTTCGCTTCGCGTGGCCTTTCGCCGCCAACCGCTCGAATAGGTGCGCTGTTAGGCAACGAATATTCCAACAAACAAATTAAACATAAACTGTAAATGTCATAAAATTAGCTGACATCTTGGAATTGCATGCTGGGATTCTGAAGATGGATGCCAAAGAATAATTAATTCCTTTGCAAGAAACCCGGGATAAGAATTTATTTCAAGTAGTTTTGGATTTTGGAGGTTCTAGCACAAAAATCACAATCACACACACACAGCCCTATGCAAAAATCACACACACACACAAACAAACGTTGCACATTTGCGTCAGATTGCGGTAGATTTCTCTCAAAAATCACAATCTATATAACGTTGCACATTTGCGTCAGACACACATATATATATATAATTATTAATTATATATATTATAAATAATAGACAATGGTTGTCAATGGCAACAGCCTCGTACATATATCTTATATATATATATAACAGGACAGAGGTTACACACACAACACCAATCACAACACAACAGACAAACACAAACAGAGCAAGAATCTTAATATTATAAATTATAATTATATATATATATATATCTTATATATATATATATATATATATATATATATATATATATATATATATATATATATATATATATATAGATAGAGAGAGAGAGAGAGAGAGAGAGAGAGAGAGATATTCTGCTACTAAGATTATATAATCAGAAAAATGTTTTGCTTCGTTGGCGCTCTAAGACTTTAATGACTGTAACGTCACTATTAATTAAAGATCTCAGCAATTCCTGCTGTCAATTTGAAATCGATAATTATTATTATATAAATCATGTGCCAAACACCAGTCATAAGCTGAATTTATTTTCTGCATTGACCAGTACCTAGATAAACGCCGAGATGAGAGGATGAAATTGCAGGTGGAGTAATGTGGGTAATAATAGACGTAAACCTGGATGAAAAATTGTGGAGGAACTCACATTCCTTTCATCTTCCCTATAGCAGAGCCTCACAGAAAGGGGGAGGCTCGAGCATATCGGCCTAGGTTAATAGAAGCTTACTCCTATGTGGGTAATCTTTGCGAACAGTATTGACTATACTTGTGTCGTATTCAGTGTTTAATCTAGACTCCTGGACTCCGGGGGGACTGAAAAACCCGGGGGGAAACTGACAAAGCCGAGGGAGGAATTCTGCTAGGGGCCGCTGTTAGTCCATATAGTATTCCAAAATTTCCGGGAGGAATTTGAAATTGCCGGAGGGAAAAGGGCAATCCCCCTCCGGAAACGGCCTAGATTAAATACTGGTCGTATTCTGATAAGAGAAGAATGACTTGTCTCTCAGCCCTCAACATTGTTGCGCAGAATTGTTAGTGATGTTTTTCTTCTAACCAGTCAGTTAATACGCTTTCAGAGAGAACAATGTTGTAAGACGCGTAGTGCTATGGCTAAACAAGCCTGAGATAGACCTATAGGGCCTACTAGTGAACGAATGAGGCTCGTGTGTCTTGGACTATTTCGCATAATAGACCTATCTGGTTTGCAACCTTCAGAGAAGTTGAGAAATGTTTGTTGCAATAATGCAGTTCATACGCTTTCAAAAAGTATTTTCAAAATATTAACAAATAATCACACATATATACCAGCGAGGAATTCAAATTGTGGAACAAAATAAATGACTTACGTGTTTGAGTTTTATTCTCCAATCAATTTCTTCATTCGCAGAAAAAGCATTGGCTGCCTGCTGTCCTACAATCTATATATATATATATATATATATATATATATATATATATATATATATATATATTCACTCGATCAGATAGCTTATTAGATTTGCTTAATCGCTCGTCTTCCTTAGAGTTCTCTAATCAAACTACGGGGTCGCGTTTTCAATCCGGAGATTGCTTCTCAACCAACCCGATAAACTTTCGTTCGTTGCCCGATCAGTCTTGGACCCGTCCAACCGCCTCAATCCCCGTATCCTCCGGTGCATACCGCCGTCGCCAGCGGCAAATCACAGCGCTGCCTTCTAATCGCTTTCTCCCACCGCTTCCATATTCTGAAAGCGGCTTCGGTGTGGAGGAAAATCTGGTCCCGGTAAACAATTGCGTCGCACGACCTGCAGAACAAATACGCAACTTTCAAAAATTTTGAGAAAATTGAACGCCTGTTCAAAGTTTGACGAAGTGGACCTAAAACAAAGAATTCCGTTTTACAATTTTTTCTAAATTGTCCTAATAATAGGATGCTCTTTTAAACGGATTTGTACTGGCTCGACACAGGTTGATTTTCTTGATAAACGATTTAAACAGGAGTGTCAGCCGCTATTTGTTAAAATATGACTCTAGAGAAATACTACAGATTTGGCCATTCGTATGAAAAGCGTTCAGACCGAATTCACAGAATTCGACATAACAAGAAAAGTTCGATTTAAACTTTCAAAATGGGTAAAATATCGAATGAAGATAAGATGCGAATTCATGCATTGCGGGAGCTTGGATTTGAATGCCAAGCAATTGTTGCAAAATATCCTGAAAAGAGATGAAACCTTTATTCTGTGAAAGATATCTGTAAACTGGTCATGATGGTGGATCTGCAACCAATCGAAAACTTTTCTTGCTATGACGAATTCAGCGAATTTAAAAACATTTTGAAAAAATTACGTTCGATTTAAACTTTACTACTACTACTACTACTACTACTACTACTACTACTACTACTACTACTACTACTACTACTACTACTACTACTACTACTACTACTACTACTACTACTACTACTACTACTACTACTACTATTACTACTATTACTACTATTACTACTACTACTACTAGTATATATATATCCCTCGGTACTTCATTCCCGAAGGACTTATGAAAGTATATATATATATATATATATATATATATATATATATATATATATATATATAAGTCCTTCAGGAATGAAGTATCTGCTATATATATATATATAATATATAGTGTTAGGTCTTCTGCTACACGTTGCAACCATAGTGTAAGGTCTTTGGTGGGGCGTACGTTTTTTTGGTACACAACCAGAGGGGCGTGAGGAAAAGGTTGGGAAACACTGGGTCAACCCAAACCATTGACAGCTCTGCATAACCTTACGTTATGAACTTGCGATAGGACTAAATGCGTGTAGGAACCAGAATTTACTGCGACATCTAAGCATCACTCTTGGGAACGGTGCATTATGCGGTCAGAACTGGCGATAGAAATCGCATGAGCCATTCGACACAACCGTTTGCGACCGATTTACCGAAATCCTCGAAGCCCGAGTCCTTCGGGCGATGATAGTTTTTGCACTAACGGCTTTCCATAACGATCGGGTCGGCTATAAATAGCCAGCGGCGTTTACGTCATCGAAACACTTCTGTCTTAAATGTGAGTTTACTGTATTTCGAAGATCACCTCAGAGCAGTAATTTGAATTACGCCAAATGCATTTTCTTCACATTCTGTTTAATAAGACATAGCATTTCAAACTGAAAACAACAGTTTTAAAGTTGGCAACAATTATATAAGAAATGTTGGCAGCCATTGTAGCCCATTATATAGGCCTAACCTAGTTGTAATAATATCTGGATTTTAAATTGTTTAGTAGGATTTCTCCTGAGTCACAAAATTTTTATTGCGAATAATGCAAATAATGCAAATAATGAAAATAATGCAAATAATAATAATAATAATAATAATAATAATAATAATAATAATAATAATAATAATAATAATGACAATAATACTATATAATTGGATTTAAGCAGTGGCGTAGCCAGGATTTCCGGAAGGGGGTTTGAAACAAAATTTCGTCGATGACCGCCAAGGGGGATTTTCACTCCAAAAATCGCCAAAAATCGCCTCGGTGATGTTCAAAAATCGATGGGAGATTTCTGGACCGTCTCGAACTTTCTTCAAGGGCACGTCAGCGTATTAGGCTGCAGTAGTTAGGCCTAATCAACCTAGGCCTACAGGTATATCAAATTTAGTATTAAAAATTACAGAAGAGACTACTTCACATAAAATGTAATCACCAAATCCCAGAGGCGTCATTGACCTACAAGCAATAAACACAGTGACGTAGCTGGAGGTAGGGGGCATATGCCCCGGACGCCGAGATGGGGGCGCCAAAATTGGGGTTTGGGTCAGGATGGCAAAGGGCATTACGCGGGTAGTTGTTCGCACCGATAAGTGGTAACGACCTTTTTTGGTTGTCATGGATAGATTTATCAAGTAAAATAAGAAAATAATTGGCGACGACCTTTTTCTGCTTGTCAGGAATTTCTTCAGTTGAAAAGTTGAATTTTTCAGGGGCGCCATCAGTATGATTTCGCCCCGGGACGCCGGATACCCTCGCTACGCCACCGAATAAGCAGCAATCTTCTTATGTCTGAATTAGTTTCTTGCTAACTTTTTAAGTCGAGCTTCTGCAGCGAAATGCTAGTGAAAGCACTGAGTACATAAATTAATAAGCTATATATATGCATGTATATAATTGGCATATAATATCACATGACTATAATCACGTGGTTAGTAAGGCATTCGAATCGGGTGTTATAGACTTCGGTACATTTTGGATTCTTTGGAGGAACTGCTCTTTAGTCATAGTCTTCCTGAGGTTCTGGAACAGTGAACGCTGGGTTATCGTAGGTCATCAAAGTGTTGTCATGGCTGTTTCTGGTGTATCTGAGGGATGGACTCTTTTCAAGAACGAACCTCACTCCTGTTCTCCTGTTGCTTATCACGGACCCGTATTCTGTCGAAGTTTCAGTGACGTCCGTGACCGTTCCGCGGTCGTCGTCTTCTACTGTATTGACTAAATGTTTCTGGCGAAGAGTTTGAAGGATAGCCGTCGTCTGGGTCAGGTTGAATTTCCCTGTCGTGTGCCTTCCCAAGGTCTTCCGAGCAAGCGTACTGATGTCGACGCGATCGGACTCCAGGTCACTCTTCAGGCGGTCCCATCGCTTATCGAACGCCGCGTTGACCGTCATCGCGTCGATCGGTCGTCTCATCGTCTGCATACGATGGCGTTTTCTGTCGCCGAAGCTCACGGAGCTGCCGTTGTAGGTGGAATCGCTGAACGGTACTTGGAACTCGAGGTTGCCGAGGTTCCTTGCCAGTTTGATCATGTACTGCGTGTTCTCTTCGTCGTGTTCTTTCTTCGACGCAGATAGAAACGTGGTGGACATGATGTGCAGGAACGTCGCCGTTCTGTGCATCAGCATTCCGACGATCTGGACCACCATCAACGCTCCGAACATTACGAGAAACGTGAATCCGAGCGGATCCAGCGTGATCGCATTGCCGTCTTTGTCATCGCACGGCCACGGTACGTAGAGGGTGGCCGTGTTCGACTGTAGGACATACAGGGTGACGACGAACACCCCGTTGAGAAACAGGAAGCCGATCGACATTCGATTGCGCAGTTCCTTTAAATTGTCTTTGATGTCCTGTTGTTCGTCTTCGGTTAGCACCAACGGCTTCAGATATTGACCTATCAGTTGCTGTAGAAGAAAGTAAACAGTTTCTTCTCCCAATCGACAGTGTTCAGAATTCGTCCCCATTATTTTAAAAATTAACTCAAAATGATCACATATAATTACCCATTAGTCATACTATTCTTCTTCTTCTTTAGGTGCCTTGTATTACTACTTTGGCGACCATGGACTTCCACTCCTCTCTATCATATGTCGCTTGTAACAGTTCCACTTCTGATATATTGTCTTTCGTGTCACTTAGCAGGCTTTCGATGAACGTCAATCTCTGTCTCCCTCTTGCTCATTTTCCCTTGCACTTTTACCGTGTTGTGAAGATATTTAAATACTTTTTTAAGTATTTAAATACTATTTAAATACTATGGGTTTGTTTAATCAAGCTGTTTAGACTTCATCCAAAATTAAGTCTAGTTTGAATAAATGTTCAACTTGATTTTCTAAAACAGATTTTTAAGCAGCGTTTAAATACTTTGGGTCGCCTTGGCAATTTATGGATAATCTATAAAGTTTCTTATAGACAAAATACTCAACTTTTACATTTTCTTTTCTGTGGTCCTTTATGGACGAGACTTGAACACTGAAAAGGATGACTGCAGGCGACTTGGCTTTTGAAATAATGCTACTAACATTTCTTTACAAAAAATATGGTGGGAATGAAAATCAAATAAATTGTGTGCAGTATTTAAGGAGAAGAATCGGGATCGACAGTGATGTGATAAACACAATTAAAGAAAGGAAGCTCCAGATGTTTGGTCATGTCAGTCGCATGGAGGAGAAGAGAATTCTGAACGTTGCAATGGAGGGAACAATGGAGGGCCCTCACGCCCTCCCGGAAGGCCCAGAAGACGATGGTTCGACGACATCAGAGAGTGGACGGGATTAAATCTTGGAGAGGCAATACATGCCATTTAGATTTGTTTTACCGCGAAAATTGAAAAAGAATCGTTCAGCATGCTACTGGTCTCGACGGTTCCTGATTTTTTATATTTTTTCATGATGATGATGTTTAAAGCAGCATTTATACTGTATGTGCATTAGTATTTATGTTCTTCTATGACGATATAGTCATGAAGGAAAAGCATCTCCAGCATCCTACGGCACGAAGCTGTTAGGTGGCTAGCAATTTGTTCAACTTCGTTAAGAAATGGCTGTGAACCCATGACTGCGAAGTAATAAGGTTTGTTACCGCCCTACAGAAGGGATCCCAATTAAACCAACTATAAAGTTCAAGATTTTTTCTTTGAATCTCTGTGGGAAGCAGTGACGCAGACTAGAAGAATTCAAATTTCGTCCATTTGATTTGTTTTAATTTGTAGATTTATGATACCGTGTTTGATGAACTTTTAGATTTACCAACTAGTATTTGCTAGGTATGTTCTGGATTACATAAATTTTCATTTGGCTGAAACTTGTTTATCGGGTTTACAGTTTTGAAATTTATCTTGTAGGCTAATATCGTTGACTCAATTACCGTTACAGACAATAACTTCAATAAGACGGATTTTCTACATATTTCTGTACAATTAGCCTATATTTTGACAGTGCATCATTTGTTAATTAAATAAATTAGGATGTTTGCGTAGATAGCAATTCGGTCTAAATCTATGTAGGAGAATAAAAGAAATGGGTAGGCTACCTTGAGACCTATTTACCTTAAAGAAGAGCAGTTCTTTTGGATCCATACTTCTGATTGGCCCGTTTCCTAATCGGCTTTGGTCTTCAATCCACTCTGGATTGAGAAGGTCATCGCGTACAACAGTTGGCCGAGACAAATCAGCATCCAATTCACCCACATCATCACTGTGAGTGCCTAAGAATGACAAGAACACAATATTCCACTTTTTATCTCTGTATTATTCTTTATTGCTTTCAAAGTATATGTGTGTTTTACTAGGAAACGAGATTTTTATTAACTCAAACCGCTGGCAAACCGCTATCAAACTGATCTTTTTTTATTAAGATGCATATTCCTTACATGATCTAGATTTAAATTAACACATCAGAGTTAACAAATAAATAAACAAGTCTATTAAAACTAGACAATCCACAGACGCAACAATATTCTAAATCTAGTATCTATAGGTTTCTATTTTAGCGTAGAGGTTTGATTTCCATTTAATTTATATGGCAATTGCTTAATTGTATCTGCTCTTGAACCTGACACTTTGATTACTTTGACTGATTAAAAATTACAGCAAAGTGGTTTAGCAACTTCAAAGCTTCTCCGAAATGGATACACACCAGCCCAAAGATGCAACCATGGATACAACCAATGGGTTGATTAACCCATGAGTTGGGTTGGGTCAGACTTTACCATATTTATGGTATATTTATGATGGGTTGGGTTGGACTGGGTCAGAAAATAAGTCATGGTTTAAGAAATTGCAATGTATTACGGTGGGTTGTGTAAAGTAACCCTATTGCCGGTATAGGTTTGGTTAGGTTTGATTATAGATTTGATGTGTTGGGTTTGGTTCTAAAAATGGACTCCATGGACAACTCTGATACATACACAGCAAAGACTTAACTTCCGTGAATAAACAGTTGGCCTAAACCTCTTGCACAGCAGGCAATTTCGCCATCTCTAGAGATTCACAATGTAATAGCTCAACAGTCCAGTGCAATATTGTTGCTCTTTGTTTCAATGAAGAAATTTCTATTGCAGGCTAAATCACGGAGACGATTAGGGTGCAGTCTTTTCGCAGGCGTGCATAACATCGCAAACAGGAATTTATTTAATACAGGGAAAATTTTCAACATTCTATGGCTTTTTCATACGAATTCAGATTCCTAGTGGTTTTTACAATTTCACTTGTAATCAAACGACAAAAAAACAGTTTTAACTTTTTAGTGTTCCAATGTCCAAGAGAGCTAATGGTTCTACATGTAAGTTTATAAGCACGAGCATTTGTTTGTTACCTTCTATACTCGATGATCCGTCACTAGATATGCTTTCCTTTTCATCGACCTCGTCCTTCTCTTTTCCCACCATTTCATCTTTCTCATCTTCATTGAGTTGGTCGAGTGAATTCTGCATTTGACTGTTTGTCAATCCTTTTCCATTGCCTATTGTCGAAGCAGAAGGCGTTGGTGATGCTATTCGTTCTGGATCCCCTGGTATGATTTTATCTGGATCTTCCGATGTGATTTCATCTGAATCTTCGGGTGTGATTTTTTCAGGGTCTATCGGTATAATTTGTTCTGGGTCATCTTTGTCGTGTTCTAGGATCTCATCGTTGGTCTGACTCGATGCTTCAACAGCGACTGTCCTGCACCTCTCGGTTTCATCTTTAAAGGCCGTTTGCATCTCAATCAGAGTGCGGTCTATGTTGCCGACGCTCGTCAGCAGCGCCTGCATAAGTTCCGGTTCCGTTGCTTCCTGTTGCGAACAACAGGCGATGTTGAAAATGTTACCACAACGACAATTCTTCTTCCGCTTCACACTCAACTTCTCCATCAATCCTCCCATGATTCCCTTGCGCTTCGCTTCCTCCTCCAGTCGCTTGATCTCATCGAGTTTCTTCATCTCCTCTTCCGATTTGATCTCGCTGGTTGTCTGCTTGACCTCTCTCGTGCCCCACGAGATGACGTGCAAGTTGCACATGGCGTAGATCGTCAGCATCATGTACATGGTGGGAATGGCGAGGAAGTAAGCGAATCCGTGAATGACGCAGAAGAACTCTTGCGGATGAAGGACAGCGCAGAGGAGGAAGGTTCCACCGACGAAGAAAAAGAAGACGGTGGTCGGGTGGCAAAGACCCTTGTCTGCCATTGTCACAACCGTCCCGACCAAAACGAGCATTTGTATTAGACAATAGATGGCAGCCATGATCAGAGCAAACCACAGCTGAAACGCACACAACAAAAACATATGTCATAATACAGTAGTAATAAAAATGATATAATATAAATTAAGTTTTATTGGCTTTTCCTAATTTGAGAAAATAACTAATGAATACAAAGTTTGTTAGTAATTTAAGATATAAAATCGTCTGAAGAGTATTTAAATATGCGCATATATAATAAAACATAACTTTAGATCAATGTCAAAAAAACAAATAATAAAAGTGTTGAGAATTAAATGAAAATCAGACAGGATTTAGAAAAAGAAAAGGCACAAGAGAGGCTATCATACAACTGCAAACTATATGTGAAAGAAACCTAGACATAAAAAAGATACCTGCATATGAATCATAGACTTTCAAAAAGCTTTTGATAAAGTAAAACTTAACAAATTAAGGGGAGTGTGAAACTAAGAGGGATACCAGACTTTGAAAGAAAGCTGATAGAGCATTTGTACTGGAATGAAGAAACTTGTGTCAGGACTAAGTCAGGAGAAACAAAATATTTTAAAATCCGAAGAGGAATAAGACAGGAGTGCATACTCTCACCCATATTATTTAATCTCTGTAGTGAATACCTACTATCAGAAGCCCTGAATTTATTATCTGGAGTTAAAATGGGAGGATACGACATAAGCAACGTAATATTGTCAGATGACACAACCTTATTAACTGAAAATGAAGAAGACCTTGGTGATGAACATAGTTACGTGAAAAAAGACAAAAGTCATGGTAGTCAGTAAGAAAACTCAAAAGAAGTGCAACATCATCATCGACAATGTACAGCTTCAGCAGGAGGAAGGTTATAAGTACCTTGGGAGTTACATCACAGATGCGGTCGAAATAAGCAGGAGATCAGAATGAGAATAGGTATGGCCAAGGAAGCCTTTTTGGAAGATGAAAGAGCTCATGAGAAGAGCTCTCAACATCGAATGCAAGAAGAGGCTCATCCAATGCTACATCTATGGATGTGAAAACTGGACAAAGAACAAGAAGAATATGAAAAAGATCACGGCCTTTGAATTATGGTGTTACGGAAGGATCTTGAGAATTATCACTGGTAAACACAATTTTTGTCACAGAATCGCTCTGGTCTGTTCTATATGTAGTTTTTCACGTAGTTTCCAAATATGTAATCAGAATGTTCCCATCACCCATACTTCAGGAGATATCGTCTAGTAAAGAATATACCTTACTGTTTGAAATAGCCATTGCAATTTTATTTCAGTAAACCGAGGTAGTATACGAAAAAAATTTCACCATAACCAATTATAATATATTATTGTATGTTGATCAACCACAGCAGAAATGTTGAGTCATGTTGTTATAATATAACCAGGCCCCTTGTTCTATTGGTCTGGCTGATACAAGCAGAAAACGATGAGTCATGAATTGTATGTTCTATGCTGATGTCATCAAGTGTGGCTTGTATTATATTGCTTGAAATAAGCCCCATCTGGTGGGCCTTGCATTAATCTATTTAATATAGAGCACTTTGTAATAAAATTTGTGCGTTATTTGTTCCTTATAGTCATTTTTGAAATGCCTAGAAAGTGTACTAATCATCCGGATTCCTTTGTTACATTTGCGGTGATGTTACTTTTAAGAAGCAAAGAAAACGTTTTAATTTGTTAAGACTTTATAAGCTGTACTTCGGATGTGAAATTGGCGATCAGGACAAATACTGGGCGCCTCATTTCTGCTGTATTACCTGTGTCAGACTCCTAACAGGTTGCTTCAAGGGTGTTAGACACTTCATTTGCTGTTCCAATGATCTGGAGGGTTGAGATCTGCTGACAGACTCTCTACTTTTGCCCCACAAATATTGACGGCATTACTTCCAAATCACAACAAACTGTCAATTACAAATTTACCATCTGCCATGAGGCCGGTGCCTCACAGTGATGAACTGCCAGTGAAAACCTCCAGAAAAACTAACAGTGACTGATGAAGAAGAACCAATGGATGCCGGTGTTGACGATTGTGACGATGCTGACGATGTAATGCAGGATCCTGGTCGGAGGCATCTGGTTCGTCTTCTGAACCACATTTACTGAACCAGGGCGATTTGAATGATCTCGTCCGAGATTTGAATCTTTCAAAGCGACAAGCAGAACTGTTAGGGTCACGATTGAAAGGCTGGAATCTTCTTAAGAAAAAACAAATGTCACTTTTACAAGTAGGCATAAAAAGTTTGTGGATTACTTTGCCTTTTAGAATGAAATTTTTTAATTTGAAAAATCAATCTAATGAAACAAAGTTGTCCCGATTACAGAACAGATGATTGGCGACTATTTAATTCTTCTAAATATATTTAAATATGTGCTTATCCACAATGGAAATATCTTACCTTCAGTTCCAGTTTACATGCAATGTCAAAAAACTTACAAATAATGCTAAAAGTATAAGGTATGAAGAACATAAAATAAATTTAAAAGTCATTGCCCTCTTACTTGGACTACAGCTTGGTTGGACAAAGTATTGTTGCTTTCTACAAATGGGACAGCAGGGACAAGAAAAATCATTACATCCAGAAACAGTGGCCAAAGAGAACATCACTAGTCCCAGGCCAGAAAAATGTTGCACATGATCCACTTGTGGAGCCGAATAAAGAGTATCTACCTCCTCTCCATATAAAGTTGATCTCATGAAGAACTTTGTAAAAGCCATAGATAGAATTAGAAGTGGACTAGGATTTTAATATCTTAGAAATACATTTCCAAATAAGTGAAAAAATCAAAGAAGGGATTTTTATAGGGCCTAATATTAAAAAATGATGAAAGATAAAACTTTGATGCTCAGTTGAATGACACTGAAAGAGCTGCATGGATTTCCTTTAAGATTGTTTGTCTGGACTTTCTGGGAAATAACAAGGCAGACAACTACACAGAATTAGTGGATACCCTATTGAAATGTTATCAAAAACTGGGATGTAACATGTCTTTGAAAATGCACTTTTGCATTCACACCTGGATTATTTTCCTGCAAATCTGGGAGCAGTTAGCGATGAACACTCAAAAGGTTTCATCAGGACATTTCAGTAATGGAAAATAGGTACCCAGGGCAAGTGGAGCTCCATTATTCTAGCAGACTATTGTTGGACTCTTAAAGATGATGTCCCTGAAACACAATATCGTAGAAAATCATATACAACTACCTTTTAGGAGACTGCAGGTTTACAATATTCATATAACACATATAATGTAAAATGAGCAATATAGTAGAAAAGTAAACTCCATGTCACTGAAAAATGTTACGTGATGGAGAATTTCTAAGACATATCCGAACCTTGCAAAAAACTGTACTATAATCAGACATTTTAATTTCTGTGACAGAAAATTTTTTTATTTTGTTCACCAGTGTTATAATATTAACTGGATGGATGAGGTAAAAAACGACAGAATCATAGAAAGAAGCAAAACAGCAGCAACGTGGAAACGGGCAGTGTTTATTCTAGCCACCTTGGCATTGGGGGATTTTGAAATGTTTGGGGGGACAAGGTCTGAGTCTCCACACTTTTGGAGGAAAATGTCCATCCCCCAGTCAACAGATAAATTTTTTTGGGGGAATTTTAAAACTTTGGGGAGAAATTCTCCCAGAGAAGGCCTAGAATAAACACTGGGAAACGGGAAATAATAATAAGAAAAATGTCCTACGCTGGTCACATCATGAGAGGTTCGACCGTAGACCTAGACCTACCACTGATAATAATGATAATAAGATACAATAGAAGGAACAGGGGAAGGGCACGACCGAGAAGAAGCTGGATGGACGACATCTTTGAATGGACAAATACAAAGAGCCCTAAAAACGAACAGTAGAAGATGGAGAGAAATTGAGGAAAGTGACTGTCAAACCTCTGATAGAGGACGACACTCAAAGAGGAACAAGAGAATAAAAGTGCATATAACCTGACGGCAATGACAAAACGACACCAGACTAGCTGGCTGCCGATGGGTATGAGGAAGGAGTCAAAGTCTCTACGGCGAATGTGAAGTTTTCCCTGTCATTAGAGTGGGGACGAATACTACGAGGTCGGGGCTATCCCGGAACAGAGTGGTTGATGGATGGACTGAATTGAATGAGAAGACAGTACCACTAATGTAAATGCTTACCTGTTTTTCTGGTTTCGTGACGTAACACATTATGATGAAGATGATGATGGGAATGAGATTGAGAATAGCAGCTGTAGTCAGTGTGATTGCGATCCAATTCATGAGTGCCGCTGTCAGTGCTCCGATCATCATCATGAATATCGTTCCAGGTCCAACTAGAGACGCTACGAATAGCATCGTCTGGTAGAACATGTACAGAGAAGAGATGTTTTCGTTCGCCGTCGTCGTGTGTCGCCACGAAGTCAATAGATCGATGATGTTCGCCATCGTCGAAGGCATCCAGCGTCTACGCTGATTGAAAAACTCGTTGAATCCTTCCGGAGCGAAGGTGTATGCGAATCGGACGCAGCACAATACTCGACCCTGTAGCCCTCCTGGAGGATCAGCGTACAAAGCCAGCGGTCTTCACCTACATTTTCCACACGTGAACAATATCAATCATCTATTCTCTGTTTCTGGGCCAATGTTCTCTCACTGTCTCTCTCCCCTCTCTCTTTCTTTCTTTCTCCTCTCTCTCTCAGCATAAGTTTCCCAAGCTCTCGACTTTAAAACAAGTCTCTTTTCTTAACCCTGACAGATTCATGAAGAGACTTTGGGTTAATGAATGTATTGTATTTACGTAAAGCTCCGCCCACCAACATAGCGTGACTCTGTACACAATTTATATAATATTATATTATATATTGTATATATAAATATAAACATATGTACTGCATTTATTCAATTTAAAAAATTAGGCTTTGAGGTAAGGAAGGGTACTGGGAGCAGGGATTGTGGCCGGGTGGATTGAAGCCAGAGAAGGCTGAGAGAAGGGAGGGTGGGTTGGAGTGGGGAGAGGGGTTTGGGGATGGAATTGAATTATGCGGGTTTGGGAGCTGGAGGTTTTGGCCGGGGCTTGGAGCCGGGGGGGTTGGGAGAAGGAGGTGGAATCGGGAGCTGGGAGGGGTTTGGGGCGGGTTTGGGAGTAGGGGTTGGGCCAGTTCGGATGGGCCGGAGTGGAGGGTTGGGGCCGGGGGTGTGGGGTTGGAGCGAGGGAAGGGTACAACGTGCAGGCAATCAGGACGCTTCGTCAAGCTGCATTCAGGACGCTTCGTTAAGCTCCGCCGACTATAAAGTTTGGTTGCCTATAGCAACGAAGTCGTTCAACATCTGCTGTGTAGCGTGACTCACATAGCAGACAGACAAAGAAACAGAGATAGAGAATTATTAGATTAGACGTGCCTCGTTAATTATAATAAAGCTTTTGATTCAGTCCAACACGGGAGATGTAGTTGGTCATGCTGGAAATGGATTTCCTTGCCCATCTGACACAAAACAACCTCTGTTCGATGCATACAAAAACCAAAAATAAGATGTGATGCTAGAGGAGATTAGTGTCATTCACACAGAAGATGGGCTGTTAACATAGAAGAATGGATGGACTGGATTCAAGTTATTAACAGCAGTAAGAACCGCAGAAAGTCGAGATTTATGGACTCACACTATGCACGGAAAGAAGAAAAGAGGAACCGATAAAGATAACAAACCAACATAGCCTAATGCAAATGCATCAAAAACTTCATAGGGATTAATTAGATCTGGTGAACAGAATGTAAATGTGTGAAACAACACACGCCTAAGTAAATGCACTCTGTGAAACTATGAATTTAAGATACCATATATATATTCTGGGCTAGGACAAAATGTCCGCGGACGAAATGTCACGGACAAAATGCCATGAGGACAAAATTTCAGCGGACAAGATGTCACGGACAGAACGTAACCCTAACTCTGACCCTAAACCGTGACATTTTGTTCGCTGACATTTTGTCCCCATGACATTTTGTCCGTGACATATTGTCCGCGGACATTTTGTCGGGCCACGGATATCTTCAGATTGGCATTGAAGTAATTGAAGACGTTTACCTTGGTCGTATTGAATGTGCTCGTTGGCCAAATCCGCTACTGTCGTATACTTCTTCATGACGTTGTCCGCCATTAAGACCGATCCGCGCATCAGATTGAAGCACCCGGGACTGCAAAGGACGCTCCCGATGACGTGTTCCGTCGCCTTCTGCATCCAGTGACCGATCGCATATTCGAATTTCTGATACCATACCAAAGGACCTATTCCATCAAATAAACAGAGAATCAGATGCGAATAACTCGATCAGCCATAATACCCTGGATTTCACCTGGACCTTGAATGATTTTGATTTGGCGTGCTGTGTGAAATCTGCTGATGCTTCCGTGCATTATGAAGAGGCACTATAGAAGCATAAGAAATATATTAGAATGCGCTCCTTTTGTTGAATTTGTAGTGTGATTTAATGAGACAAGGCATTCGTGTATCGATTCTTTTGAAAGTTACTTTAACTCGGAAAGTTTTTATACTAAGCAAAATCCCTAGAAGTCGCATTTACTATATTTGGCCTATAACCAAACTACTGTATACAATAGCGGCTGAAACTTGGGTAGAGAGTGACATTTGGCAAATCTGAAGAGAAAGGGCGTCAGAGCGTTTACTTTAGACAGATGCGACGCCAGACGTTTGAGAGTGGGGAGTTATGGAAAGCACGTTGAGGGGCCTGGAGGCAGAGCACCTTTGGGTCCAGGGGCCAAGCCCTTGGTCAGGGGCTTCGCCCCCTGAAGCTGAACAACTTTTACTGATGACGTCACGATGAGTTAACATAAAATATTTAACCCTTATCCGGCCAAGGTGGGTCCATCGGAACAATAACTATGTTTTGCACAGAGCCGTACAAAGGGCGGTGCCTACGGTGCCTAGGCACAGAGCGCAAGTTTAGAAGGGGCGCAAATTTCAATTTTGCACGAATCTCACGGGTGGCCCTGATGGCAAGTGGAGGTGTTCAAACCTCCCTCCAACCCCTCCCGTGGCCTCGCCACTGACTTTAGAGAGGAAACGGGGCTCTTTAAACCAGGGGTTCTGCAAAATTTTGGCAATTCACCCATATTAATTAAAACTAAGGCGGATACCGTCTGTCTATTGAATGGTTTAGTCACCTACAAACTGATGGTCATGAAACGGGAGATGACCCTATACTGGGATATTTCTACACCCTCCTAACACTCCCCCAACACCCCCCCCCCAATTTGAGGTCGACAGAGTCGACACCCCAAATTTGGTAATGTGACAATAGTAGGCCATATGCATACTAATTAGCTCTGGACACCCACCAATTTGAGGTCGACACCCCCAAATTCACAATCCAAGAAATATCTCTGACCCTATAAAAGGATATATGAACCACATGAGCCTTATTGGCCGCCTTAGATACCTGATCCTGTGGGATGGATGCGCCCACATGCAGCTCCAACTTTGTCGTTCCTTTTCATAAGGTCCAATAACAGGATAAGCGCAATTGGTTCGAAGTCCACGTCTCCATCCAACGCCAACAGAAACGTATGGTCCGCTCTCCTCTGTTTCCTCGTGATCTCTAAATTGTCCGTCCAGAGCCTCGATCCCAGAAAATAGTACATATACATCACCTGGTTTAACAGAAACAACTGATTTCTTACGAAGCGTTTCTTACTAATCTAATGTACTAATTAATTAACTGAAATCTCACAGATGTTGCGAAATTTTCTATGAATTTCCAACGAGAGAAATCTTAGCACTGTTACATTGGTGTTAGCGTGACTAAAACTGTCCTATTTTTGATTATTTGATTGTCACGGTCAATCAAAAATTATTCAATCAATGGCGAGGTAATGTCCAGTGCATCAGATAACAGGAAGAATAAAAAATATTTCGTGAATCTGAAGTGTTATTCTAGCTATCATTCCGAGGTGTTTGATTGAAATAATGTAATCGAAAGTTGAAAGAACGTTTTTCGGTCTGATAAAAATTCTCCACTTCGTAAAACTCGAATCGGGGCATGCATTAAGGCCATCGACATTAGAATCGCTTCTGTAAATTACACATTGCAAATTACAGATCGAACTGATTGATTACATATCCAAGTTTACATTTTAACCTACAGCACGACTGTGCATTACGCGTATACCTGGCTCCATCTTTTCCCCGGTCGTATCTTTTTCTTGTCTTTCAGATGGACGACGAGTTTGTTACCGCCAGGCAACAGCCACTCTAGTCTGCCACCGTAAGGAGTGCGGTATTTGGCTGGCGGAGGGATTCGAATCAAAGTGTTATGTACGGCTCTAGACGACAATACACACTTTGACAATGCTTGAGATGTAGTCAGATTATGAGGATTTTGAAAGCACCTCGCAACAGTGGCGGCTCTAGGATTTGGCAAGTGGGGTCCGTTGGGGTGGCAACTTCTAATCATAGGGGGCCAGCCATTTGTTGTTTAATGTCTGTAGCATTAAGTATAAGGTCCCAACTGGGGGACTGGGAGAGGGGCAGGCAGTCAATAGGGGGAACGGACCCCTGACCTCCCGGTGGAGCCGCCACTGCCTCGCAATAAGCACAGATGACAATATCATCAGTAAATTCAGTAACATGACTAATATGAAAACGTAATCTACACCCAGATATTTCAAATAGTACTCAAACCACAGATATTGTCGTTTTATTTCAAATGATATTTCCACACTCTATATCTATATCTAAGTCTCACAGTTATGCCACTTGCTAAAGCAAAGCGTCGTCGTCATCATCATTATCTTCATCGTTGTTGTCGTAGTCTCTTAAATTTTTGTTTCTTGATGTTACTTACGATGCAGCTTGGTCAACAACGCTGACAAGAAGTTCAACGAAACTGTTGACCGAAACAGGTTCAGTCGAATTTGGTTTATAAACCATGGCGTCGTCAAAGAATATGTGACCTATCAGATGAAGCAACATCCAGCTTCATTTAATAGCACGATGATTCTGATTGATTCTACGCCGATAGAATAAGATTCCATGCACTTATAATAGATGTCAGTTAGTGACATTTATGTGGTATCGTATTTTCTTCCTAAATTTCTCAGAAACTATAAACTACAAAGCGGGGCCAGTGGCGTAACGTGGGAGGCACTTTGTCGAGTGCCCCCGGGCCCCAAGTGAAGGGGGCCCCCAAAGAGTGGTTGAAGACCTTTTTTGCTCATCAGCACTATACGAAGAAGGGCGCCGGAAGAGTTGAGGGGTCCCGAGAACAATGTGACGACCTTTTTTTGCTCGTCAGCAGTGTTAAGGGGCCCCCATATCAAGGATGCCTCCGGGCCCCCAAAAGTCACGCTACGCCACTGCCGGGGGCGAGAAGATGGCAGAAGTGGTTACACGCTGGGCAGGCACGCTGACGGAACGGGTTCAACTCCCGTCGCAGCCCGTAAGGTCGACTCAGCCTTACTCGCTAGAGGGCGGTTATAACATCAAATTGAGGAGCAGCGTTCGCTGCGAAGTAAAGCGCAGGACTAAATGTTTTGCTGGCAACCTACTCTAGGTTAATGGTGTATGCCGTGCCTCCGGTCTCTTAGGCATACAGCGTCGCCGTATGCCTAAAAGATCTGAGATCAGCACCGGCCACGAAGCTCGTATCCGGGCATGGGAAGTTGGAAACACTTTACTTTCCTTTATATTATAGACGATGATAAAACTATTAAATAAAAAATTAAGTTTCCCATTAGCTTATTTGGAAGCGGTCAGACCAGTCTTAGATGAGTCGTAAACCAGGTATCGGTCCCGAGACACGCACATGTCCAAAGTCGCAGAGTGGACGTTAATGTGGGGCCCTTTGGGTTGTCGTTGCAAAGTGCTATATTGATTTAACTTTGGCCTTAGTTACGGTGTTTCTGGCCGATCCTTAGACGTGACAAGATGAATGGTTTGGTACGATGGCAAGTAGAACTCCATCTGGCGCCATTCTCTGATTAATAATGATTTTAAAAGATTCACGATATCGATTGATTGGTAAATTTCGTGGCCATCTGGTTATCGACGACAACATTTCGATGAATAGATATGGATGAACTAATCTAGATAAGAGTCTCCATACTAAAGTTTACTTCACTTGGGGCACTTAAGCTTATAATTTACAACCAACCACGAATGTCACGAATGTCAAGTAGTTCAATGATCGTTGTCATGTTGGTTATGCAATCACAATCATTTGAGGAAGAACATTCAGTAACTCCGGTAAACGAATGTTTGACATAAAAAGTGCTGACAGCCTATGTTTTATGAAAAATTCAGGGCGCCTTGGTAATGGACTATGACGCTCGTTGATATTTTTAATGTTTGCGAGCGTCAAACTTATAAGTTAAGACATATCGGATTCTTCTACATTTTCTGCAAGAGTACAACTTCTCTCACAGAAGATCGGTAGAAGTATAGTTGAGTAAGGGTTGAGCTTCTTCTGCCACTGAGAGAGAAAGAAAAAGATACACATTACACACACGCGGGCACATATGTCTGCAGACCCGACGAGAGAAATTCCGGGCCCCTGTGCAGAATGACCGGCGAGACCCTAACAAGTCTTAAAATTTGCTGTCGACCTTTTTTTGTAGTCATTGATTTCACCGGAGTTGCAAATCTCGAAAACTAGTGTTGACCTTTTTGCGTGTCGCTCTTTTCGCGCTGTTCCTTTTGATGTGTCCTCAGGTCCCGGGCCCCCTTTTACTCGCCGGGCCCCTCTGCACAACTTAACATCGTAACCTTTCTATAGTGTTGTTATTGGTATTATTGTTAATTATACATATTCACCATCGGCCCGGGCCCCTCCAGACCGCCGGGCCCCTGTGAATTTGCCCCTCTCTCAGCCCTGTATATCTGTGTATATCTGTATATATATATATATATATATATATATATATAATATATATATATATATATATATATATACAGATATATACAGACAGAGACAGACAGAGACAGGAGAGAGACACAAACAGAGAGGTCAGTAGAGGACCCTTACATAAGTTACATTGAAAGAGATGTTCTAAGATATATTCTCTGAGCCTACTAACTTGCTTGAAATATTTGGACGGTAAATTGCAATAACAAATAATAATAATAATAATAATAATAATAATAATAATAGCAGTAGTAGTAGTAGTAGTAGTAGTAGTAGTAGTAGTAGTAGTAGTAGTAGTAGTAGTAGTAGTAGTAGTAGTAGTAGTAGTAGCAGCAGCAGCAGCAGCAGCAGCAGTAATAGTAACAAAGTAAAAGTAAAGTAAAGATTTCACCCGTAGGCTCAATGCCCGTAAGGTCCGGTGCTGATCCCCGTGTTTTGTAGCCAACAGCCCATAGGTGGCTGAGCCATACATCGGCGGACGGTGGCCAGTCTCTTCCGCCGAACCTATGGTTACTTTCGCAATGTTGCCATTGCTACTCATTTGATGTTACTACCGCCCTCTAGCGATTAAGGCTGAGTCGACCTTAGGGGCTCCTACGGGATTGAACCCGTGTCGTCGGCGTGCCTGCCCAGTGATATTACCACTCATCTATCTTCCCGCCCCAATAGTAACAACAACACCAATAATAATAATAATAATAATAATAATAATAATAATAATAATAATAATAATAATAATAATAATAAGGCGAATTAGACTTAGAGAATGCTAAAGTCAAAATCTTACCCTCGAAATCGTAATAGTCGGGGTCGGTAACACGGAAGTACTTTTGGGCGTTGTGTCTGGCCGCCTGATCGGCGTCCAACCTACAACCAATCAAAGGTCAAGCTAACGGTCAGCATTCGATGAAAAACGCTTAGAAGATAACTCCACCTAATCAGCGTCTTCAGATCTATATCTTGATTAGGCTAAGTGGCTGCACGTCAACTACTGAAGCGACCACTGCAGATTCCATTATCCTGCATGATAATTAGCTTCAGACTCTTAAAAAAACTAAACTCGGTCAATATTGCTTGTCTCGACAAAGTCAAATGAGGCACAAGTACCATCATCTTCTCCGATTTAAATCTCACTACATTGAGAGTCGTGTATTATGTAAGATATATACAATATATTATATACATATGAAGTATGAATTTCTAATTGAGTCTAGTTTCGTGTCTTATCTAGTCCTGTTCGCCGACGCTCTGAGGGTCGGCGGCGGCGTTTGACCGCTCTATCACCGCCGGCGGTGGCGCGCCGAACCAATTTTATCGGCGGCGGCGGCGTACAAACGGTTAATGCAGTACAATACGTGTGACTACAAAGGATATAATAATAATAATAATAATAATAATAATAATAATAATAATAATAATAATAATAATAATGTGATTTTAAGTGGTTTAGGAGGCTAAGTAAGCCTGTGTGAAAACCACTGATATAGCATATATATATATATCATATCATATGATATCGTCGTTTTTGTTCAATTCTCATAGTCTTTTGTCACCCGGTTCATTTGGAAACAATGTTACGAACTTATAATACACATTAAAAATAAAATTTTACAATTTAAGGAGTGTATAGAAATAAAAAATGGCAAATTTCTTATCAGATTATATTGCTTCATTATCTATCCGAAATTGGCCATAAATGGAAAACTTTTTAAAAGTTTATGTGCCAACTTAGAAAACAAAGCACCGCCGACATCAGACTAGGAAGATTTAAACTAGACTAAGAGGATTTAAACAAAAAACGCTCTCAGTTACGATGCATAGGTTCACTGCTCGTGCAATTAACTGTGCACAGTTAATTTTAGCATAATTTTAGCATCTTTTTTGGTCTTCGTGTAATTTCCATCGAAAACGCTTTTCTTTAGCCATTTTGCAGAATGTAAACAATACAGGACGTCATTCGATAGACGAATGAAGCGAAGTAGATAAGTAACGTGTGTTTTGAGTTAGCTAGTGTTGTCTATATGGTGAAGACATTTTTATCCACGTAATACAACAGTGTTGGTCTACTCTGGTTACATGAGAGAAATAATTTCACCATAGGGACTCCGGCGTCACGCCGGTATCCTCTCGGCGACGGCGGCGGCGGCGCGCCGACCCTGTATCACCGGCGCCGGCATGCAAAACGTCGGCGGCGGCGCGGCGGCACACAGGTTTAGTTTTATCTTCGTGATATGATCACAGAAATGTTAAGCTAGTCATTTAGTCACACCACGTAAAAATAAAATTATTAATCTATCTTGTTTGCTCAACCAAAAGTCAACTTTTCAACTAGAGCTTCTTCAACTTTGACAGCACCCGTTCGAGATAGTAAAACGCATAACTTATGCTCATTTAGATAATACGTAATCTATAACATTGATGTGCGTCACGATTAAATCAATAGATTAGATATCTTGCTGGGTGAAGTATTTAAAACATCGCGATAAGGATTGAGACGAATCCAAACAGAAATTTGGACTAGCAAGATATTAATAGACAATAATTTTACTGAAATTCAAGTGCTATTGAAATTCTTGGGTCGTTAAATAAATTGAGCCTGGATTGTAGAGATTAGATTGCACAACGAAGATGAGTGAAAGACACGTACTTGAAGATTGAGGTGAGCACCTGAATCATCTCTCGCTTGTTCTCGTGCCACATCGTTGCACAGATGTAAACGAATGGTGTGGCGTCTCTCTTGCGTAACAGTTTGTCCAGAAAGCCTTCCTTGGCTCCGTCTTCTATGCTTAGCAGCATCTCCTTATTCACCGTCGACGTGTTCGACGCTTTCTGTTGCAAAAACCACATCGAGCATTTGCAGTGACTTGGACCCTCCCTCTGGAATGCCTTGAACCCTTTCATTCGAGCCTCACTTCTTACTTCATCGCTCTGATCAATGCGAAAGCTAAAGTCTCACTAATTTATCACGCGACACCAATGCCAGGAGCGTCTCTGAGTAGAAATATAAGAGGCGCTATATAAAATGCCACATTGCATTATAAACCACGCCGTGAACTACAGCTATCGCAGTGGTTTCAAACCTTTAATTAGCAATAGATCTCATCTTTAGATTTAAGTCTAGCTTTAGAGTAAATAATCCGCCAACTTGGCGTTGTGCGACCGCTTCCCGCCAGAACACTGAAGTTAAGCAACGTCACGCGCGGTTAATACCTGGATGGGCGACCATACCGAGATCTAGTCGTGGTGCCGGCGACCAACTAGCCCGTTCGTCGCTTAGGCGTTGATAAATTAGTAGCAGCGTTAAGCTGCGAAAGTAAAACGTCAGTCTGGAGAAAGTAATGGCACCCTACTCTAGATTAATGGCGTAAGCCACTTGCATCGCTGATTGCCTAGTAACCAGAGATCAGTGTCGGAACCCACTTTCGTTCGAGTACGGGACTACCTGTACTTTTTACCTTTAGTGAAACTATATGACGACAATCAGAAGAGTTTCTGCGGCCTGTATCTGTTCTATCTGTTAGATGTCTTATATCTAACCTCTACCAATTTCTTGATTCTAGAAGTCTTCGGTTCGTCGTTTCGCGCTCTGTTGATTAGAAGAGACTGTTCGAGAAGAACACCGTCGTACAGAGGAAAAACAAATAATCTACACAAAAAGATAGAATGCAAGAAGAATATTTCGATTTTATCAAATGTATCGTCTCCATGTGCCTTTGGAAATATACGATTGCATAATTTGAAATTAAAGGGAAGCGAAAAGTCTCGAAAAGTCATAATCGTGGAATTTAAGTCATTTAGTCTGACATCTTAATTAATAAAATACAGAATATTGACAAAGAAGTTTATAAGAACAAGCATGAGAACTATGCTTGGAAAGAGAAGCTTGGAACTGTTTTTAAAAATCATCAAACGTTTGCTGATTAAACACATATCTGATATATCCAAGTATCAAAATTATCTTGTGCCAATAACACTTTCGCAGTCATCACTTAACCTTAGTGTAATTCTCAATCAGGTTCTTTTCACCGGAATTTAATTGTTTCAATCAGCTCTTCAATTCACTGCGCCTCAATTATACATAATAATGCAATCAGAAAAGTAATACCATATGTCTAAATGAAATCAATGCAGATCTAGTTGGTAAAGACAGAGAGGAAAATAGCGAAACTACCTTTCGGCCCTGGCAAGTCGTTCGGACTTGGGAGTCCAGATGTGAGCGGTGATCCACAGCTGCGACAACCACCAGAACACGATGAGGAACCAGACCTGATCGACAAAGACGTTTGAAGCCGTTCCAACTTCATAGCACTTGTAGAACAGGTATCCGTCTAACTCATTGTTGGTATAAGAACATGGATTATCGTTCCACACTTCGCACATTCCGACCACCATTCCGGCCAGCACAGGGGTGGTCAGGATCAACGGCAGGGCGTAAGCCACCCTCTGGATTCTGATTTTGGCGGCACTCCGTGCAAAGAAGTAGCATACGAGACTCGCGCAGCAGTTGACCAACCACATCCAGACCCAGTCAATCTCCATCGCAGGAAGTTCCTTCTCACTTACTGTGCGAATTGTTTCGTTCGTTAATTTGTTCGTAATCTCCTTCTTGCACTGTTTGTTGACAAAAGACATTCAGATAACAACAACAACAACAACAACAACAAAAACAATAAAATAATAAAATAATAATAATAATAATAATAATAATAATAATAATAATAATAATAATAATAATAATAATAATAATAATAATAATGGTAATAATATTGTAATAACTCTATATTTAGTTTTCCAGCTTTGTGTGTTTTTGTGTTGCGAACGCTGAAACGCGACGTTATTGGATAATTAATCGAAGTCCTTGGTCACGTGATTTTTATAATCGTTTGGGCTTTGTGAGCTTTTTGTGTTGGGAACGCTGAAACGCGACGTGATTGGATAACTAATCGAAGTCCTTGGTCACGTGATTTTTACAATGGTTTGGGTGGACGTCGTTGCTAAGACATTGGGCAGATATGAAGTCAAGATCTTGGAATACGACTTTGTGAGGATCATTGTCACTGGAAAAGTCTCTTTTGTTCTACTGACTTTGAGTTGTGCGTTTTGTGCTAGACTTTGAAATGCTTTCTAAAGTTCTTTCATGTTGTCAAGAACTACCGTAAGAAGCTCAAATCGGCAGACGATGTTTTTTTAAAGATTCGAAATGGATCGCAAAGTTTTCTAAGAAACAGTCACACTTTATTTTCCATGTATTTTTCTCTCGCAAAATGCTTCATTCATTAAGCTAATTTTTCCTATCGCTGACCAGCGCCTCACGGCCTTGATCCAATTTTACTTGAAATACTTCTGAACCTTTTGACTTCTTATAAGTTGCTAAGATTATGTTCGTAGACGCGTACAGGACGGATCGAAAGCATTTTGCCATTGGTTTTGAGGCATATTCAAATAAATTTTATAGCCTACTTGGGAATTGTTACATAAGCTCCACGGAGAGTGAAATTCCGACAAGCACCACAAAAGTGAGCTCGAATAAGAGAAGCAAGACTACTTAAACTCGTAAGAGGTTAGGTGTGGGGTTTCGAAATTCCGAACATTTGCAAACCAAGGAAATCCTTACTGCAGCAAAACAAATTACACCGGTAGGCATCACAGAGAACTGAATATCTACGTTTCCGTTTCTCATAGCTAAATAAACCCTATGCAAAATTTTATCAGTTTGGATAAAGTGGTAATAAGTAAAAAAGAAGGAATGAGAGTGGAAATAAAGGTTTATGGACAGATCATAGAGCAAGTGAAGGAATTTAGCTATCTAGGAAGTCTGATAACAACCGATGCCAGATGCAATAAAGAGATAAGAAGACGTATAGCAATAGCAAAAGAAGCTTTTTACAAGAGAAAGGAGCTGATGCAAAGTAAACTAAAACTAAACCTAAAAAGAGATTGGTAAAAACATTGATATGGAGTGTGGCGTTGTATGGGGCGGAGACGTGGACAATGAGAAAGGAAGATATAAAACGATTAGAGGCTTTTGAAATGTGGATTTGGAGGAAAATGCTAAAAGTAAAATACACAGAGCATAAGACAAACGAGGAAGTCATGAAGGAGATAGAAGAAGAAAGAAGCCTGATAGATACAATCCGGAAAAGGCAGAGAAATTGGATGGGACATGTCCTCCGGCATGACTCTTTACTAAGAACAATAATCGAAGGAAAAAATGGAGGGAAAGAGAGTGAGAGGTAGACCGAGAAGATGATGTTGGAGTGGATGATGAATAAAGGATATCAGGAACTCAAAGAAGAAGCAAGCAATCGATCGGAGTGGAATAACTGGATACCTGGACCTGTCGAGAGACAGAAACACTGATGATGATGATGGATAAAGTATTTGACCATTTAAGGTATTTTTATATGACCTAACACTATACTAAATCCGTAGACAACTAAGAGACGGATTGGAAGTAGGTGATAACAACAAGCTTCCACAAATCACCAGAGAATCAGAGATCAAGAAAAGTGGAAGTCAGCCGCCGATGCCACAAAGCAAGGAACATGAAGAACAAGAAAATTGCATGGACATGTAATGAGCCACCACAGCGCTTGTCTAACAGAAATTGCTGTGGATATTCAGTATTTGACAGTTGAATTTGCAAAACCGAGTACGCCATATTTATAGAGGCGATTTTCTGGTCTGAGATAACCGTATATCTGGACCTTTGGACCCCTTCTAAGTTAATTGTTGCTACTGTAAGTCGTGTTTAAACGAACTGAAAGTCGGACTGCAGTCTGCGTCGGCAACTTTGGTCTTGATCATTTAGTATTCGAACGCTTTACGTAAGTCAAGCAACTCGAGATAATAGCTGACATCCTGAAGGGTTGTCTCGGTTGTCGACGAACTAAGGCGAGATGTTCTCGAAAACATATTAAATGGGAATAAATTGTTATTATTATTAATTTTAATTTTATCGTCCGTTTCAAACACATAGGTGTTCATCGAGGACGCCTCAGACCAAAAAAACCGCAGTGCTCATCGGCAGAGCAGACTGTAGCTGAGGAGGGTCGGTTCGGTCCAGGTCAAAAACCAAAATTCAGTCAGTTTGTGTGCCTTTGAATAGCCAGATTTAATTTAATAATAATAATAATAATAATAATAATAATAATAATAATAATAATAATAATAATAATAATAATAATAATAATAATAATAATAATAATGTGATTTAAAGTGTTTTAGGAGGCTAAGTAAACCTGTGTGAAAAAGCGATGAATATAGTTTTCAAGAATTATTTCGATTTATAAGCGGCCTACAACCGTGTGGTCGTGTGGCATAGGTCTACTCAGACGATTGACAGTATGGAGTTCTTATGGTTGTGAGTTCGAAACCCGTCCGAGATTCAAAGCATTCATCGTTCATTTAAACGTTTTCGCCTTAATAAGCAAATTATTCAGTAGATGTTACGAAACTGCAATGGCGTGGTGTTATTTTACAAAGCTGTTTAACCGTATTTATATGGTTTAAACAGATGCAAATAAATAACTGGTGCGAGCGCTTTGTCCAGGGTTTAATCTAGGCCGTTTCCGGGGGAAATTGCCCTTTTCCCGGAAATTTCAAATTCCCCTGGAAATTTTGGCATACTACATCAACTAACAGCAGCCCCTGGCAGAATTTCCCCCGGCTTTGTCAGTTTCCTCCCGGCTTTGTCAGTTTCTCCCCGGAGTCCAGGAGTCTAGATTAAACACTGGCCTTGTCTACGTCATTATTAAAGTATGTTGTTGACATACTGCTCTTAGTCAAGCCTAGTAATTGAATTCTAAACAACAACATAAAACTGTACTGGAATTCAATGTTTAATAATTGAAAACCAAGAAGAGATAAGATAATGCGACTATATAGAGCAACAAGACAACCACTTGCCACTGTTTAAATCTGTCATATCTTCTGTACGTGCAAAGAGAGGCGTCAACTACGCGATAACTCTAGAGAAACAGATTGAATTGTTTTAAAACGGAAGAAAAGAATGGCTCCGGTAATTATATGGAGTGTGGTGTGGTGCTAAATGAAACGGAGAAACGGAGTTGAAAAGTTGGATTGGACAGAACAAATATTAAATGAAGAATTATAATTATTGAAGACAAAAAAGGCAAAGGTATTCCCGTGCTCGAGCGAGCGTAGGGTCCGGCGCTGATCTCCGGGTACTAGGCAAACAGCGACGCAGATGGCTTACGCCGTTAATCTAGAGTAGGTTGCCATTACTTACTTTAGACCTGCGTTTTACCTACACAGCTTAGCGCTGATAACTGAAGAGAGTAGGAAAATGCCAAACACGCTTGAAGAAAACGTCGTTCTATCGATCACGGCCTAAGAAGAGACCCTATGCTAACAAAAGCGGAGAAAAGAAAGGCTAATAATTAGATCCATCAAACTTAATCATATAGACTCTAGAACCGCGACAAAAGCAACGGCTATGAATGGATCGCGGAAATAGCAGAGAGCGGAGTCAAAGGGCGAAGCTACCAAAGAACCGAAATCTTGCAAGGTTCTTGAAATTGTTTTCTTAACCCCTTAACCGTGTATTTAACTGTAACTCAATGTAAAATGGACAGATAAATCCGGGATCCCCAGTTAAGGGGTTAACTGCAAAAAAACGACACTTCACTAATTATAGTTTTGTGAGCCAAAAGTAAAGCCAATATCAGCTCTAAATTCGGACTGATGAGCAAACTGAACATACAGCATTTTAGATTCTTCGAAATTACTGATGAGGTTCGTGTCAAATCATGTTCAAATACTGCTATGCGAAAGAAGGAATGGCGTGTTATCAGTGTTGGGATAGTTACATGCCAAAAGTAATATATTACAGACTACTAGTTACTTTTAGAGCAGAGATAGTAATTAGTGTAGAACAATATTTAGACAATAACTTATTAGTGTAATCAGATTACTTTTTTCACAAGGTAACTAGTAATCTGTAATATATTACTGTTGGCATGTAACTACCACAACACTGATAACACGCCATTCCTTCTTTCGCATAGCAGTATTTGGTGTTTCATTTGATTAAAAGTAATTTACATACACTCGAGTATGACTACTGGACATCTGAAGTTTATTTATTTATGAGAAAACTTAGAAGGCACAGCTGGAGTGTTATAACACTGTGCACGTGTTTGACAGAATACGAGGACGAAAGATACATGACAAAGTCAACAAGAAAGCAAGATTAAAGTCAAGTCAACCTGAGGCAAATATCTTCCAGTCAGACTTTAAATGACTGCCGAGTAATTCAACAAGCAATCGCCAGTAAATTTCATATTTTCAAGGTCCGACGCTGCAAAACACGTCTACGTGTACCGATTACTTAATGTCTTGACATCTGTTACGCCGTGCTAAAATATTCTTCACCAGACATGGATACGTATGATGAGTATATATTTTTAAAAAATCTGACCCAACCCAATCCAACATGATTCAGACCCAACCCACAAAAGCAAAAGGACTACTTAACCAACCCACCGTAATACCTTACAATTTCTTACACCATGACTTATGCTCTGACCCAACTCAACGCAATCCACAATAAAGAATGGAAATTTCTGACCCAACCCAATCCAAAACATGGATGGACCCAACCGATGCCAATGTCTGATCTTCACGCGATTCTACGTTTCAAAGACATCGTTAGTATTCTGCTGCCATTTCCATTTTAATGAAACCTCGTCATATTTTTGCAATAATTATTATTACGCTATTCATTTTCAAAGCTAAACAACATTCGAGGAGGCCTGAATAAAAACGAATCAAAGAGTAGACTCATCTTAAGTCGAAGTCGAAGACGGCCGTCATCGCTTGGCTGAAATCGTAGCTCTGTCCATGGTCCATATTCTCAATCTGGAGACTGACGCAGACCATCATCATTAGCAGTGTCACCGCCATTTTCCATAGACTGGCCACCAACTGGACCTTAATCCTGGAACGCTGCATTCGGCCGATGAACGACGTCAGCGAACTGCGATATTTGCCGAGACTGGAGTCGTTGTCGACAAAGTTCTCCCACCATCTACCAAATCGATGATTCACGATTAAACCGAATTCCAAGTGTCCCTTGCCGTGCCAAAAAATTTCTAACCTGATGTTACATAAGAGCTGGAAAATACTAGATTTTATCAATAAAATGTGCGTTTTAACGCTTTTTAGGTTTTTTAATGTTTGGTCTGTCAACACCCTTAAACCCTTCTCTATATTCTGTCAAATGTCAACACCCAAAAACCCTTCTCTATATTTTGTCACATACAGTAATTTTTTCACATACAGTAATTTTTACCCTTTGCTGTCTGCAAAGAGTAAAAAACTACTTAAACAATAAAGATGAGATTGTCTCATTTTTTGAGTTTAAAACCCCTAAAAACTAAAATTTGAGTTTTATAGAAACTCCAGTTATCATGAGGTGTCGTTTAAGACATTTACCTGACAGAGATGAGCACCAAAGATAGCGGAATGCTCCAAGTGAGATGCCATTCGTAGGATTTCTTTTCATGAGACACTCCAACGATAATTGGCCAAATACAAATGGCCGACAGTTGACCCAATACGGCCAGTATTCCGATAAGAGTCTTAATAGTTCGTATTGCCGCACTGTCTTCCTTTGGTCTAATGAGAATCTTGAGTGATCCAGGCAGGAAGGACACTCCCAGCATGAACATGACCACCTGAAAGGCGTTATCAAGGGAAGGAAAGACAAGAAAAACAAGCAACGAAAGGCCGATGCTGTGAACCGTTTCAATGCCGAGCACAATCAGCATTGTCTTCTTCAGACGCCTTGAATGATGTTCTGATTTGAAAATCAGCTGCCAGATGCCTCTCAGACAGATGAAGACATAAGGAGTGCAGATCATAAGATAGAGACACCACGCCCAGTAGATTCGCGAAACGACACATTCATTGGCATAATACGTGCTCTCGATGGTCACATTTTCTGCCTTTCCCGATCGATTCTGCGGCTGGAGACAGGAAAACTGCGATCCGTTGATTTCGAATCCTCGCGGGATGGTAACACAAGTCGTGTAGGGTTCATTCACTATTTTACGACCAATGGCCGTGCCAGTTTCATTCAAAATGGCTTCGTGATAAGATTCCAAAATGTCATAACACTGCATGTCAGGCATAGTGTTGTTATTGGACCCGGGGCTGCTCGGGTACGGACGCAACTTTGAAGCGGCCATTATAACGGACCCTTTGCTGAGGATCGTCAGCAGCAGAATTCCGGCAAAAACGAAAAAGTAAGTGGCGAGTTTGAAAACTTTGCGACAGAACTTGTAGAAGGTTTCGTTGATCTCGTGGTCAGAAATCCACGGAATTTCTGCGAAGGCATCCCAGTCATAATCGTCTCTTCTGTTAAGATATCCACCAATCAACAAATAAATCAACCAAACAACCTGTCAATCAATCAACCTATCTATCTGTCTGTCTGTCTATCTCTGTCTGTCTGTCTGTCTGTCTGTCTATAGACCCATCCGGTTATCTAGTTAATCTAGTTATTCATCTAGTTAATGATCCTAAGACATTCCTTTATTACTTCGTGTAATACTTAATTTTCCATGATAACTATATTGTAGTGACAGAGCCTGCGCTGAGTCCTAGTGTTTTCCAGGCTTCCTTAGGTCTATAGAGTGCAAAACGACATAAATGAATCAATGAGAAAATGAAATCCTAGAATTGTTTTCGAACTATGTGAAAGGATGATTGGTTGGGAATTTTAAAAATAAAACTAGAAAGATGCTCGCTTCGCTCGCGCTCGCTTCGCTCGCAGTGCAGGATAATACTAATCCAATACCTATACCTAATACCCAATCATTGAATTCATGCTGAACAACATTTCAATGATGTACTGTACATACGCCACCTAGCCTAGCTCTGCGCCACGTAATAATTAGGCCTATGTACGTTAAAATCACGCAACTGTGACCATTCGTGACGCTGTACGCGTATTTTTGTGTACGTTAAAATTGCGCAACTTCCTCAAGCTACGACCACCAACGCATCGCGACACATTATGACGCTGCAAAGAACAATTGAACGTACGCTTCGTCAAACGCTTCTTCGATTAAACCGTTTGGTTACCAATAGCAACGTCGTCTTCGAACATCGCCCACCAACGCATCGCGACGTTGACAGAAAAATTAAACGTACGCTTCGTCAAACGCTCGCCCTCCAACCTCGCGACGTTGTACACTTATGACGCTGCAATGAACAATTGAACGTACGCTTCTCGCCCACCAACGCATCGCGACGTAAGGACTAAACCGTCTTCCAATAGTCAACCAATCAGAACGCTTGAAGGTAACAGAGAGACATACAGAGCAAGGATCTTAATATTATAGATATTTGTGGCCTTTCGTTTTAGAGTTCAAATGACGCTATATTTACAATCCTTACAAGTTACAACCAAAATCAACCAGAGGGATGGAACGCGTATTTCTTCACTCGATCAGTGTACAAATACAGTAGGCCTAAGCTTATGGCTCAAACCTAACTCCGCCATTCTGTTTGTAGCTACGGATGCTTACCCATTAGTACTTCAAAAAACGCGAATTCTTAAATAAAAGGCAACAAAGAATAGGCCAATAATAAAAATATATATAATTAAGGCACATAATACGAAAAATAACTGGTATTTACAGTTAGAATAGTAATTTTTACAGCATAAAGTTTTATTATTAGCATAAAAAAGATATATTTATTGAAATAAGTGTCTTTATGAACGAGTCACATGATTGTATCTTTAGCTAATATCGAACATCGGAAGGAAGTACAGAGGCGGCAGGAAGTCCGGTCCCAATGACAAAAAATTATTTGGCGCATCAAATTAGTCTTCAACTTCCTAACATTTATTCTACATGCTTACTCGTTTGGATTCGGGCATTCTTCCCACAGAGCTTTGTCTTCACGGGCGTTTGAATCACTGCTGCAGTGGTCGCACGAAGTCAAGTCGCCGTCACTGACTATGCTTTCCTCCTCGATTTGTCCTCTCTCCTCGGCTCCGTCCTCGTTTGCGTCGCTTCCCTCTTCGTCTTCTTCAGCACTTTGTGGCTCTTTCGGCTTTTCCAAGTAGTTGTCAGCGGTATGAGTGCTGGTCCAAGTGCTTCTACCGTCAGTGGTGACACTTGCAGAGTCTTCCATGTAATCTGGATTGTTCTCAATGTACGTCTTCGCATCCTGGTTGGCCGCTACACCGGTGTTGCCTTCTTGAAGTCTTCCGTGCATCGTTTCGTGATCTCTCATCTCCACCGATTCGACCGTATAGACTCCGGAGCTTATCGACGCATCACAGAGAGTCTTGGAGGCGTTTCTTTCACCTGGATTCATCTTTCTGAACAGAGACAACGGAGTTACGTCCGGATCAACATCCTGCAAAGACGCGCTCGACATAGCTACTGTGGTTCATCAGTTATGAATTCGTTGCTCTGCTCACAGGGTTTGAGTCTCACGTAGATAGATTTTAGTTATATATCTAGTGAAGGATATTTTATGTCAGTTTTCTTGCCTCGAGTGTTAACTTTAAACCTATAAAGACGTTCAGTGTTAATTTAGGCCTATTTATTTTGCAATCGAGGTTTTAGCGACTTCTGTCCTTGGTATCTGCACTTCACCTTACGAAGCAAAACGCATTCCGTATTCGAGGCTCGTTCGCTATCTTAATTTATTAGCGAATCATCGATAAGCGAAGATGACTATCATATGCGACCCTGTCACGGCCAAATATCGGTACGACTGATATAGAATCTTAGGCCTACGTAGAGGCCTTGTATAAACCGTCCTTTCAGGCCACGCCTTAAGTACAGTACATACCAAAATTCCAGCCCACAGCATTAGCGATCTTTCATCAACCGCTATCTTAATACGCCGATGTTTCGTCGCCATATAGGCTCCTACTCAGTATTTATTCTAGGCCTTCTCTTGGGGAATTCCTCCCCCTCCAAGTTTTAAAATCCCCCCCACAAAAAAATTTCACATGTTGCATGGGGGATGGAAATTTCCCCCAAAAGTGTCACGACGGTTTTTTATATTTTGGAGAGAGATAAAATGTAAGGATGAAAATTATTTTGCCCGCTAGGGCACTTGAGAAGGGTAAAACATATTACGGATATTACGGACGTTAGAAGGATGACATTTTGCTTGTCAAGATTTTTGGAGCCTCAAACCTTGTCCCCCCAAACATTTCAAAATCCCCCCAATGTCAAGGTGGCTAGAATAAACACTGCTCCTACTTCTTCTAAGATAAAGGGCGGAACCAAAAAAATACAGCTTTAGTTGATACTTAACATCAGTGGCGTCATTTCACACTTTTCTTGGGGGGGGGCGAGAAATTTTGTAAAAAAATTTTCTTTTAAATTTTTTTAAATTTTTGGACATTTTTTCGACTAAGTTTGAGTTTCGAAAAAAAGTTGACGACCTTTTTTTTTGCTTGTCAGCCCTTAGGGGCTGCTGACTTTTTTTGCCCCCCCCCTAAACGCAAATAACGTCCCTGTTTTTGTTTTTTGTTGCACATTAATACATTATAAATTAATATTTTCATTTCCTTGGGGGGGCCACGCCCCCCCCAGCCCCCCCCCAAATGACGCCTCTGCTTAACATAACTTAAATTAAAATTAAAATTAAATTAAAATTAAATTAAGTTAAATTAAAATTGTTTCGTACGTTTAACTGTTTGTATAGTAGCATCAGAGCTGCCGCATCTGAATTAATATGCGTTAACCTTGTAAAGAGCTACCGTCTACCTATTGTATTGTATGGCATGGAAGCCACATGTCCAAACAAAAGTACTCTTAATGCTCTTGACAGATTGATTCAAGTAGTTGTGTGTAAAATTTTTAAAACAAGTGAGGCAGATAATGTTGATTATATCAGAGTGTTGACGGGTTTGGAAAGTATACATGTTGCTGTAAGAAAGCGACAAGCATCCTTTGTCAATAAATATGCGAAGAAGCCACTGTATTTTGCTGAGTGCATTGCTAGAATTTGTCTGAGGGCAGAGGCTGGCTGTGTAAAGTTTGTGCTTAGTTTATTAGTTTATTATTAGTTTTATTGTATTTAGTTTTGTTCAGTTGATTTGTGTTATTCCCTGACTGTCTATACTATGGCACAAAGTGATTCAAGTGGCGTGACACTGGCTGGCAAAATATCAGGTAGACAGCCTAAAATACAATTTGATCACCATTTATATAGTACCATCCTCAGAGCTCCACGCAAAAATCAAGCAGGAATCTTTGTATGCCTTACTCATTCTAGCTCAACTATGTCGGTGTTGAAAGTCTGAAGCAAAACTGATAACAAAAGTGAAATCGTCTATTTAAACTTGCAGTATATGTACTGTATATGCAAATAAGGTCATAAGTTATTGGCTTATTAATAAAGAATAAATAATGATTAGTTAAGCTTGATCTAGATTTTTCAGTTTAGTGTCATAGACTTGTGGCGATCTGTGTTGTTCGTGATTGTCAATTCCATCAGGCCTTCTAATAGTCTGCATCAGGTTCAGAGATATTGCAAACTGGATTATCGTAGGTTCTCGAAGTGGTGGCATAATTGTTTTGGTTGTATCTGACTGATCGATTCGTTTCAACAGCGAACCACACTCCTGGTCTTCTGTTGCCTATCACGGATCCGTATTCTGTCGACGATTCTGTTGTGACCGTTCCGCTATCATCCTCTGTTTGTTTCTTGGCTAAATGTATCTGGCGAAGTGTTTTAAGGGCGACCGTCGTCTGGGTCAGGTTGAGTCTGCCTGTCGCTTGCCTTCCCAAGGTGGTCTTCCGAGCTAGTGTACTGATGTCAACGTGGTCGGACTCTAGGTTCTCCTTCAGGTGGTTCCAACGCTTTTCGAACGCAGCGTTTACCGTCATCGCTTCGTTCGGCAGCTTCATCGTCCGCAGGTGGTGATATTTTCTTCCCTCATATCTCGCGGAACTGCTGTTGGAGGTGGCATCGTCGAACGGTACCTGAGACTCGAGGTTGCCGAGGTTCCTTGCCAGTTTGATCATGTACTGTGTGTTCTCTTCGTCGTGTTCTTTCGACGATGCAGAGAGAACGGTGGTCGATATGACGTGTAGGAACGTCGTCATTCTGTGCAGCAGCATGCCGCCTGTCTGTATGAGCATCAACAGTCCGAACATTACGAGAAACGTGAATCCGAGAGGATCCAGCGTGATCGAATTGTCGTGTCTGTCGTCGCAAAGCCACGGTACGTGGAGTACCTTGGTGTTCGCCTGTAGAACCCAGAGGACAACAATAAACGACCCGTTAAGAAACAGGAATCCGATCGACATTCGATTGCGCAATTCCATTAAATCGTCTTTGATGCCATCTTGTTCCTCTTTGGTCAGCACCAACGGCTTCAAATATCGATCTATCAATTGCTGCAAAGAGAGAAAAGGTTTCTTCCTTCAATCGAAAGCCTTCGAAATTCTTGTTTTCGTAATTTAAGAGAGACTCCCAAATTTTACCGACGTCCCCTAAATTCTCAATCCTAGAAATAACCCTAGAGCCTATACAGAAATAAAAATTGTATAAAAATCAAATGGAAAGTGAGCTAGTGAAAGATACAATTTAGAAACGTAAAATTTTCAATTTTTGAACGTAACGATTCTAGAAAAATATAAACTAGTTTTTCAGATACGCCTTACCGTCTCGTACCATCACAAAAAGGATTGAATATAGTAGGAATCCAATGACGTCTACAACTCAGGCATAAGAATAAGCAGCTATTACTGTACTACTTCCAAAGCGCTATATAAATTTACAACATTCTACTTATTTGTTTACTTAATGACAACGGCTGACAGATAACATGAAGAGGAATGCATGGAAAGAAGTAGCATAAGGGATAAATAATTGGAAAAATATGACAGCTAATGTATTTTTAAAAACAGGATGGCGACCTTGAAAACTGTTACCTGGAAGAAAATCTGTTCTTTTGGAAAGAGTTTGCCGATTGTCCCGTTTCCCACACGGGACGTATCTTCAATCCACTCTGGATTGATCATGTCATCCCGTTCCACAGTTGACTGAGGCAAATCAAGCTCGGATTCAACCGCACCATCATTGCGAGTACCTAGAAATGACCCGATTTTACTTATTTTTATCTTATTTCTATCTTATCAAACTGTTTTTAGAAAATTTAAAGTTTCTCCGAGAAGGGATGCACACAGCAAACTTAACTTTCATCCAAAAGTTTAGCCTAAAACTCTCATACAACAGAAAATTTCGTCACACTGAAGATTCACAAGCACAAAAGTCAGAAAAAACATTATTGATTTTCCTTGACTGATGAAATTTCTATAATTTTTATAACGAAGACGCATATACGGTTAAGACGCAAGATTTGAATGTATGTGCATATGTGTGTATGTGGAAATTTATTTTGCACAAAGAAATTTTATTTGATCACAAAGTAAACGAAATTCCCACTTTGCCTGCTTCTTTGACATTTATCTGCAGATGCTCAGTGGTTTTTGTAATCAAATCTCACGTATGGACAGATGTCGGCACAGTGTTTTATACAGGCCTGTTAGGAGGTGAGATTCCCCCTCCCCCAAAAAAACAAAACTCAAAATCCCCCAAAAAAAAACAAATCCCAGCACTTACACAAATTTTGCATTGAACTGTGTCCTTTCCTCTCCAACCAAATTGATCCCCCTCCCGAAAGCCTCAATCCACCCCCCAAGGCCTGGAGTCAGGATAAAACACTGTGTCAGCACCAGTAAGGTGAGTGTTTCTAAGCATACCATAATTACAAGCCATGAACATGTTTAGGTTACCTTCACTGATTGATGATCCGTCACTAGATCCACTTTCTTTTCCATTCTCGTCTTTATCCTCCCTTTGCTCCTTTTCTCCAATTTCTTCTTTCTCTCCTTTTTTAAGTAGATGGAGTGAGACCTGAATTTTACTGCCCATCAGCTCATTTTTGTCTGCCATGGTCGAATCATAAACAGTCGATGATGTCATGCTTTCTAGATCCTCTGGAGTATCTCTTATTGGGTCCAGCGGTGTAATTTGTTCTGGGTTATCTTTGTCATATTCTAGGATCTCATCGTTGGTCTGACTCGATGCTTCAACAGCGACTGTCCTGCGCCTCTCGGCTTCATCTTTAAAGGCCGTTTGCATCTCAGTCAGAGTGCGGTCTATGTTGCCGACGCTCGTCAGCAGCGCCTGCATAAGTTCTGGTTCCGTTGCTTCCTGTTGCGAACAGCAGGCGATGTTGAAAATGTTACCACAACGACAATTCTTCTTCCGCTTCACACTCAACTTTTCCATCAATCCTCCCATGATTCCCTTGCGCTTCGCTTCCTCCTCCAGTCGCTTGATCTCCTCGAGTTTCTTCATCTCCTCTTCCGATTTGATCTCGCTGGTTGTCTGCTTGACCTCTCTCGTACCCCACGAGATGACGTGCAAGTTGCACATGGCGTAGATCATCAGCATCATGTACATGGTGGGAATGGCGAGGAAGTAGACCAAGCCGTAAATGACGCAGAAACACTCCTGCGGATGAAGGACAGCGCAGAGAATAAATGTTCCACCGACAGGAGAAAGAAGACGGTGGTCGGGTAGCAAAGACCCTTGTCTACCATCGTGATGACCGTCCCGATCAGAACGAGCATTTGTATTAAACAATAGATGGCAGCCATGACCAGAGCAAACCACAGCTGAAACGAAAACCAACAACCACTGTTGCAGTAGTAGTAACAGTAGTAGTAGTAGCAAGCAGTAGCAGCAGTAGTAGTAGTAGTAGCAGTAGTAGTAGTGGTGGGTAGTAGCAGTAGGTGTGGGCAGTGGTGCAGCAGCAGTGGTGGTGGTGGCAGTAGTGCAGTGGTGGTGTGGTGCAGTGGTGGTGGTGCAGTGGTGGTGGTGGTGGTGGTGGCAGCAGTGGTGGTGGTGCAGGTGGTGGTGGTGGTGCAGTGGCAGGTGGTGGTGGTGCAGGTGCAGCAGGTGGTGCAGTGGTGGTGGTGCAGCAGCAGGTGGTGGTGGTGGTGGTGGTGCAGCAGCAGCAGGTGCAGCAGCAGCAGCAGGTGCAGGTGGTGCAGCAGCAGCAGCAGCAGCAGCAGTGGTGGCAGCAGTGGTGCAGTGGTGGTGGTGCAGCAGTGGCAGCAGCAGCAGTGGTGGTGGTGGTGGTGGCAGTGGTGGTGGTGGTGGTGGTGGTGGTGGTGGTGGTGGTGCAGCAGCAGTGGTGGTGGTGGTGCAGGTGGTGGTGGTGGTGGTGAGGTGGTGTGGTGGTGCAGGTGGTGGTGGTGGTGGTGGTGGTGGTGCAGTGGTGCAGTGGTAGTGGTGGTGGTGGCAGTGGTGGTAGCAGTGGTGGTGCAGTGGCAGTAGTAGTAGTGGTGGTGTAGTAGTAGTAGTAGTAGTAGTAGTAGTAGTAGTAGTAGTAGTAGTAGTAGTAGTAGTAGTAATGCCTGTTCGGTATCGTGAAAGATCAAGTTATATTACATTGCCAAAGCCTTCGAAGTAAAGTAATCCAAGACCTATATTCACGTTTGAAACCTCAAAAGTAAAAGTAGTCCCGAAAATCAAAGCATTTAATCGAACGTTTGACCGATCAGCCTTACTATCTCGGTTCCTCTTTGAAAGCCTATGCCTGATCAATATTCATAGCTTCAGTTCCTAGCATTAATTATTGCATTTAAGAGTCGTCGACATGTTTGTTACTTTTAGTAGAACTAGGAACAAGTTAATACGCCTTGAATCAAATTTTAAGCATCTACTAATTTATTCGAATGTTAATTTTCCTATATCGCAGGATACGGGATTTCTTTTTAGATAACAAATGTAGAAATATTTGATTATATAGAATTGCCGGTGTCGGAAAATTGGTCTGCACGTTCACTTCGCCATCTGGATTACTCATAAATAAAATCAAAACGAATGTGCTTGGAGAAACTAAAAGAACAAGAAATGAGGAAGACCCTAATAAGATGGTTTTGATTATATAAAGGAATGGAACGATCTCAACCGTCAATGTGATATATATATATATATATATATATATATATATATATATATATATATATATATATATATAAGATAAATAGTCAAAATCAATCAGTGATTGTTACCTGTTTTGCTGGTTTCGTGAGGTAACATAGTATGACGAATATTACGACTGGAATGAGATTGAGAATAGCAGAAATATTGATATCTATCCATTGCTCAAGCGCCACTGTCAGTGCTCCGACCATCATCATGAATATCGTTCCAGGTCCCACAAGAGACGCTACGAGCAGCATCAGCTGGTAGAACATGTACAGAGAAGAGATGTTTTCGTTCGCCGACGTCGTATGTCGCCACGAAGTCAATAGATCGATGATGTTCGCCATCGTCGAAGGCATCCAGCGTCTACGCTGATTGAAAAACTCGTTGAACCCTTCCGGAGCGAAGGTGTACGAATCGGACGCAGCACAATATTCGACTGTGTAGCCTTGCTGGAGGATCAGCGTACAAAGCCAGCGGTCTTCGCCTACAATTTTCATCACCAGCCATGTACCGCTATCGACAGTGATCAATTGTAAGTGTGTAGCTACAGCGTTCTGAAGAGAACGATACTCAGAATACATATTGCTCACAGTTTTAATTAAGTCTGCAGTATACTTCAAGGCTAGATCATTCGCCCCGGTCAGCCCATGTGCATTGTTTCCACTTACATGTCCATTGTTTTGACTATTGACTGGAAATTGCATTGGTTTGCATAGAAAGAGCTAGATTACCGGTATAGGCCTAATGGAATGTATATAACAAAATAAAAATGTTTCGTAAGAACAAATACTGTAATTAGTCTCAAGGAACTGAGTGGATTGACTTAACAGCAGCTCGGAATTTGAAATATAAATATTGAAGATTGTCAATGGAGTATCCTTACATCCTGAAGATTTTTACCTCTCGAATAAAAAATCACCGCTGGCTAAGTCCGCTATCGTCGTGTACTTCTTCATGACGTTGTCCGCCATCAAGGCCGATCCGCGCATTAGACTGAAGCACCCGGGACTGCAAAGGACGCTCCCGATGACGTGTTCCGTCGCCTTCTGCATCCAGTGACCGATCGCATATTCGAATTTCTGATACCATAGCAACGGACCTGTTCAATTGAATTGAGATTTAGCACCGAAGGAATTACATTAATTTATCAGATCGAATTTAGTTTCACACTGAAAATTTTAACGTAACTGAAGCCATCATCGCAAAAAATTCCTATAAATCATATTTAAGCCTGCTGCTTTTGAAATTTAGTTTTGCGTAAATAGTCACGAGTCAATTAAATTTTGTTTTTGATAATTATATTATATATATATATATAATTTATATATATATATATATACATTTCTATATGTCTCCGGACAATTTTTTCATAAGTTCCTAACGGGGAATGAACCCGAGGGTCATATATATATATATCCAGCATATAACCCACTTTTTCATCTTCTGCCTGAAGATGCTTACCTTGCTTAGTGAGCCATTTTCTAATGGTTTGATAGGACACTTGGCGGAGCTTCGTCTGAATAGCTGCATTTCAAAATGACGTTGTTTGCCATCAAGGCCGATCCGCGCATTAGTCAGAAACCCGGGACTGCAAAAACACACGCTTATAAAAAGAGCTAAACGATATGTAGTGTTTTACAATTATGCGAAACTATTAGTCGAACGTTTGAAAATACACAGAAAAACAATTGCTTTCAATCGAACTGAGATTTTATAATCGCCTGGTTGGATGTTGGTGGATGAAATCTACGCCATTAAGCGTTTACACCTGAACAGCGAAGATAACAGAACCATCATCACCACAAAATTCCTATAAATCATATTTAAGTCATTACACAAGATGCTAGAGTATTTACATAAAACAGCAAAGTCTCCGGTGTCATAGAAATTTTGTTTTTGGATAATTTTATATATATATATATATAACTGGATAGATATGATATATTGAGTTACAACAGGAAAATCGCGTCAAGACTTATAGAGAGAAAATTGAGCCATAGAAGAACTAATCCGTCTGCAATTTTTCCACAATAATTCATACTCTGGATACGGCGTTGTGACTTAAGATAAGGTAGATACCTGATCCTGTGGGATGGATACGTCCACACGCAGCTCCCACTTTTTCGTTTCTTTTCATAAGGTCGATTAACAGAATGAGGGCAATCGGTTCGAAGTCCACATCTCCATCCAACGCCAACAAAAACGTATGGTCCGCCTTTCGTTGTTTTCTCGAGATTCTCTAAATTGTCCGTCCAGAGCCTCGATCCCAGAAAATAGTACATATACATCACCTTAACAGAAAAAGACAAAACTTCACTAATCGTTTATGACTAACTGGCTGTTTGCCCGTCAAGCATGACGGAGGAACTTGACTGTTTTTCTACCCGATTTCATTCAGGCAAATGCTTTCCGATATGGAGGGGCATCAGGTTGAAATTACAATCAGAAGTTGGAAGAACTTTTACTACATGATAAAGAATTTATTTTCTGCTTCGTAGAACTGGCGATAACGCCATATCTTGACGTAGGATACATTGAAAGACTGGCATGTGAATATGTGCACTGTTTATGCTAATCATTCAAAATGATGGATCACTCGAACTGATTATATATTCACGTTTAAATTGTAACTTACTGTCTGTGGTCTTAGCAATGCGCCTAGGCCTACCTGGCTCCATCTTTTTCCCCGGACGTATCTTTTTCTTGTCTTTCAGATGAACGATGAGTTTGTTACCACCAGGCATCAGCCACTCAAGTCTGCCACCGTAAGGAGTGGGGTACTTGATCGGCGGAGGGATTGGAAGCAGAGTGTTGTGCACGGATCTAGACAACAATAAATTCTAATAATGGCATCTTGAAGGAACTATAGCATCACATTAATCATTGGCGTTACCAGTAAGAAATCCGGAGTCGGGTCCGTCCCCATAATCGGTTGCGCAAAACCGACGAGATCTTTTCGGGACGGGTTAGGAGTAGGGTGCTTGTCAAAAGAACTCAAATATAACTTATTCCTCACTATAAGATGTTGAATGTTGATACATGTCTAGTGAACGATTTTAAATGGCTGACATTTGTTTACAAATAATTTTTGCTCAGTCCCAGTTCTATAGGCATTCTAAAATACTGAAATAGTAAATAGTGCCTAATTCTTTTTCTCATCAAAACCGTATGGTAGGTATATAAGCACCTCAGACATACAGTCGTCTAATTTAATAATTGCATCGACAGTAGGCCAGTATACTGTAAATGGCTATGCATGTACAAATATCAATATAGATATCATAGATAGGGTTGCCAACCGTCCTTTATTTCAAAGGACAGTCCTTTAATGCACCTCTGAGTCCTTGTCCTTTCTCGCTTTTATAAAGGACCATGGTTTGTCCTTTATTTTAAAAATCAAGTCATGAAGTCACACATTTCAATTGAAATTTCTTTTTTTTACTTGTCACCCCATTTCAGAAGGGAGATGATCTTTTTTGCTTGTCACCGCACTTCAGTTGGAAGTTAACCCTTTTTCCCCGCACCGGGTGACACCAAGGTTTTTCCGCACCGGGTGTCCTTTATTGCAATTTGTCAAAGTTGGCAACCCTAATCATAGATGTATATGCGTGTAAAATTTCATGATAATAGATGCCTATGCGCATATAAATATCGCTTGCATAAATGTCTTAAAGTCGCTTAAGACCGTGTTTCCCAATCTGTGGGTCGCACCCAAAGTGGGTCACACGGCTCAGTCTTGTGGGTTGCGGGATAGCACGAAATTAGATTCAACACTGTAATTTTCTAAACATTGCCACGATGTCACAAGCCTTGAAAGTTGCAAGTAGGCTTAAGTTTAAGAAATTTCTATGCCTGCAATCCTTCATACACGGTTTATATTAAAACGACTTAGTGTTTTATGAAACTTTTATCCAATTTTAGTCCACAATAAGTTTTTGCAGGGTCATGCCATGTTATAAAGCCGCTGACGTGAGTCGCACAGTTCCAAAAGTTTGGGAATCCATGGCCTCTAATATTTTTAAACAATTAATCTTATTTAGTAATTACGCAAAGAATGCGCATTCAGACCATTTTGCTCTGAAACTCCAATAACAATAGGTAATCTTTGCGCCTGGAAAGGACTTACCTAGCGGTTAAGCGATTTTGCAATACTCATAGGATTTTCAAGATACGTAACAAAGGTATGTTCCTGGTAAAATTTTCTGCGATAATTTTCGGGAAATTTCAATATTATTTTTCTTCTTTTGCCTTATTTGGTAAAACTATGAACAATTATGTATAACATGTTTGCCATATTTTCATTCGAATTGAATAGGAGCTTTTGTTTTGTCATTTATTTAAAATTCAGAAAATTCTAGTCAACTAACGTTCGCCAGATGGCCTAATGCATTTTATATTGCATGTTATGCTTATGGTAGCGGCACGTTACAAAGCCGCTGAAGTGGGACGCGTCTCCAAAATGTTTGGGAAACCCTGGCTTAAAAGCTGCAATTCGCCAAAATAGCGTAGGATGAAGAGCTCAGAATGAATGACAATATAGCCTATAATTATAATCACAAATCGTCATCATCATCGTCATCATTAGCATCATCAGTATTGACATCGTCATCATCATCTTCATCATCATCTTCATCTTCTTCTTCTTCTTGTTACTTACGATGCAGCCTGGTCAATGACGCTGACAAGATCTTGTACAAAATCGTTGACCAAAACACCTTTCATAGCGTCGTCAAAGAATATGTGACCTATCAGATGAAGCGATATCCAACTAATTGTTTTAATTTTATAATGGCACAATGATTCTGCGCCGATAGCAGAAGATTCAACTCAGATGCCAGTTTGTGACTTTTATGTGGCCTTTTAAGGGGGCGGAAGATGGCAGAGTGGGTTACGGTGCTGGAGCGTCAGGCTGACGGAGCGGGTTCAAGCCCCGTTAGTGCCCCTAGTGGCTTTCACACAGGCAGTAATGCCTCCTAAGCCACTTTAAATCATGCTAAGTTATGTAGAATTGTTTCTTCTTCCAAAATTGTTCATACACTATAAACGATGATAAAGCAATTGTAATAAAAAAAATAAAGTCCCCATTAGCCTATTTGGAAGCCGTCAACCCGACCTTCACATGAGCCGTCAACCAGGGCTCGATCCCGGGGCGCTACATGTCCAAAGGCGCAGAGTGGACGCTAACGTGCAGTGGCGTCTCTAGGATTTGGCAAGTGGGGGAGGCCGTTGGGGGTGGCAACTTCTAGTCATTGGGGGGGCAACCATTTGTTGTTTAATGTATGTAGCATTAAGTATAGGGTCCCAACTGGGGGGCCACTGGAAGGGCCAGGCACTCAATAGGGGGCACGAGCCCCCCTGGCCCCTCCGGTGGAGCCACCACTGCTAACGTGGTCCGCGCTTTAGGTTGTTAGGCTATTGTTGCGATTGGGCTCGATGCAAGACTGGATGATAACTGTAACAGGTCCAAGTTGGTGCTTAAAATCGATCGTTTATAGGCCTAATAAAAATAATTTGTAAAAAGTGAAAACTAGAGGCATAAGTTTAAGAAAATTGAAAGAAATATGTGCTGAGGATGATTAAACTTAGCAAATCTGACCCTCGAATTCGTAATAGTCGGGATCGGTAACATGGAAGTATTTTTGGGCGTTGCTCCTGGCCGCTTGGTCGGCATCCAACCTACAACCAATCAACACTTCAAAAGACAAGCTACTGTCAGCATTTGATAAAAACGCTTAGAAAGTTAGGATAGAACCTTTAATTAAAATCAACATCTGTATGGGAGACACGCAATCGCGAATTATGAAATCTAAATCTTACCGTAATGAGGAAGTTGCATGTAAGGTATCCCTAGCGATCGCTGTAAAGTGTAAAGTGATGTAACTAGAACGAGAATTAGATTCAAACTTAACTCGGTTAATATTCTTGTCTCGTCGGCACCCGAGGCATATGCCGTATACCACTATCATCTTTAATCTAAATCTTACTATATTGCGAATGGAGTCGTGTATTTTAGCTATAACCTATATGGAATAATGGAAAGAACCTTCCACTTTTAATTTAACCTTATGCTATGCCATGTTCTCGTGACAAAATCATGGAAAAGTGAATCAAGTCACACCTGGCGATAATTGATTAATGAGTAGTTTGTCTTGCTTGCTCAGCTCACATAAAATACAACTTCCTCAATCAGAGTTACTTGAACTTCAACAGCACGCTCTTTGAAATAGTCAAGCGCATGGCCTGTGTCCTAGTGCATAATATACGATCTATAGGACATTACCGTATACAAAAATACGTGCGCTCGGCATAAGCAAATAATTAAATTATATACTGCATAAGTGTATATATAAATACAGCATAAAATACTATAAATACATATAATATATTGTTACGTACTTCACCTGTACAAAACAGGTACGAGCTAGCAATGCAATCATGATTAGGCTTAAGAGTTTAAGACGAAACTAAAGCGGAAATACACTGTAGAAAAACAGAGAGATTAGAAACTAATAACTTTTATTACTGTTTGAGTGCAATTGAGACCCCTGGACCGCTATAGCAGACTGGTTTGGTTAATAAGACAAAAGAAGACACTTAACCTACTTGAAAATGGAGGTGAGCATCTGAATCATCTCTCGCTTGTTTTCGTGCCACATTGTTGCGCAGATGTAAACAAAAGGTGTTGCGTCTTTCTTGCGCAGAAGTTTGTCTAGAAATGTTTCTTTATCTCCGTCTTCCATGTTTCGCAGCTTCTCCTGGTCCACCGTCGACAAATTCGACGCCTTCTGTTGCAAAATATCATCACAAACTCACTGCGAAGTCAGCATGAACTTCCATGGTCTTAAGTCTAGCAAAACTGCACAATTACTTCATCGCTTTTTGCATCGGAATCAAAACATCAATAGTTTGCAATCATCGTTGTGTTTATCTGTTTGGTTCCCGTCATTACAGTTTCACTAGAAACTGAGAGAAATCCTACTGAGTCATAAGACTTCACCAGTGTTAAATGCGACGAATTCAAAACGCATGGTTCTAGGCGGGGAACATTTCAACAATGTCTGTTTTGAAGTGGTGGTTTAATTTAGATTATAGTAGGCATTAGGGGTCTGTTGGGGATGACCGTACCCCACCGGCACACCGAAATTGCCTTCAATGGAAGTTGATCATCTAAACGGGTAGACATTTTACAAAGTGGGGTTATCCATAGACAATGACATCAACAAAGTCACGGGTACGGGTAAACCCGTTTTTTACCCAAAAATTGATGTATTAATTTTAATTTTTATCATACCCTTATGTCAGGTTCACAATTTCACATTCATTTCACAGCAACAATATTAATTGACAGAATTATGTTCAGACTTCAGAAGCTCATGGATTTTGGATGTTAATATTATAATTTTTCTTACCTGTTTAAATTAAAGGCAGACAGTTGGTATTATATTGACTTACTGACAGCATACTGTGCATGACGTCATGTTTTTTAAAATTGCTAACGTCTCTTCCGGCTTGCAGTTTCAATATTAATTCAGTTATATTTAATATGGCTTCATCAGCAGTTTGTTTTCATATTATTGCAGTTAGCACTGCCTGTTGCAACAAAACAGACAGAAATTTAAGTAATTCCTCATCTCCGAAAACACAATCCCGAGACGGGGTTTTGTATTTGGGAACGGTGTTTACATTTTACACGGCCCAACCACGGATATTGACGGGTTCGGGTATGTACTGATCTGGGTTGTACATCCTGGGTTTATCAACAGATTTTTAATGATGGGTTTGGTCGGGTCGGGTACAGTCTAACAATTCACGGGTTGGGTTGGGTAGGAAAAATGCTGTACCCGCAGACCCCTAGTAGGCATATTCTCAAGCAGGGGCGGTTTCACGTTGGGGATGACTGGAGATGCATCCCCCACCGGCACACCGAAATTGCGTCTTCAATGGAAGATGATCATCTAAACGGATTAGCCTTGGCGTATATCCACAAAGATATGGACATATCTATAGACAATGACATCGACAAATTCACTTCCAGGCTCCAGCAATAGAAAACTCGATTTTGCACTATAACTTTGTACAACCAGACTAAAATGGCCTTTATATACATTGTCAATTCTGAACATTATATTTTATAAATCAAATCTACAGATTTCTTCCAATCGTTTAACAATTGGCGGGAACATTCTAGAAATGCATTACATCCCCCACCAACTTCCTAGTAATTCATTGCATCCCCCCACCAATAGTTCTTGGAATCGCCACTGCTCTCAATACGCATTTGGAGTAGGTTGGGTGCGCATGGTTCGTGAAACGTCATGGAAAGTACTATTCTCTTGTAATCTATGCTTGTATGAAGGGCTATAAAAGCACTTATTTCACTTTCTGCCCATAGGTAGAACTATTCAAATTAAAATGTGGCCAAGAACTTCGATTTCATTTCGATTTCGTTTCACGATTTATATCCTATCTAAAGTTTTACTGAAAACTGATGAATCATATCGGCTGATTCGTTCTAGTCAGAACTGGAAACTTGTACATGTGCCATGCATACAACAATTAGCAGAGTAATTAGCACAGGGCCCCATTCTGTGGCTCAGAAGTGCCTGTTGTTAAATTATACTGCATGAAATACTTCAGAAACATATATTATAATCATTTCAGCTTCAAGTGTCAAGTAGCTTACTCATACCACGAACAAAATCGCTAACTACTCTGCACTTCTGGGCCAGGCCTCTATTACTGCGTTTTCCGCCACCCCTGATCCAAGAATACGAAGAATTCAGGACCAACTGCTTCAACAACTATGAATACACAATCAGGTGACATGGTTTCGAGGCAGCACAACGCCCACCGCTGGCTTCGCGGACTAACTAATAGTATGCCCTTCAAACTAATATTATGCCTTCAGTGGATAGCCGCAGTCTCAGAGATGCAGGTAGAGTAAAGTGTCACTCTATCCTAAAACTTCGGAACGTCAAAAGGAATTTGGAACTGCATTTACTTTTTAGCAGTATGTTTAAACATTTCCATTCGATGAAAATCCCACCCGTGTTGAACACAAGCCAAAAATCGTAGGCGATCCAAATTGTAGGAACAAATGGTTCCGTTGACGCAAATACTGATCTGCTGACGTTGCGATGCCTTTGATAGGCTCTACATTGTTAATAAATAACTGTAATGAAAACGATCAGGAGAGATTTTGTGGGCATTCATTTGTGTTATCTAACAGATATCTGTTAGCTAACCTGTACTAAATGCTTTAGTCCGGAAGTCTTAGGTTCGTCGTTTCGTGTTCTGTTGATTAGAAGAGACTGTTCGAAGAAGAACGCCGTCGTACAGAGGCAAAACAAATAATCTACAGAAAACACAAAGAACAAGAAGAATACTTCGATTTCATAAAATTTATCACTTCCATTTGTCTTTGGAAACATTCGATTGCATATGATATATCTGAAAATAACATGTTAACAAACATAAGTTCAGTCATATGATATATCTGAAATTAACATGTTAACAAACATAAGTAATGTGTTCACTGCTTAAAAATGGATAGTATTTGCTTAAGTCTTTAATAAGAGTAACATCTTGATTAAATGTCATATATAAACTGTTAAGAACTCAGTTTATAAGTGAAATGCTCTTGCAAACGGCTGAAATTCCGCAGTTTGTAATCCTCAAACTACTTCCAAAAACAACAAACGTTTGCTGATCGCGCGCATATGAAATAAACAAAAGCCAGCCTAACCACAAATTAACTTCTAACGATATCTTAATTTAATTTTCTATAAGATTCTTTTGACCCGACCAGGATTAATTGCACCGATTAGTTCATCAATTCAATAGGCTCTATTTCCAAAATATAATCATCATCAGGTCCTCTTTTCTTCATCGTCTAAAGTTGAGTTGGCAGAACGGATGATGATTCCAGTTGTCTATATCTTCTGTTACTCTTAAGCCTCTATAACTGATGTTGATTTCGTCCCAGTCCATTCTTCTATGTCCTCTGTACATCTGCGGTTTGGTCGGCCTCGCGTCCTCTTTCCGGACATTATGCCCTGCTGTATTGTTATATAATTATATAATCAGACATGCAGAATTCATGGGATATCAATATAGGCCTATTAATATTAGCTAATTAAATATTTTGTATAAATGAGGTCAAAGTAAATAGAATAAAAGTGAATACTACCTTTCTGGCTTTGGCAAGTCTCTCAGCCTTTGGAGTCCAGATGTGAGCGGTGATCCACAGTTGCGACAACCACCAGAACACGATGAGGAACCAGACCTGATCGACAAAGACGCTTGAAGCCGTTCCAACTTTATAGCACTTGTAGAAAAGGTATCCGTCTAGCTCACTTTCGGTGAAAGAACATGGATCATCGTTCCACACTTCGCACATTCCGACCACCATTCCGGCCAGCACAGGGGTGGTCAGGATCAACGGCAGGGCGTACGCCACCCTCTGGATTCTGATTTTGGCGGCACTTCGTGCAAAGAAGTAGCATACGAGACTCGCGCAGCAGTTGACCAACCACATCCAGACCCAGTCAATCTCCATCGCAGGAAGTTCCTTCTCACTTACTGTGCGAATAGTTTTGTTCGTCTTTTCGTCCCTAATCTCCTTTAGACACTGTTTGTTGACAAAAAAATGACATTCATATTTGCGCAAATGCAATAGCATTTTGCAGCAACCGAGTTAACGCCCATTCGCATGAATTTTCAGCAGTCAACGTAAGTGTAACAAACAACAATACCGAGCAACAGCCTGCTCCTCATTCTCATATTGTAAACATTGGACAGTTTTCCAGCTGTATGTGAGGCTTTTAAACAATGGTGCAAACCTCATCTTAGGAACGCTGAGACGCGACGTGATTGGATAATCATAATGCTTGGTTACGTGATTTTTGAATTAAATAATAGTTTGGTTGGACAGTGTCTAGACGCTGGGAGGAGCTTAAGCCAGCGCCATTTATATCTTACATTTTATTATTATTATTATTATTATTATTATTATTATTATTATTATTATTAATTATGGAATAGAAATAATGCCAGGGCATTGGGCGAGGGAAGCGTTTACGCCTGAAACGGAGTTGCGTAGATGACAAATGCGCTAGGGGTTTGGGGCCTGTCGGGCAGCCACGAAACCGTGGATGCTAGAAAGCATTATAAAAACAGCGAAGCTTTCCGATTCCTAACGGATAGGTAAAACAGCAAGCTCGACAAGCAGGTAATAATGTTAACCGAAAAAATATATAATAAGATTATTATTATTATAATGCCCATTAAGCGTTTAATGGCAAAGCGCTAGAGCCACGAAACCGTGGATGCAAAAAGCATTTAAAAACAGCGAAGCTTAGTTTTAAGCATGAAAAGAATTATCTTAATTGATATCGATTTCTAAGCCAATTCTAATGCGATCGCTTATAGCACAGTGGTAAGGCCGATGGTCTGAAGAGCTGGATTCTAGTTCTGTGCGCGCTCAAAATTGCTTCGATATATAGACTTTTTGATAACTTTGACTAACTAAAAGCTTCTAAAGCGCCATTTCAGTAATGCCTTTGGCTGGGACGCCACACTCATCTTAAGTCGAAGTTGAAGACGGCCGTCATCCCTTTGCTGAAATCGTAGCTCTGACCATGGTCCATATCTTCAATCTGTAGGCTGATGCAGACCATCATCATCACCAGAGTCACCGCCATTTTCCATAGACTGGACACCAACTGCACCTTTATCCTTGAACGCCGTATTCGACCGACTAACGTCATCAGCGGGCGACGATATCTGCCCAGACGGGAGGTTTTGTCGACAAAATTCTCCCACCACCTGGCAAATAGCAAAATTGTTTTTATCATACAAATGAGTTACAGGTGCACCTTAGGACAACTAAAGGTAAAGGCTCCCATACCAGTCGCGAAATGCCAAGTGGGCCGACAAATGCAGTATCAGTATTTACCACGTGGCATGCATTAGGCAGTGTTGAATAACCACGCGCCTTTAGGGATACCAATATCCCTAGACGAGTCAATTTTGACTTTCAAGACTTAAAATACTTTATGGCTCTTAACGCGCTAACATTTTCTTGTCGAAAATTTTTGAAGGAGTAACGAAGGCAATTATCGATTTTACTCATTACCTGAATTTACCTCTTCCTTCCTCTCCATAGGTAAATCGCGATTCGGCAGCCTAGTTGCAATATACTCAAATCCTCGTCGTATTTTTAAATTTCGTACTTTTAACATTATAACCTTCCAGAAAATTGTCACGAATTTTACAGATTTCTGGGAAGATGCCAACCCCTCTAAGAGTCTCATATCATTCCCGAATCACACACCTAATGATACCATTCGGTATGTGAGTTGTTAAGGTAATTGTGCATGGCAGCAATTTCTAGAAAGCATTAAGTGTACACTATCAATATCCGTATCATTAGTAAGTAGTAACTGCTGGGTCTAGACGGTGGAATTCACTTCTAACGTCTGTTATATATCTGGGATCTGCAACAAAAGTTCTGCTCAAGTACATTTTATGGCACATGTAGGATAATTACGTTAAAGTAAATTATCTCTTAGAGACTATACACTGTATCACGACAACATGTGTCTACCTGCGAAAACTCTCAACGCCTCAGCCTCTTGGATCTATATGATCGTCGTCTCATAGCACTGGCCCTAACTCGAATAATTATGACGTGTCGTTTAACTTTGACATTTACCTGACAGAGATGAGCACCAAAGACAGCGGAATGCTCCAAGTGAGATGCCATTCGTAGGATTTCTTTTCTTGAATTAAAATTGGCCAAATACAAATGGCCGACAGTTGACCCAATACGGCCAGTATTCCGACAAGAGTCTTAATAGTTCGTATTGCTGCACTTTCTTCCTTTGGTCTAATGAGAATCTTGAGTGATCCAGGCAGGAAGGACACTCCCAGCATGAACATGACCACCTGAAAGGCGTTATCAAGGGAAGGGAAGACAAGGAAAACAAGCAACGAAAGGCCGATGCTGTGAACCGTTTCAATGCCGAGCACAATCAGCATTGTCTTCTTCAGACTCTTTGAATGATGTTCTGATTTGAAAATCAGCCGCCATGCGCCTCTCAGACAGATGAAGACGTAAGGAGTGCAGATCATAAGGTAGAGACACCACGCCCAGTAGATTCGAGAAACGACACATTCATTGGCATAATACGAGCTCTCGATGGTCACATTTTCTGCCTTTCCCGATCGAGTCTGCGGCTGGAGACAGGAAAACTGCGATCCGTTGATTTCGAATCCTCGCGGGATGGTAACACAAGTCGTGTAGGGTTCATTCACTATTTTACGACCAATGGGCGTATCATTTTTATCCGATGCTTCGTGATAAGATTCCAAAATGTCGTAACACTGCATGTCAGGCACAGTGTTCTTATTGGACCCGGGGCTGCTCGGGTACGGACGCAACTTTGAAACGGCCATTATAACGGACCCTTTGCTGAGGATCGTCAGCAGCAGAATTCCGGCGAAAACGAAAATGTAAGTGGCGATTTTGAAAACTTTGCGACAGAACTTGTAGGAGGCTTCGTTGATCTCGTGGTCAGAAATCCACGGAATATCTGTGAAGGCATCCCAATGCTGATAGTTGGTTTGTCTGTTAGGATATGCAAATATCAGTGTATCAAAAAATCTACCAACATTACAATTGATAGACCGATCGATTAATCAATCAATCAATCAATCAATCAATAATCAATCAATCAGTCAGTCTGCTATCTATCTATCTATCTATCTATCTGTCTGTCTGTCTGTCTGTCTGTCTGTTTGTCTGTCTTGTCTCTTTGTCTTTCTTGCTATCTATCTTTCTATCAAGCGATCCGTGCGTCCGTGTTTCTATTCATCTACCTACCCACATATCTACCTATATCTACCTATCCATCTATGTACCCATCCCTCTGCATATCTACGTATCCATCTATCTATTAGTGCATACATATTTACGTAACCAGGATTTTCCGAAAGGGGGATTTGGTTTTTATTTTGACCGTGACCAACTTTGCAAAAATCCTGGCAAGCAAAGTAACGTTATCACGTTTTTGACGTGACAAGCAGACAAGCAAAAAAGGTCCTCATCTCTTACTTAAACCTTTACAGTCTATAGCCAAGGGAGGTTTTGACTTCCAAAGTCGCATCAAAGAATTAAAACATGCATGGAAACTCATTAAAAATATTTTGTTTTCGGCGGCCAAGGGGGTTTAAACCCCCAAACCCCCCTTTGCTACGCCTCTGCATATTCAATATATACACACATATGCACTCAAACAGTCTGCGATGTTTACTAGCGTGTTCTCGTCTAAGTGCGAAACTTCAAAAATGCTCCGGTGCGAAAATGAAGTCCGAGAGATCGTTTCGAACGATGTGAAAGGACTTTGATTCACTCAATCACAATCAGTGTATGGCTGACTTCTACGGTATCTTCGAATTGATTCCCCTTACCGTGAGTTAATAAAGGCAGAATATTGTATATGAAAGATTATAGGTTTAAATAAACTCTAAGGCACACTCATGCAAGAAACAGTGTTTAATCTAGACTCCTGGACTCCGGAGGGGGAAACTGCCAAAGCCGGGGGAATTCTGCTAGGGGGCGGGGTTGCTGTTAGTTGATGTAGTATGCCAACATTTCCGGGAATTTGAAATTTCCGGGGAAAGGGCAATGTCCCTCCCCCGGAAACGGCCTAGATTAAACCCTGGCAAGAAGGGACTGCTGTTAACACTATGCACTTACTCGTTCGTATTTCCGCTTTCTTTCGCATTCCCGCTTTCTTTCCATGGGCCTTCATCTTCAAGGTCTGTTGAATCAGTGTTGCTGGGGTCGCATGAAGTCGAATAGTCACTCACCTTGCTTCCCTTCTCGCTTTTCCCTCTCTCTTCGCCTCCTTCCTCGTCCGCATCGCTTCCCTCTTCCTCTTCTTCCACGCTTTCTAGTCCTTTGTGCCTTCCCGTGCATTCAACGGTTTCCGCACTGGTCCAAGTGCTTCGACCGCTAGTGGTGTCACTCGCAGAGCTTTCCATGTAATCTGGATTATAGTTCTCCGTGTGCGTCCCAGTGTAGCCACTGTGCTTCGCTTGTTGATTACTCGCCTCGAGCGATCCGGTCGCTCTGATTCCAGAACCTAGCGTTGTGTGGCAGAGTGTATTCGAGGCGCTTCTTTCGCCTGGATGCATCTTCTTTCTGAACCGAGACACCGGGTCTTTGTTCGTAACGCAATCTTGGAAAGACGACGCGCTTGACATAGTTAATTAATGCAGTTCTGCAGTGGCGCGTTGATAGAGTTCGGCTGAATTTCTAGCGAAGAAGTGCTTTTATGCCTGGCGTTTGGAGTGGAATAATTAATTATTAAACTTTAAATCGATCAGTAAAGTATTGATTTTGGAGCCGAGCTCCAGCCACTTCAGTTGTTCGTATTTGCACTTCACGCAGCTGAAGCTCATTCGTCACTTTAATTTATTAACGAAACGTCTTTAAACAACAAGGTACATCGCAAGCGAGCCTACCTTTCATGGTCAGTGTTTATTCTAGCCACCTTGACATTGTGGGGGGATTTTTTAATGTTTGGGGGGAGATGATTTCAGTGTCTCAGTGTCCGAAAATGTTGACAAGCAAAAAAAAGGTTATTATTCATCCTTCCAAAGTGGTGACAAGCAAAAAGGTTATCTCCGTGTCGCAAATCCATACTTACTACTGTTTTGTTACCCTCCACTCACGTGCCGAAATATTTGTCCCCTCTCCAAAAATACCCTCATCGTCACACTTGGGGGGGGGGAATTTTCATCCACCCATGCAACATATAAAAAATTGGGGGGAATTTTTAAACTTTGGGGGAAAATTCCCCCTAAGAAGAATAAACATTGTTTCATGGTTGAATAGTGTTTATTCTAGGCCTTCTCTGGAAGAATTTCCTCCCTCCCAAGTTTGAAATCCCCCAAATTTCGACATTTTGGCAAGTAGTATGACCTTCCAAATGTCTGTCCCCCCCCAAAAAAAAATTCTAAGCTCCCCACAATGTCTAGATGGTTAGAATAGCCACTGATGGTTAAATTCTTAGACATAGGTCCATAAGGCCTACGCAGAGGCCCCACTTGAGCCGCCTTTTTCAGCTCACTCATTTATGAACATAGGCCACCAAATGCTCACAACTTTAGCAATCCTTCGTCGTCCTTTGTCAGTGATGGATAGCTTAATGTTTAATCCCAATCAATTAACAGTTATTAACTGATTAATAAACTATATAATTATCCGCTGAATTACGATTAATTACTTTGCGCGTTTTTGCTCAAATTCTAATTCAAACTGTAGGCCAACAAATAGCGATTTATAACAGTTAGACCACATCAGCACGTTTTCAATGTTCTAAATTTTCTTTTAAACTAGCTTTTATAACCAGTTGAAGATATACTGTAGACAGATAGCTTATTTCCAACACAGTGATGCACTGGAGAAGACAATCATGCTAGGCTGCTAGCGCTGGTAGAAGACAAAAGAGGGAGAGGCAGACTAAGAATAACGTAGGATGAAAAACATCGCCGATTGGACCAAAATAACTATTCCGGGTGTCTACAGGAAAGCTCAAAGGAGAACTTCATGGGGACAGCTGATTCGTGTCATCGCTCAGCGTCGGTGTGACCTAGGGGGCATGATGATGGTGGCGATGGCGGTGATGATGATAAATAATAATGATGATGATGATGATGATGATGATGATGATGATGATGATGATGATGATGATGATGATGATTATGATGATTATGATTATGATGAACTCTTGTCATAGTTTCTGTTTTTGTGGTCTGATGTTGTGTGTCCACGTCCTTTCTTCAGTTTCACTAACCTAATCATAAGAACTAGAGTTCGTAGTCGTTGTGTCATGACCTTAAACTTATGCATAGGCAGGATGCGATTTGTGATCTGGAGCAGTGGGGAGATATGTCGAGCTTGGGGGATATAGTTGTTGGGGAAGTGTAGCAGTGGGGGATGTAGTGGTGAGGGATGTAGCAGTAGGGGGGATGCAGTTTGGAAGTGGGGGGAATCCCCCTCTCCCCCTACAAATCGCGTCCTGTGCATAGGCTAATAATTATAAACATGATGAAACTGTCCAACATGCTAATCTTTCGCTGTATAAGTTCTAGGCTCGTGCTGAACTTGATTAAGGTTAAACTTTATTAAAATGCGCCAATTGTAGACTCTGTCGATAGATTTGTATAGAAGCCGATTCGGGTAAATTTCAGAGTGAAAAAGCTACAGTAACATCATTTTAAATTCTTTACTTACTGAACACGATAAAGATAATTTTCTGTAGCCTAAGTATAGAGTTAGCATAACTTTTCGTCAGATGTAAACTGCCATCAGGAAAATAAAAAGTGGACAGGAAGACCCCTCGAGAGGTTTGCGATAAGGACTGTCGAAAGGTGGGAGTCAGTCCAGCAGAGTAATTTTATTCAAAGGGTCATCATAGTTGGGACATTAGGCTATGAAGGAAATGACTTTTAATGGGAAATGCTTTGAATTTGGGTAGATAAACTTGAGGAGACGTAACAATAAGTGAAGGAAATAGTTACTGAGAACTTATAGTTTGACTGCGGGGTAGACAGCGGAGGATTTCTGGAATTGAGTGCGAACTGAGTTCTGGTGGAGAGTATGAAAAAACACGGTTGCAACTTTTAGTTGTTGGGGTGGATGATTCAGAAGACGAAGGAAAATGACATGAGACGAAGATCGGATGGATCAAGGATTCTGTCGATCAGTTTTCGCAGGTGGGCCTATAGGCTACTGGTTCCGATGTGTAGTAAAGTGAATTATATGGCATCGATGTCATTTTATATTCAATAAGTGCAGGGATTTCAGTAGGCGTAATGGTAAAACATGTCAGGAATGTGGTGACTAAGTTACTGCGCGAGCCAAAACGTTTTAACTGATTGTAGCCTACAGAGTACAGACGGCTGATTTGGGAAGATTGTAGAATGAGCTGCGGCCATTAGCGTCGCCACGGACGGGAGAGGGCAAATGGGGGCAACTGTCCCCTCTCCAACCTGACCCAGACCGCCTATCAGATTCGTGCAAATCCGGTGAGAAAGTTTTTGTGGAGGGGTGTGTGGGTGGGGGTAAGGAATCTGACACGCCATACTCGCGGCCATAGTGCACTAACGAGAAGGGATAGTGGAAGCAGTTGTATTAATAATTATCAATGCAAGGACGTAGGCAGCCTAGAATGCGAATGTGAGCATATCAGGTCTTTGACAGATGCTCTATGTGAGCTTCAAAATAATTTAATGGAAAAAGTAAAATTTTCCCATGCCCAGATTCGAGTGTTGGGAGGCGATGCTGATCCCCGGTCTCTTAGGCATACAACGACGCAGGTGGCATACGCCATTAACCTAGAGTAGGTTGCAAGCCAAACATCTATGTCCACGATTTACTTCGCAACTGTACGCTGCTCCTCATCCCTAGTTAGTTGAGTTGAGTTTCGTATGTTGAGAGCGGTTGCACTCTCTCTTTATGGTGCCACTCCATCTTACCTTTCATAGCTACTCCATTCTCTTAGCTCTATCCCTGGTCGGCTATGTCTTCGGTCCACAACCAATGGTCTTCTCAGTGTGCCCCAAGCACGAACCTCCTTGTTCCTGAAACGAGGTTTTGAATCAGTTGGCTCTATCCTTTGGAACGCTCTTGACGCCAGTATGCGTGGCTTAGCAACTCCTAATTGTATGGCCCTCTTTTTGAAACGACTTAAAACTTATCTCTTTGTCAATATACAGTAATTTGCTGTTGGAGCGCTTCTGAGTGATTTTCAGAAGAGGCGCTATAAAAATATTTTGTTGTTACGTTAGTAAGTTTGAGTTGAATCGACCTTAGGGCTCCTACGGCGCTTGAACCAGTTCCGTCAGCGTGCCTGCTCAACGTGTAACCACTTCTGCCACCCCCACCCCACCAAGAGACTAATAAAAGAGTCAACGTAAATCGCAGGTTTTTGGCGGTTGGAGCAGAAGTTAGGCTATTAGTGTGTCTCGGTCAAAACTAGAGTTGGATTTTTAATTCTTTTCGGTTGTTGTGGTAGCCCAATTAACCCCTTAACTGGGGATCCCGGATATATCCGTCCATTTTACATTGAGTTACAGTTAAATACACGGTTAAGGGGTTAAAAGAAATTGTTTCGGATGAATTAAGAGCGAAATTAGATGGCATCCATGCCTACATGAATAAGAACGCAGATCCCCGGTTCTGTGACTGTTTTAAACGAAGACGGTGTAGGTCAGAGTTTCCCAAACATTTTAGAACCGCGGTCCACTTCAGCGGGTTTGTAACGGACTGCGACCCTAATAATAGCATGTAATATAAAAAAAATTGTATTGCGCCATCTGGCGAACGTTGGTTGTAAAGAATCTTCTGGGTTTTGAATAAACGGCAAAACAAAAGCTCTGATTCAATTCGAATGAAATTATAGCAAATATATTAAGCAGAATTATTCATATTTTTTGCCAAATAAGACAAAATGAGAGAAATAAATATGAATCTTTTTGAAAATTTATCTTTTTAAATTTTGCCCGGAACATACCTTTATTACGCGTCTTAAAAATTCCTATGAGTGGCAAAATCGGTTAACCATTAGATACATCTATGGGCTTTGCAGAGATTTCCTATTGTTATTATAGACTTTCAGGGCAAAATGGTAGGGATACGCTTCCTTGCGTTATTGCGAGATAAGATTAATATTTATAAGTAGGCCTACTATAGGCCAGGGTTGCCCAAACTTGTTGAAACTGTGCGACTCAATTCAGCGACTTTATTTATTGACAATTATTTATATAGCGTAGTAAACAAAGCTAAGGCTTACAACAAGAGCGCTTAACACAGTTCATGTCCTATACTAAATAAGTGTGTCTTCGGATTTCTCATGAATATAGAAAACCCAGAAAGTTAAACGGCAGAGGGGGTGTTCAGGGCTAATTAATATGCATTTTGTGTGCGTACCATTGTCACATTACCATTTTTGGGGAGGGGGTGTCGACCTCAAATTGGGGGGTTGGGGAGTGTTAGGGGTTGTAAAAAAATCCCTGAGCCTGATCACAGCCAGCTACATTTAGCTGGCTGTGACCTGACCATCTACATCCAAATGCTGCGTACTATCCTCATTTCCGGGATACTGTAATTTCAAGTTGATAGAAATTAAAGTTCAACAATCTTGGAGTTGAGGGATTCTGGTCGAACTATGCCCCAGTGCGGATTGAAAGCTTGTTTTATTCTTGCAACCTCATCCATTGTAGGTCAAAGTTGTGGAATACATGGAGCAGCCCGAGTCCGACCCCATTGTTTTTTTCAAAATCGACTTCTGAAGGCGGGTTCAAATTTTCACAAAAATTCAATATTTAACTACGACTTCATATCATATCGAAATCTCACAAGATATGAGAATTTCAATCCAGATCTGTTGCGTCTTTCCTCGAATGTTGGGTGTCCTCTCATTGGAATAAATAAAGTTCCCCAAACAACTCCAGCTTTTACTTGGATCATTTGCTTATCCTGTGTACCAGTTATTCTTCAACTTAACTGATCACCTTTGGCACCTGTTGACATTGCTGCTGCTGATGATGATGGTGCTGATGTTGTTGACACTGTGCTTTATCATTTGAAACATCTCAAACTCAAATTCATTCTCTTTTTAAAGTTTTTTGTCTCAAAAATCCTGATTGAAAATTATCCACTCGTCAAAAATTAAAATTAAATCTTCATTTAATCATATATTCTTGACCTGTACTCTTCTTCCGATAATCCTGTCTCTCGATGAGAGTAGAGTTTAATTGTTATTGCACACGAAGGTGGATTTACAAATTTACATGTGATTATATTAAATAACATCAATATTGTTAAATGCTTATATGATATTTTAGTTTATGTTCACATTAAAACACATAAAATGTTATAAGATGCTATTGGAGCTGTCTAACTAAATATTCATAACACCAGTAAAATAAACAACTAAATGTAACGGCAATTGCTGTAGCACTTGCGAAGCCAGACAGTCAGCTTTTCCCAAACAAACTGGCAAAATACATGATATATACTCGTATATTTATATATTTATATATAAAATACTTCTTCAAAAATGACAAATAACCTCTGTGTTATACAACAATTGTTAAGTCTCCTCAGGCATGAAGATGATAATGAAGAAACACATTTGCAACAATGATGATATGATGACCAGTTGAACATATTCATCTTATGATAATGCTTGAACAGTTACCACAGAGTTGTATCATCGATAATATTATATGAACGAGTGTTTGATAACTACGGAAATGCAACCACTTTGACATACCATAAAAGTCACACCATGCTTGATTCAACAGCTTTTGATATGGTAAGAACAAAACAGCAAAACACATGCTCACCACACCAACCTACTACCATTAAGTACTACCTAACCTCACAGTTCCTTATTGTACAGAGTTTAAGCTCAAATGCAAAGATAAGTCTAAAAAAGTAAAAATAATTCTTCATTTTGATGGCACCAATCAGCACTTCAAAACACAAATGAATAAACAGCATCTGACACTATTCAATCGAAAAGTCTATTGAGTTGTGAACCACAAATCATCTTTAAGAAAATCTAGTGTCGTAAACTACAATTATTCAATTAATTCATTCTCTTTTTTAGATCCTGATGACACAAATGACAAAAATATTATATTCCAATCAGTGGTGACATCAATCATAAGCTTTGGACTCAGCCCCCAAAAATTTAGACCAGGAGAATTTTACTCATTAGTGATGAACTATAAAGATGCGGGGCATTGACCCCACTTTCAAAGTTCCTAGCTGTCACTTCTATATTTAACAATGTTAGTTTGCAAAGATTTCAACAGCATTTTACTAAACCAAATCAGGACAAGAAAAGTTGATAACGAATATGCATATAATTCAATCATGCATAACAGCTTACAATTAATAACAATCATTATTTGAAGATACGATTTTGTAACATTAATTAAATGATTAAAACCTGTTTTAACATATGCAGGTATTACAATACTCCAATAACTAACAGCATACAGTATATAGCAAAATTCTAAGCCCTTCAAATGAAATACCAACAACTGTTTTCAATAAAAATGCTAACCTCTACATCTGTTCTATTATAAAACAACAGCAAGATGGTAATAATATATATATATATATATATATATATATATATATATATATATATATATATATATATATATATATATATATATATATATATACCTAGGCAAATGTACTTAAACATCCAATTTTCAAATTTGGTTTTGTTATAAAAAACAAATTGACCAATGAAAAACCTAAAAACTTTCACCACATAGTACATTAAAACCCTCAATCATTTATTCATATTAAAAGTGAGATAAAAGTACTTCCCATTAAAATACCCATTTTCTTGAATCAAAACAGCAATAAATTCGATAAACATGCATGATTATCCATTTTTATTTTTCCAAGGAACAAGTGGCTTCAGAAAACTGGGTGGGGAGTTGCATATAAAATTCTTTAAACAAATGTCTATTCCACAGGGGCAAATGGCCGGTTGCACCCTCTAATGGAAGCCCATTGACTAGATGCAGATGCAATTGGCTAACCAGAAATGGTTAATTACAAACAACTCAATTCACTTCACCATGCTACCAATTTGCCACCCACACTACATCAATAAATAACACAAACAAATCACGTCTATACACAACCCAGATAGAGAACACTAATTAATTCAGATATGCATGTGACTAAGAAAAAAAGATATTTTAAAATAAATTGTTACCGTAAAATCTCAAAGCTATAATGCAGAACATACATGTATACGTTTACAATTCAAGGTGCACAAACAATACAATTAAATGCGATAATTCCTTATGAACTGTGATGTAGTGGCACAAATTAAGTCATGATTCTGGATACAGATTTCATGTAATAATCCTGTACACACTGGGGATAAGGTTACTTATAATAATCTCTTTGATTCACAGCAACAGAATAAAAACACCAGCAAATATATTACTGATATGTTACATCATAATGATCTGAGATTTTATTTAGAAGATGCAAAATAATCAGGTCTAAAAATAAGAAGTTTCTTTACACAATGAAATCCCAGGAAAGTTTTAACTTCTAATGTAATAAGTATTCAAGCAGTTGAAATGCCATAGACTATAATGAATCCAATCAATGCAATTCTACAAAATAGTACCATAATTGTGTGATAGATTCAGAATATACAGGTCTGCCCCTCGTAATTTCACACCTTAGCTAATTAAAACAATCTGAAAGGCACTGTGTATATATATATATATATATATATATCACAATTTTGATTAAATTCAATTTAAATGGAGCATGATAAACAACATGATATATGCTAATTTCAGATGCAAAATTTCAGGTATGTGATTTCACACTTCTCATTATAACAAGAAATAATTTCTATTATTGACAATTACCACATATAAGTCTAGCTTAAAAGTGAACTAGGTTTTCAAGAACCATCTTCTTCATACTTAAATTAACATCCACAAGTTGGAAAATATAGTTGAATTCCGTGCATCTACAAATAAGCAAGTTTGACGTACTGGTATCACCATCTGTACACTTATCAAATACATCCATAAAACTTTGAAAGAATAAGCAATTGAAACAATAAATGCATTCATGTACAGTTGTACACTGTACATTGTACAATGTACAGCTATAGAGAGAACACAAGTGAATCTGTAAAAGAAACTGTTCTAGAACAAAAGTACAGAAAGTTGATATTTTACAATTCAGCAGAACAAATATCTCTGTTACAGACAATTTCTTACACAGCGTAACATCCTGGGGTGCAATAGGCCCCTCATGATATTTGGGAAACTTTCCAGGACGTTTAAGTGGAGTTTAAGAACATCAATTCAACTTACATGACTAACAATTCCTTAGTAAATGGTACACTGGTGTAAGTAAGTAAGTGTAGGGCAAACAGGACAGTGTGCATGCTGGGATACCTTTAGATATAATAAATGGACGTGGCATGCATTCCAAGCATGTGTGAATCACACAAGTGCAAGTGCTATTATGCGTGTGAGAATATGGCAACCTTTCTAGAAACCATGCAGTTTAGAAATGCTCAATAATAATTAACTATTTATTGCTCAGTATATGGGAAAGAACAGTTAGAAAGAAATCACTCTGTGCACTCACTCCTCTGATGCGTGTGTACAGCCAGACTACTAGGTTTAACTTCCCAACAACAAACACAAAATTTATGCCACACAAATCCGGCAGAACGTTGTTGCATTATCAAATGAGACAGCACAGAAATGGAAACAATTGAAAGAATCTAATTAGTGTAAGTTCTGATACTAGAAACGTATTCATGAGCACCAATTGTAAGAATGATGACGACTCGTGTCACAAAAGTGCATGCAGACATTTTCATTGCTGACAATCACCGACGACTACACATTCCAAGGTACAATTGTGCCATGCTAACACACTGTCAAACTTGCAGGCCGGAAGGTTCTCGGAGATCATTCGATGCATCGCATAGTTTACTCTGTCAGTAGGGCGTGAATTTGTTACTGTTCCTGCTGGCGGCTAGCGCCATTCCGCCTTTGATTTTTGTCGCCAGGTCCACTCTTGTGTCGAAGAACGCGGCACCCACCAAGTTATTGTAGCTCAGAATTGGAAAGGGCTTGACCAGTGATCCTACTGGAATGGCAATTGGCTGGTTTGGCGTCGACTGCCGGTGGGCCAGAGGCATGGGGTTGAACATCACGGAATTCACCACTGGAGGTAAGTTCATTGCTGGCATGGTGACCGTCGGCATGGCAACCGGCGCCGTGTTGACGGGCGTGGTCATGGATGAAGCGTCGGCGCCCACATTAATCGGCGTTAAGGCTACTGATGAGGGGGGAAGGGCGGGCAATGGCGCCACAGGTGAGCGCGAATGTGCGCCTGGATCAAGGGTCAAGGCTAGCATGTTATGCATCTCAAGGCTGTGTGAAAACAAAACAGAAAAAACAGGATCGAAACATCACAAAACAGGAACTCACATGCAGAATTAGCATTTTAAGTGAAACGATCATCAGGCTGTTTCATAATAACATACCCACTTAGAATTCAACTCAGAAAACTGTACCCGATAGTTAAATCAGCTAAACCACACTGTTGGACCAGAAGATCCCAAAAGCATCTACAGCTAGAAAAAGAACCACAACTACAGGACATAATAATAGCTATCGTACATGTTTGAATATACGATGACATAATTATTAATAAACTGAGAACATATTTTTGGCTGTTATATAGGGAAATTTACGGTAATAAGAACTGCTTATAAGCAAAGAACGCAATTTGAAACTGTGGTCTATTTGGAGCTGATGAATCCAAGTTAAAGTCAAACTACAAATACAAATGACTGGAAATTCAATATCCACAAACATGCATGATTATGAAACAGCCTAATAAAATCAAATCAGAGAATAGGGTGAGTAAATCGTCAACTGCTGCAAATTCGGCATCCACACATGAGCGAATAGGCAAACAATGTTAAAATCATTTGTGTCTTTATTCATTTTACCTGTTATTCAAAAGCCATAAACAAGATTTGCTCAGAATCCTAGCTAGTTAAACTCCTAACTCTGTACCCACTAATATAGTTTCAAAGACAGAACCAGAAAATTTGATCTTGTGACTAAAGTGAAGTAGGCATCCAGAAGATGAACATAGGATCAAAATTAAGGTTTTTAGGCACTTCCAAATTGTTTCAATCTTACAAAAAAATCAATACTTCCAAAATTATTTTAGGCAGAGAAATTGTATACCTAACATTAATTTTGATTCATGACAAAATTTCCCAATTAGTATTAGACTCAGAAAAAACATGTAAGCACACTTATTCCATAGTCAAACGCAGAGCAGTCTGCCTTCTTGACCACCAAAATATTGATTACCGGTACAGTCTGTGTAATGTGGAAATTAATCTCACTAAATGAAATAAAATTCTATAGTAATTAAACTGCAACCTAGATGCCATAATTTGACTAAATATTAGGAAAAGTCTAATGCTGCTGGAATTGGTTGATGGGGTGTAAATGAATACACTTAGGGCTGCAGAAATGAAAGATTAATTAATCAATTGTTGATTTATTTTAATGATTAATATTTTCATTAACAATTAATCAATGTTTTTATTGGCCAAGACTGTATGCATGCCAGCAAACTCAGTACCGTGTTGCATTGTGAGCAAGACACGTTCGTCACTTGAATCAAACATGTTAATATGTCCGTGTGCTTGCGTAGTTGGTTATCAGACAACATTTGAGCGAGAAAATGCTTGTGCTATTTACTCTTTTTAACTGAATTTTATGCAAAATATCACATTTTGGTCAATAACTGTAACTATATAGAAGGTTCCTCATTTAATCAAAATTAACTATTAATTAATCATTAATTTCTGAAAAGTTAATTATCAAAATTAAATTAATCATTACCAGCCCTAGATACAATAAATAGCACCAAAAGGCCGCCTAACTAGTGAGTCCAATTAATGTTCAGATTAATTAATAACAAATACAACAGTCAAAATACTGTTTGGATAGCCCTCCTACAAGTAGGCATTCCCTTAAAAGCTTTAACCCCCATAAAATTGAAACAATCTATCAGAACACAGAAGCCAGAAGAAACACGGAACAAAAGCAATGAAAACAGATACAGGTAAGTCAATCAATCAATTTTCTACACAGGATTAACGAAGCAGGGCAAAACAAGGCAAAGGCGTGGGAAGATGGTTTAACACCAGGAAAACAGGATAATACTCGCATTTAAGTATAACAAACACTCTAGTATACTGATGTTATTATCAACTCTTGAGAGCAATAACATGAACAGGACTGGCTGACTATAAATTCCTGTGCATGTGTAATAAAAGATTTGTATTGCAATGCATTGTAAGATAAAATGACTTCTTTAAGGCCATTGTTGCCATACTAAGGTCATGCAAGTCCACTAAGTGATTTGCTTCTTTTTATCGCATGTGACCAGTTGTCTCATAATTATGTGCTGTTATCAACCTCTGTCTCTTTTAATTATGCTACCGCAAATAGGATACTAGATAAAAATGATGAAATTCTGTAGTTTACCAATATTTAACATGAATAGCTTCCCCTCATACGAAGTCAAATCCACTTACTTGATGAATTCCCTAAATAATTCTTGAAAATTGTGCGCTTAAAATATTTAACTACTTTAGCGAAACAAAAATACTAATTGTAAGGCTAATAACAAAATAATGGCACGGAAATTCAATGGCATTACAACCATAGACCACAATTAACCAGAATGATGAAAATTCCAATTCCAAATCAAATCAATTACATTGAACTTAGGAGCCTGTTAAGTTTCACTCAAAATGACAAAACAGAAACAGCCCTGCATAACATAGCTTCATGTACATTGCAACCATCCATTTAAATCACCCATACAAGGAATATATCTAATTTGTGCACCTAAAAGCTATATCTCACTTCAGCATAAAGTAAAAGGTGGATGTGGCTAACTGGCTATCACATATTGCAACTTAGTCAAGTAGAGATATGCTTCTAGATCAGTCTAGTGTGCAATCAGCCACTGAAATAATAATGGTCAAGGCAGCAAATACCTAAGAAAAGATAATATTTGTTTCAACATTCTGAAATTCAGACTTCATTGATCATGCATTTGGCCTAGTGCAGAGTGATAAACAAATATACTAAATGTAACAGCATACCAAACAGGGAAAGCAAAGCTTCTACTTTGGCGTGACGTAACACGTCTTTCAAACTCAAAACTAGGAAGAACTTCTAGGCGCGTGAACTCGTATTTATTCGCACATCCCATATTTTCCTCTAAAGTAAAATAATTAAAATTTCCAGGCTTGAAACCAACAAATTTGATCTATTAATTGCCTATACTCCAGTGCAAAATCGCATAACTAATATTTTACTGTGCATCATTCAATTTTAAAAAATCATTACAGTTCAGTACCTGTGATATTTATAGTTGAATTGTAATCCGGTATCCTAAGATAGTCATTGAATTTGAATCAGCTACGTGCGTTATGCCTTCATGTGCCCATTACTTGTATTTGCTCATGTGAACATACTATACACCAGTGGTGGCTCTACGATTTGGCAAGTGGGGGGCGTTGGGGCGGCAACTTCTAATCATGGGGGGGCAACCATTTGTTGTTTAATGTATGTAGCATTAAGTAAAGGGTCCCAACAGGGGACCACTGGGGGGCCATGCACTCAATAGATGGGGGGCACGGGTCTCCCTGGTGGAGCCGCCACTGCTATACAAAGCATTAACTTAAATATTTGTAATAAGTGAAACCCATATATAAATCAAAGCATATTTAAATTTTATAGAGGCCAAAATGACTTTATACTAAAATAAGCATCTTAACTAAACCTTAATATTAAGCTAAAACAATGTGATATTTTAAGCCATTAATTTTTCAACTTATATCTGACAATATATTATGGTATACAGTACTTGCCATCAAATACTTCATTCAAAAGTTTCCCAATGCATTCAATTCTCATTATTTTTCGTTTCTTAGGAACATTAGCAAAATTTAATCTAACAAATCACTTAGTCTAATCTTAAATTTGGACACTGTCAGTCTGGTATCAACATAAGTATTTACCAAGGGGCCGTCCATAAATGACGCCACATGATTTTGGAAGTTTTTTGACCCCCCCCCCGTCACATGTCGTCACAAAATGTCATACCCCCTAAAAAATGACGCCACAACGCGTTAACCCCCTCTTTCTAATGTCAAAATTAATGTTTCAATGCACTTATTTCTTGAGGTATTGCAATGAATTCGCTAAGTGTGTGACGTCATTCATGGACAGTCCCCAATGTGTTTTAAAAGTATCTTTTCAAATGGAAGCACATAGTTTCTTTAAATCATCATCACATTCTAATTTGCAGAGAAACTTGAGTGCAGTATGGTTAGATGCTAAAGCCTTTGTCATAACTAATAAAATGACCAGTGTGACCAATGACATAAAAACCACAAAGTCATTGCTATACAGTGAAATAGGTTGAACACGAACGAAGCGATTGAAGCAAACTGTTAAAAAACACGCAACGGCAACAAGAAAATTTCTCACAGATTCCCAAACACAGAACATTACCAAGGAGTTACAGCAGTTAACAAATTACGAGCAGAAAAATCAATGCACTGTTAGTAGTTTAGGGGTCGTCCACAAATGACATTACGTAGGGGGAAGGGGGGTCAAAAAGTGCCAAAATCGCGTTATGTCATTTATGGACGACCCCTTAGCTCTGTGACAGCAAGTTACAGGATGTGTCTGGCAAGGTGGTGTGCACAAAAGCGGTATAAAGAATACAATAATACAAATTTTACCAGAAAGCAAATTACTATTAATTAAGGGTTTAAGAAATAAAAAACCAGATGCCGTATCACCCGGGAAACCAGTGGTATGCACATACAGTAAATGGTGGAGTCGTATGAGGAAGAGGAGAAACTGGAGGACCTGGAAAGAGGATTGAGGAACGTATGTTTACTACACTAAGCAAGGGATTCTCACCTCTGAGCAGAGACGCAATGCACGACATGGCGCTGATCAAGTTCAACTGCCAAGAAAATGCATTTAGAAACATTTCACCAGAATTACTAGTTTCAACGACATCACTCACTGGGCCGAGTAGGTAAGAAATGTTTTTGATATTATGGGTAGATAAATAATCATATGACCCATGCAACAGCCAAATGGTCGTTAAAGTAAAAATTCTTATTAACAAGATAGCTAAACGAAAAACAGTGAACACAACTTATGAAACAACAAAATAGGCAATCAAATCATCTGTAACCTGCATGATAAATATTAGTAAACAAATTTGCAAAAACACCGCAAATGACAAAGTTTAAATGCTATTAGCTGCTAACACAGTCAGCCATCCTAGAAGACCACATAAAAATTTATTCTAAGGCTGACAAGTTTTGCTAGCTGTTATAAATTGAACCATTAGTATATTATTGATAGGAAAGTGGTATCGTGAGTTGTACACAAAACAAATATATAGTTGATTATGTTGACTGCTAATGTCCTTAGACTCCACTTTACTTTGCCTAACTGAACCCAATACTCTAGTATAAACTCTACCCTAAATTTTGAGCCAAAATGATTCTTAGAAAACAAACTCAAATTTTCCACAAATACTAGCTTCATCCCACAGCATGTACATACAATTACTGATTAATTTTTACAAACTATTACCATAAAACATTATGTGATGTTCCGACAGCTTCAAAGCAGCAAGTACATGCAAATATTCAAGTTATATACTGTAGCGCTTTGATAATAACATCATCACTTGGAGCCACTGAGCTTCAATAGTTTTTTCAAAAAATTAAGTTGGTGAGGTATTTTGAATAATTTTTTACCTATATGTTTGACTTCATTTAAACTCACAAAGGCAAATTTTATATTTTTATTCCTTAACCCCTTAACTGGGGAATAAATCTGTAACTCAATGTAAACTGGACAGCTCTGAGCCATCGCGCCCGGTTAAGGGGTTAAACTGAGGCACACTTTAACCAGCAGCTGGTGCGGTTGATAATGTTGTCTTGTTACAGTGCTGCTAGTTAAAACCGTGAAAGAAATTCTGTGAAAATAGTAACAGCTTACCTACAATCTCTCTCTCTCTCTCTCTCTCTCTCTCTCTCTCTCTCTCTCTCTCTCTCTCTCTCTCTCTCTCTCTCACTATTTAAAACCAGCTTAGACCTCACATCTCACAGAATCTGGCAGAGGTCTAAAACTGGCTTCTCTGGACCCCAAACGATGCGACCATCTATATCAGGTATGGGCAAAATGATAATATATATATATATATATATATATATATATATATATATTATGATGTAATGTGAACAATTTTCTGTCAGAAAGCAAAACATGAAACCAACACTAGAATTTGTAATTTATTTCAGCAAGTAATGAATTTCATGTCCAATCTTGTAAGGAGCTGCACATGCTTCATTATAGGTAATGATTTGATTTTAACTGTACTGAACTTTTACTTCTGAAACATATTACAGCTTGAAACTGTCTGGATATTTAAAAACAAATACCATTCACCTTAGAAATATTCCAAATGTAAATATATGAAACAAAATGGAATAACTATAAGAAGTTTAAGTCATAATTCAGGACAAATAATGCCATTAATGGCCATAGCACAGAAAGATTGAATTTACACTTGAACTATGTTGGTCTCTGGCATAGCTTGCTAAAGGACTAACAACTCCCCAGAAAACCATCATTCCGTAGATTATCTTACTGGGCACAACCTCTAATAATTTACTCTAGTAGGCAAATAAAGATGTAAAAATTATTGCTAAACATGTAAAAATTGTTGCGTTACAAAAATATCATACCTTAAGCAATATTAAAACAGTCCAAATGCTACTAAAGCTCTGATGCAACTGCAAAGACCAAACCAAGTTCTCTTAAGCTACATCAATAACACTGGTCTACGTCAATTTTGCTGACTTGAAGACAACATGTGATCTTTATGTATTTTGGTGTGCTGAATCCAAAAATCACACCCATTTTCTCCTATCACGTCCAGTTTTTCCGCAAAACGCTGTTTACTGATTTACTGTTTACTGTAATAATGTAGCATTATGTATTATAATTCTTTAGCTATATTGAATATGCAAAAAGTTAAGGATGTGCAAAAAGATATGCTTAATATGCAGTGGGCATAACTATTTAATAATACAACAGTTTAATAGGCAGTTTTAAACTGCAGACGTCAGCATTTTATGGATATAGGCCTATATAAGCAGCGTGAAACCGACGGCAGCATTCAGTCGTTCATGAGGCTTACAAGTCGCAGTAAATTTAACTATTCTAACTAGCTTTCTGTGGAATATGTCACCCAGCACCCGAACACTTCGTGAGCAGTGCAGGAATGATCCTGACAAATTTTGCTACATCTGAGGTTGCTTTACAACACCTAAACAAAGGAGATAGGTGTCTGAATTTGTGCATAAAGCTTAGCATGCATATTTCGCAGTTAAATTGAGTGACCAGGAAAACCTTGGGCACCACATAAAGTGTGCAGGACATGTGTTGAAAGCCTCAGACAGTTTATAATGTGACTAAAGGTCAGAGAAAAAGTCTTAACTTTGGAGTTCAAATGGTGTGGCGAGAGCCTCGAAACCATGCATGTTGATGACTGCTACTTCTGTCTGGTAAATATTTCAGGCATGTCCACAAAGACAAAATCTTCCATCCAGTACCCAAATCTCCCCTCTGCTCTGAGACCGGTTGCTCATTGTGACGAAGTTCCTCTACCTATTTGCACTACTTTGGGAGTTTCTTACGAAGATGAATTTTGTCAGTCAACAGACACCGATTGCGAAGATTTCGTGGCCTTAGAAGTTGACGCTGGAATGCACCAAACATTCAACCAAGCTGAGTTTAATGACCTAATATGAGACCTAGATCTGCCGAAGTCGTCAGCAGAGTTACTGGGTTCAAGACTGAAGGAAAAGAATCTGTTCAGTGTTGGCCCCAGGAACCACGCTTATGTATCATGGCAGAGAGAATGAATCTTTTCAAACATTTCCATATGGAGGAGGAGTTTGTATACTGCATCAACATCAAAGGACTTTTTGAATCAATGGGATGTTATAGTTGTAGACAAGATGCTTTTTAAGCGACCTGATTACTGACTTACTTGGCAACTTAAGAGTCGAGAATTATGACCTTTCAGTTAAAAATTCAAGATTGCTTTTCAAGACTGGGAGCAAACATGAGTGTCAAGTTGCATTTCTTTCATAGCTATCTGAACTTCAAATCTTGGAGCTATGAGTGAAGAACAAGGAGAATGCTTCCATCAAGACATCAAGACCATGGAACGTAGATATCAAGGCAGATGGAACTCGAACATTATGGCAGACTAAGTACTGCTGGTGTTTACAGCGTGACAACTGTGACCATAACTATACCGGAGCATCCAAAAAAAGAAGATTCCTTTCTCAAAACTTAAATTTAAGCAACTAGCTATTGCTCTTATTGCTCTCTTGGTTAGAAGACAGACTCATTTTTGGGCTGAATAAAAAATATTACGTGTTATCGGTTCTTCAGAATTTCCTATTTTCCCTTATGTTTGACTTTAACACCTTTAATTAAGCATTCCTAATTTGCGAAAAAATTTGACGTGTTGCATAATTTTTGACTTCATATCTGGAATCAGCACCTCTCAATTGGGTAAAATCAGCAAAAATACCTAGGTCAGCAGAAATTTTTTTTAAAAATGTAGACCAGTGTAATTACATGGCAAACAGGGGTTTTATATCTTACAAAAGGGCAGGTTGTAAACATGAAACAAAGTGGCAAAGGGGACAAAAATCCATAAATTCATGAATTACCTATGCTTATATGCTTACCTATACCTATGATTGTAGTCAGCCATTACAAAGAGGTGTGCAATAAGAAAACTGGTTGTAGATCATTGAAAATATCTTGCAGACTATTGGCAAATGTAAAAAACGGGAGATGGTGGCTAGTGATACGGTTTTATATTTGGACAGAAGCCCAGTTTCTTGTGGGAGATAGATGTAACTGGCAGTACAGAAGTGAAACTAAATACCTTACAGTGCATCGATTGTATTTCTTGACACAAGTGAACAGATTACACTTCAAATACAGTAAAATCCATTTGAACAGTGCCTCTTCTGAAGGATTGCCCAGAGGTGTGTTGGGGTAATATGTAAGTGCCCAAGATTCAAATGTAGCACCATCCGGAATTGAACCCGCATCACTGAGGCAGCTCTGTGCAAAGCCAGCACTGCATAACTGAACCAACAAGGCAGTCTATCTTGGCTCTGCTAGGCCAGCCACAGCCAGCGTACGATGTACATCATAGAATAAACAGCCACTGTATGCACACGAGAAAAGATTGTCTGGTGCAGCACATTTGAAATAGCTTTCACAAGTGAGTGCTTGAATGCAAGCGCCAAATAGCAAAAGAACACAAATAATCAACCAAAATGCTCAACAAATAAACTGGTGCAATAAATTAAAATTGCAATTTTGTACAGCTGTAGTGACAATGCAATAATAGACAACTAAAATGGCAACAATGATGCTGACAATAATATTATTACATTTGTATATTATTAGAAGCCCATTTCTTAATTATAATCACAAATTCTAATCCACAACACACACACACACACATTAAACCAGAAATATATAACTACAACACTTGCAAAAACTTCATAAATAATTCTCTTCTGCTATATGTATACCAACAGCATCAGCTGTTGCTAAGCTGTGAAACCCAAAAATCTTTTAAAACACTCAGAAAAACACTAAAATATATCAAGCAAATACACCTGAGTATGAATCAATGCAAAAAAATAAAAACAGAAAAACAAAGCAACATCCTCAACATATTGCTTCCAACCTTTCAATAAAGTCCACAAGACAGAGAGAATCAGCTTCATCTCTTAATGCACGCAAACAGGTTACAGCTCGAATGCATGTAAATGCATTGGTTCGTTTCCATCTTGCTAGACCTAATCACAGCCTTCAAATCGCCATAAGAAACACAGCACCAAAGAATTCATCACACAAAAATTTCACCAAATGTACTCCACACAATAATCAAAAACCAAAGCATTTGATATTTCCACAGTTTAGAAAGACAACAACCAACAATCGGGACAAGACCGTACGTAAGTACAGTAAAGCCTCTTTAGCTCACCGCCATTCGTCCAACGTCAAACTTTGGCGATGCAGATTCTTGCCTCCCGTGCAGACGTCTACCACAATCTCTTCATCAGTCATTAATTAGCTCAAAGGTTGATAGCTGATTAACTATCAACACTGATGCATTCATGGGGGGGTCATTAATTGTGTAAATGTAAACAGCAGGGGGTCATTAATTGTGTAAATGTAAACAGGTTACAGAAGTCACAATGGCTGAAAGTTTTGGGAGGGTGAGTGGCGAGTTTGACGACTTAAGAAGGTAAATTACATGGGTGGAAATCCATTCTTAATCCATCCATGGCGAGAGGGGAGTTTGGCAAGCTAATGAGGGGTGAGCTAGAGAGGTATTGCTGTATGTACCCGTCTTAGCAGCTATTGCCATCACCCGGCATTTAATGTGTTTCACTTTTAACAGATCAGAAATGTTATCATTATAATCAACAATGCATTAGATGTTCTGCTGATGATGAACTGCAATGTTATCAACTGCTTATAATGCTCCTGCAATAGATTCTAATTTCTTCCGATATGTCAAACCACAAGCCATACATTGCAGCACCACAGAAACCCATAGTTATGGTACACATCCTTGTATATGCGAGAGACTCCCTAAATCAAGGAGCTCGGATCAGACGGAATTCAAAATTACTGATCACATTAGATGCTCTGTGTATTCTGAATTCCACACCGTCACGAGTCCAATTGTACTGCGCAAGGGATTATCTCAACACTGGCAACTGCATGAAATTCTCAAGCAAGCACGCACACACACACAACATTTCAAGTTAAATATGCTGCATACAATTTCAAATATTTGACCGTAATTTTGTGGAATAAACTTCCAATCGCAGACATTGACATAAAATAACTGCTGCCATTACATGGCTTGAAAGGTACCGAAAAGCAATTTTAATGATAATGAATTTAGTCTAAATAACGTCAGTAATTTGTAAAAATGACTCGGCAAATTACATTTATTTATAACCGGGCAATAAAATGATTAAAGTGGACTCAAAATATGGGTCCCCAGTTTCCCTCTAAGTAGCTCTGTGGAAAAGTCAAGTACGTTCTGTTTTGGGTACAAATTCGCATTATCTGACTGAAGCTTCCCAACTGCCGATCGTTCGCTCTAGCCACAAAATTCACCGAAACCGATTCAAGACTTCTGTCTCACCTACTAAATAAAACTGAAAGCAATAGAATAAACGGAACAAATGACTTCATAACAAGCATCACGAACTCAGACCACGCAAGCAAAACCGAAACAATTTTAACTCAACAACAAACTGAGCATAAGTCCAATTCACAGCCGTGTGTGTGTGGCTTCAGATGTAGCCCTTATACGACCATTCAACTAACCTTGCGTTAATCAGATACTGTGCTGCGTTAATTGCTTCTGGTATTCCTGTTATCGTAACGGTGCGTTCCATCGAACCGTCTTCGGCACCGGCGATCTTTATATTCGCGCCCGACAGTTGCCTGCACCAAAACAAAGTCACAACAAAAACGATAAACAGACACGCTGAAATAATCGAGAAGCTGAGACGATCCATCAAAGGTAACAATACAAACTAACAAATACTCATAGGCCAACATTAGAGGGTTTCCAATAACCTTGGAAAAAATCAGAAATTTTTATACATTTCATTACCTGTATTTGATTTAGAATAAGTATATCATGGAATTCGCTTCTGAGAAAAATAAAAAGGATCTACACTGTTAGCCAATAAGTCCCATACCCTTTTTATTCTGGCTGTAAAAAAAGGTAAGGTAAAGGTAGGTCCAGTACTCGAGTTCAAGCGTTGGGTTCCGACGCTTATCTCCAGCCTGGGCAATCAGCAACGTAGGTGGTATAATCCATTAATCTGGGGTAGGTTGCCATTACTTTCCCCAAACCCACGTTTAACCTCACAGCTTAACACTGCTCCTCAGTTTACCACCGTTCTCTAGCGAATAAGGCTTAGTCGACCTTAGGGCTAATGTGGGAATTGAACCTGCGACTTTCTGCTCCATCGTCCAGCGCTGTTACCACTCTTCTAACTTCCCGCCCATTTTGGCTATAATTTTGATCAATCTTGATAAAACTCATTAGAAACTTAGCTGAAAGAAACCCCAACATACCCATGTTCAGGCTGTTTGCCAATGCATTTTAATTGTAGCAACTGTATGTCATGAAACCAAAGCACATCGTAATTATTAATTGACATGGTATAAATTTTGCAAAAGTAACCATAGTGTTATACCTGATTTCATTAATTTTTGATCCACCTCGACCAATTATGCATCCAATGAGGTCGTTTGGTATGGACATCTCATGAGTCTGCATGGTTTGGACCATTCCTGGTGCTGCGGTCCGCACAAATCCACCAATTCCTAGTGCTAAAAGCAAGCCAGAAGTTAGGATATCTGCCAATTATTTACAAAATGCCATCACCAAACTAGTCTCAAACATTCTATAATATTTTCACACCATCAATATATTCAATAATGAAGACAGACCTGAGGAGAGGGGGTGCAGCCGGTACATTGTTTTGGGGTCCATGGAGCTTGAAGGGGCCCGGGTCCGGTGATGATGATGATGTATTAACAATAGTGTGAACCCTGAAAAAGACTCTGACAACAGTGACCCAGCGAATGTCTGTTAGAGGGCCCGGGCCGATCATGTCAAGTAATGCCATATTCAGACCGAGAAGCAAAAAAAACGGCCATCAACACTTTTTCACACTTGTACTTGTAACGAGGAACCGGAATTCTGCTTTGAAAAAGATAGACAAGCAAAAAAGGTCATCAACTTTTCCACGCACTTGTCAGGTCAGAGGCCCATGACTATTTTTGGTTTTTGGCACCGGGGCCCGGAAATTCTCTTGGCGGCCCTGAATGAGGATATATCTTTAGTAAGATTGCATACATTGAGACAGAATCATATTATAAGATCAGATTACAGAAATAATAACCTTGGTAAGGTGATATTAGCGTTGGTGTAGCCAAGTATGGAGAAATTGCATGTCCCATCATGCCCTGTTGTATTGCCATTTTAGCAAACTGTTGGAATAGTAAATTAACAAGCAATACAATATTAGAACAATCATAACTGACCATACAAATTGTACTTGCTCCTAATTTGTTTACTAAAATACAACAAGCTATAGTTAAATTTAAACATTTATTTTCACAATGAGCCCAAAAATTGATCCTAGCTCTTAAAAAATGAGATCACAGAAAAGTATCATAAACGGTTTCTGTATAGGCAAAAATCTTTATATCCAACAGTTTTTTGCTGAATAGACAAATAGAATTTAGTTATTTTGTTATACACAGATGAGATATAACAATGACAGCAAAATAACCTGTGGAACTGGTTGATATTGTACCATGGTCGTGTGCTGCGATGCCCTCGGCTGCAAAGGCAAAGCAACAAGAGCACGTTACTGCATTATAAACAAAATGTAAAGTGACACCTTATTAAATTCTTCACTAAATCAAAAGCAGCATATTTTGGAGCATGCAATCACAATCACAAGACATAAAATATCATCAGTATGTCTACAATCATTACCGAAAGCACAGCTCGTTAGCAAGTGGATTTTTACTGATCAATACCAAATGCATTCTTAATTAATCAGGCCGGTCAATATCTTATCCAAATACCAACTGTTATTGCACTTATGAAGCAACCATTCGCAGAAATAATAATACTCGTAAGAAACTTTGAGTGCCACGCCGACTTGGTTCTGAACTGCAAAGGGGTTTTCTAATTCTAATTTGGAACTCGATCCCAGCTTCCCTCCACAGACTTGGACACTTTCAAACAATAAAATCTGAATCCTCATTTCCTATAATTCATGCATTATCTCCTCAAGTCTTCAGGTCTAAGCTTAAATCCTTCCTTTTTCTGAAATCATTTCCTCCATAGCTGTAAAAACCTAGCTTCACTGCCCTTCGGATGTTGACTATTGCCTGGCTGATCTCATACCTTTCCCATAGCTATTTTAAGAAAGGCTGAGCGCCTAAGAATAAGCAGCTACTGTTGTGCTGCTTTCCAAGGCGCTATAGAAATCCACGAGATTTTACTTACTTTTACTAATTTTAAGATTCATTCAAAGGATCAAATTGAAACTTTACGAGTCAATCCATCAACATATTATAACTCCTGACGAAGAATGACCTATGCGCCAACAAAATCTAATAAACAAGAAAGCCTTAGAAAGCAACATTCAAACGGCATTGGAAAAGTGGTCATGCAAGACATTTGATAAAACAAAAGTATAGGCAGATGCTCCAAGGGCTCTGCACCAATGTTCCCTCTAATTCTTGAGGATCCACGTGCACATGAAATAATTTTTCTCTTGGGTAACAATATCCCAGTTGACTAACTTTTGGGCAATTTTGCTTCGTGCATATGAACGAAGTTAATTAATAATTAAGTCTGCGACCATAATAAAGCATGCGCCGGACTGGAAGTCATCTCTTAAAGTGAGTTGCTGAGAATAAATATTTATATAGTGCAGCATTTGAAGTGACTAAAGTTGAATATTGAATATTTAAAAATTTAATAATTTTTAATTAAAAAAGAAAAGCTCTTGCAAATTTTTTGGGTAGGCACATGTCCTGCCGCTTTTGGGTGCGTGCCTACACGCCCAGGTGGCTGCCAACTTTTCCCTTACCACCTTTACTTGAGGTGCTTGAATTGGCACTAAATTCAAAATGCTGACGCATAAGTGTGTGTTTACAGTTAAAGTGCTAACAGAGCATCAACCGCAGAAATACCGAATGCATTATGCAGATCTCCTACACAGAAAACTTCAAAAGCATTTTCTTATCATCTTGTTTCTTGGTTTTTAAAATTATCCTAGCCTGAAAATAAACCTCTTATGAAAATTTTTTTTAAAGACTTAAAAGTGAGCAGCCTACATCAGCCTGTGGAACGACGTACTGTCCCCGAACTGCGAAGGCCTGTCCACCGGCCATGATGACAGGCGCCATGACCAGCTTCGGACGGTACGGAATTGTTGCACCCTTTGGAGGCGACTAGAAAAGCAGATCATAAATTTAAAATCAGAATTTGATGCAAAAACCATACTCTTTCTATACGATTGATATTCTGTAACATCTGTCGACACTGTTATTGCAATAGCACTTCAAAGGTACCTGGGGCAGGGACGTAGCCAGGCATGGGCACGATTTTGGGTTGGGGGGCTGAAGCCCAAGATTCACTCCCCTTTCTTCCTTTAGAGCCCGCAACGCCATTTTTGGCTTGAATTCATTTGGGAGGGCTAGCTTCAGGTTTGGGTGGGCTTGAGCCCTCTCAAGCCCATTCCTAGCTATGTCCCAGACCTGGAAGGAGGGGGTTGCACACAGAATTTTACCAGCTGATATCTACTGATAGTTTCTGAAAATATACAAGTAGTCAACAATGTTTTGAATATCATGGCTGCAACGGCATCTCTCAGCATGATCTAATCAACATATCAAATGTAACCTAATACAAACTATTGAGCATGTAGACATTTGGTAACAGCCCCACTCCAGTCACATGACAGAGATGAGGAGATGAAGAGGCAGAATTATAGTTATCGTATCATATGGGATTTGCTGAATGTCTGATGGTCTGTTATATATTTTCACAATTTTCATTAATCTGCATTTATTCTATAGTGTCTGCGTTCACTATATCTCATTTCCCTTTAATTTTAAAGAGAACATATGTATGTCAATATCAAATTTGGGTGAGCATTTAAATGTCATCAAAATTCCATTAGAAGTTCTAAAATGTCTTGAAAAATTCCTAATAATGCATACTCAGTTTAAGTCTAAATGTCTAAGTGCTTGTCCATACAGTTTCTCAGTTCCTCTGAGTTATTTATGGGGCCACCCCCACCCCCCCCCCATGGCCCAGCCTGGCTCATTTCCATCTAGAGTGATAAATTCTGGTTACCGGCAGCTCGCCTCAGCTGCTAAATCAATGAAAGGTACAAAACACAACATTTATGCAAACCTATCATAAAAGGCAACAGAAAGTGAGTGTCATGAGTGACAATTAGACTCAAGACTCTTCAATTAGGTCTGGAAATAATCAAAAAGTGAGTTCAGCCGAGATGTTTAGAATTCCCAGCAACAAAACGAATCTAAGCGCAATGTCAGATAAAAACTGAAGACAACATATAAGACTGCCTCTCCACCTCAAGCATTATTGTGCAGATGTGATAGATTCCGCGAGTAACCGCTTCTACGCTGCCTGAAACCGTAACCGACCGTTCCGTAGAATTTGGAAGCATCTCGCTAGAGATCTGTATTGAAGCTCCTGCAATCTGTAATAAACACAAAAGCAATATTGCAACAATAAATTTGCCTAACTACATATGGATAAGTAAGCAAGTAAGTAAAATCTTGTGAATTCCTATATAGCGTTTTCGAAGTAGTACCGCAGTAGCTGCTGATTCTTTGGCGTTTAGTCTAAATTTGAAATAGCCGTAGAAAACAGGTGGGGGTCAGTTAGACAGAGTCATTTTACCCAAAGAGTCATTATGGCTGGGACTTTATGGCTATAGAGGAAATGAATTTTTTTTGTAAGAGAACAGCTTTAAGTTTAGATAGTAAAACTTGGAGATGTTGCAAGAAATGAGGAAAATTGTGACTGAGAACTTGTTGTTTGACCTTGGTGTAGACAGCAGAGGAATGCTGGAATTCATTTCCAAAGTTCTGGTGCATCATATTGAAAAAGCGCAGTTGCAAATTTCAAGAGATGATTGACATAAAACAATGTCTTCAGTCCACAACTCAAGACCTTCTTGGTGTGCCCCAAAAACATGAACCTCTTTATGCCAGAAATGAGGTTCAGAGGTTTTGAGTCAGTGGCCCTATTCTCTCCAATGTTCTTGACCCCAGTATATGTAGCTGCTATGCCAAGTATATGACCCTCTTTTTGAAACAAATGCTGATTACATGGTCCTCTATTTGAAACAAATTAAAACTTATCTCTTTAACAATATGCAGCAATCGCTTCTGAGTGACTTTAGAGATGAGGCACTATATAAACAGTCTGTTACACTACAATACAATTGATCTTCACAGTTCTATCAATGCAGACTGCAGGACACCAGCATATATGCTGTACACAGCATGGCCACTGCAGTCAGTCATAAATCTTCATGGCATCATATCAATATGGAGATAGAGATTGAGTTAAATAAATACAGCTTATGACTTTGTCAAAGGTAACATTCCCAGCAGGCAAATGGATTGCAAAGCTAATTATAACACAGGTAATAATACTAAGACAGCTTTCCTGTTATTAGCTTCCTTAAGCTGTGGCTCCATTGGGGGATAAGTTGCAGAGATATATCCCCTAAGTAGTTATCCGGACAATACTGTATATGTGTGAATGATAAGCTGACATTAAACAACGGGCGCTCCACTTAAAAATATATCCGCAAAATATTTGTTTGGGAGAAAAAATACCACCCGGATATATCCGAGTGAATGCATTTGCACACTCAAGCAGATAATTCAGTCGGATATCTCTGCCGTTCAACCAATCAGCTACTAGGTTAGTAGGTCATCGACCGATTGACTACTAGGTCTTGCATCAACTCGAATAGTTATGTGACACTCAAATGTGCTAAAAAATAACAGAATTGCTGAAAAAGCATCAATGGTCCACCTTCTACACTTCTTTTCAATTGAAAACACACCTGTTAAAATCCACATCAACACTTGAATTGCAGCATAACTGCCTGTCATTCACAATCCTTGCAAGAGGCGTGGCTCCATTTTATCCTAGGGGCCTAAAAGCATCATAATTTTCCCTTTGTAAAGCGCCATTGTCTTTGGCCCCGCTATGCTTATGGCGCTATATAAATAGTCCAGTATACTTACATACGTACACACATTTTCAGCTTTGATGGAAAATGGATAAAATTCAAATAAAACCAAATTACTGACCAAACATATTTAAAATTCACTCCATTTAATATATATTGCAACACAACTGCCGGTAGTTAAATAACAACATTTTACATTTACACACAGTTGCACCACTGCCAATGTAAATGTTTATTCTAAAATAGCATGACAAAATGCTCCATTATTATATATCAAATTTGCATAACTATAACTGAAGTCAACACAGTTACAAAAAGTATCAACATTACAAGGATTAATACCATATTATCCTGAATTTTTCAAATATTACAGCACCTTTGAAAGGCAAATTACACAAGTGCAACATCAAATAAACGAAGTTGCTTCCGCTGTATTCAATATGTCAAACTGCTTTCAGCCAACCACTCCAATTTCAAAATAGCAAAGTGCAGGGCAGAGTTCAATAAGTGGCACAGGTCAATTCACACGGAAGGCATCACCCTATTAACCTAATGCAGGCAGTTCCACGTTTCATGATTATTGCAATTGGTGTCGTTTCAGTCGACTCGTTGCAGCGCAGTGCTCAAGCTATGGGAGCAGATGCACACAATGAACAATTCTCACAGACCAACTGACACAAAGAGCGATGATTCCAGCAGGGCTTTATTAGCACTAAGCAGGGTGTGATTTGTGACCTGAGCAGTGGGGGGGAGGGAATATGTCGAGCTGGGGGGGTGTAGTTGTTGGGGAAATGTAGCAGTGGGGGGATGTAGTTGTGGAGGGATGTAGCAGTAGAGGGGATGCAGTTGGGCAGTGGGGGGGAAATCCCCCGTACCCCCTGCAAATCGTGCCCTGGTGCTAAGTGAAACTCCTGCATCAGCGACGCTCACAAAATCGTTGGCGGTCAACAGAAAGAGAAAGAAAAATACAACTATGACAATCGAAAGCATGACAAATTGTTTCCTTTACGGAATGCAATTGTCGTTCACAAAACGTGGATTGCGTGGCAATAGAGCCTCCAGCATGCACCATACAGTACCAATTATCGACCATCCCCGCCATAGGAGTTTGGACCAAAACGGGGGCATGCGTGGTCAACCGAACACAGCATGCTTCGCTTCACACATCAAAGCAAACTTTCAATCAAAACATCAAAGCATCTCTTCAGGAAATTGGACGCTTCACATGCAGAGCTCAGGCTTCAAGAGACCGTAGAACGGAAACAATGCAATCTGCGCACTGGCATGCGGCGAAAAAGAGCTCCTGGTCGACATACCGCCGCTGCTGCGATGCAGTAAATCCCCAACTGAACTTGCCATTGGTCGCATTTTCAAGATGTACCGAATGCATCAAACACTGCATCATAGCCTTAAAGTAGCTAGCTACTCAAGTCAGTATTTAGATTTGATCATAAATAAACATACACCAGGAGTCACCAAATTACGATCTGACCTGTGGGCTACATCCGGTCTGTGCGGTCAGTTCATCCGGTCTGTGCGGTCAGTTAACCTGGTCTGTGCGGTCAGTTCAATCGGTCTGTGCGGTCAGTTCATCCGGTCTGCGTGGTCAGTTCATCTGGCCTGCCACCTAAATTTTCCTAGTATAACTAAGTGCAAAATGTCACTATCTTCTTGCCAAGTTGCCTTTCTGATAACCATTTGGTAAATGAATATGTTAGTTGTATCTTTTTCTTGTGTCTACTGCACACAACTTCATCCATGCTAACGTCAAATGTGAAACTTAGAACTTTTTTCTTTTTCCTAGGCCTTCAATTCTGGCTTGCATGCATTGAACAGACTGATTATAATTATGGGACCCATACTGGTCATTCTTTCACTTATCTGGCCCACCATCAAAAACGTTTGGTGAACCGTGACATGAAATGACAAAAAGGCTTTGTATCTGAAAGAGAACAGAATTCATACAAATGCAAAGTATCTGGTAAATTAAACTTCCAACAATGAAGACCAGTTAGCCATCCAATCACTTTAAGCAAGTATTGTTGTGCAAAATCCTGTTTTCAATGCATAATAGGGATATCTTGCTGATTAAGTACATAAGCCTGCATTAAATGGCTGGTTTCCATGACTCCATAAGTGATGCAATGTGAACCACTCTTTCCGTTGTGCAGAATGCATTTTTAATGCCAACTCTTAATTTTTGGAAGGACAGTTTATATAAAAAGAAGTCGTCTATTGAAGAAGACGAAAATATAACCCTGACACCCAAAATTTTGTGTGACGGCACATCTGCTTCACCCCAAACAAAAATATGTTGAAGAAATGCCATGAAGTTCTTGACAAATTTTAATTCTCCTCTGCAAAATTGGAAAAATATTCAACATTGTCAACCAGTTAACAAATGCTACATCTTTATTTCCTGAGAACATTAAAATCAGGTGACAATTTAGAACAGCACCAAGAATTCAAGTGGTCACATGAAGTCCATTACAGTAAAACTAATTCTTAGAATATAACATAATTATGGTATTCAGAGCAGCTCAGACAACTCCACTTAGGTGATGATGATGATGATGATGATGATGATGATGATGATGATGATGATGATGATGATGATGATGATGATGATGATGATGTGTTTGTGATTTAAAGTGGTTTAGGAGGCTAAGTAAACCTGTAAGAAAATCACTGAAGTAACCCTCCACATTCAAAAACCTACTGGTAGTTTTCCGAGATAGCCTTCGAATTTGCTTACCGTTTCAATTCTCACCCCCACCTTGACTGTATAATTCAGCACATTTTTTGCATTTCATGAAAATGTTTGTCAATTTAAGTTAGTAACTGACCACTGTTTTCTAACATGTTTCAAGTATTTGATGCAGCTGTGATTGAATACTTTATGACATGGATAGTACACATTCAGTTTTGTCCAGTTGCTGTTAGTTTTACATTCATTAAAACCAATGTTCTTTCCAACATCCTGGCAAAAAATACTTTAACACAGCAAAATCCCAACTTTGAAACTAACCAAGGAAAATTTGATATTTTATAGCCCAGCAGTTTAGAAAAGAACTAAAAATTACAAAATTATTAATGCATTATTGGATATGCATGCACACACACACACACACACACTTAATGTCCAATAATTCTATTCCATTAAACTGACTACATCAATGGAAAATCACTTACGTCTCGTATTTCTTTGATTTTAGTTCCACCTTTGCCAATTAAAGAGCCACACTGTGTGGCCGGCATTATCAGACGCAAGGTAATCAACTGCCTAGAGTTTGCCGCATTTGGATTTGCATTCTGCTGGTCCTAAAATGAAATAGCATCAGCATAACCATAATAATAGCAATAGTAGTAGTAGTAGTAGTAGTAATAATAATAATAATAATAATAATAATAATAATAATAATATTAATAATAATATTAATAATAATAAGTCAAAAGTCAAAGTCCTTCCCGAGCCTCATGGGCTCATAGTGCGGCGCTGATTTCCGTTACTATAGGCCTCAGCCAGGCGCGCAATGCCATGGATACGGGGCTAGTGTATCACGTAGTGTACCTGTTTGACTTATAGCAGGGATTTTTTTTACCACTGCTCCTCATTTTACCACCACGAAAAAGGCTGAGTCGATCTTAATGACTCCTGCGGAACTCAAACCCACGACCTTCTGCTCTATCACCCAACGTTGTTACCACTCTGCTAACTTCTCACTAATAATAATAATAATAATAATAATAATAACAATAATAATTATAAATCAACATCATCATTATCAGCTAGATTCCAAGCAACAATATTGTTATCAGTATTCACTAACAGCATTCTGAATAAAAAAATCAACTTTCTTCAAAATATGGCCTGCAAGAACTTTGATATCGACAACGCTACAAAATCTCATCCAAAACAAAGTCAAGAAATCAATAATAGGCGTTCCCTCCAGCAATTAATGCAGCAGATCTGATGCCTTAAAACAAAAACAAGAACTACACATACAGCAGCAAACCTGATAATGCCGACTGATTAATTATTATACTTTTGACTGAATGGAAAACCTACCACACATGCCTGCAAACAGAATCTAACAGATGCTTTCATATTTTTAAAATGAGCAAAACAGACGTATATATTTTATCAATTTATATCTAGTTCTACTGGGTTATCAGCAGACATAATAATTTTGCAGCCAATTATATGAAATGAAAAGGTAAAGATCACTCCACAGACTCAAAGTACCATCAATTTTCATGGCATTTACTGAGTGAGGGTGGTTGCTGGTCTTTCCCTCACCACCTTCTCCTCCAGTAAGCACCCAGTGTGATCATTCACAGGTGGCTGTCTGGGTGAGTGTAACATTACAACACAATCACATTCTATTACACTTCAGTGGGGAAACATATAGACAAACAACAGAACTACGTGTAGCCAAATGGACATTTTTAGCTGCATCAATTAACAAACATGATACAAACTTTAGTTTCAATGGTTTTCTTTCTCTGTCAAGATATCAGAGAAACAGCTTTAATAATAAATTGGCTCCAGAAAGTTTTTATTACAAGAAGTAGACTCCAATCCACGCATTCTTTAATATCTTCACAAATCCAGAGATGGGGTATATATTAAGACACCTTTTACAAAATGCTTTATAGCATTACCGGTAACCCTTTTCCTGTTTGCCCCTAGAATACTCATCCATTTAGCATTACGTTACAAATAAATGAACGGGTAAAGAGTTAAGTGTAGTCAGCATGTACAACTACAAACAACTTTAATTATGACTTCATGCTGCAGTGACTAAGAAACTATCCTAAAATGGAACCAGTTATTCACATCTGACCCCACAAGATTACCGGTAATATCAATTCACTCACTGACCACCTATTACTACAGTGTATATTTTCCAACATAAAAACCCTTGCAAAATACACAGCCTACTTGCATCTACCATATGTTATACCTAAGGGCATGTTACAAGAGTGGCACCTATGGCACTATGGCACCTCTTGATTGTTTGCAACTGAATACAGAAGGTTTACAAGTAGCCATAAAACTGGATGAAAACAAGACACTTTGTGCAATAGTGTACCGGTACACCTGAAGTGAATGGGTAAATTTTTTCCAACCACTACAGTCATGCATAAGTTATTTACTGAAGAGCCAAAGTACATGATAATGCTGAAAAAGACAGGGAGTCGTTTAAAGTTTTGGCCAAGACTGTACCTAAATGCATGCCATACGAGTGAACATACATGTACCGCTCGATTGTTGTCTAATGAATACGGAAAGTAATAGGTAACTCAGTTACTGTTACCTCTTCAAATCGCCGGCAGATCATTGTGAATGCTGAAACAATCTGTTGCGTTGTACCCGTTACCGTGACGATCCTTTCAGGACAAGAAGCATCTGATATGTTGATTCTAGCACCGCTCTGTTGCAAGAAACTCAAAGCTTTGATATGAATTTAAATGAAAACAAATGCAGTTGTCAACAGTGTAAACAGCAAGCAGGAAAATTAGAAAACATAAATTACCGTCTACAGTTTTGTGTTTGGTCAACACTAGATCATCCAAGATCAACTTAGTAAATTGATCTCTTCTCTGGACCTACAGCTCACAGGCTTTATGAAAGCTTATTAAGTTAAGTGCGCATGAGACACCGTTGTTAACAATCATTTGCATTTTTTCTTCACATTTGCAGTTCATCATTGTCGTCGTTGTCACTGCCATTGTCATCATCATCATCAGCAGCAGCAGCACTCTTTGTAATTATCATCTTCCGTATCTTAAACATTACGGTCATCGTAAAAATATTCTACCTAACCAATTTGTAGCTGCAGCGAAAAGTTAATCCACTAATTAGCAGACCACCACAAATGCATTAAAATAATCGTATGCTTAGTTGACATAAAAACACATAATGAATACTGTGGGGGAATGTTGCCACGGGAACGACGCAAATCTTAGCATAAAAAACAGCATGCAACTGTCGCCAGCAAGGCAGAATGAGCCACAACGGAACTGTTTTTCCATCGACCAACTATAAAATCAGCAATAATTTGCTCATAGCTGCAAAATCAATTAGAAAGCTCTCTGGCTATTTGTTCTGATGTGGCGTTTGTTGCAAGCGCAGGACAGACCTAACCAGGACGTCGCAAATGAACAAATGCACTGAACGAATGCTTCCGTTTCTCAATTTTTGTTTTCAGAGCGCAAATTTGCAGAAACTGTCGAGTGTCAAACCTTACCTCCTCTCTAAACCGCTTCACGTTATCGCCTTTCTACAACAGAGCCAAATACAGCAAACATAAATACGAACATGCAGCAAACAAGCTTATAAAGATGAATACATGTCGCAATAGACTGTCATCCACCAATCATATTACAAATCTACATTGAAATCATTTAGTAAATAAGTCAGCCATAGTGTAAAAATATCAGTAAATGAAGTAGTGTCTCAATGGTCCCAAAGAAGTTGTCATATGGTAACAGAGAAATGATTCATTGAAGTAACAATGTAATGTAGCATTTGTATAGCCCCGCTTAATTTCTACTCAGAGGCACTACTGGCATTGGAGCAACATTTAGTAAGTATGGTACACAAGCAGACATAAGAACAGAAAGTGATGGTCTAGGCAACTGGTTCAAGATTCTGGTTGGATTACATCAAGGTTCTGCCCTTGTGGTCATTATTGTGATAGACGTCATCAGCAGAGAAATACAAGTGTAACTTCCCCCGGGAACTGCTATTTGCAGACAACAAGGACGAACTGATCGCAAAGGTGGTAAAATCAAAAACATGACTGCAATCTAGATGGATAGAAGCAAAGATTAATACATTCTGTGCTAGAAAAAAACAACATTGCGAAATGAAAGTAAAACGTTTTGATACTCTGGACGTTGTGAAGAAAAGAGAAATTTAAGAAAGACCATTGGCCTAGCCATGGAGGGCCCGGTCACCCCAATTCGAATTGGGACCGGCCATGGATTTCATGCTACACCATTGACTAATTTGGGGGTTAGGTAGTATATGAGATTAAGGAGAATGCGAGAAAGTTGAAAGCGCTTTGCAGGACGTTTTTTGCTCATCGAGACTTTTTATCAAAAAATTGTTGATGTGCCATTGATGAGCCCCTAGTCTCGAAACCTGGCCATGCCACTGCTAAAGACACACTAGTTTGCCTAGGATGGCTCCACTGAGATGCCGCTAAGTGATAAAGAAGAGCCCAGACTAATGATACAGAGTAGAGTAATTCAAGAAAGAATGCACAGACTGTTATCTTCAACAACTGCAACCATACTGTGCAACAGAGATTGTAAATATCATAGCACTCAGACCGAGAATTGCAACTCATCATCATCACTATCACTGAATGCTGACAAAACAAACCTCACCATTTTTAATAACTGCAAAACCTAACCAAAAATTAAAACAATTTAAATAAACAAGAAACTTGTTAATGTTAGACCATCTACAAATTTCTAGGAATAACAACAGATAAATAGCCATTTTGAAATCAATATGGCAAAATTATATCAGATACAATTTCTAAAATAACCATTAACAAAACAATGATACTGTTTTAACCATACAACAAATCAACACATACAATCATACATCTTTCTTTGATACAACCATATCAATCTTATCATGGAATAATTAATCTTGGAACAAAACTTCAAAACTAACCTACTCGCATACAATATAAAATTTAACTGCTGAATGCAACGTTTAATTAAAATTATAACTTTATTCTCAAAAGTAAACCTACTGCTAAATTTCTTTGCATGGAAACTTAAAACGCCCTCTTATGAGATCTCCTCATATAAAGTGTAAAGCGCTCTTGACTGGCTCTTCTTCCATGTTTCTGCGCTATATAAATTGACTTATTAATTAACTAACTAACTAACTAAATTCACATAAGTAAAAACATTTGGCACTTTGGCAATGGCAGGGAAGCAGATAGGTTGGTGGGCCACTCTTGCAATATACAAAACAGAACATCATTATAATTTATAATTATTGACCTTGTAATGCTCTTGTCAACATTACCAGTAATTGAACAGGCACAATATATACTGTATATATATATATATATATATATATATATATATATATATATATATATATATATATATATATATATATATATATATATATAGCTAATTACATTACATCAGGCAGACTTGGTGAATATCCTATTGTTAAAATTGTTTTAAAAAATAGTTTCACTTCATTTGTGTAAAACTGCAGTGCACATAAATTATCATCAGAAAATTAATCATTTTGCTTATTACTCTTGTCTGTGGGATCTCTGGGTCAGTCTTGAGACCATGTCCAAACACAACCCTTCACTGAAGTGACTTCCAAGACTTTCAAAACTCCCAGACTTTGGAACTCTCTGCCGGCACAGGTCCGCCAGACTGAATGTCTTACTACCTTCCGGTCTAGACTTAGAACACATCTATTCCTGACTGTATATCCTCCTTAGCTGGAATCTGGAAGTACGGACTGACCTCTGGATTTCAACCTCGAATCACCACGGACAAGATCACGGCTATGAATTTTTACCGAAGCGACCATCAACTGGTGCTGATGTATTACTACAATGGCGCCAAAGAAGTCTACTACTACTACTGAAAGTTCATGACACTTGAGCAAGATACAGTGAAACCCGCTTAATTGCATAGGTGCCGTGCAAGCCTTGCTTATGCGATTAACTGGGCTATGCAAATAGCCGGGATGTCTGATAATTATTGTACGCACAAAGCACTGGTTCAGGATTTTATGTTGGTATGCGATTGTGCGGGTTATGCAATTAAGCGGTATGCGATTAAGTGGGATCCACTGTATTGAGTAAGAAATAAGTACCCGTAAACTGATTAGGTACTGATGACATTTGAAATATTAGTCACAGTCACTAGTAAGGAGACACAGAAAATGCTGTAATCACTTACTTTTCCAATGATACTTCCCGCCTCCTGGAAAACAATAAACACCACAATAATCCAATTAATTGTCACAGTTTGCAGAAAGACACCTATGAAAATATGCCACAAATCTTGTTTTTGTTTTGTTTTGTTTTATTTAAATTATAGTTATAGCCAGTATTGTGCCCAAATTTTTTAAACATAGAAGCAACCAACAAACAAGCAATTTTCAAATGTGAACTTAATTAAGTGAAGGTAGAAAATAGTAGCAATGCTACTCTTTTCTACTGACTTTTCTTCCATAATCTGTCTCAATTCTTCCCACTCTGACTGACATCTCAGGCACCAAACCTGAATTTCAGTGGATATATAAATGCCATCTTTCTAGATACCTCACAGTATTAAAACATCTGCTATGAAAGTGCATAACTATTATATAATATTACTTCTAAAATAAAGTAAGATCATTCAAAACTTTTAATTTAAATGTTTTTACACAATTTCGGTTGTCCTTAACAGTTCTGACATTTACTAAAGTACCTACTAATTAAGTATTGCAAACCATGAAAGTGGTATTATGCTATAAACTCAAAAATCAAAAAAGGATGAACTTGTTCAGTTTTTAATGTAGCTTCATATGTTGCAAATATATTTTTATAATTTATTCATCAGTATGTAACACTTTGAGTCATGGCCTAAAGCAATATTGCTATAGCATAACAACATGAAACTGGTCAACTGCATAATTTGTTCAAAGAGCAGGTCAGTGAATTCAAATTCTATTTGTACATTCCACTTATTTTAAGAACATTAGAATCTTTTGTGGGCAATTCAACATGCCACATTACTTGGAAACACTTTTTCATATTAAAACTCAGACAAAAAATTTAATGCATTGTATAGCAAGCACTGTGCATAAAAGACAGTTAAATTAGCATTTGTCCTACACTACATTACATAAATTACAAATGTTTGCCTAAATTTGAGTTAAATGCTCAAGCAACAAAATTGTAACAATTTAACTAGTAAATTTTCCTCAAAACTGTCTCTGAGAATTTTAATTATAACATTCTCTTAATTAAAGGTGTCAAAATTAAAATGTAATATAATTCAAGAAACAGGTTTTGCAAAACTGAATTCTTCTGTGCTTAATTTTATCAGTATAATAATAATAATAATAATAATAATAATAATAATAATAATAATAAAAACTTACTTTTCCTTGCATGATCATTCGCAATGTCAAAGTCGTCAGCAATGGCTCATTGCCATTATCTTTTGGCGAGGCGTTATTATTCGGTTCTGTCATTATGACTCCGGGAGGGGAAGGGTTTCCTGGATCGTCCACAGAAATCTACTGTTTTCTTCAATAAAAACGGGACAATAAAAAAATTGATGAGATTATCTGAGAGTCAAACTGCGTTCACAGCAAGACTTCACCAGAAGTAGTACTTCAAGTCTTGTTAGATCTCCTACAAAGCACAATTGGACCAATTAACCACCCATTGAACCCAAAATAGCACATATATTAAACCTAGTAAAACATACAGTAGTCAAATACTGTATTATATAAACAGATATATATGCTGACTGTGATCACACTATGAATTTCTAAACAGTAAAGTAATTCAACTTCAAATTCACTCCCAAAAATACTAAGCCTGAAAGTGTAGACAATAATACTATGCCTGAAATGTGAAAATAGGCCTAGTGCAAGACAACCTGCTTAACTTAAGATGCTTGAACTGAATGACTCAGCAAAATTTTGAAGTGGTTCAATAGTCTGCATGCTGTCAAAACTCTTCACCAGTTCCCACTGTAAGTCTGGTTTAACTTAATATGCAAATCGGGTCACGTGATTTGCCATGCTATAGCGGCAACACTGATGAGTAACACCACTCAATACTAAAACTATAATTAGGAAGCAATGGGTTAAATATGTACCAAGCCTCATACCGTAATTAGGATTCCACAAACAGGTCCTACATTACATTTCTACATTACATTACGGTACTTCTGATGACATCACTTCAACCTGGGCATTTGTCATTTGTGCCCCAAATCAGCAGCAGCTGTTGAAAAGGTTTCGCTTAAGTAAGTAAAATCTTGTGGATTTTGTCTTCCAATACCAGTTGTAAAATAGTAAAATCTTGTGAATTTCTCTTCCAATACCAGATGCAAAATACTGTGTTCCTGCATTAAGATCTCCTATAAATATATTCATAAAATTAGTAGTATTCTATCATTAGCTTAATACTTTTACTATGAATTTAGCACTGGCAATGAGAAGACCAACAACAACCAATAACACTCTTATTGTAATACTGTAATATTACAAAGTATGCAACAACTATAAGCATCAATATCAATGCTGCCCTTCCAACTCACTACTCCACTAGTCTACCACAGCCAGCCACAAACTTTTCCCACAAAGGGCTAAATTTTGAGGCAATTTTTCTACGCGAGCCATAGTTAAAAATCTCGGTTAAACACGCCATTGCATGAGAATAAAATAATTAAAAGTAATTTTTACAAATTACATGCAATATCTTCACAAACTGGACTGTTACAGAAAAAAATAATAATGGATTCTACTGATGGAAGTTTTATTGGAGTAATATAATATAAGCTATTAATCCCCTTCCCCCAGCATCTTGGATTACTAAAAATGTGAGAATATTTTAAGAAAACTTCATTAAAAGAATATAAGGCACACCAATATGCAAATCGATGGAACCCTGTCTCTGCAATTGGTAGCCTACACAGAAAACGAAAAGGAACTTCATTCCCTATCCCATTTTCCCATTTCTATCCTTCTATTTCTCAGTACCAGTAGTCATTCATCACTGTAACTTTGCCTTCAAAGTGCAGTGACCTTTGTATCCACTGACTGCCTCTCTACTGCTACTACAAACCAACTACTTCCTTATAAAGCACATAAAAAATTTATGGTCATAATATTTTTAAACAGATAAACTATATCTTATTTACAGCATCATCGAATACAAAATACAAACTACTTAAAAGAGTGCAAAATGTAAAGTGTACAGTGTAAAAGAGTGCAAAATGTAAAGTGTACAGTGTAAAAGAGTGCAAAATAGTAAAATCCTTCTATATTCGGTTCATATCATCACGTGACCAATTGTCTTCAATTTATCAGAATGATTTTGTCGGATCTCAAACAGACACGCAGCAGCACGTCACAAGAGCGCTTAGCCTTAACGAAGGTCGCTTTCATGTCTTGTATTCTGCGCGAGCACGTGAAGTTCGCTCAATCCGTATCAATTACGTGCTGCGATCGACGCATTTTTCCCCAGTATTCCTGCGATCAACGCGTTTTTTCCCCCAAGTATTGCTCGTCATTAGAGCAATTTCTCGCCGGTGCCGGCCAAGCGAACATGAACATCGCATGTAAGATGCCGGGCGACACAGATTTTACCAATTACTCTGCAAAGACCCCGCGGTTGCCACCTCATTAGTTCCACGGGGGCTTAGCTTTGAAGGACCGGAGAAGAAGAAGAAGAAATGCATCGGAAAGAATCTCATGCAAATGATGTCCATCAATAGGCAGGTAAATTGTAAGACCACGACTACCTAGGTCCGTGCTGATTGGAAGTTAGCCAGGTGAAAAGAAGTTCGGAAAATTGGAGTCCAAGACCTCCAGGCAGCCGCAAGGAAATCGTCACTAACAGTGCAGCAGTGCCTCATCGTCTATGCATAGAAAGGCTATCATTAGGGAACCGTATATTGCAAACTGAAGTCAAATAAATTACTTTGCAAATGAAGACTGCTGCAAAGGGCTTCAAGACATATTCTGATTAATTCTGCATTTCTCAGGATTTCATAAAGTGAAGCCTAGAAAAACTTTCATTTGTAAATATATAATGTAACAGAATATTAAAATTTACTGTAATGTAACAAAACACAATATCATATGCTATTGATCACTGTATTAAGCTGATGAAAATAAACAAATGATCCTTGATATACCAGTAAATATGGCATTCTCAGAATCTCATAAAATGAAGCTATGAAAATCTTTCATTTGTAAATTTGTAATTTAACAGAATATTTACTGCAATGTAACAAAATATACCATCATATGCTATTGATCACTGTATCAAGCCAATGAAAATATACAAATATTTCTTGATTTAAATAAGTCTTAAAGCAATTTTAAAAATCAATGACTTGAAATCCTAGGACTGATTTAAATATCTGGATTTTAACAGGCCAATGCCAGACAATGTATACAGGTACCAACAACCAGATCATACAATTTATATTTGCCAGTGTCCTATTATGGAAATCTATTAACATCACTGTTGGTATTAGCTGGGTGAACTACACATGCCAATACGTTAAACAAATGAAGGTGGCAGTGATGAGATCATCAAATGCCAGGTTCTATCCTCAGGAATTGACATGTCCAGTGGACATTGTCCACCAAACCAGATATCAAGCTGATGACTACTGTATTGTAACTAAAGTGCTACATAAATTGAGGACCTACATTTTTGCACCAAATAGGCAATAGGAAAATTCCTCAGTCATTAATACTGTTATTGCAACACATTGCCATCATCATCATCATCATCATCATCATCATCATCATCATCATCATCATCATCATCATCATCATGCAAAATTCCAGTCTACTTTTGTTCACTTCACTACTTCACTAATAAGGTCAAGTGGAGGTCAAAAGTCAAAAGCATCTACCCATTCTACCCCCAGACAACATCAGTTTAGCTGCTAATGTCTTGGATTAATACTTAATATGGTTAATTAAAGAACCCGTCCGTCCGTCAACAGTGATGTTAGGGGGCCATCCATAAATTACTTAAGCAATGACATCCATGGCACAAATACTGCAAGTGCTGCTGCAACAAAGTCTTCCAAACAGTCTTTATCAATACTTTTCCATCACTTGAATTTTACTTTTCTTTCAGCTCACTTTCTCTTTCCTTCTGCTCCTTCTTCTCGGCCATTGTATTTTGTCTCTGGTTCTTTTCTGCATTATTTTACAGAGACATAATGGACTAGAGAATATAAGGCATGGATGACAAAGCCAGCCAGCAGAGGAGCCAAGTGCAGGCTGGCCAATAAATAAGTCCTTCTTAGGGTCCAATTTCGTCCCATCACTTCTCTGTGGGAAAAGCTGGGAAGAAATTGGACTGTTATCGGATCACTCCTGATCATCCATTAGCTATTCAACATGCCAACAAGCATTCATTCCTAAGTTTAAAAGCTGAAGAATGATTGCATGACTATTTCACTTTTACTGAAGTATTTCAAAATATCAAATTACATTCATTATAATTAATTATCCAATAATCAGAAATGCATTTGCAAAGAAGAGTTTTACCACTGCCAGCTGCCTGCCTGGCCAATGCATCAGACAACTTTGTAATAAAATTTAAAATATTACAACACACAATGTAATTAAAGGGCATATTTAGCAAATGTTTTACAGTATTTCAAAACATTAACTCACAACTATAGACTTGTCTTTCAATTACAAAAATAAATAGAAATTTCATTTAGTGATTTCACAAGAGTTGATTGAACCGTTTTTGAAAAATATTCTTCTTGTGTTGAAACAATCAGTGACATGCATATACTAAATAATTAATCATTGACATGCATATACTAAATAATTAATCATTATTAACTAACACTCAAATGAACAACTCCGATCTCAAAATGAACTGCAATCTGGAAACATGAACCAATAATGCCAAATCTCATATCAAACTGTAAATTCTGACAAATTGGTTGATAAAAACAGTCGTGCATTGGCATAACCATACCCATCTGAAATTAAATTTCCATATTGAATTCAAACATATTTGTATCCAATCTGAAAGCTTCATAATTTCTATACATGAAATTTCTGCTATAATGAAATGTTGCAATGAAATATTGACATGGCTTCTTCTTCTTCTTCTTCTTCTTCCTCCTCCTCCTCCTCCTCCTCTTTCTTCTTCTTCTTCCTCTTCTTCTTCTTCATCTTCTTCTCAGGTGCCATGCATTGCTGCGTCGGCAACCATGGACTGCCACTTTTCTCGATCTTTGGTATTCCGCAGTTCGATGTTGCTGTCCATCTCCAGTCCCTCTCTTAGTTTGTCTGTGTATTTTGATCTTTGTTTTCCTCTTGATCTTTTACCCTCCACAATGCCTGTAACTGCCAAGTTTTTGAGTCCCTCTTTCCTCATCAAGTGCCCCAAAAAATGACATACCATTGACATGGCACCATACATAAACTGCACTTTTTCACCAGAGTGGCACTAAATATAGATAAAAGGTAGGAAATACAAATAAGAAGGCAATGAAAATACCAGAAAGCATAATAAAGACTGTGTGTCTTAGTCCAGAACCAGCACAACAAACAACCTCAAATTGTATCCATAATTATCAGGCTCTCTGTCTTGAGACAGGTTCGGTTGGGGCTCCATTGTTCCCTTTTCTCTTTATGCCTATGATTTTTGAGTAGGTTTTGTGTGAACGTGAATCTGTCTTCATAATCCAGTTCAATACAGTCCAATAACATCCTCCCTGGCCTGCCTTTTTGTCTTTTTCCTGTTATACTTTCATCCACTACTGCTCTCAACAAAGGTTCTTCTCTGAAGAAGGCAGGAACTGGATCGGACGATCCAGTTCCTGCCTTCTTTTAACCCCTTAACCGTGTATTTAACTGTAACTCAATGTAAAATGGATGGATATATCCGGGATACCCAGTTAAGAGGTTAATGGTGTTAATCATTGTTCTTCCTCTTCATTTAATTGACTCTTGACTCTTGTCCTATAACAAGACTTGAGGATGGCGGTCTTCAGACATTGCTAATGATGTCTCAGTCCAATGGCTGACTTATTTGAAGTTCTTTCAGCACTTGAAGCATACGATAATAAACAATTTAATTTCTTGTCTGTCCACTTGATCGTTTCCACCTTTCTCCACAGCCATATTTTGAATGCCTCCAGTTTTTTTATGTCCTTTCTCTGTAAGTGTTTCTAAATAACCTTAAATCTTTACTCAAGACAAATTGAAACTGATATCTGCTAATCATGCAAAGCACTTTTTCCAGAAACACTAAAATGATCAACATGAAACATTGGAGCTGCCATTGAAAGATTCCAGTGGTCATCCATTTGTCAGTGGCATGATATTAAACTTTCAAGAGAATCATATATAAAACCAAGCATAAAATTTAGCTGGAAGATTAAGTGAAAGATCCAACTCTCCAGTGGTTCTTACACAAGACAGACTCTACTGCAACACTCTAAACCCAATCGTCATCACCACCACCACCACCATTATCATCGTTATTATTATTATTACCGGGTATTTCCATCATCATCATCATCACCACCATCACCATCACCATCACCACCACCACCATCACCATCATCATCATCATCATTACTGGGTATTATTGTTATTATTATTACTGGGTATTATTGTTATTATTATTATATTATTATTATTATAATTTATTATTATTATTATTATTATTATTATTATTATTATTATTATTATTAGTTCATGTTATTGTTATTGTTATTTGTTATTATTATTATTATTGTCACAACAACAAAACACCAATTTACCGTAATCATGAATCATTCTCCTGAGTGGAGAATTTACCCAGTTATCCTACATTTCCATCATTACATGTATATCAAGTGTCTCAGTGACGTCACATAAGAGATATAACATTAATCCCATGCCTATCCATAATTATCCATCACACTAAGATCTACCTTGGAACATTTGCCACCAGCAGAAGGCATGAGTTAACCTCCTAAACCTGCTGAGCTTTTCCTAACATAGAATCTGATTCCTGTTGGTTTTAAGTTAACTTGTGCTATCAATACATTCAGAGCATTTGACCTTTCACATGGAAAATAAATCTGGCATCACTTTCCATCATTTCACATCTTAGTACTAAAGATGCATTCTGGCTCCCACATGCTGAGCTGATGATCATAATATTCTAAGTCAAGCTGTGTCCAGTCTTCACTGCAACAAACCAAAAACATGCACGAGTCACTAATTCAATTCCATTCAACCAAAGCTATTCCTACTATCACAGGAAAGCCATTGCTTGACATCCTATGGAGATATTATATCGGGAAAGTAGTTGTCTGAAGATCCCAAATTCTAATACAATCCCAGGCATTGTGTACAGTAGGAACCCTGGGCAAGTTGCAGCCCAGGGTTAAAGCAAAATCGAGGGATGTCAGTACATTACTATCATAGTGCTATAGAAGCACAACTGTTTTTATTTCTTTGGCCCAACTGTGGGGCTTCACTGCACATCAACTCACCAGGACCATGTACAGTGTAGCGTTTGAAAGCAAAATTAAAGAAACAAAACATTGTCCAAAAACTAACTACTGCACACCTGTTGAAGTATCACTGAAAATCAGCCTTCAAGTCTTTACCAAGAACATAACTATCTTTTTTTATACGTAAATTTACATATTCAATTACTGCTGTGGTTGACTGGCTGCTGATTATCAAATCGTAACCAGACAATCTGATAGTGACCTAATCTCTCTGATTGAGCTCATTTGTAGATTATTTCATCTGAAGACCATGTTTAATGCAGGCATTCTGATTACTAAATACCTATATATATATATATATATATATATATATATATATATATATATATATAATATATATATATTTATTTATATATATGTGTGTGTGTGTGTGTGTGTGTAAATATATATATATATATATACACATATATATATACACATATATATATATATATTTAATTATTTATATATACACTATATATATACATGTGTATATACAGTATAACCAGTGATAAAATGTACACCAATTAAACTGATTTCTCCACAGAGACCAAACATTTCAGTTGACGAGGAATTTTCTCACAGTAATCAGCTCAAGCGCAATCATATTTGCCTCTGATTAAAACAGATGAGGCGCTATAGAAGTTCTACACTATAGTACAGACATGGAAATGGGATCATATTTTAAAACCCAATCCAACCCATCCCATCGTGATTCAGACCCAACCCAACAAAACCCACGAAAGCAATAGGGTTACTTGGCCAAACCCAACCCACCATTATACATTACAATTTCTTAAGCCATGACTTGTTTTCTGACCCTACCAAACCCACCATAAACATGGATATGTCTGAACCAACCGAATCCAATCCAATCCATGGGTGGACCCAACCTATGACAAAATGTTCATTAATTGTAAGCTTTCAAGCAGCAGGCATTCAGTCAAATCAAACAACACTGGACCTTAGTTGCACGTTCTGAAATGCCTCTTGTGCTATTAATGTCATTATCAGACAATAAGTAATTCAACAAGCAGATAAAGCCAGTATAATGCAAAATCTGTCTCTTAATGAAGGCTTTATTAATCATTTTCAGTTATTATAAAGTACCTTTTACTGCCTGCTTACAATAATTGTCAGGTATCATGAGAACATGCATCAGGTTTACTTGCAGTCTGTAAAACAACTGGATTGCAAGCATGATAACAAAGTATGGGCAGGTTGTCAGATAACAGTCTGAAATGATAACAGTCTGAAAGAAGGCAGATATAAATATTGCAACCTACCCTGAGAGCAAAACACACTGGAACTGACGGTCTTATAAATAGAACATTTTCTGAATCAAAAAGCTTATATTTGTTCATATTTCTTCTTGACAGTGACATTATTCTGGTTCTGTATCTTGGGTTGGGTTGGGTCAGAAAAAAGTCATGGTCTAAGAAATTGTAATATATTATGGTGGATTGGGTTTAGCTGGGTCAAGTGACCCTGTTGCTTTCATGGGTTGGGTTGAGTTGGGTCTAAATCATGATGGGTTGGGTTGGATTTAGGTTTAAATAAAGGACCCATGTCCATGTCTTCAGTGTTGGGCAACCATTCTTGGTCCCAGGCACCCCGACATAACTTTTTCAGTCACTGCACCCCTACAGTAGCAGCAAATTACCGGTAAGTAAACCTATAGAAAATAGATTGAGAAATTCATAGTTTTTCAAAGAACAAACATCAACTGCATTTTATTCGTTCACAACTCTTCCACCTCTTATGAATCTCAAAAATGAAAGCAGTTAAGTTTTCCCACCCATATCCATATTTTCCCACTTTTCGTACATTTCATACAATTCATTGGTTACTCTTTACAAAATCTTTTGAATTTTCCTAATTTGTATGGCACCCTTGAAAACCTGCCCTGTTTTGATGTTCAAGCCTAAATTTAAAATGCAAGACATCTGCCTCGGATGTATAACACAAGCACAAGGAGCATAACAGCATAACAGTACAATACAAACATTCTTAACAAATTGACATTGTCAGTTTTGCCTGTGAAGATTTGCCAGAGCACTTTTCTAATGCACTTTTCAAAGCACTTTTCTAGCAGCACTCTAGGGTGCTGCAGCACACTGGTTGCCTGGAGCAGCTTTCTCAGGAATCAGAAAAATCATTTTTTATAAGTTTCAATACAAAATAAGACTCAAATAATCATTCAGTGAGGTTGGCAGAAACAGCATCATAGATTACTATGAAATCCTTCCAGTAAATCAGAAGTGTTCAATTAAATCTTATGAAGGGCCAAATATTTGTATGACTGGTGCAGGAGGGTCAGATGTTTTTGAAAGCAGTAGTTGTTATTTATTACTATGACAGGCACACATTCTGCAGGCTTCTTGTATTCAAACTACTTTTATTATAAAATTTAAACAGATAGGCTTATCATACATTGTGTGAAGTAAGGGTAACAAAACATAATAACTACCGGTATAAGATTAAGATATAAGGTATAAGATATAAGGTATAAGATTAAGGGCATAAGAAAAAGCAGCCACTACTGTATTACACCAAAGCGCTATATAAATTTACGAGATTTTACTTACTTACTTACTACAGTCACTAAATAAATACAAACTAAAACTTTTAAGTTGAGCATCTATGTCCTATTTCTTCAGTATTTCCACAGGTCATTTCGCACCCTTTGGCAGGCAAAATCTAGCCCACAGGTTGCCATTTGAATACCTCTGCAGTAAATCAAAATCACAAGTAGGAATTTTTCAACAGAAATTCACTGACTGATGATATGAATCAAAACCAGCCACAAAATCTTAAGCTATTCAAGCACACAGCAGGGTGTCTGGCCGAGTGAAATCAGAGTGAATAAAAACAAACCTATAAGCAATCCATTTCTTCCTTCTCTGTTAATCAAGTTCATAGCATTTAATAACGTGCATTTCCATGACAAATAATTCACATTTCATTCCAAAATAACCATAAAAGTTTGCATAGCCAATATGTCGTTCAGTTATTCAATTTCCACAGGCTTAAACAGCTATCACCTCTGCAGAAAGACGCAACCTCTATGAAATTATCCTCCACAAGGAAAATTAACTACTTGTCTATAAACTCACCTCCAAATCATAACTTTCAAACCAGAAACCAAACAAGACAGAAGATTCACAAGGTATCCATATCGAAATTAATATATTCTCTGACCAATGATCACGGTAGGTTGGCAATCTCCTGCGCTTGGCAGGCCTTTGCCTTCAGGTCTGCTCACTGCTTACTATGAAGAGTGGAATAATAATTATGCTGGAGGATACCACCTCCGCTATACAACCAAAACAACAAAACCGGTTAGTGATGCTATTCTCCCTCCTCCGGTCGCTCGCTCACTGCTTCTCCTCCGTTGACTGATGCCAAGCACTGTTTGTCTGGAGACGGGATAAGAGGCAGACAAGCGGTGCGTACCTGCAGCAGCAGCAGCGGCGGCGACCACAGTCTCTTCGGATGCGGCAGCAGGCAGACAGCGGCTAGCCAGGGCTACAGAGCGCCCACCGAGCAGGTAAAAGGATACCACCGGCTCTGCGGTGTGTCTTCTCCTACTGGCTGGCGGCTGCAGCAGCAGAAAAATGAGGCATCATCATCATCATCATCACCACCATCGCCATCCTCCGTTGTTATCTCCCAATACTTCTCTTCAGCCACAGTCCCTGGAAGTCTGGAAGAATCAAGCATGTGGCCAGCCGACCAACTAACCCGACCGACCGAACACCACTTGGCATCCAAACGCCGCCGTTGAAACGGACACAAATGGTGCAATGAGGCAGGTATAAGTAGTTCTCACAGCTGCACAGGTAGTTGGCCCCGTGTCTACTGTGAACTCTGCAGCAAAAGCCTACAGGAATTTTACCTGCAACCTCCAGAAACTGGGTCCTAAATACACCACACAACCGCTTATAACATACTTTGAAGCCTTGTTATATAGGATAAAGAAGCAATGACCAAAGAGCAAATAACACAGGTTATAGAAACACAAAGTTTCGCAAATGCCTCCACTTCTATTTACCTAGGGACCAACAAATATCCATGCACTGACTATCTATAAGCAAAAATGTTTCTAACATACATTACAAAAGTGATCTGGCAACTCTTCACAGGCAAAACTGACATTGCCAATTTGTTCAGAATGTTTGTATTACCCATATACTGTTATGCTGTTATACTCCCTGTGCTTGTGTTATACATCCGAGGCAGATGTCTTGCATTTTAAATTTTGGCTTGAACATCAAAACAGGGCAGGTTTAGTTTAATTAAGTGGGACAAAATTAAAGTAGTTAAAAATTTACCAGAATAGTTTTTCAAATTGTCCAATAGTAGCACACATTTTTCTACATCCCAAAACAAGATTTGTTTGGACTTCTTAGAACATTTAAATGATAATCGATATAGTTGCAAAAACCAGCAAACCACAAGCACAACTGAAGGTCTGTGTCTATAGCAGCAAAAAAAATACAGTGGATCCGACTTAATTGCATACCGCTTAATTGCATAACCAGCATAATCGCATAACAACACAAAAACCCGAACCAGTGTTTTGTGCGTACAATTAATTATCAGACGTCCCGGCTATTCGCATAGCCCAGTTAATCGCATAAGCAAGGCTTGCATGGCACCTATGCAATTAAGCGGGTTTCACTGTATATATAATTTCTAAATCTCATCATCCTCAGCAAATCTTATACTTTAAACAGTTTCAGTTCCATGAAAAACCTTAGATGTTCTAAACATCTGCAACCTTTAAACCTCTGCCTAGTACTCCAGCAAAATCAATATTCAGTATCACAAGGTAAATGCATCTTTAAATTAGTCATGCTAATTTTTCCATGCAAACCTCAAAATTCACCACTTCAATTCTAAAAGCATTCCACAAAACCCAGATCAAATCGTCAAGACAACCACAATGATCACCATGGCAGCAAAGTGGCAATCACTACGTCTCTTCCGGTTATGGTGCAAGACGGCCGTAAACCCAAATGCCATGGCATTTTAATTGACCGCAACTTATTTCCAAAGCGTCATCGGCCAATTTCAATAACGTCCTGGACATTGAAAAGAATACAGCATTCTGCACTTTCATCTTATCGCCATGGCAACTACATTGGCATGAATGACTTCGACTTCTTAAGAACCGATAGAGGGGCTTATTGCGCTGGCACTCCAGCGGTCCTCGGCGCCGCGTCTCGGCGCTAGATGGCAACCGCGCCGCATTGCGTGCCAACTTAATGACGCATTTCGTTGCCTCCATAGAGACGCGATTCTCAAATGGCCATCATGGCTTCAACACTTGCGATAATTAGGGAAATTAGAGGCAAAATTTGTGCCACTTCTGAATAGGTCCCCACGGCAAAAAGCCAAAAACGTAGCCTGATGAGGCAACCATTCCAGCAAAAAGCAGGCCTTCACAGAGTTCTTATGATGATCCATGCATTGAAAGATTAAGTCAAAATCACAAAAGCAGCTAGCTTATGCTTTGACTGAGCAGAAATCTTCAAATGGCAAATGCAATCAACCAAAGAGCCACTTACAAAAAAGAATCCATTATAAAACATGAACGTTGCTCACAAAAGTCAGTAAATTAAATGATCTAATGACTCATGAAAATCAATAGATGCCAATACATGAATATATACAGTATGTATATAGGCCTACACACACACACACACACACACACACAAGCTGATTCCATGGTCCTCTTTTAGAAAGACTTACTGTAAACTTGGAGTTTTATCAATATGCAGTAATGGCAGTGGGAGTGTTTCTGATTGATTCCTCAGAAGAGGCGCTATACAAATATTCTGTTACATTGCATTACACACACACACACAGGTACATGCCTAAATATACATTATTTTTTAAAATTATTATCATTATTATTATTCATTCATTCATTCCTTGGTATTTATAGTGTGCCTGTGCCAAATAATGTTAGCAGGTGCATTACAAAAGTCAATCGTGGTAGGCACTGTTAAAGAGGTAGGTCTTCAGCCGTTTCTGGAATGCCGTAATTGTCGTTAGATTCTGTATTTCCTGTGGTAGAGCATTCCAAGCAAGCGGTCCTGAGTAAGAGAATGCTCTTCTTCCCATTGTTGTACAGAGGCGATGCAAGCTGTATCGACTGGTTTGTTATTATTGCTATTAAACTGGAAATTTCTTGTGTGCCACAGTACCAAATGTCGGGAGCAAGGGCACATTACTGAATCCAGCAATAAAAAATAAATAAAATAACAGTAATCATGTACAAACAAAAATGAATAAAAACAGTGTAAGGCAGACAAGTGTACTTGTCAAGTGTATTTTGATACATATCAACTTGTAAGTGTATTTTCAGAACAGACGTGTCTTTAGATAGATTTTTCTTGAAGGATGACAGAGAACAGGATGACTTCACATATATACACAATTATACAAGTATATGTACAGTGAAACCTGCTTAATTGCATAGGTGCCGTGCAAGCCTTGCTTATGTGATTTAACTGGGCTATGCGAATAGCAGGGACGTCTGATAATTAATTGTATGCACAAAACACTGGTTTGGGTTTTTATGTTGTTATGCGATTGTGCGGGTTATGCAATTAAGCGGTATGCGATTAAGTGGGATCCACTGTATATGCATCTGATGAAAATGATACCAGCCCCCAATGAAAAAGTGAGATGATTCCTATTGACTTCCTCAAAGATAATTACCGGTAACTATGGGGTGAACAATTTGTCCAATGCAACACAGAGACATCAATACAATTGAATGGCACAATGGTCTTGCAAGAATGCTCCTTCTAAAAATCTATTGGTGATTCACTAGAGGGGGCTAGAGTCAATTTTATCACCAAGATCAGGCATGTCAAATTCAGGTCAACGAGGGCCGCATGGGTCATATTGGTACTGTCTTGGGGGTCACACACAACAATTAATTGCACACATTACAATTAATTGAAATCATTTAATATTTAATGAAATTTAGTGCTTCAATTTTTTGTTACTTCAATTTAGAAGCAGGGGCGTAGCGACGGGGGCATATCGGTATATATACCTCCCAAAAATCAGACTTCCTTAAAATTTTAATGTGTCTTTTAAGATTTTCAAAGTTTTTAAGATTTAAACCCCCCTCAAATCACATTATACCTCCCAAATCAAATTCCTGGCTATGACCCTGTTTAGAAATATACAATGTTTAGCGTATTGGCGGAAATTAACAACGCAAGTTCGGTTGTTCTCAGGAACTGCTGAATTCTCTGACTGTTTTATGTTCAGCGTCCCGGGTTTTAATAGCAAAAAACTCCGTCATACAATTACAGTATAAAGCAATTTTCTCGATTAAGTTCCAGCAATCTTCTAGATTAAATTCAAGCAATATTCTCGATTATATTCCAGTCATGACGATTTTGGTCCGAGTTCTATTTCCGTTACAATGATTAATGAACAAGCAATTTTAAGTTAATTCAATTTTCATCAGCATTATTAATCAACACATATCCTCATATTCGTGTACCATACAAAACTTTCCAATCAAAACTATCGGTGAAAAATCATGCATATACATATATGTGATTAACCTATCTACGTCCCTCAACACCTTCGATGGAGAAGACTACCCAATACGGCCAAGTTTTAATCTAACTAATTTCCGGCTTTTCGAGCCGTACAACATTTTGGGAGGTCCAAAACCCATTTGTTAATAATTTAATCTCCATCATGAGTGTGTCCGGTTTTCCCACGGAATCGACTGGAAAGCAATATTTCTGCCTTTTCGCGACCCACTCAAAACTAATCACAAATTAATCACAAACTAATCTAGACTTAATCAAGTCCATACTGTACGCTGAAGATAATCATATTCAAAGCACTTATGCTATATTTGCCGTCATTTTGAAAATTTTCGTGGCCTCACGAAACAGAATAAAAGAGACTATTGAAACACAACTGATTCATTTGCTCGACAAACTGCAGTATGTTTACGCGATCACGAAAACGAGCGCCACAGAAGAGGCCGGCCCAAGCAACGCAAAGAGAGATCGGGTAAGAATTAATTCTATTGTGTAGGTCTATTAATAATTCAACAATACATGAAGTAGAAGATTTTGCGATTAAAACTTTACACAATTTGCGATCATACGTATAATCTACGAAATCATTGAGTTGCGAATGAGTAAAAAAATGTAAAAGGTGTGATAGACTGATCTTAAGTATTCGATTTTCGGTAGGCCTATTGAAACCACTAGACCAGGGATGAGCAAACGACTGGTCGCGGAGCTCATGGATCCCGCCCCACTGAATTTTAGGGAAACACTTTGGCGGAGCTCCATTTCAAACTTTCTTAACCATTTTTGAAGGCGCAGTAGGCCTATAAAGCAATTAACGCTCAATTTAAAATGCAATGCTCTCAGCTGAGCACAAATTCGGATGTATGACGCCCTATCCATTAACAGAACGATAAAACACTTTCGACAAACAATTTTAAAATGTTTTAAACAAAAATCGGAAAACATTACCGTATTTACTACTCTGTAAGAAAACATAAGTACAGTTCGTGCCTAAGTGTGCAATGGTTAAGTTCTAAAGAAAAAACAATATAATTTTTCTTGAATAATGAAATAATCATGGTTGTGTAACACAGGAAGATGACTTTTGGGAATTTTACTTACCACCGGCTAGTCCAGCCAGTGTGTCACCACCTGATGACACCAATACACAACCCTCGAGAGAACAACCACCTGTGAGACGGACACCACTGCTTCCAACCCCAAGACGGACGGCACACTCATCGCCACCACCATTCAGTAATCGACCTCCACCACCACCCTATGGAAATTATGGCGTACCCTTAAGAGTACCGCCGCCACAACCATTTGGAAGAATGCCACCTCCTCTCTATGGAGCATTCAACCCTCTACCCACAGTGCTGACGTCCGCAGCGCCACCACCGGCACCGGCTTGGCCTACCTTCGCGTTCACGGGTCCGATCAAACTCACCTATCGGGCAGACGCGACGGTGGTCGAAACTTACAGTGAAATGAACATTACTAATGGAATGTTCATTCTTCCAAGATAAGTAAGTATTATTTTATTTATGTGTCTAGTTACTTGAAAGCTTACCATTTAGCAAAAATACGAAAGAATTGTCTGTAAAATTCTTCGCATTTGCGACCTATTTGAAACAGTGATACATGTTTATGAACAGGGCCGCCGAGGGGGTCAAAGGGCAAATGCACAGAAGCCCGGTCGACTGAGGGCTCGAATTTTTCTTGGCGGGCCTGTTTATGACAACAACAGTATATAAATGAACATATTTATATACTTATAGAAGCTAGACTATTCCATACGATAAATTGCAATTGTTAATTATATTGTAGATTGATGTGAAAATCCTCTGAAGACTTGCTGAAATTATTTCATATATATTAATATTGTTTCTAACAAATATTTTTGTAACAAAAAAAATTTATACTAACAAATACTAATAATGATTTTTAAAAATATATTTTACTAACAAATACGAATATTACTACTATTACGTAAATATATATGTTAAATAAATATGATAAAAATACATACTGGCTTTTGTCTGTTTATACAGTATATTATGGCAAATGTATGATCACCAGTCATATAAACCAACAATGATGAACTAATTTAAACATCATGGCTGAACTCGTATCCTTAGTCGAAAACCATGCTAAACACGAATGCTTAAGCTTACTTCTCTATTTAGCAACTCACTTGAAACCATATTCAAAATTAAAAACGAGAAACAGATGCATTTTCCCTTTGGGACAATTTGGAGAAGAAAAAGAAGTTTGACCCAATAAACCTGTTTAAAAGAGGAATAAAGCAATTATTGATACTAGACCAGAAAATGAATCTGTGGGGTTTGGAAACATGAAACAAAGTGTACCCAGAAAATAGTATGGTTATTAAAATTATCGAGCTAGGAACTTTTTCAGTATTTAATGCATATTGCCTGACATTTGCATCAAAATAACCAATGGAATTTTAAAATAACTGTTAAATATTCAAGTACTCTGTACGAAAATTAAAAAAATAGTCCAATTGTACATTTGTAGCTGTAGAATTGGAAGATATTTCATTTATTATCTGCCTGAATTACAGCACCAAAGAATTTTGCAAAGACTCTCTCTAGAATAATCATATCTAAGGGATTGTAACTACACATCGTATACATAAAAAAAACTAAGCAAAGTACAACACTATAGGCGCAACTTTGAAAATAACGTGGGGTCCCAACTTTGTCAAATACTCTTTCCCCAAACTAAAAATACTGAATGCGGTAATCACTAGAGTTGACGCCTATTTATACAAACAAACTATAAAATATAAAGTCAACAGGCGAATAAGTGGCGGTTCCAGGAACTGGCAAGTGGGGAGACCCCTTGGATAACCACTTCGAAGCAAGAGACCCGTTCATAACTTGATTAAGCTTCTCTTGCGAAAAGGTTCAGGAATTCCAAATTTTCCGCTCAAGGACTTACGGAAAAGACCATAAAGATTAATGTCGTTCAATCGTCTATGATTTCCCGTATTCATTCTTTATAAATAGGCCTTTCGCAAGAGGACAGCACGGGGTCTTTTGGTATTCCTATCTGGAGTCGCCAATGATACATAACGCACAAAAGTAAATTTCCGCATGCACAAATAATATTGTTCAAGCTACAAAAGTACTAATATATATAATATTGGCTTCAATGTCAACAACGCTAAAAGAATAGGCCTATATGATTAAGCGTGCTACAATTACTAAATAATTAAGCTTCGGATGACTAGCATCAGCTCTAAAGTCTCTCAGAATCCGAAGAACGGACTGCTGTCACAGAAATTTGACTCTCTTCTCTTTGATTTGAGTCATTGGCTAACGCCATATGTGGCTGAATTTGAAGGAAATGGTGCAAACCCATTTCGTGCAACCACAAAGTTACTGAAAATGTTTTATTAATCCCGACAATTTTTCGCAATTTCAGTACATCAACCCAGTCAATATGGATCTGACCTGATGGAAAGATATGCAAATTGCTCGGCAAATGGACAAGTTCAAGGTTCCAATCAAAAGTAAGTATCATGACGCAATTACAGCGTTGTAACTGAACATTGGTGATGCTATTTTTAGCAGTCAATTGACATTCCGACAGTAAATAAGGCGGAATAAACCAGCGAATATCCACGTATTCCTGAGAATTTGAGAAACGCAACACTAGATAATTATTAGAAGTAGTGAGAACAGACTTCCTAGAGCGTGAGCAACGTAGAATAATGTAAGCAATTAAAAACAATATGATGAGGAGTAGGATGACAATAAGTAAATACAGACGAACAGTACTGGCATACTGATAATCAAATGGAGGAATAGTTGATGTGAGAGTAAATATAAATTGTGGATATGCCTCAGCCAAACGTGTACGAGCTGATATTGTCATGAGCAACACAGTTAATTTGTTCAATCTAAAACAAAGATAGCTGATGGCAATTATTAAAATCAAAAGAACAGAAAATGAAATTGAAAATCCATAAATCCAAATGTAATTAGGTGAATAATGAGCGGAGGTTAGACGAGACTCGCTGACAAGGGCATTGTAGTCGTTTTCAAAAAGTATGGCGCCTTGTTTTATGGCTTGCATAGTCGTTTGAAAATCTTCGTCTAAAGTGGCAAAACTGCTAATGTCAGTCTTTGAAATTTGAAACGGAGGAAGCTGAAGTGAAAATGATTGATTAAACAAAAGATCTGAGCCAAACGAAGTCCATTGATCATGATGAAATAGATACTGCAGTATGATCTTATTCGTGCCCATACACAAGAGAAACTTGTGATTTCGCTGAAGAAGAATTACGATTTTGCGGCACTAAAGACGGAATGTATCCATATGAAGAGTCTAGAGTACAGCCAAAAGGAATCTTAGCAACGCATGAGAGACAACCATGGAAAAATTGAGGTGCTGAGTCTCGACAAATAATAGAAAGATTGAAAATATTTTCAATTATAACAGAATCAGGAGGAAATGGAATTAATATGCTTGGTCTATCCGATAAGAGCTTAAATGAACACAATTGCGAAACAGCAGTTGCATCATCCTTAAACAAGGCTATTAAACATGTATTCAAGTCAGATTTCAAATTAATATTTGAAATGTCCAAAAAATGTGAATAATCACCCAGTTCAAGGTTAGGTAGAGTCTCCCATGTAGCAAATAGGCGATGGTCGGAAGAAATCGCAAAATACTTGGGTAGATTGACAATAAGTGTGGAAACTTCATGAGTGTCGGCTATACTTTTTGGATATGCCACAATTTCATACAAGATGAAAGATACTGGTAGTGTTGAAATAGGAATAGATAATGTGACGTAGAGCAAGGTATGTGATTTTGCAGCGACAAAGAATGGACGCTTGTAGAAAAAAGATACGTCACGCAGTAGTATACGAGCAGGTTCGTGCCTACTACGTAACTCATCGGCAATGCGATCTAAGGCTTGCTGAATATGAGAGCGATGCAGTAATGCGGGATGAAGTCTACCAGCGAGCAATTCTTCAGCAGCCAGGCGGAGATGTGTAAGATGATCTAGAACTCTTGTAAAATTAAGCAAGCTCGCAGATAAAAATGTGGAAAAATGCACGCTATTGAGCCAAGTTGTTCTAAATTGTTGTGATAGCGCAGTCAGAAATTGTTCTTGTTGTGATAATTGGTCTTTAATGAAATCTACTCGCTTGTTCAAAATACTTGACGCACTAGCAAGACTTTTGAGTTGGTGTTCAAAATCTTGAAGAATTCGGAGTGTCACGCTGACTTAACACCTTAATGCGATCTTCTAAAACCTCTATATCCGATTTGCGCGCTATCCCAAACATGTGGTACCCTAAAGTACCAATGAAATCAAACCAGCCTCTTTTAAATTTCTGTGACTGATCATCTGATCTTTGAGTCCGTAAAATAGAATGAATTTGTCGAATTGACTGTCTAATTTGAAAATGAGCAGTTTTCCGCAATCCACGTAAAGCATCATAATAGGTATTGCACTCTGACATGATTTTGTAATCGATTGATTTTCATGACTTATACACGCCAGTGAGAGATTCCCATCTTCTATTTCGAATGTTGGCAGCTTGAAGTCAAATACATGATAGTATGTATCAGTCACGACTTCAAAAACGACTTCGAGCTTTAAAATATACGCCATAGCCATGTCTAAACAGACTATCTTCCTGGTGTATGCTGGCGGTGACCGAGCAACTGAAGCATAAGAACAAAAGTTGAAACCAGATTCCTACAACAATAAAACAAAATTTGATGTGGAAAAACAGAGCCTCCATTTCACGAACTGGCTGCTTTTTCCTCTACCTTCTACTTAGAGGGCAGTCTCTCAGATAATCTCTAGAAAATACTTTCTCCCGTCAGACGTCAGTAAGGATCGTCCTAAAGGCCCCTGGGAGATTTTTGATAAGAAGCGTTGCCTGCAGGCAAAATCAAAACATTTGTGAATGTGGCTCTATCAGAGTTCGGTCACATTTTCGGCTTTCTATGCCTACTATTTTGAATATTTAATTTCCTCGTTTTCTCTTGTGACCTGCCTTAGTCCTGGTCACATAAAATGCTCTTTTCAGCGCGTCTGTAACATCACGTTCGTTAATCCATTGAGGTTTGTATTCTGGATTTGACCACTCAACCTTATAGAAAATTTCTTTTCCGATTTTCTTTTGTGCCAACAAACGATTTACTGAGTGCCATTCTTGGTCAGGCACTTCGGGATTCGGCGAAACAGAATTTTTCTGTGGGGTCAGATCTGATGAGTCACCAGAAGAATCTTGAGGTAATTGAGCTGTCGAAGTATTCTGTGATTCAACAGCAGATGAAGAAGCGTAATCTCTGCGGTCCACAAAACGTTTAAGTCGTTCTGAATTTACTGGGTGTGTAAGGACACGGTTGGTTTGATTGTGACGCAACATGAAAGTCTGATTACCTACTTTTCGATGTGATATAATATGGACCTGAATATCGAAGAGACAACTTCTTCGACAACCCTTTCTTTACTTGCGAGTCATTAACCAAACTAGGTCACCAGGTTGGAATGTTGGTTCCGACACGTTCTTATCGTCGTGCTCGTTTTATTGGAATCTTGCATGATTTTAGTTCTGTTTGTAGCTTCGTGATGTGCAACATTCAATCTCTTTGTTATATTTAAGGCATGCTCTTCAGGAGTAAGTGGTTCATCTTCCATATTTGGCAAAGACAGATCAATTCCAAGTCTCATCTGAGTTCCATGCATAAGATAAAATGGAGAATAATTCAACCGAGCGCTTGTAACAGCACGTATGGAAAACAAAATAGTTGGAATATATTGCGGCCAATCCTGCTGATCTTTACAAAGAATTCTAAGAGATTGCCACAAATGACGATTGACTCTTTCGCAGGCTGCATTCGTCTGCGGTCTGAAACCGGAAGTGTGCAATCGCTGGATTCCAAACTTGCGAGAAAGTTCCGCTACAATACTGCTAAGAAAGTTGCTTCCACGATCACTCAAAAGTGATTTCGGGGATCCATAGCAGTGATGATTTGAGAATAGAGAATATCAGCGATTGTCTCGGCTCTTTGATTGCTCATGGGAATGCTTCCGGAAATCGAGTAAGACTCTCAACAAACAACAACAAATAGCGAAAAACCTCTTTACTTTTTGGTAAAACCAAGATATCTACATGCCAACGACCAAACACTTCACGGATGGGCAATGATTGCAAAGGATTTTTCTTGGAATTTATTGGATATTTACAACGCTGACAACTTTCACAAGATGCGATATGTGATTCTGAACATCCACATGCATATGCTTCCAGAAATACTTTTGACGGAGACTTAGGTAACAACGATGAAATCCCGGATGAGAGGATTCTTCGTGAAATCCATGTAGTAATTTTTCACGAAGGTTTATAGGTATTACTAATTGACGAAGAATGGATCTGGAACAATTTACGCGAACGTGGTTGAAAATAATGGTAAAGTATGTTATCATGCAGTGCGTACTCATTAGCCTCAAAGGTTAACTTTCGCGCAGCAACATCATCATCGGGCAGTGTTCCTTGTTCAAGATAGTCAATGATGGGTGCTGCATGAGGACAAAGCCTTTGTTGCGTGGCAATGTCGTCAATAACAAGCGAATCGGTATCGGGTGAGACAAGTTCATCTTCGAAAATCACATTCAGGAAGGAATGAGTTCTAAGCCAGAATGTGAAGGCTCGACATTGGCAAATATTGAATCGTCATTAGTCGTGTCTATCGCAGGAGATGGAGGAAGTGAAAGACGCGAGAGAGCATCAGCGTTAGTATTCTTGCGACCACTTTTATATTGAATGTCGAAATGATAACCCTGTAGTAGTAATGACCAGCGCAACAAACGTCCTGTCGTGGATGTTTTAAGCGACTGCAGGAACTTCAGACTTATATGATCGGTGAAAACAGTAAAATAAGAATTGGCCAAATAACAGTTAAATTCTCTAACCGCTTCCACAAGAAAAGACACTCTAAATGCGTGATTGAATAGTTTTCGCTCCGCAGGTGACAAGGAGCGTCCTCCATAACAGATGGGATGCTCTCTACCAGAGGAATCTACCTGAGCTAAGATATATCCTATACCAATGGTAGAAGCATCACAATTAATTATGAACGGCTTCGTAAGGTCTGGGTAGACCAGAACTGGAGCGTTGCACAAAGCATGTTTCAGTGTGTTGAACGATTTTTCACATTGGTCATCCCATAGAAATTCAACATCTTTCCTCAGCATCTGGTGAAGTGGATTTGCAATGATACTGAAACCCTGGATAAAACGGCGATAGTATCCGGCAAGACCTAGGAATGCCCGTACATCTTTCTGAGTTTTTGGACGAGGATATTGTTCAACAAGTTTAACCTTGGATTGGTCGACTTCCATTCCTGTAGCTGACAGATAGTGCCCTAAGTACAATACCTTTGGCAGTCCAAAAGAACACTTTTTTGGATGCAGTTTCAATCTTGCAGCCTTGAGACGATCAAAAACCTCTTGCAAATGCTCTAGATGCGACTCAAAATTTCTACTGAAAACCAAAATATCGTCTAAGTAGCATAACACTGATTGATAGGTCATGCCCTTAAAAATATATGCCATAAGACTCATGAATGATGCAGGCGCGTTAGACAAGCCAAACGGTAGACGTAAAAATTGATATTGACCCGAATGTGTCACGAAGGTTGTCTTTTCTTTGGTCGCTGGGTCAAGTAAAATTTGATGATAACCAGATTTTAAATCCAAAACACTAAATATGGCAGGTTGATTATCGGCCATAGCATCGAACACATCAGTCAAGTTTGGCAGCGGAAAATTAATCGGAATTGTAATTTTGTTAATTTTCCGAAAATCTACACAAAATCGAATTTCTCCGTTTTTCTTTTTCACGAGTACGACCGGAGACCCCAAACAGCCTGAGAAGGTTCAATAACCCCAGCTTTTAACATTTGTTCAACTTGATTATCAATCTCTTTTTTAGCTTCCGCTGAATGTCTGTAGCATCTCTGCCTGATTGGTACTTCTGTGGTCGTATGAATTGCATGTTGTGTGAGGTTTGTACCTTGTAGATCCTCAAGTGATTTTGCAAAAACATCAAGATTTCGCTCCAATAAAGCCTTCAATTTGTTATTCTCTGTGTTCGTTAACAAATCAGAATGATATTTGAGACCAAGATTATCTAACGTGATAGTAGCCGGATTGTTATCCGAATCTTTTGTAGGATCATCTGTTACTTCAGAACAGGAAGAGGAAGAGGAAGTTAATTGTGTATGTGAATGATTAATACTAGAAGACATGGGAATGCCTGCATTGTCATTTACTGGAGAAGATGACTCGTCAAAAATGTCATTCTGTGAAACAGGTTCAATTGATGCTAACGGTCGTCTTCGAGATAACCAGATGACTCGATCCGTTGGATTTAATACACAACATACGGCTGCAGATGGAGTTGTATGAACTAAACCTCGAGCTAATAAAAATTGCTGACGACTTTGCGGATTCAAAGGTTCAATTAAACACAACTGTGGTTTTATATGTTTTGTACCTACCGACATGGGAACCAAAATTTCAGAATGGGGAGGCAAAACTGTTGGGCGTTTTGGAAATAAAACATTTGCCTCTTTCTGAAATGATGTAAATGTGGCAGCAGTCATACTGTCATATAAAGTTAAAACACGTTCCTTAAAGTTAATTTTTGCTTGCGTTGCCTCTAAGAAATCAAGACCTAGAATGAGGTCGTAAGCGAGGTTTGGCAGGACACGACATTCGAAAGGAATTGAAAGTCCATTAATTTTGATTGTAATTTCAACTTTGCCCAAAATGCTGACAGGTTTTCCGTCTGCTAAAGCTAATTTTTGAATTTCGGTGTCCTCCAAATGACGCAAGGGTAAGGCTAAACGCTTAAAAAAATGCTCCGACACAATTGAAAAATAAGCACCTGTGTCAATTAAAGCCAGCACTTTAAATCGTGCAACTTGTGCATGTACAATATTTTTGCTGAAGGATGCTGTACTTAGTGAGGTTTTGACCCTGTCCATTCCAGCCAAATGGACGGGTGGAATGTCCTATGGACGTGGACGTGACCGGTCAGATCGGGCTGCTCGGCACACGGACTGGAGATGACCACGACGTTGACAATAGTAGCATGTCTTGTCACGAGCGGGACAAGAATAATTTCGAGTATGCTTACCCCCGCAATTGCCACAACGAGGTGATGCTCCTTGATTGATCCCTTCTGGATGAGCTGTTCGGTTCGGTCCTTGGTTCGGATGTGAAGAGAAACGACGCCCGATTGTATGTTGTCTGCGCCGCGAACGACGGACGTTTTCTGTGAAATGGACTCTACGTTGTGGTGGAGCAGCCTCCGGAGTTGGAGAGGTTGAAGGCGACGGATTGACAGTGTTGATGCGAGTTTTCTGAGTTCAGCTTTCACTTCTGCCAACTCCCGTGCGGTTGCTTCAAATGGCGAGTCGTCGAGTGCACTGTCTCGAAGAGACAGTTCTGTTATACGCCCCATTGGCGTAGATCCTCGGCGATCGTAACTCGTGTTGGATGACGTGTTGTCTGATGCTGGGGCGGAGTCCATTAAGAGTGATGAAATACAGCTGATCCTCTGTAACGCCGACTTTCTGCCCTGCCTTCACGACTGCTGTAATGTAGTCGTCGATTGATTGGTCTTTACTTTGCTTAAGTAACCACAGGTCGGCAGTTGACTTCCATGCATGTGCCGCCTGAGGTCCATATCTTTCGATTAGAGCTCTTTTCAGGTCTTCTATCGAGTCTCTAACCTGTGACGATTGTGTATGATACCACGCAGCGCGCCCTCCTTCAAAAGTAAAGGAAGAGCTGCTCGACGAGCTTCACGATCAGCCCGGCGAAACGTGGCCCAGAGTTCAAAATTTTTGAGAAATTCATTAATGTCCTCCTCCGGTTTTCCATGGAACGGACTAGGTAGGAGCGAATTGGAACTGTCGGCCATGTTATCGGTATTGAAGAAATACAAAAACTCACGTTCCGACTCGTCCGGCGAAAATTCTGGATCGAAAATTGGTAGATTTCGCTGAGGAGTTGAATCGGGTTGAACGTGTAGGTCCGGATTACAACTCGATGATTGTCTGTTGCCTGTAAAACACGGCTCAACGGATGGATGCGGCATGACAGATGACGCCGATTCGACGGATGGACACGGTGCGGAAGATGGACTGGATTCGACAGAAGTTTCAGGCGTTTCGGGCTGTTGTGCTCTTTCCGATTCAAGATTCGCCCACTTCTAAGATGACAGCTGCCGGAAGTATTGTTGACAGGAGCACTCATTCGGTGAAAGAGTCGTTTCGCCCTGGATACTGCTACTTGTCGGGTTCGTTGAATCGCTGTTTCGTTGGCGAAACGGATGAGCCAGTTGAATATTCGATGTTGTAGAATTCTCTTCGTTCAGCAGCGACTGTTGTTGAAAATGTTCATTCGTAGTTCTGATGAAATCTACGAAACCCGGTTTTCCACCACCTTTAGCGTATTGGCGGAAATTAACAACGCAAGTTCGGTTGTTCTCAGGAACTGCTGAATTCTCTGACTGTTTTATGTTCAGCGTCCCGGGTTTTAATAGCAAAAACTCCGTCATACAATTACAGTATAAAGCAATTTTCTCGATTAAGTTCCAGCAATCTTCTAGATTAAATTCAAGCAATATTCTCGATTATATTCCAGTCATGACGATTTTGGTCCGAGTTCTATTTCCGTTACAATGATTAATGAACAAGCAATTTTAAGTTAATTCAATTTTCATCAGCATTATTAATCAACACATATCCTCATATTCGTGTACCATACAAAACTTTCCAATCAAAACTATCGGTGAAAAATCATGCATATACATATATGTGATTAACCTATCTACGTCCCCTCCAACACCTTCGATGGAGAAGACTACCCAATACGGCCAAGTTTTAATCTAACTAATTTCCGGCTTTTCGAGCCGTACAACATTTTGGGAGGTCCGAAACCCATTTGTTAATAATTTAATCTCCATCATGAGTGTGTCCGGTTTTCCCACGGAATCGACTGGAAAGCAATATTTCTGCCTTTTCGCGACCCACTCAAAACTAATCACAAATTAATCACAAACTAATCTAGACTTAATCAAGTCCATACTGTACGCTGAAGATAATCATATTCAAAGCACTTATGCTATAAATGCGCATACAAATGTTTCAAAATATCACACAAAAGCCATCGACTTGAGAAACTGTGTTGTTAAAAAAACATTGAAATTTATAAGGGGTCACAGGGCAGCTTGTAAAGGGCTGCGTGTGGCCCGCAGGCCGCCAGTTTGGCATGCCTGACCTAAATGCTTAACAATCTGTTAGCAAAGTTGAAGCCACAAATATATACAATATTTAATGTAAGATATCTCATGTTCTGCAAGCTATAATTAACACCCATCCCATTGTGTATACACATACCCATATATTATTATTATTATTATTATTATTATTATTATTAATTACCGTTATTTCTCACAGCCCTGGGCAATAAAAATACTTGATCTACAGGGTGTCTACGAAAAAACCCCCCAGCAGGAAAACTATGATTTCTTAAAAGTTCCTAAATATATTTTTATCAAAATTTTCACACGTGTACAGCACATATTTCCCCACCTTTGTGCCAATTTTCATCTCATTTACATGTAAGATGGCTATTTTGTGAGATATCAAAGTCAAACTACGATTTTTACGAATCAACCGACAAAATTTTATTGATGGTCAAGAAATTTCAACTTAAACCACAATTGTTCGAGGTGGTTATCGGGCATAATTTCAAACCCTAAACCTAACCACAACCCTAATTGCAAAAATTGTTCGGTATCCAAACCCAAGCTCCCGCAATGTCTGAATTTGCATCTTATCTTTATTCAATATTTTACCCATTTTTAAAGTTTTAAATCAAACTTTTATTGTTATGTCGAATTCTGTGAATTTAAAAACATTTTTGCAAATTTGCATTCGATTTAAACTTTACTACTACTACTGCAACAACAACAGCAACTGCTACTAATACTACCAAAATTGACATGTAGCCAAATTTATGTGAAGCTAGATATTTAGGCCTGTCATGCTGCGACTGAGTAGTAAAAATCGTAGTTTGACTTTGATATCTCACAAAATAGCCACCTTACATGCAAATGAGTTGAAAATTGGCAGAAAGGTGGGGAAATATGTGCTGTACACGTATGAAAATTTTTATAGAAATATATTTAGGAACTTTTAAGAAATCATAGTTTTCCTGCTGGGGGGTTTTTTTCGTAGACACCCTGTAAATAAAATTTCTTTTCTTGTCTAATGAATGCTGATAAGATAGAAGATTTATTTATGTTTAAGATTTAAGTGGGAATAACTGCACATAGATATAGTGATACTGCAACATCAGGGCACGCGACCTCTATTCGTGTGCGGCTTATCTATGAAAATATTTACATGTTACTGTATTTCTGTGGCCTGCAAACATGGAGCGGTCTATAAGCATAAGCAGCGATTTGGCATGAAAATACGGTATTTAATTATTTTATTATTATTATTATTATTATTATTATTATTATTATTAACTAACCCTTGTCATCATTTTATCTTGGAAATCACAGTGACACAAGCATGACAAATTCTTGAAATCAAGAGTCATGGAAAACTCTAGTAAAATCAAATTGATAACTTCCATAGCACCATATTATAAGGCACCTAGCATCAACAACAATAATAATAATAATTATGCACTTTTATAGCACCAGTTCTAATACCTAAGGGTATCAATCGATGGTACTTCAAATCCATCCGCTAAAGACCAGGTCATTTCAGAGATCAGTCAGAGGGAAAGAGGAGGACCGACTATGGAGGAAAAACTAATTGAAAGAGATGTTTTTAGTCTGGATCTGAAAATACTCAAGGAATTGGAAGATCCAGGGCTTTTTTGTAAAAAAATATTTTCTGGAGCGCAACAGTCGGACAGAAGTCACTTGTCAACATGGCATAGTCACACACACACACACACACACACACACACACACACACACACACACACACATATATATATATATATATATATATATAATGATTATAATCAATACAATACAACAATGTACAATTTTCTATTGAATAATTTAATTTTGCAAAAAACAGTCTTCGGATTTTCCGGAACGCTGTCCGGATTTTCCGGAGCGCTGCTCCGCCTCGCTCCAGCACAAAAAAAGCCCTGGGAAGACCTGACAGCCAGATGGAGAGAGTTCCAGATTTTTGGCCCAGAAATGGAAAAAGCTCTCTTACCAATTTCAGTGTTTGTTTCAGTTCAGTTGTTGGTTGCTTCCAACTAAGCTTAGTTCTGCATATAACTCATTGTTAGCATGGAAGCTCAACCAGCCTGGGTGTCTCTTAAATCATTAAATAAGCCTCCATAAAAAACACTAAACATTTTCCACATTATCTATGTATAGGTGGGAAAATGGTCTTGATGAAGAGTCAGGATTCAAAAAAGCTACCTCTTCAGCCAGTGAATATATAAACACTGTACCAAATGTAGCAGGTCTAATGTGGCATGGTTCATATAAAGGATGTTCAAACACAAACATGCTCAAACTTTGAACCCATGAACTTAAACAGATATCTAACAGAATGCCAAAGATGGGGGGACAGAGCAAAAGCCAGTTGACTGAGGCAGATCACATGTTGTGCCAAACTAGTAAACAGTATTAGTACTTAGGTCAGAGCACTTCATGCACAGACGTTCCTTGGAACTACTGAAAGTATCATGATAACATTACATTCTCTATGCTAAATACTATCACTTTAACTGTCCATCTGCATACTAATTAGCCATCAAAGTCCACAAGCCATACAGCTTAGTACTACCAATGGCAAATATTATATTTAAGTCTATAAGGTTCACAGGCACAGCCTGGCTAAGCACAGACATTACTCATCACTGGTAGGAAAACCCATAAATTTTTGTCACATGTGATTGTACTTCTGATGTTCCTGCCAGGAGACACACACTGACTCAATGGATTCAAGCAAGAACCAATTCCATAAACTGATTTATTAACTAATAATAATAATAATTAGTAGTTAATAATAATTATTATTACTATTAATGTTGATATCAAACTGTTCATTCAATGGCATAATTATGTCTAAGAACCGGTAATATTTTTTTGGAAATTGTTTTGTAACATGTTGTACCAAAGTAACCAAACTAATGAACAGTATAACATCATAATAAAAATACTACTACTACTACTACTACTACTACTACTACTACTACTACTACTACTACTACTGCTGCTGCTGCTACTACTACTACTACTACTACTACTACTACTACTACTACTACTACTACTACCAACACTACCACCACCACCACCACCACCACCACCACCACCACCACTACTACATATAATAATAATAATAATAATAATAATAATAATAATAATAATAATAATAATAATAATAATAATAATAATAATAATAATAATAATAATAATAATAATAGTCAAAGTCCTTCCCGAACCTCACTGGCTCATAGGGCGGCGCTGATCTCCTTTGCTATAGCCCTTAGCCAGAGGTGCAATGCCATGGATACAAGGCTAGTATATAACCTAATACATCATGTAGATAATTTTAACTTCTACCCCAAACCTGCGCACATGCGACTGCCCAAGAAATGAAATCTCTGACCCTCCGGTTATTGAACCCAAGGTGGTAGATCATTCAGGCCTAGAACAGACAACGAGAGCCATAGAGATGCAGTCTGGTAAAACTGCATAAACAAAGAATACGGTATTCGTATACTTTCAGTCTGCACTTGTTGCACTAAAGCAAATGACGCAGGCATCATCTGGAATACGCGAAACGAGGCGGTGAAACAGGAGTGCAAACTATACGATCACGCATTACACTTGCTACATCTGTGCTGCATGCTAATAGACATACAAAGACAACTATTCAGCATGATTACCGGTATCCTTGTATTTTCAGCACATATGAATCAACACTATGGCTGCCCAAGGCATTCTTTTACCGGTGAGACTTGATTTGCAATGCTTGACAATGGCTATGTTGGTTCTGACACAAAATCATAAACCCTGATCCAAGATCTAACACTCAAGACACTTGAGTGTCTAGACCAGTGATCCTTAACCAGGGGGGTACTCGTACTCTTGATGGTATTTGAAGGACGTTGTGGGGGTATGCAGAAAGATCCGGAAATAAAGGATGTTTCAAAGACGTTTACTACAATTACTCTGTAAATTGTACAAATACTGTAGACATGTTTGTACTAAATTAGAAATTCTAAAGAAAAATCCCACTTTCTGGCATGTGCACAAGCTGTGACAGATATTTGATGCAGTTTATAATTTGTTTCAATATATTGCAGAGAATATAAACTTTTGTCCATACCTACAACAGGCTGGTATGGGGTACTTCACTCTGTCATAAATGTTTCAGGGTACCTAATCATAAAAAGTTAAAAAACCACTGGTCTAGGCCAATGTGCAACCCTGTTACAATGGTAGACAGGATAGAGAATCGTAATTAAAATCAATAAATCACAAGTTCTAATCCTCAAATAATCCTCCATGGAAAGCTATATAATCATAATTAATCACCATATACTTATACAACTGGAGATTGAGTGTTGTGATTCCATTTGGACCTTATTAGTCCTGCACTGGTATTATTACACTACAATGATCACTGAACATCAACCATTCAGAATAGCCAGAATGAATAATTATTATTAATAATCATGATCAGGAACTGATTAGGGTGGCATATTGTACAAATAATGCTATAGGACACCCAACAAATGCAAATACAGTAAATCTGGCAGGGCATAAATGTGCAGCCAGGAATTCTCCATAACATCAATGCAATGAAAGACTGCAACAAAGGTGAATGATAAATAGCAAAGCATAACAGAAGCCTAGGTCATCAAGTTAGATATCAATCACAATATCAACTGTGCTGATCAATTAGCATGCAAATACAAGAAAACAAAGTCTTTAGAGGTCAATCCATAAGCTCAATGCATTTGATTATATAAGGTATTCATGTATTCATAAGTAACTAAAGAATTTATAATCTAAGGGCTTCATTTTCAAACATGTTTGACATCTGTCTGCCTATCTGTCTCTCCATCAATCCATCCATCCATCCATCCGTCCCTCCATCCGTCCGTCTGTCTGTCTCAGGGCTGGAAAAAATCTTTTTTAGAATTAAAATTGAGCGATGTTTTCATTTTTAGACATAAAAACAAGCAATCTAAAAAAGTTAAATTTTTACTTTTTCAGGTTTTTATGGGTTTTTTTACAAACCATATTTTCCATCCCTGGTCTGGTTGCTCAGCAGAGGATCAGATCTGCCTTGGGATGAACAGTCAACTTAGGGTTCAAGCCGGCCTCCAAAGAAACAGGGATTGTGCAATGTGCATCTCAGGCATTCACAGAACAAGTGCAGTATCATCAAAGAGCTACATAAACCGAACATTTGCATTTCTATTCCTCTCTGACTCATTGCCCTCTCAACCTTTTTCACAATCTTCATGCATATGAGTGCATAATAGAACGAAATAATTATATTAAAGTTGGGATAAGTAATGGCAACACCTTAATGCCGCTATTAATCTGATAATCTAAAACTGATGGAGCCTGAGACCAATATTATCGAACTTATAAAGTCCAAGCTTGATCCATCATAAATTATGCACAGCATGAACATGATTTATGATCAAGATATCCTGCAGCCATTCATTCAACAAGGTTTTAAACCTCCTTGTCTAAGGCCTTCATCAGAAAGACTAGAAATGAACACCACAGGAATAAAAAACTGACAAAGTTATAATTTCCACAACATCTAGTGATTACAATGAATGTGCATTTATGCACGTGCACACATGTGTGCGTGTGTGTGCTTGTGTGTGTGTAAGTGTAAAATGAACTTTAAACACTACACATACATACGCATGCTCGCACACATACATGAGTGTGTGTATAATTATTATGAATATATATATATAATTATATATATATATATATATATATATATATAAGAGAGAGAGAGAAAGAGAGAGAAAGAGAGAGAAAGAGAGAGAGAGAGAGACAGAGAGACAGAGAGACAGAGAGACAGAGACAGAGAGAGAGAGAGAGAGAGAGAGAGAGAGAGAGAGAGAGAGACAGAGACAGAGACAGAGAGACAGAGATAGAGAGACAGAGAGAGAGAGAGAGAGAGAGAGAGAGAGAGAGAGAGAGAGAGAGAGAGAGAGAGAGAGAGACTGACCATGATAGGCTGCACTATCCATTAGGCCATTTCTCAAACATCTTGGGCAACTAGAAATGGTTCGGCGGCACATAATTTTTGTGCTGTTGGAAGACATCAAAACCGTCCATTTTAATATCATTATCTTGAGCCATTGCTATTAAAAAGAAGTCAGGATTTAAGTGGTCAGGAAGTTCACAACTTGATTAGCTTGGTTCAGACTGCAAAATACAGCCGCTCTGCAGATAATATTTTTTCATGCCTCGAGAAACTGGTGGTAAACCTACAAAATCAAGCTCCCCAATCAAACCAGACAAAATCTTATGGCTTAGGCGTAGGTCCAACGTAGTCTTAACTGCGAAGAAATCCTCACACCAGCATCGTATCCAAGGGGCTTGGTATCGATGCTGCGCCTCCCAACCTCCCAGGTCCCAGGGGCGAATTATCAAGACTTTAGATTAATTAGACACATCGGTGACGCGACGGCCCTCACTGGCTATGCGTACAAGATATGTTGAAGCAGTCATTGATCTGAGACATTTAAAACATTGACATTTTAAATTTAATAAAATTTCCACCAAATCCCACGTGATAATCTCGAATTAAAAAGTTTGAGAAACACTGCATTAGGCATTGGAAAGACGGTTATGAATAATTTTTCATGAAATACTTTATTTTAATAAATGTCTTGAGCATCTATTAGATCGTTTAAGGGAAAATACTCCTCAAAATTCAGAATATTTTTTCATGCCTCGAGTGGTGGTAAACAAATATGTCACCACAAAACCATACAGGCTTAAAGAAATTATCATTATCTTTATCCTTGCATGTATTTTTATTGCTATCACTATCACTATAATCATCATTATTATTAATTACCAGACAATAACGTGATGAATTAAAAAACTTGGCATAATGCCAATTTATTTTAATATGGAAAAAACGTGTGACCTGTGAATTCCGATACCAAATAATAACTCCTCTACAGACAATTCTTTATGCATATTAAGCCTACATGATTTTGTTTATTTATTACATTATTATTATTATTATTATTACATTATTATTAGTACCTATCGTCTCCCAAGTGAACATACTTTGTCAAGATACAGCAAAAAAAGATTAATACCACTTGCTTGGCCCCATCAGACATTCCCCAATATGACACAATAGCAACTAATGAAACTAAAAGCGACTTACTATGCACTACGGCTCCTCATGAATAGAACAAGAGAACACTTCACAAGGACCAAAGACTCTTGATGTCCTGATGCAGTTTTTCATCATGCAACGTCGGAACAATGCCACTAGAAAATTGACCGATTGTCCGCTCACAGAAAATGTAATTCAAAACTCTAGTAAGAAACCAGCAGAACTTGAAACATCAGTCAGAACAAACGAAAAAAAGACGAAAATGCCCGTTGCATTGCACTCTGCATTTACTGAAAGATCTATAGTCATTGAATTTGGCAATCTATGTCACTTCTATTCCTAATCAGATCTGACATCAGGCTTTAACTCTGATTTCTTGTTGGTTTCATCATCATCATAATCATCATCATCATCATCATCACCACCACCATCACCAGTGTTGTGAAGTATTTGATTATACTTGTAATAGGTTACTTGTAATTTATTATTTTCTTGAGGTAATATACTACTGTAGCTTAATACTTTTCACCGAAAGTAACGAATTACTGCTATAAGTGACTTTGTATGCAGTAATTGTAATCAAAATTCTAATTACTTTTCTAATTACTTTTAATCTGGCAAATTGGCAGTTTGGCATGAAAAGTATGGCACAATGGTTTTTCAGATTTTTGACAGGCAATTCTTGTCTTTTCAGCTTTAGTAGAATGTACAGGGTGTCTACCTAAATATATTTCTATCACAATTTCCACTCAGACAGCACATATTTCCCCACCTTTCTGCCAATTTTCATCTCATTTGCATGTAAGATGGCTATTTTGTGAGATATCAAAGTCAAAATTCGATTTTTACGAATCAACAGACAAAATTTTATTGATTGTCTAGAATTTCAACTTAAACAACAATTGTTCAAGATGGTTATCGGACATAATTGCAAACCCTAACCCTAACCCTAACCTTAATTGAAAAAATTGTTCGGTATCCAAATTAATGTCTGAATATCTTATCTTCATTCAATATTTTACATTTTGAAAGTTTAAATCAAACTTTTATTGTTATGTCGAATTCTGTGAGTTTAAAAACATGTTTACAAAATTGCATTCGATTTAAACTTTACTACTATTACTGGAACAATAACAACAACTGCTAATAATACCACCAAAATTGACATGAAGCCAAATTTATGTGAAGCATAGATATTTAGGCCTGTCATGCTGCGACTTTCGAAGTTTGACTTTGATATCTCAGGCCACCTTACATGCAAATGAGATGAAAATTGGCAGAAAGGTGGGAAATATGTGCTGCACAAATGTGGCAATTTTGATAAAAATATATTTAGGAACTTTTAAGAAATCAAAGTTTTCCTGCTGGGGGTTTTTTTTCGTAGACACCCTGTAGTTATTAAATGTTAATATAAGCGACAAAATACAGTACTGTATCAGATGTTTGATTACTCTGTGTCATAAGTTACTTTTAAGGCAGTACCGGGTAATAATAATTAGCAATACAGTATATTACAATTTTTAGACAGCAACTTATAACATTAATCAGATTCCTTTTTAACAAGGTAACTAGTAATCAGTTATATATTACTTTTGACTTGCAACTATCCCAACAATGACCATCATCACCACCATGGCTACTGCAAATAACTCTTTTATTGTATCTCCAAGAATAATCTTCAAAGGTAACAATAAATTCTGAACAATGTAGGTCAAGCAATTATGAAAACAGGCAAATACAAATTATTGCTTTACTGCTCTTCTCAAATATTTTCACTGCTATTAGTGCCTAAGACAGTGGTAAAGGAAATATGGAGACAGTAGCAGAAATAGGATGCACACTACATGAAACATCAAAATTATCAAAATATTATTACAAATTGGCAGCCATTTTGACCACTATTGGAAGCCATTTTGACCACCATTATTAAGCTATGGTTCCATTAGGGATAAGTTGCAGAGATATATCCCCAGTACGAGTTCATTACATTGTCCCTGGACAATATGCGATGGATCCTATGATAAAACTAGCCATGCCTATTGTAAAGATGGTGGACAACAGGTTTTTGCAACTAGGGTGTTGATGTGCATTATAAAAGCTGCGTTTTCAATTGGAAAGAGGTGTCGCAAGTGTAGAAAGTTTCTGTCAGACCATGGATAACATTTAGCAAAGTTATTATTTTGCAAACACATTTTCATCATCATCAACTTCACTTTCTGCCTGCATGGCAGCAATAGTTAGATACGAAACATTTCCACTTCGCTTGATCTTGCGCTAATCTGCATCCTTCAACAATTGACATGTTCTTTGCTTCCAGATCTTCTTTGATGTTATCCATCCATCTTTTTCTCAGTCTTCCTCTCCCTCTGTCTCCTTCTACTTTGTGCATATGCAATGCTTTGTAGACCCATCTATTGTTGTCCATTCCTTTAACATGTACAAACCAATCTAATCTCCTTTTACGTATTTTATCGATAATTGTTTCTGTGGCTCCTGTCTTTTGCCTGATGTCTTCATTTCTCAGTTTTTGATATTTGCTGACTCCCATAATTTTTCTTAGACAGCTCATCTCTGCAACCACTAAACTTTTTTCATCTGATTTTTTATTACCCAAGTTTCCAATCCATATAAAATTTGAGGTATTACTAATGTATTGTACAATTTCAGTTTTTTATTCATTGTTAAGCTTTTGTTCCTCCATAGTGTTCTCATTCTTCCCCTTGTTTGTAATCCTGCATTTATTTTAATTTTCATGTCCTCTGTGTGTTTTCCGTCGCTCTTGAGTATTCCTCCTACGTACTTGAATGTTTCAACTTTTCCCAATATTTGTCCATTTAGTATGATTTCTACTTCATCGTTGCCATCCCTCGAAACAGCCATCATGTAAATAACAGCCATGTAAATAACTGATCACATTTTAATGTCATATAATCATTCGAGTTGACACCTAGCAGTAAATCGGACAATGACCTACTAACCTGGAAGCTTATTCACTGAACGGCAAATATATAGGGCTGAATTATCAACTTTAATGTGGAAACCCATTTACTCATATATATATATATATATATATATATATATATATATATATATATATCTGTGTGGCATATTTTGTCCCAAACAAATATTTTGCGGATATATTTTTAAGCGGAGCACACATCATTTAATTCTAGCTTATCATTCACCCAGATATTGTCTGGGTAATTATTTTTGGAATATATCTCTATAACAAATCCCCTAATGGAGCCGTGGCGTAATGAAGTTCAAAATATCCTCAACAAATAGCAGCCTCAAGATTACTGTGGCCAATATTGTGGGGTTTTAATTATCCCACATGCTTGAATGAGAGTTTGGTCATTGTACCTAATTAAAATTCTACCAATATCTTTGCAAATGGCAATGTTATTATCTTTAATGCAAATTGACTCTTACATTACCATCCAACCACCCCTAGAAGTCAGTCTCAAGATGTTCAAGCTGTTCTGCCAATATTAGCTGTTAATTAATTAATTAATTAACCCCTTTACCATGTATTTAACTGTAGCCCAATGTAAATTGAATGGATATATTCGGGATTCCTGGTAAAGGGGTTAACAGGACAGCCATATCAAATTTCAAATGTGCATAGCATATGTTATGTTAGTATATGTTAACTATAGTCAACTGATGACAAAAATTCAAAGACCAGCTTTCACATCACTGTCTTGTCACATCTTGCTAAGATATCTATTTGCCATCATAAGAGCAACCATTCTTAAAACTTAAGAGACTTAAAATAATCTCCTTATCAATTATTATTATTAGCTAGTTTCTATCAAAAGTGGCCAAAGACAAGAGCTTTTTACAAAACTGATATCTGATGGTGAATAAGTGAGTCTTAAGATTACATAAAAAATTCTCAGAGTTTGTGACAAAGTCCGGTACCATCCTGGTCTCTGTGCTTCAAGTGATTCTTCATGAATCATAAACATTCTGCTACATTACATCCTGGTCTCTGTATTGAATCGAAATTCTTCCTATTTCTTTGCAAACAAACCTGCTGTGTTCCCTGGCTGCAAATAAAAACACCAGACTTGACTCCTTGCATCAACGCCATTTCACAGTCACAAGTAAAGCCAAAGAGATCATCAATTTTCCCACTAGTGTAGGTATTTCTGGTTGCCATTTTGATATGCCATTTCAATTTTTCTCAAATGGCTTAAGGATGCCAGATGACTCTCAAACGATCCTCAATCTAGGGGTACTCAATCTAGGGGTACGTACATGTGATATCCACTTGAAATCACTTTGCAGATGTGTGCCTCATTTCCCAGATTCTTAAAAGCAATTTATTTTTAAATTCGTCCCAACACAGCATGACATCAAGATCACTTACAGACCATTAACCCTTAAACTGCCAGATACTTTGCAACTCTATACGCAATGTAACCGAGTATACTCAGTACCAGGGTTTTAAGGGTTAAGCCACGCTGAGAAATAAAGACTCTCCTCATTCAAAACAACACCACACAGCACCGGGTGATGGTTGGTTTAATCTTATGCTCCTCAACCTAATCTCAGTCAATGACTGGATGGAACTGATGCCTGATGCTGAAATTCATTCGACATTTACTGTCGTGAAATTATTCCCAAACTGTCAATAAGTCAATGCAGTTTGCACCAATGAGCACTAAACCTGTGGCCTGAGACGAGTCTTGATATACACTATGCCAGTATTCGCCCATTAAGTGACCTCTCTGTTCTTCGTCCTGCTTTCTGACATACCATGCTGTTTTTCAAGTTTTTTAAAGCATTACTGGAAATGTATTAAAAGCTTAACTTAATAGTATTGTTGCTTGGGTATTATTAATACCCAAGCAACAATACTTAAAATCACAAATATTGACATAATACCGGTAATAATAACAATAATAATAATAACAATATTATTATTATTATTGTTATAGTAATAATATAATAATAATAATACCGGTACCTGCTCTCACCTGCAGCCAACAATCAAGTCAAGAATCAAAATTAAGCAAACAATTGGCTAAACTGATTAATTATTTCACTAAAGCCTAGAGAGGTCATTGTTAGTGGTTATAGATGGTAGCCGCCCCCGTTTTGACCGCCCCAGTTATGACTGCCCTCATTATGACCGCCCCAGTTATGGCTGCCCCGTTATGACCACCTCAGTCATGACTGCCCTTTTAGTATCATATTATAGCTGCCCCAGTTATGACCACCACAGGTATGACCGTCCCTGTGTTGACCACCCCCATTTGAATATTCTCTTAGCTCTGATATGTTAGTGGCAATAGACAGTAAAGCTGTAGTAGCTGCCTCATAGACTTTAGGTCAACAGGAAACATGTGGCTTACAGAAAAGGCAACTGCAATGCGACCGCCGCACCAGTCACTTGTATCAGCGCTACCAGAATGGACATGTTACGGCAGTTGACTTCATCACTAGTGCTGCCCACAACCTTACCACTTTTTGACTATAATCACTAGTTTGCAATCACTTGTAGGCATAATTTGAATCCATATTTGCAATTGCCTATTACATTGATATTATGCAGTAAATCAAGTAGCCTGCTTAATTTTGTTATGGAGCAGAGTATTATTATTAGTAGTAGTATTATTATTATTTACGACAATTTATATAGCGCAGTAATATAGCTGGGGTCAAAGTCAAGGGTGCTCTACATGTGAGTATGTGATTAGTCACTCAAAAGTCAAAGTCAAAAAGCCAAAGTCTTTCCCAAGCCTCACGGGCTCATAGGGCGGTGCTGATCTCCATTACTATAGCCCTCAGCAATGCCTGCAATACCACAGATACGGGGCTAGTGCACTATGTAGTGTACCTGTTTGACTTATCGAGTGGCATTTTACCACTGCTCCTCATTTTACCACCGCCCTCTAGCGAGTAAGGCAAAGTCAAAATTAGGGCTCCTGTGGGTCTCCAACTCGCGACCTCCTGCTCTATCGTCCAACATTGTTATCACTCTGCTAACTTCCCGATCATGATTAGTCAGTAGTCAGCCATAATAAAAGAAATAACAAATGAATCTCTGATTCTAGTCAAGTAATACAGTAAATGCTAAACTGTGTGTAGGGTAATCTAATATAATTTAGAAGCACTAATAGGCCAACAATAAGCCAATCAAATAGACCTTGATCCCTTCTACTTTATCCCTGACATTTTTCTAATTCTACAAAATAGTGAAAAAGTCAACAAAATAAGTATACATATTATAATCTTAGCATAATTTCTGGTTGCATTATGGTAGTGGTCATAAGAGGGCAGTCATAACTGGGGCAGTCATAACTGGGGCGGTCATAACTGGGACAGTCATAACTGGGGTGGTCATAATGGGGTGGTCATAACTGGGGCGGCTACCATCTGATACCGTAAAAACTATCAATTAAAATGGTTAAATCATTGGTAAAAATTAAATATAAATTAATTTTATACAAATGTGGTAAACACAAATTGTTGTACAGTTTTTCACTAGCAAAAACCTAGACACATCACCCATCAACACTTTCCCTACATTCAGCTTTATCTAAACTCCTACCCATTGTAAAATTTGAAAAGTTTTTCAATCATAACATTAGTTAGGTTTTGCTGTGCTTTGCCTCCAGCAACAATTTGCCAAGTTGTTGTTAATTCCAGTGCCAGCTAGCTCAGATAAAACAGGTATCACCGGTATTAGTCAGCTGCCATTCATCTATCCACATCCAAAACTCCCAATGTGTCATTCTTTCAGGCATCTTAACACTGTGCTGTATCCACCAACAGCCAAGAGCAGATGCTGCAGGTATCCAGAGGAATGATGCTCTGCTACATGCCTGTCTACCAGTCTGCACTAAGGCACTGTATCTGAAATGCCCATTATTGTACAGGCATGAGCAATTCTGCCTTCACAGGTGGCCGTCAGTTACATGGTAGAAGTATTTTTCTGGAATTCCATAAAACTGGAAGCAGCAAATGAGAATTCCGTATTTTGTGTGACTTTGGAACAAATTCCTCTGAACTGAATATTGAAAAATCCAGAATGATTGCCAGAAGTCATTAGTCACTGTTAATCTTAACTTTAATAGAGTTTAATAATAATAGACAATAATTCAGATTATTATTATTATTAACTGAATATTGAAAAATAATAGTCCAGAATAAGCTCCATTGGCTCAAGATCCAGGAGCGTTATCGCTGACCTTCCGAGCCTTGTATGACCCTTTGCCCAAATATCTTTTGGCGTTGATAAGCAGGCTGGTGATGACAGACTTCATGCATTCTAGCAAATGATCTCACCTCTCGTTCCCCTCCATCCAAGACCGTGAAGCTTGGAGAAAGATCCGTGACTTCCTCTCCTTTGAACGCACTCCAGTTTCAGTGACCATGGCAACAAACTGTCATTTATTTCATTGTCAATGGAAGATTTCAATTGAGCACACCTGTATAAATTATCAAGTAAATAGAACTAACAGGTAAAACCATTTACAGTCATTTCGAGCAAACTATTCCTGTCAAATTGTCAATGGAAGATTTCAATTGAGCACACCTGTGAAACACTAACAGGTAACTGATATCGATTGAGATCACTGAACTTCTATTACCGGTACACATAAAGATAACTACACTTAGAGAAATATTTTTCTATCACCGCTGTTTTTTTAAAACAGAGCTCGATTAATCAAAAAGCAGTGCATATACTGGAATGAACTCCCCCAAAGAGAAATATTAAGTCAGACATCAATATGCAAAAGACTCCACACCATGCTTCATCAAGTCATTATTATCATTATTATTATTATTATTATTATTATTATTATTATTATTATTATTATTATTACTATTACTACTATTAAAGTTAAGATTATTGTGGTGACTAATCCAGAAGGACTACGTGAACACATTACAGTGTCAAACAGAATTATGGTATAACTAGTTCGAAGTTGCCAGGTCTTTAAGCGCTCCTTAAATGTATCTAGTGATGGCAAGAGTTTAATGGCCAGTGATAGACCATTCTAGACCTGTGCTGCCACCATGGGAAATGCGTGATCACCACGGTGGAGACATGGGGATCCGGAGGTGGGTGCAAGGGGGTGCAATTGCAGCCCCCTGGAAAAATTGTGGAGTTATGAAAAAAGTTAAAATTACTTGTTTCTTTTGTCACAAGCCTTGTTTTGCACCCCCCCCCCTGGAAAAATGTCTGCAGACGCCCATGGGTGGAGAGACGCATTCACGGGACGAGTAGCACTGCTGTGGAGGCTGACCTCAAGTTATCAGACTTCCTTGAACATAGTCAAATAAGATATAATATGGGTGTGTGATAGAATAGAATCTACTACAGCACAAGACATTTTTCTTGCAGTGTATTTGGCTAAATATTATATAATAGAGACTACCAGTATTGCTGATGGTAGACAGAAACATGTTTTCAATGTTCAACTACCAGTACTTGAGAAAAAAGCAAATGGGAAAACATTCTGAATATTTCATAACTACTAGATCTGGTCATGAAAAAGTAAGACAAGAAAAAGTCTCCAAGAACTACATACATGGAGCTGAACCAGCAAAAGGGATGTCTTTCCCTCTCTTATCAACAGAAGCGATCAGGTCCCAAAGCACTTAACCAACAGAATCTAAAGACCCACAAGAGCAGCGACTTATTCAAACATTAAAGTCACCCGTTTAAGAAAAAGCCTCTAGGCATCACTAGTCTACAGTTATTCCCTACAGCATCCCAGTGGCTTTGATCTCTACAGTATTGGGCATTGATAAACAAGTTTTGACAGCATCTGATACATTGCCTGTTGTGTCAAGCACTTCATTCTCCAATCTATCCAATCAAAAAGCAGCAAAATATTAAAAGTTACAAGACAGAGTCACAAGTCAATCAAAATCTGTCATTTGCTGTCACCCGCATTCATTCATTCCAGGCTCCACTAAAGTTCCACAAATTTCCCTGAATTGCTTGGAAACCTGGTCCTCCCCATTCAATGTAATTGTAGCAGAAGTGCTTCACAGTGCTCATCCAGAAATAAAAATATAAATGTTAGAATATATACCGGGCAATGACCAAATATTTGAACAATATGCTTGAATGAGTCGAATTCAATACATACGGTACACATTTCCTGAGAAAATGTAACTACTTACACTGTAATAATTTATTTAGCTTGAAGCAACACAACAATATAAGGTTGGATTTGCAGAAACTGGGAAAGATAGCACTGATTAACTGACACAACTGAATTTCAACTCAGGCTAATGACCATCTCAATATCAACAATTCTTTTATATTCAAGAGGATTAAAACGTTTATACCTTGCAATCAAGTTAATGTTTCTCCTATTCTGATTGTAAATCTGTTGTGTTTCATGACATTAAACCATGGTGTATCCATATTTTATATATCCATATTTTGTCATCATGGATTATATTAACTATGGTCTTTGAAAGTTTGACTACTGGTATTTTAAACTTGATCACAAATTTCCACAGGCATCAATCAATCAATCAATCAAAACAAATCATTTATTAAGTATCAGAAGGAAAAATTCACAAAGTGAAAAGCAATCAATTCATACATCTGAATTTATGATTAACAACATAAATAAAGGTAAGGTGCAAATACAATGATTAAAGTGAAAACAAAGATACATTACATATTGTAAATAACCCTAATTTCAAACTGTACTCAGTAATTCAGGTGTCTTATCAAACACACCATTCCAACTTACCTCCAACCTATCTCAGACTTTCATTCAATGAAGCACTTAACCACCTCCAAAATATCATGTGAATCACATAACAGCTCTCAAAGTAAGATCACCATCAACATTAGCATATCCACAAGGGTCATTGGGGCCGGCCCCCCTATTGGGCCTAGAGCCCTAGACTGGTCACAAGATTCAAGAGCTGCAGCAGAGCCCCAGACCCGATGGGGTGCTGTGTGTGCGTGTGTGTGTGTGTGTGTGTTTGTGTGTGTGTGTGTGTGTGTGTGTGTGTGTGTGTGTGTGTGTGTGTGTGTGTGTGTGTGTGTGTGTGTGTGTGTGTACTACATTTCAATTATCATGCCCATACTTTGATTTGCCAAAGCTGTGGTCAAAAAGTCTGGTTTCCAGGCATCCTACCCTCACTGTGAGATTAAAATTTGGGGCTGTGGCCCTAATCTGATCCCACTATTTTTATAAAAATCAAACATTGTGACAAACAATATTTCACAGGTCATTCTCCTACATCTAAAACATATGTAAAATAGTCTAAATAATCTAACATTCAGATTTTGTACACCGGTACATATATTCTACATTATCCTACACTTCATTACACAAGACATTTTTTTTTAGTTTGAGTTTGAGTTTATTTCCAAAAGCATACAGTAATCATCAATCAAATTATAAACATATATATATATAATACTTAATTAAAGGGGAAAAAAAGGACAATAACATGTTCAAAGTAAATAAAGACAACTGACATTACCATGAGCATAAGGAAACAAACAAGATTAACCTAAGGGATCCTGGAATCCCGATAATTGGTTAATCTATAATGTCACAGTGTAACGTAATCAAATTATGCTTATGGTCAAGGATCAAGGAAAACTTCTATTATTGTCTATGTAATATTTTCAACAACAAAAAACAGTAGATTGTTAACATTGATAAGAGATTAGCATTATAACATTCAAATGAAGAGGTTTGTATATGTTTTCAAGGAAAAGGGTAAGCACTAAGCATAAGAACAAGCTAAAGGCTGTAAAAATCACAAGTATATCCATTTTTCAAATTTCTTGAAACATGTCTCGATGAAAACTTACCCTATATATCATCAGTGAAAATACCAAAGAATCATTCAATTCATTAATATCCTGCTTCAAGTTTTCAATAAAATCTCAACTTTAATACACTTACTACTTGTAAAAAGCCATTGGCACTTGCCTTCAAGTGTTCCAGTACCTGCTTGTCTGTTCTGTACCCAACTGAAAATATCCATTCTCTGCCAAATACCAGAGGTGAAATTGCTACAAGCTCTACTGCCCCACACCCAATGGCAATAGTCTTCCTGTTGCCAGTCCATGGAACCATGCAGGTTGGCATTAAGTTATTCCATGCTAGAGACAGGAAGTTCGCCACAGGCAGATGAAAATGTTTACAGATTCCCTGACCTTTCAATGGCTCTGTCCTTCAAAACTTCATGCCTGGTAGCTAAATAGCAGCCTGGACAAGCTCTATCCCCACAAAGTTGCTTAAACTGCACTTAACATCAGAAGTGAATCAAAAACAGGCCAGATCTACAGCTATTTAGTTCTTTTTAAGTGCTGTTGCATTCATCAACTTCAACTATTGCTCAATAAATTATTTTTCTTTTCATCGGAGCTTCATCAGCTTTTAGGCCTAATGATTTAGTAAGTCTGTCAGACAAAATATAATCCTTCTGCTTCAGCCTACCATCTCAAGAACATTTCCTTCTGCAAAAATACCAGAAACTTAAAAAGTATCCAAATTATTGAAAGTGCAATCAATTTGTAACATATGAACAAATTCCATCATAAACTCTTAACTCAGAAATACTAATTCTGTCATTCACTTAATTATTTTTAACATTTCTGCATTTCAGTTTTGCTGGTGTTAGCTTGCATACATACCGGTAGCTTGCATACATAGGCCTATCTAAGTCTATGGTAGCTCACACCAAAGAAACCTCAAATCTGAATGCTAATATCAAAATATTCCCTGGTCAGACACACTTCCTATCAAATTAGTGAACATTTCAAAACTCTGGTGAAATTATTCCGACATACACAATTATTACACATAGATCATGAACCTCTCCTAAAAGAGGTCGACATGTCTCAAGTAATTCTGAGGATAATCAAGCAAGCTTCATAAGAAGTAAGTACACATGAACTAAGCAACATAAGCAATACTGCAATGAACTTTGAAAGTCATACAAGCTATATACTTTTACAGATATTAATACCGGTAATTAATTCTGTGCCCATAACAATATATTAACGTGAGACACACACACATGCACACACACACACAAACACATGCATGTGTACACATGAACACTGGTCACATTAGCAGTGTATGAAACTCAAAGGTGTGTAAGACCATTAAAAACTGAAAAAGAATCCATGACAGCTTACATACTTACGTGCACTCTAACAGATACTGAGTTTTGAAAACTATTTTACAGATTCTACCAAATCTATCAAACATTTTGCTAATAATTACACTTGCTGAGAAATCATGGTGCAAAGGTCAACATATCACTTAGGAATAGGGTTGCCAGATCTCCCGTATTTTACGGGAGCTCCCGTATTTCAGCCCCAGTCTCCCGTCTCCTTATAACTTGCTTGTAATATTGTTTGACTACATGCAGATGATGCAGTGCATTGAACTGTGTTGTTTATTGCTTTTTCCTAGTCTATACTCTATAGTACTGACTGTACTGTAGTGTAGTATAGTTCTAGCCATAATAATTCACAATGAACTGGACTGTGGAGTGGGCACATTGATCGTGAAAACAATCTCCCATATTTCGACTTTGGATATCTGGCAACCCTATTCGGCACCCTAAATTTCGGTAATCACCGTTTTTAGTCGGAATGTAAATACTTTTCTACCGCCACAGGCGGGAATCTCAAGGGCGTAGACTTCTATTAGGCCTCCAGGCTCGAGCCCAAACTGTTTTGAGAGGCTACCATAGGAGAGGGGAAGGTATAGGGGTTGGGCTCTCACTTTTTCATCTAAGTTTATGCCAGTGGGTGGAATCGGATTCAATTAGTGAGGGTCGGATTCAATTAGTGAGGGTTAAACTCCTCAAGTCCCCACAAATCAAACCCTCTGTCACCACGTGTAAATGTTTATAGATTGACTTTGAGAGTTAAACTTTTTAGACAAGTTGAGTTGACAGACCTTGTAGTCAGATTAACAACTTTATAGATACATCATTAACCCCTTAGTTAAGTAAAACTTAAGACCTCATTGCTTGATATTAATTATTGTGCCACATTAATTTATTAACCAATTAATGTCATGCATCTTGTTTTTAAATTTTTGCAAGCTTCCTAAGTAGGGTTGCCAGATATCCAAAGTCGAAATACGCCTAATACGGGAGATTGTTTTCGCGATCAATGTGCCCATGGGGTCCAGTTCATTGTGAATTATTATGGCTAGAGCTATACTACACTACAGTAGTCAGTACTATAGAGTATAGACTAGGAAAACGCAATAAACAGCACAGTTCAATGCACTGCATCATCTGCATGTAGTGAAACAATATTACAAGCAAGTTATAAGGAGGCGGGAGACGGGCTGAAATACGGGAGCTCCCGTAAAATACGGGAGATCTGGCAACCCTAGTGCCGAACAGTCACTGTCCACAAATGGCCCTGCCGACCCATCGTGACCGTTAATCGAAGGGCCTACGATCGAATCCCAAACTTCGGGCTTCCTGCCACCCCGAGGGCTGATCCATGTCATCGAGAAACCCAGCGATGTCGTCGACAGACCCCTCAACGGTCTCCGTCAACGCGAATTATAATAAGGTGCCTACCGATGAGCGGGGTCTAGGCGGCGTACGGCTCGTTCGAGGAGCGGGACTCCTGCGATCGACGGCGAAGGTCGGCGGCGTCGGACGCGGGACCTCGGCTGGACCGTCCCTGGCTGGTGGATCGGTCGTCGGAGTATGCGGTCGTTGTGGAGACGCGTTGCGTTCTGCAGCGGCTGATAACGACGCGGCCATCTTTGGGCGCTCCGTACGAATAGCATGGATGCGAATCTCAGTGGAACTAGACGCAACCAAATGTAAGGTAATGTAGGATTTTTGAATAGCGCCTCCATTATTTCTACTCAGAGGCGCTTCCGAATTTTAAGAGGGTCGCTTGATAAACAGGGATTCTAAGTTCTAACTGTCGTGTTGAACTGATTTAGGCCTACCATAGAATGATTTTTAATGTGGCTTCGTAGGCATTACTGCCTGTGTGAAAGCCTGTGTGGAAATTTTGAAAAAAAGAATAATCAAATGGGTGGATTTGTTAAACTCGCGAACTCGCGGATATAATCGTCATGTCGTTGCGCAAATGTGTCAATTCATAGTGTGAATTTGTGCTTAGGTCGTGCGTCATGAATTTGACATCTGGAAACCATCAATGTAGTGTTTCTTCTAGCCACCTTGACATTGGGGGAGTTTTACATGTTTGGGGGAGATGTTTTTTCTGCCCAAAAACCTTGACGAGCAAAAAAGGTCATCATATCCTTCCTTATCTTTCCTTTTATCCTTCTTCCAAATATACAAATATAAAAAATCCTTTTCGTCACACTTCTTTTGGGGGGGAAATTTCCATCCCCCAATGCAACATATAGAAATTGGGGGGATTTCAAACTTTGGGGGAAATCCCCCAAAAACAGGCCTAGAATAAACACTGCATCAATGTCATTCTGTCACTTTAATAATATACTTTCTATGAGACTATGCCGGTTTTCTCGTTTGCTTATTATTTTCCGTGCTGACAAGATATGGACGCACACGCGCTGAGATTCTGCAACGTTATCGGCATGTATCGGTTTGTGTCCGATTGTTTATTTGCTCAATGGTCGTGTTTTTAGGAGATTTTGACGGTTCTAATATCATACTGTAGGCGTTTAACACATTTACAGGACTGTGGGCGCCAGTTCGAGAGCTCCTTTCTCTGGCGTGTTATGTTCCTTGTGCCGCAGTTACTTAATCTTTTCGGATCTTGTGTGGCCTCGAGCCACTGCATTTGATATCCACGTCATTTTACATTTCGCATTCCTGCCAGGAATGTAGGCCTACAAGTTTTCTCTCACTCTAGGCCTACATGGGAGTACATGCTACTCATCACAGGTGCCGAAGGATGTCTTACCTGAGTTACCTTCGCACAATTTACTGTTAAAATTTAAAGCCTAATCAGATATTAATTAGACGTAGACATAGGCGGCGATATGCCACAAAACATGGGGATGTCTAGTGTCCACTATTCAGACTTAAAATAGGGCGTACCCAGGGCGCGATTTGCGGGGGGAAGGGGGAATCTTCCCCCAATGCCTAACTGCATCCCCCCTACTGCTACATCCCCCACCACTACATCCCCCCACTGCTACAGTTTCCAACAACTACATTCCCCCCAAGCTCGACATATTCCCCTCACTGCTCCAGGTCACAAATCGCACCCTGGGCGTACCAGTGTTTAATCGGGACTCTGGACTCCGGGGGGAACTGACAAAGCCGGGGGAAATCAGCTAGGGGGTTGCTGTTAGTTGATGTAGTATGCCAATAATTCCGGGGGGAATTTAAAATTTCCGGGGGGAAGGGCAATTTTCTCCCGGAAACGGCCTAGATTAAACCCTGGGGTGTACCATCCGCTCATTCTTTTATAACGTCGGTCGGTGCCTCCGCAAATTTTTAAAAGTTTTAGAAGCCAGTGAGCTTTAGGTCCTAGTGAATTTTGAAAATAAATCACGTACTTTAATTAAAAATTGTTTTTGTTGTCTATAAAACTTGTCCTAAAATTGGCCAGATATCTTCAAATCGCTGTATTTTCATAGATCTAGGCCTATTGGCCCTACACCCACAGTTCAATAGGCTTTCCGTTGGCTATGTCACCCACGAATTCCCTCGATCGTCCTAGTATCCATTTATCCATTCCACAAGATATTCGGCAGGACTTTCATTTTCTATGTGACTATGTCCCTCGTTCTCATACAGTCGTTGGCGCTAGTGTGTAGTATGAAATGGCTGCGTGGTGTCCCATTTCGAGCGCTGTAGATCGAAATTGAAGCGGCCAATATGGATTATTCGTGACAAGTTTGAAGCAATGAAGATGGGGACACACGAAAATTAGTTTTTGTCGGAGAATTTCTTCAATTCACTGAAACTTTAGCATATCTATACTCCCACTGTTCAATAGGCCTTCCGTTGGCTATATGACATCGCGAATTAACTGTAAATGGAGCTTTTTTGTCTCAGCCATTGGACGCCCCTTAGCTCAAACCTGGAGTTGTCCTGACACCCCGACACCCCACGATTGCCGAACGAATGTCGATCTAGTTGCTTATGCTTTGACTCTACGACCATAGGCGACAACACTGGGTGTATATTAATATTATTTTGCGATAACTCAGTGGCGTCGGAACGAATTTTCGTCAGTGGGTGAAGATTTTATCGAGGTAAAAGTTTTCTCTTTCAAATCCTTTACAAGCAAAAAAGGTCATCTGCATACTTTTTAAGGGTACATGGGGTGCAGACAAGGTGCAAACCATCTTCTTTCCAGTGGGTGCAGCTGCACCCCCTGCACCCCCACTTCGTACGGGCCTGCGATAACTGAAGGAATGCGTATTCTGATCATTTTGCTCTGAAACTCCACTAACAATAGGAAATCTTTTAGCCAAGTGCTCAAAAATCTATCTGGCGGTTTAAAGCGATTTTGTCATACTCATAGGATTTTTAAGAAGCGTAACAAAGGTGTGTTCCTGGCAAAATTTTAGAAAGATGATTTTAAGAACTTTCAACACCTATTTCGCTCAATTGGAAAAACTATGAATAATTATGCATAATATATTTCCCCAGTGGCGTAGCGTGACTTTTAGGGGCCCGGGGGGCATCTTTGTCATGGGGGCCCCAAAGTTTCAAAGTTTCGGGCTGACGAGCAAAAAAAAAAAAGGTCATTACCTCGTTTTTACCCTGACGAGCAAAAAAAAAAGGTCATCACCTCGTTTTTACCCTGACGAGAAAAAAAAAAAAAAAAAAAAAAGGTCGCCAGCACCTTCGCTTCTATGGTTAGGGTTGTTAGGGTTAAGCCTAACCCTAACCCTAACCTAGGGTTAACCCTAACCTAACCCTAGCTTAGACCCCTCTTTGGGCCCCCGCCGCCCGGCCCCGGGGCAGTCAACAAAGTGCCCCACGTTACGCCACTGTATTTCCCATATTTCCATTCGAATTGAATCAGAGCTTTTTGGCATTTATTCAAGGCTCAAAAGATTCTTTTCAACTAACGTTCGCCAGATGGCCTAATGCATTTTTTATTATACATGCTAGGCCTATAATAATTATTATGGTCGTGGCACGTTACAAAAACGCTGAAGTGGGCCGCGGTTCCAAACTGTTTGGGAAACTCTGCACTAATGCATACATACATAGGTCTTCATAGATGAAAATCACGAGCTATACCAAATTTACGATTTCTAGATGATGATGACGACGGCAGCGGCGTCGGCGACGACGACGATAATGATGATGCGGATGATGAGGATGATGATGAATTCTATTTTGAGTCCATAGGCAGTGGCGGCTCCACATGGGGGCCCGGGTGAGCCCTTGCCCTTATTGAATGCCTCCCCCGTGGCCCCTGTTGAGACCCTATACTTACTACTGCATACCTATCATTAAATGGTTGGCCACCATGCTTAGAAGTTGCCACCCCAACTCCCCCACCCCATCCCACTTGCCAAATCCTGGAGCCGCCAATGCCCATAATGGTCTTGTCCAACAATTTTATTTTAGTGCTCTGAGGCGCGAACTACTGTATGTTTTAGAAAAGTAGAAGAACTTTGTTAGGCCTAAAGGTGTAAAGATCTCTTACTTTGGTTCGCCTGTGCATGATATCAAGTTATCAAATGAATTTGACGGTTTGTGATTTATGGTGGTTAGTTTTAATACTGGAAAGATCCTACTAAAACTACTTGTTTTTATTATTATATTATATTAATTTATTATTCCTGTTATTAGGCCCAAGTACCAGAGGCGTAGCGAGGGTATCCGGCGCCCGGGAGGGGCAAAGTGTACCGTTGGCGCCCTTAGGCCTAACTCTGCTGACGAGCAAACAAAAAAGAAAAGAAAAGGTCGTCGCACATGTTTCTTCTTCTTTATTATGCATTTCACTTACCCAAATAGTACCCAATTTTGGCGCCCCCTCACCTCGGCGCCCGGGGGCATATGCCCCCCTGCCCCCATCGCTACGCCTCTGCCAAGTACATTTGTAGGCCTACTATGCTCACCTAGCGACTGAATTGTCGGCAGCCTTCCTTCGGTCTATGTTGCTCTTCGTCGCCATCTGACGAAGGCAACTACAGCATGTGTTTGCATACTTAGAAAGCCAATTTCTGCCCAAGCATTGTATTTTTTGCGTCCGCAGCTGTCGTAGGTCCTACATAACAGTGATGCTACTTCAGGAGTTTCCGAGCATTGTCTCTGCGCTTTGGTTTCCAGTTTCAAGCGAAAGTCTTAGTTAGAAATCATGTCCGCGGCATTACGCGGTTGGAAATGTATCGATCCGTCGGTCAGTCCGAAAGTGGTTGATGTTCGCCTAAGGGGTCAATGCAACAGAAAAGAAATGAGTATTTTCTGAGATTTTTCGAAACCTGAAGGTTGAGGGAAACACTGTTCAACGAACTTTTGCTAATGGTAGAATTTCCAGGACCTGGATCCCGAGACAGAGTGCAAGCTTCTAGTGTTTGGAAAAAAATAACAGTAATGAAGGAACAGCTTTTCGCATAATAATAATAATAATAATAATAATAATAATAATAATAATAATAATAAAATAAAAATAATAATAATAATAATATAAAATAATAATAATAATAATAATATAAAATAATAGTAATAATAATAATAATAATAATAATAATAATAATAATAATAATAATAATAATAATAATATAAATAATAATAATAATAATAATAATAATAATAATAATAATAAATCATCGTCAGGTTCTCTGTCCTGGGACAGGTTCAGGGTTCCATTGTTTCCATTCGTCTCTGTGCCTTGTTTCTTCTTTGATCTCTGCATAGATCTTGTGAGGCTGTTTATCTGTTTTCATCATCCAGTCCAGTAGCATCCTCCACGGTATTTCGTCTTTTTCCTGATATGCTTTCCTCCATTACTGTTCTAGCCATAATAAATAATAATAATAATAATAATAAATAATAATAATAATAATAATAATAATAATAATAATAATAATAACAAATAGTAAATACTTCCAAGTGACTTAGGAGGCTAGAAGCCTAGGAATCAAAGTTAGCCCGTGTGGAAACCACTATATATAATTACTCCTAACATTTGTGGTAATCCAGTTTTACTGCATAACTTTTGAATCCATTTATTGTTTCAACTGTTAAACAGCATGCGTATGATGCTTGGCTTAGACTTAGAGTCTTACAGTCTATACCCACGTTCTGTCGCCTGCCTCACCTAAAAGTACCGATAAATCGTCCATTCGTATTTCTGTTTTTAAAGGCCTTGCCCCTCGTGCCCAAACCTTCTAACGTGCCCTTCAAACGATAATTCCCCGCTCTCGTACCGAGCATGACGTCGGCAATTTCATTCTCCATCCTCTCGTTTCTTCTCCTCTTCCTCTCTTCTTCCCCACCCCCAGTCCCCCACCCAGGGAAGGGAAGGCAGCCTAGAGCAGCTGGCCCACGGGTCATCGAAGTCGTCCGTTGCCCGAGGGTAGGGCGGCCGCCGCCGCCGCCTCGGTGTGCTGTCTCCCTCTCTCCGTTCCACCTGGTGACACGGACCCAGGGACGATGACCCGAGGACCGGCGGCGTTCGTCAGAGCGACCTGTAATTTCGGACGCGACCAAGTCGGCTTTCTCCCCGTCGCTTATAATTATCGGGTGCAACCGAAGACGGAATGGTTCTCCCCTGTATGGAGGACAACTCTCTCTCATGCATCGTGATCATCACTCTCTTCTTCCTCCTCCTCCTCCTCTTCTTCTTCTTCTTCTTCCTCCTCCTTTCTCTCCATTCGTTGATCCGCTTTATTTCTTTATACCGGTCAAACCTGCTGTCGAGGTAGCTGTCTGTCTGTCTTCTCTCTCTCTCTCTCTCTCTCTCTCTCTCTCTCTCTCTCTCTCTCTCTCTCTCTCTCTCTCTCTCTCTCTCTCTCTCTCTCTCTCTCTCTCTCTCTCTCTCTCTCTTCATCTCTCTCTCAAGCAATTTGTCCTCTGTTTCTCTCTCAGTCTTTTGTCTGTGATCCATCTTTTGCTTGACCTTTGAACCTCTTCCTGCCTTCTTGCTCTTCACCAGAAGAGTCTACTCTACCAGGGACATCTATATATAAGCAAGTGGACACCAAACAGAAATGAGGGCTACAATTGAAGGCCACCAACAGTAATACCAATGCAAAGTGGCACTCATATTACGACTACTATTACAATACTACTATATATATACTATACTACTATACTATACTATACTACTATATATTTGCGTTATTTCATAGATTCCTTCCATTTTCCTAGCATGTATTAGCGGATCCCCGGAAATGAAGGAAACTGCCATGTTAATTATTTTATCTCCTATCCTACCCCCTTTCACAAAAAAATGCACGAATCTCACGTGGCCCTGATGGCAAGTGTGTGTGCCACTGGCTGTGTGTGTGTGTGTTGTGTGTGTGTGTGTGTGTGGCGCAGGGTTATTTTTAAGCGCCCCTGTTTGAGGTCGACATCCCCTAAGATTCCCTAGTCTAAAAATGGTATGTATCCTAAATAACCCCGAACAACGCCCGCCCTAATTCGAGAAAGTAACAACCCCAAATTTATTTCTCTGATGACCATTTTCTTTCTTTTCAGACCTTTTGAGACAATTTTTTGAGATTTGATAAGTTTTTGGGTCTTTTGCCTGTCAGACATTTTATGGGGTCTTTTTTCACGCTTATTTGATCCATTTTACAGACACCCCCTAAATTCACAATCTTCGAAATAACCTTGAAATGGCCTTTGGCAAGTGGGGGTGAGGGGCGTTAGAGTGAGACGTTCTAAACATGCCAACTTTTGTTGCTCTGTCCAACAAAGGGCCAGACGTTCAACAAGGAGCACGGGCCTCCGAACCCCATGTGGAACTGCCACTGCCCACAGCTATTACAGCTACTACTAATACTACTACCCACACCTTTATAATTACTTACTACCCCACTACGATAACTACTATTACTAACACAATTTTATTTCAACTACTACTATTAGACTCACACTAACTACTAAATTATTACTACTACTATTTAATACTCTTGATGACTACTATCTTACTACTAACCAATCATTATTACAACCACTACTAATTTTACAACAACTACTATTAGTCTCACTATTATTATAACTACTGCTAGGCCACCACTGCCGCTTCCAGAACTAGCATCTTAGTTGCTGCTGTTGTTGCTACTTTAACTACTGTATTCTCTGCAATCGTAGTAGCAGTAGTACTGATAGTACGATTACTGGGTAAGCATTGAGAAATACTGATGGAACATCTGATTTCAAATAGGTCTATATGACTATATCCCCAATAGTTTGTCAATGATGTCTTCTTCCATTGTTTGCTTGTTGTCGTCCATTCGTCCAGTAAGAAAATAGATTGGCTGAAATTCAGTTAATGTATTCCCAAATGTTTTCGAATGAAATCTTGACAATGATTCGATCTAATCCACTGAAGAAATGCTATTGTTGGATCTGTGAATGAATTTGAATATAATTCGTATGCTGAGCATCTGTAAATCCATCGAAGAACTAGTAATCCAAAATGTGCAAGAATCACTCAAACACTATGGCAGGATCTATTTAGGATACAAACAAAGCTATACTCGAGAGGAGTCGAGACTATACGCTAACAGTAAAACTAATACAACAAGTTAATACTATTAACGCAAAGAGTCACGAGAAATCGGTTATACTCTACAAAAGCGAGTCGTTGACTGATATGGCAGATTAGGATGAGGATGAATCATTCTGGCTGACCAGGTTGCTGCCCGGTGAGTGAGAGCATTGTCATTAGGCAGATCGGCTGCAGCCAGCTGGGCGGCCGGACACTGGACAGATACAGGGACAGATGTTTTACCCAGGTCCCATTGCAACGCCTTGGCCTACACTTGTCCGCCTTCCAGAAAACATTGGACTGAGCTTCACGTATATGACTTTAGATGTACCTGACTCTACAGTCTTACTTCTGTCCTCTGTCTTCAGACGAACACAGATAGAAATCGTGCTATTTTTCGTGATAGCTCTTCCATTTGTTACACGTTTGGCCACTAGAGTGCAGGACCGCTAGAAAGCATCAAAGTATAGCGTTTTAAAGTATTCTTTGCGATCCTGGCGTCTGTATGGAGATCTCTAGGGTGCGATTCGTGACATCGAAGTGGGTCATGATATATAAAATGTCAGTGGGGGGATGTAGCTGTGGAGGATGTAGCAGTTGGTGGATGTAGTTTTGCAGTGGGGGGATTCCCTCTCCCCCTACTAATCGCGCCCTGGAGACCTCTAATGTAATGTGATGAAAGGCGTGTTTAGCGAAAAACTTGTTATAATGGAATGTTTTACCATACATTTTTTTATTTTTTTTTTATGTTTGATGCGTTTTGGGGTCAGAATCCCCTCTTTGACTGAATGCCGACCCAAAATTTCTAAGCACTATAGCTATATATAATGTAAAGGTGTCAGGTGATGAGCTTTTTGTCTTGTCAAGATTTTTCGAAGCTGATTACTATCAAAACCAAACCAAAACTCCCCTTTCGGAAATCCTGGCTACGCCACTGTTTAAAGTACCGCAATGCAATACGACTCCGTGTGATGGGCTACCGTATTTTAATGGTATACTTGACATGACGTACCTCGGATACAAACTGCAAAGTACTAAATTTTACAGACCCGCTAAGTAGGGCCTACGTTAGGTTATAACGAAGTTCTACTGTCTTTCTAATAAGACTTTCTGATTTCTGTCTTTCAATCAATCAATCAATCAACTTCTATAGCGCCTCTATCATAATGCCCAGGGCCTCAACCGATGGCGCACCAAATCCAAATAGAATTAGTTGTTTAAACATTAAGGGGTCCAACTGGGGGCCTTTCCAGAGACGATCTGACAAATAGAATTAGAAACGGGCAGGGGGGGCCTTTCCAGAGACGATCTGACAAGTTTGCGAAAATTTTGACGACCTTTTTCTCCGTCTTTTGATCTCAACTTCTTTACAGCTGACGACGAGGTTGGCGAAAACGTTGACGACCTTTTTTCGCTTGTTCGCTTTACATCGGGGCGGGGGCCCTTGGCAGGTCGGGGGGGGGCCCTTGGCATTTGGTCAGGTTGTCCATATGGCTGCTACGCCACTGATCGGACGATGTACATCGGTTCACGTAACGCGACAGTAAGAGAGAAACGCCTTTTATGGATTCGGTGACGTCAAAAACCCTCCGCCGAAATCAAAGCGTTCGAAAGGGGTCGCGCCGGGCAAAAGGGGTATCGCCGACCCTCGTTCTCTCCCCCTCTCCCTCGGAGCGCCCGGAGAGGGTTACAACAGACCTATGCGCTGAGACACCTATCAGTGGTACGGTCGACGAAACGACAGGTACCCTCAAGGTTCGCGTCCGATCTGCTACAGAGATAGCGATTTGATGGAAAGCGAGAGCTACTAGATTGATGGATATCTCTGCTATTTACTGTACGACAGCTTCCACAAAGACGCGTCCCTATGACATGTAGTCATACGATGCTTGAAGCACAATGACAGACAGAAATACGGAGGATGTTTAGGACTAAGGACCGATGTTTTGACAATCGAATTCCCGTCAAAGGTTGACGTTGTTGCCAACCGAAGCCCGCTTGACGATGCGTGACGAACATAAATAAGGTTGAACATCTCTATTTGAAATATAAAGCGTTTTAACGTCGCGCTAATCGTAAATCGTTCGAGATCGGATATCCTCAAAAGCGCTGCCATCTGGTTCTGAAACTGAACGCGTGTTTAATTAACAGGGGCCTGGCATAAACTACGGCGTGATACGGCGGATGGGTTTATGGTGACATGTTGAGAAATAAGGGGGGGGGGGTTAGTCGTTGACATAGGCACATAGGCGAGACATCCAGGTGGAGATTTCAGTTCAGTATAGGACTAGAGAGGTTTTTGCTTCTGCGTGTTAAGTTTTTTTGCATGTTTGCCGTCAACATGTTTTAAAGTGGGCTAAAAATTTGAAGATAAAGTAACGACTAACGAACCTCTATCAGTTACTCGCTGTCAGAGCATGGCTATGCATGATAGACTGCCAGAGAGAGAGAGAGAGAGAGAGAGAGAGAGAGAGAGAGAGAGAGAGAGACAGACAGACAGACAGACAGACAGACAGACAGACAGACAGACAGACACTGTCAGACAGATATACACAGATAGAGAGACAGACAACAGACAGACAGACAGAGACAGACAGACAGACACTGTCAGACAGACACATATAGAGAGACAGACAACAGACAGAGAGAACCACAGAGAGAGAGAGAGAGAGAGAGAGAGAGAGAGAGAGAGAGAGAGAGAGAGAGAGAGAGAGAGAGAGAGAGAGGACCACATATTTCGGCAGATATATTCGCGAAAAATGAGTTTTTTGTGCATAAATTCAGACTATTCGATAAGACTTGCATCTTTAACCCAACTCGTCAACGGAAAAACCGTTCATCGAAGAGACAGAGGCGATTGCGATTCCTTCGATGAAATAATTGTCTCTGAAATTGGTCACTGTGTGCGTGTGTGTGTGTGTGTGTGTGTGTTTGTGTGTGTGTGTACGTACGTTAACAGTGTATAATATCATATGTCGTTATATCAATGATGTATTATTTATATACGCATAAGCATAATATATGGCGTTCATCGTTCATCTTTCACCTAGACGGGCGTCGCTAGATGTCAGGCGAGCTAATTTAAGTGACGCCTTGTTAGGCCTTTGTGTTTTTAGCGCCTTTTTCGCCGACATTTTCGTCTGCTTAGCAGAGTGTTTGAAAACTCAGCGAATAAATGCCTTTTTCTTACGAGGGAGGGAGAGGGGGGAGAGAGAGAGAGAGAGAGAAGGCGAATGTCTTTTAACGAGACGATTAGATCGCGTCAGACCAGGTTCGTCTGCGCACCGGTAGCCTTTGATCGGTGCCGCCAGGTATTTCTTTCATCCGCCGCCGCCGTCACCCTCTTACCTTGTAAGATACCGCCCCCCAGGGGAGGAGCGAATCCATCCGGCCGGCGAACGGCGGACCGACTGACTGCGGGGCGAACTCGGGACCGGATGCGTATAATTACACCGTGCGTCTCCTTAGTTCCTCTCGGGGTCTTCGCGAAATAGACCCTCCCCCCACCACCACTTTCATTCCCCGTCGAGCGAGTATTCGCCAGGCTCCATCCATCCATCCTTCCTTCCTCCCTCCCTCCCCCCTCCCTCCTCCCCCTCCCTCCCTCCATCCATCCATCCATCCATCCATCCAGTGTTTATTCTAGCAACCCTGACATTGGGGGATTTTGAAATGTTTTGGGGGGGGACAAGGTCTGAGTCTCCACACCTGGGTGGGAATTTCCATTCCCCAGCCAACAAATAAAAAATTTTGGGGAGGAATTTTTAAACTTGGGGGGAATTCCCCACAGAGAAGGCCAAGAATAAACACTGCATCCATCCATCCCTGCAGCCATCCATCCACCCATCCATCCATCCATCCATCCATCCACCCACCCATCCATTTTTCTGTCCTGGGGTGCGGTGGCTCATTTGGAAGAATGTCAGCTCTGCCTTAGATGAACCAACGACCTACAGTGTAGGTTCGATCCCGGGGCTTCCACACGTCTTCCGGAGCGAAGTGGACTTTAATATGGCATGCGTTTTAGTCTGGCTACGAAAGGGGCGAAAATGGGTTTTGCTCTTCAAAATCATAGTTGTGAGGTTCACGCGTTTTGAACTTTATTATTGTTCGAACTTTTCGAACTTTACTGATGAGGCTTTAATGTTCATAAAGTTCAATTCGAATCATCACTGTCCAAGTGCTATCGCAGGCCACATTAGCCGGGTCGTGTGAGAGAAATTGGTCAGCATTTGAATTTACACACACAAAAAGCGCAACAGACAGACTCTAATTTAAGACAGTTGAGAAGATTGTCAAAGTGCATTGTAACTTACGACTGGTGGATAAGATCGAAAACATCTGCTATGCCGATAATTATAATAGACCTACGTCGATTGCATGGTCTTCTGAGACTGAGTCATCTGACGAGGACTAAATTGGAAACTCGAACTTTTATGAGCTTTTGGAACGAACTTTATTTTTTCTTGAACTTTCTTGAACTTTTACGAACTTTAAAAAATTGTCTTCGAACTTCACAAATATGCTCAAAAGGAAGGTAATTGATGGACTTCCTCCCCTACATATACCACATTTCTACAAGAATTGTCGTTTAAATGTATATCTGCAATTTCCTTCTTTCCTTCCATTCAATCGTTCTTTCCTCCTTGATGCAGTTTTGCGCGTAAAAACCTGCAATCACGATTTCTTTTAAAATTTGTCTCTTTCTCAAATCAAGACATTAAATCAAAATAATTTGGAATAAAAAGGTGAGCCCAGACTTTTCACATCACTGTACCGTCCACCGTCTTTCATTTCATCACCCGTCCATCCTGTCTCCTTCTTCCTCCCTTCCTTTATTCCTTCAATGCCACATTTCTTCCCTCGATGTCCATTCCTTTCCTGCTTCCTGTCATCCAACTACCAATATTCTATTAATTTATTTTTATTTTCATTTCTATACCATTCCTCCATTCTACTTTCCACTTTCCTTTTTTCTAAGCTGAGAAGTTTTTCTCAAAATCGCTCTTAAAAATAAATCTGGTTAGGGAGGGAACAGTGGTCATAGATCGATGACGGAGGGTTGAGGGTGAGAGGAGGGGGAGTACGAGGCGTGCGGCGGCGGCGGCGGCGGGGGAATTGAGCGCCACCCTCGCGTGACTTGCCCCAAGGCAGACGATCGAATGCGCTCCGCTTGACTGACCACGCGGTCGAATGGGGTTGGCTCTCGGTGCAACTGCACAGCCGATGGAACAGAGACAGAGACAGCGAGAGCAAAGAAAGCAAAGAGAGCAAAGCAACCAGAAGGACAGCAGCGCCACAAGCAGCCGGGTTTCTGGTCCGACTTTGTTTATGATGATTAATTTTGTGCATTTCAAGTGCGAACTTTGGATGGATTAATTAAGCTTACAAAGAAATCGGTTGTTTTTGATGATTTTTGTCGCTTTTCTCTCTCCCTGTATCTGTCTCCGTTTGTCTCTGTCTACCGTCTTTCTATGTCTCTCTGCCTGTTTCTCCGTCTGTCTATGTCTCTCTGTTTGTCTCTGCCTGTCTCTGTCTGTCTGTTTCTCTCTCTCTCTTCTCTCTCTCTCTCTCTCTCTCTCTCTCTCTCTCTCTCTCTCTCTCTATATATATATATATATATATATATATATATATTATTAGTTGCCAATAAAAATAAATTTCAGAATTGTTAAAGTCTCACCCTTGCATTTTGTTCATATACACAAATGAATAACCCATGAAAATTTTTACTATTATTATGATGTATTTAGAGGTTGCACAGCGACCTTGAAAATTGAAACGTTGTTAGCCAATTATAACGCAATGTCATTAATGGTTATTAACGTACAAAAAGTCGTACATACAACATTTAGCTTCAGAAACTGTCAAATGTCAGTGTCAGTGACTGCTAAGCTACTGAACAATAACATTTTTATTTGGTAGTGGAAACTGCTTTTGATGAAGTTCAACGACTTGTAGTAAGTATTGCTTTTGCTCTTCCTGGTTTGTCAGCGTCGAGTTGAATGTCTGGGTTAGGGCAACACCGTGTTCTGCTGCATCGTTTACAACGTTCAGCTCCCTTACACGTGACTGAGCTGCCAAATATGATTTGTAACTGTCCCAAATGGATGGATCTAGAGACAGAAAATCTGTCGAAATGTTCATCGAAGCAAGAAATGTTTGGAGCTGGCAGATACAAAGTGACTCAGCTGCTTGTTTCCAATGTGCATGTCTTTCAAGGTAATTCGAGCCAGAGGACTAGAATCTCCGTTTGACAGAGCAGAGACCATGTTTGCCTTTTCAGCTGCAGGCAACTGAGAATCAAAGAAAGCAAAGCCAATAAGTTGTTCATTCAGATAGCCTACCATAAGTGACGCTTGAACGTTTTCATTGCTGCGTCAGCAACTGCATCATTTGTTGAACGATATACTTCGAGATCCTTCAGCAATTGCAGATCATTCCCAGGAGCTGAAGTAGCCAAGGTACAGGTAAACCATGCCTTCAGATAAATTCTCACAACAAACAAATTGATCTGTTGAAGACCTGCCAGTTCTGCTGCTGTTAGTCTGAACTGTGATCGAAACAGGTGGATCTTTAAGCTGTAGAGTATTTTTAAATTTTTGCCCATCCAGCGTGCCCTATGCCCAGGTGCATTGATATGGATGTTGGGGTTGTTGCTAGCAGTATCATCAAGAAACAAGAGCACCAGAAACTCTTCGTAATCATCTCTGGGATGAAATTTGTTGGCGAATGAATCCAAGCAGGTCGCCTTTTTATAATTTCAAAGTGTAAAATCAGGTGTCTGTCTTCAGTCACACTGTCATACTTAGAACAATCAATGTGATTCCATTCTTTAGAAAATCTTTCAAATAATTTGATATTAAGCCCACTTGAGCAGCCCATCAACAAGTCAAACATGCTGGCTACTTGATGGCGACAGGCTAAAGGGAGGAGATCTCGCTGAAGTTTCTGCTGCAGCCTGCACCAGCCTTCATTCCAGTGTTAGTGGCTGTGGTATCAAAACACATCAATGAATGCAGTTTGTGAGTTTCCGCCCTTCAATCAAATGGAACACTGCTGATGCCTGCGCTTCTTCAGTGCCGTTTGGAATCTTAGGAACATCCAAGCAGTTTCACAATACCTACAGGCACTAAAAAGTAGCCTATTCAATATTGCTTTGGAGAATATGTAATGAGTATTATATAATCAAAGATCAGCATTTATGTACATTGTGAACTAAAAAACCTAAAATTGTCACACATAACCAAACTTGACACATTGTTACTGATTCTAGTTCTAAAGCAAGTTCGATGCAAATTTGTTTTAACAGCGTTGTGCAACCACTAAATATTGACAGATTTTGTTAAAACTTTGCATTTTGCTTTCTTATATAGAAGGGACAACGGAAGAAAGATGGGAAAAACTAAAAGCTGTGGTAGTAAGAGAACTGGAGCAAGAAGTAGGAAGGAAGAAAAGAAGGAAAGCTAAAAAGCCATTGTGACAAATGAAATGATAGAAGACATGGAGCAGAGAAGAAAATGGAAGAAGCAGAACACAGAATATGCAAAAAAAGAATATAGGAGACTAAATAACCAGCTGCGAAGATCAACAGAAAAGGCGAAAGAGAAATGGTGGGAGAATAAATGTCAAGAAATAGAAAAGTTACAAGGACAAGGGAAACATGATCAAGTATATAAGGAAGTAAAAGATTTAACAAAAAAAGAAGGTATGCAAGGGAGCAGGGTGGGTATTAAAGACAAACAAGGAAATACACTCACAACTCAACGAGAAGTGGAAGAGAGATGGAGAGAATATATAGAAGAATTATACCTGAAAGACGGCAAACCAACGGAACTCGATATAGAGGAACAGCAAACAGTTGAAAGCGAAGAGCTAGGACCAGGACTGATGAAAGAAGAAATTCTGAACGCATTAGAAGAGATGAAAAACAACAAAGCAGAAGGAGTGGACCACATACCAGCAGAAGCAATAAAGATACTAGGAGAGAATGCAACAAACGCTGGTCGAAATCTGCCAACAAATCTATATGACAGGAGAATGGCCGAACGATTTTCTACAATCAATAATGATTCCGATTAAAAGAAAGTAAATGCAATGGAATGCGAGGACCATAGAACTATCAGTCTATTATGCCATGCAGCGAAGATAATACTCAAGGTCATTACAAAAGAGTACAAGCGAAAACAGATGTAATAGGATTCCTTGGAGAGGATCAGTTTGGGTTTCGAAAGGGAAAGGAACACGGGATGCAATCGGATGCTTAAGAATGCTAAGTGAGAGAAGACTTCAAAATGGAAAAAATATCTATATATGCTTCGTGGATTACGAAAAAGCGTTTGACAGAGTAGACTGGAGGATTTTGATGAGAGCACTGAAAAGGGTGGGAGTTTGGAGAGACAGAAGACTGATAGCAAACCTATACCTTGGACAGTCAGTGAAGGTGAGAATAGAGGAGAACTGCGTGTATTTGGCAGAGGAGTAAGGCAGGGATGTCCACTTCACCGCTGGATGGAATTAGTACAAGAGGCGATGGAGAATCAGATAAGGGAGTTAAAGTTGGATGAGTACTACTAAAGGCGCTGCGCTTCGCAGACGATCAGGCCATGCTAGCAAGCAATCAAAAGGGCTTCAGGAAGTAATGGATAAAAACTGATACAAGTGTCTTATGGAATGAGAATCAATACAAAAAAGACTAAAGTTTGGTAATAAGTAAAAAGAAATGAATGAGTGTGAAATAAAGGTTTATGGACAGATCATCAAGTGAAGGAATTTAGCTATCTAGGAAGTCTGATAACAACCGATGCCAGATGCAATAAAGAGATAAGAAGACTATAGCAATAGTCTAAACCTAAAAAGAGATTGGTAAAAACATTGATATGTGTGGCGTTGTATGGGGCTGGAGACGTGGACAATGAGAAAGGAAGATATAAAACGATTAGAGGCTTTTGTGGATTTGGAGGAAAATGCTAAAAGTAAAATACACAGAGCATAAGACAAACGAGGAAGTCATGAAGGAGATAGAAGAAGAAAGAAGCCTGATAGATACAATCCGGAAAAGGCAGAGAAATTGGATGGGACATGTCCTCTCTCTTTACTAAGAACAATAATCTGGAGGGAAAGAGAGTGAGAGGTAGACCGAGAAAGATGATGTTGGAGTGGATGATGAATAAAGGATATCAGGAACTCAAAGAAGAAGCAAGCAATCGATCTGGAATAACTGGATACTGGACCTGTCGAGAGACAGAAACACTGATGATGATGATATAGAATAATAGAAGGGAACAATTTCAGAGGGTAGACTTTAAAAATCAAAAACTTTTTTCCCCTAGGTAATCATTGGCATAATATATAATATATATATATATATATATATATATATATATATCTCTGCATATGAATATATATATATATATATATATATATACATGCAGTGTAAAAATGTGAAATGAATGCTGTGTAAGACAAAGATGAGGTTCTTATTTATAATATTTATTTTCGTTTAATTGTATCTGTAATTTTTTTATCTACTGTGTGCTGGCTTGACGTGACGTGGCTTGACTTGACTTGACTTGACTACCTTAATGTGTTCAAAAGCGTTCCTATATTTCTCAGGTACGGGATTGAATATCGCATTTTAGTCTGTAATTCAAATGTCGGCTGGAAATTTGCAACCTGTCGGCAGTGTACTTATTATGGACCGACAGAAGCCGACAAACTATGCACGCATTTCGTACCTTATACTACTCTCTCGACTCGTAAGCTTAAATCTGCAGCAAAGCGCTCGGAAAGAATTTAAAATTCAAGCCATCTGCGTCATCCTGTATACATTCTGTACTCGGAAAAACACGCCTACACACACACACACACACACACACACACACACAAATACACACACACACTTATCTACGTGCGTGTGCTCACAGTGCTCCTATATGTAGAACAGAGGTGTCTAACCTTCTTAGGACAAAGCCACTTTTTCACAATTGGTTAACGTTTCTGGGTTTTCCATTATTTTCTCGCGAGTTTAATAGTGGAAAATTAAACATTTCCATGAACTAATATTATATCATCGGACAATTCAATGAAAAGTCTTTCAATCGAAAGACTGCACTTTTCATAAACTTTAAATGATAATTTAAATCTTTTTTAAAATTCAGATTAAATGTCAGTGAACTATAGATGCGAAGATGCTACTGCATGGAAGATCTAAAACGACTTTCTCAGTGATCGGAGGATTGGCAAATGCTACAGTGTGCTCAGCGATGCACTTTGGAAAACAGGAAGAGGATCACAAATATGAATGACCAAAATATGTAAAAATTCCAAAATGCACTAGACGAGAGAGAGACAGAGACAGAGACAGAAAGAGAGAGACAGAAAGAGAGACAGAGAGACAGAAAGAGAGAGAGAGAGAGTGAAAGAAAGAGACACAGAGAGAGTGAAAGAGAGAGAGAGACAAAGAGAGAGACAGAGAGAGAGGGAAAGAGAGAGGGAAAGAGGGGAGAGAGAAAGAGAGAGAGAGACAGAAAGAGAGAGAGAGGGAGAGAGAAAGACAGAGACAAAGACAGAGACACAGAGAGACACACTGACACACAGACAGACAGACAAACAAACAGACAAACAAACAGACAGACAGAGAGAAGCAATCAAGCATAGCAGTTCAAAACCAAGTAGATAATGTGATGAAGCGTCTAAAACGAGCAACCGAATACTAGGAATAATCAAAAGGAATATAACGACCAGAGGAAAAGGACTAACAATGAGGCTACCGATAGATAAGACATTGATACTTCTACGTTTAGAATATTGCATTCTGACGGGGAATCCATTTTTAACGAATGGCATAGAAATTTCGGAAAGAGTTCGACGCAAAGAATTTGAAAGAAACCAAAAAGATAAATGTATGACAAAGATTAAGTCATGCATGAAGAAATGCTAAAACATAACCGATTGACAACTTTAGAGACAGGGAGAGTAAGCGGAGATCTAATATTTAGACCTACAATAAATTGACAAATACAGGTAAAATGGAAGTGCTACGTGATAAATAAATGCTCTATCCATGGGCGCCCGCACATTGGGGCAAGAGGGGGCAATTATCGCTCCTGGAAAATAAAAACGCCAATATTTCCCATTGAAATTTGAAAACCTTGCTAAAATATTAACCGTGACCATTGTGTTAAGATGTGTTTTGCCCCTCTTGGAAAAATTTATGTGGCATAGCCTTGACCATTATGTTTTGCCCTCCTGAAAAATTTCTGCGGGCGCCCATGGCTCTATCACAGTATCCTGGGATTCCTGATGCCCGATTACATGATTGAAATTGTTTAAGAAACGAGTTAGTACCAACAGCTTTTCTTTCATGCAGAATAGCAGAAATTTGCAATGCAAAATAACACATCGCATCCCCACCAATAATTCTTGGAACCGCCATGCACTGTGAGTGGTTGAAATGGATTGATATTTTGATTTTTTTCTGGTAGCAGCGGCCTCTTCGGCGGCAACCGCTCAATTATCGTATATAGCTCGGTTAATACGGACCCTGGGTAGGGGCCTTCAGACACGGTTTACCGGTGGCGTAACCGGAGGGCCAAAATATGCAAAAATTCCAAAATGCACTAGACGATAGAGAGCGTGAGGAGAGAGAGACACACAGACAGAGACAGAGACAGAGAAGGACAGAAACAGAGACAGAGACACGCAAGGAGAGACAAAAAGCTACGAGCTAAAAGTGATCTTCGCACATTCGCGTATTTTTTTTCGAACATGCTACCTGCCTCCCCCCCACAAATTTATGCGCAGAAACCAAAACCGGTTCCACCCAGAACAGGGGACCCCGTGGCCACGTCAGTGCAGTTCGTGCAGACTTCCTGATAGCCAGGGGCGTAGCCAGGGATTTGATTTTGTTTTCTGTGGGGGGTATAAATTTGGGTCGGGTATATATTGTTATATATACAGGATGTAAAAGTGAAAAGGGCACCCCTTTATGATATTTAATATCTCGGCTGCGTGTATAGCGATTTCAATGAAATTTATAGGCCATATACCTGGGAATGTTTTGATGCAATTGCCAAATTTCATGCTGATATCTGTAGTGTTTGCTGAAATATGGCCAAAAAACTAAAGAGACCCACATTTTAAAATTGACATTGGAATATAACGACATAATAAAGTGATAAAAATATTTTTAAAAGTTTTTTTGGCCCTGAACGTAAAGGGGGTTTCAGATGATTTATTTGTTGCGGGAGCAGGTGCTCAAAATGTCCATGCACCCTTTGCCTTCACACATACCAACAAGCGCTTCTTCACTGACAATATCGACTTCTTGATCTGGTCCTCAGGCAAACTCTCCCAAATATTCTTCAGCACAGTCTTCAACTCCGTGATGTTCTGTGGCTTTGGCTGATACTTTTGATATCTGTCGACGATTCCCCAGACGTGGCAGTGGATTGATATCTGAGTTGGGTGGCAGTCATCTTTCTTGATGAAATCTGGACAATGTTGCTACAGAAAATTCTGGGTCCTGAGAGCAGAGTGGGCAGGTGTTCCTCTTGCTGGAATATGAAATCTTCTTTTCCTGCAGCCAATCATAATGCTGCTGTGTTTATCTGTTGGCTGTAACCCTTGACCTTGTCTGGCGCAATGACAACGACGCTATTTTAGACTTAAAAACGATACAAATTACTATGACGTTATCTTCTGTTTATCAATTTTAAAATTTGGGTCTCTTTAGATTTTTGGCCATATTTCAGCAAACACTAAAGATATCTGCATGAAATTTGGCAATTACATCAGAAACATTCCCAGGTATATGGCCTATAAATTTCATTGAAAGCGCTATACACGCAGCCGAGATATTAAATATCATAAAGGGGGGCCTTTTCACTTTTACACCCTGCACTGTATTATATATACTGATTTTTTTTTGGGAGGGGTTATATATACCGATATACCCTCCCCAGTCGCTACGCCGCTGCTGATAGCATTCGGGCCACTGAATTCCGTGCCTGCTTCACAATCAATTCAAGCACTAACTTGCGTTAGTAGGTAGAGGCGATACGATCATACGAGAGACCTCTTTTAAGGTTCTTTTTTAAAAATCTACACCTGTTGGATGGAATCAGCACGGTTGATGCCATTGGCGCTATTGGGTTACTCGTCGGCATACCTGAGCAGTTGCTTTCGGCGTCTTCTCAGGTAACACGAGGCGCTGTTGCTTGCGTTATTTCTCTTTGAATCGACCAGAGACATGAGTCGACCAACCAACCGACCCGTACCGCAGTGACAAATTGACAATTTCGTGCGCCGATCTTGACGTCTGTGTTTCGATCGGAGGTACGTTCGGGTCCCGGGTATAGTATATAATAATGACCCCCATATAATAATGACTCCCCAGTCATTATATATATATAAGGACTTGGGAGTCATTATTATATAGAGACAGCTATTATTGTATGTATAATAATGACTGAGGAGTTATTATTATATATATAGAGTTATATATATATATATATATATATATATATATATATATAGTAATGACTGGAGAGTTATTATATATAGAGAGTTACAGTATTATTATAATATATATATATATATAAAACGACTGGGGAGTTTTATTATATAGAGAGAGTTATTATAGTATATATTATAATAATGACGTGGGAGTTATTATACATATATATATTAGGGTGGTCCTCAAATGCACACAAAATTTTAAAAGTAGATTTTATTGAAGTGCTTTTTGTTTAAACTGTTCATTTCTAATAAAAAAACATTGTTACCAAGTTTGGCTTTCATAGACCCCTATTAACCACTGTCACACTTACATTGAAAATTACAAACAGGATCATTCCATGACAACACAGCCAGTATTTAGACAATTGTTCACTACACCATCTCAGATCTGCAAGAAATTTTCAGGGCTTGAAGTACAGCTCAAGTTGAGTAAATCTTGAAATTATCAGCTAGTTTTGTCAAAAACTCTCAGAGATATGATATTTTGAAGATACGAGGCTAATCGCGAGTCGACGGTACGTGTTAAGTTTTACGATTTTTGAAGTTTAATATCTTGAGAAAAATAGCAGATATCAGGCTTAAATTTGCAGTGTGCATATACTTTTTCCAGCTGAGTTGACTGGTGTATTAATCTTTATCATAGGCGCTACACAGCATGCTCTACATATGTCCAAACATCCCATAGCAGCCAGTTTTCACCGATTACCATGAATCAGCAAAACGTTAGACTGTGTTTGTTGTGTCTTTATGTAACTACATATATGTACTCATCAACTGCAGACAGGATTTCTGTCAATGATGAGACCTTGTACCCACTATGTTCATACCAATATTTAGTTGCGACACTAATAACAAATGTCCTTTAAAAGTAGTCCAATTACTTAGTACCAAAAAGGCATTTAACCAAAAACTGTTGAACTTTATGCCACTGTAATCAAGACTATTGCAAAGTAATCATAATAATCAATGAGTTCTGTGATGTGTCACTGGCATATGAATCGGTGTCATCGATTAGATGCTGGTTCTTCTGTGCGTTGGGAAACTGCTTGAGATGGATGCCACTCAACAACTTGTAGCAAGTATTGGCGTTGTCGTTGTTGAGGCAGTTTCTATCTAGTGAAAACCGAGTCCTTGTTGTGGTTCTGAGCAAAAAAGGTTATTCCAGTCGAAACATTGCAGCAAAGGTCGGCTGTAATCAAAGCATGGTTGTGCACATTTTACTGAAGCACAAGGATACCAAAAGTACGACAGATTGACCCCGTTGCGGTCTGCCCAGGAAGTCAGCCACCAGAGGCAATAGAGTCCTGATCAGATCATCTCCTGATAACCGGAAGCTAACGTTTCCTGAACTTCTTCTGAGAGAAAACTATATGATGTCATTAGTAAGGCCTTGTCTAGAATACTGTGTTGTGTCAGTCATGAGAGAAAGGTTTCTTCAGTGATGAAAGCTCATTTTGCAGTCTATAGAACCATTGCAAGATTTTTGTAAGAAGGTTTCCACATGAAGAATAGAAGCCGGAGTGCCTAAACATGTCAGTGTTAACGAAATTTATGGTGTGGGGATGCATGGCAGCCAGTGGGTTTGGAAGACTTCATATTGTTGACTGGATGGTGAATGCAGATAAATACATTGACATTCTAGAGATATTCTAGAGAAATGTATGCGGCCATCAGCTAAACAGCTGTTTCCTAGCAAGTATTTGTTTCAGGACTATAATGCACCCTGTCTCAGAGCGAAAACTGTTGCTTGTAGGAAGAAGAATCATGGAGTTCAGTCCATTGATTTGCCGGCTCAGTCACCTGATCTTGACACTATTGAGAACTTGTAGTAGTAGTGTACATACTGTACAATGTACAGTCGTAGTGTCAGCCGAGATTACCAAGAATCAGCCGCAGAAAAGGCGCGAGCTGATTGAGTCTCTATTTGAAGCCTGGAATCACATCATAACACATGAGCACCTTGTCAAATTGGTCCATTCCGTGCCACACAGATGTCATTTAGTCAGAAAGAACAAGGGTTGGCCCATAACGTACTAATGACAACAATAAATAAAAATGGCCCTTTCAATGCTACCTTATAAAATTCAAAAGCAATTATTGCGCTAAAGTAGTTAGAACGCGCACCATATCACGCGAACTCCCGCGAGTGACCATTTTAGTAAAGATTTGAGAAATCACACAGTGGCCATATTTCCTCATAAAAGTCTGGGAAAAGTGCATAATCAAGTGACATCACATATAGAAATGAAGGCAGAATTAAAATTGATACAAAACAATATATAATAACCACCAATTCTACAAGAAAATCTGATAATAATATCAAAAATTTATTAAAATACATCGGTTTCGCAGCCGATGCAAGGCTTTTCACATACTGTAAATATAGGGGTCGTGTGACAGTACTAAATATGTTTAGATTCGATTGGAATTTTTCCCAATTTGTTTTTATTCCAAATGGAACAGGAAAATGCAAAAGCACTTTGAAAAAATATAACTTTGCTTTTGAGGACCACCCTAATATATATATATATAATAATGACTGGGGAGTTATTATTATTATTATTATTATTATTATTATTATCTAATTTATCAACGTTATAACATGACTAAGGCCATAGGCAAGAGCGATTCACAATTCGTCACATGCAGTAAGAATTGCGAAACAGGTGCGTTTTTAGTTTTGAAGCGAAGGATTCAATAGAAGTCGCCGCTGCTATCTCATGGGGGTTAACATAATATGCTACACCGGTCGCCGCCCGTCGGCGTAGACAATGGGCGCCGGGGACGCTCTCTGCGTGATCTATCGACGACGGATGCTTCCTGGGTCCCGGGTCGTCCTCCGTACGAGCTCGTACGGGGACGCGGCTGACATTGTCCGTCCCACCCCGTCTCGGGTTTCGACAACCCCCCGGGGAACGCATAAGAGCAACTGAAGCCCTTCTGTCCTTCTGCCGGATAAATCGGTTTATCGCCATCAGCGGAGATTAATTAGAGGCAGGGTAGGCATTGCCTACCCAGAATTTTATGAAGAATTTTAATAAGAGTCTCCAAAACTCCAAAGAGTCTCGAAATACATATAGAAACGCCTGGAGCTTCATGTCATAAAAATAAAATAACTGAATACTTGCAAAGAGAAATAAAAATTTACCATAATAATGGCCATTGCACAGAATTAATTCCCACGAAGAAAAAGACTGCTACACCAATTCATCTTGGTCAGATTGGCGAGGAACATTATGTCAGTTTGCTTCGAGTGAAAGAGACTGTTCTGACTGAGCCTGAGGAGGCTGAGGGCAATTTTCAGCATTCAGATAGTTCATGCCCTTTAGACACAACATCTTCAACACGTGGAACCGAGACTGATTGTGTCTATGAAGACCTAAACATCAACGACTGCGGGGCAGTCCACTTCCAGACGGATTCCGGTTCCGTTTGCTCTGTATCGTTGCCACCAAAGCCCCATAATTCATCAACTCTGCAGTTTCAACGTGCACAAGAACAAAGTAAAAGTAAAGTAAGTAAAGTAAAATCTCGTGGATTTCTATAGCGCCTTGGAAAGCAGCACAACAGTAGCTGCTTATTCATAGGCGCTCAGCCTCTCTTAAAATAGCTATAGGAAAGGTGTGGGATCAGCCAGGCAATGGTCAATATCCGAAGGGCAGTGAGGCTAGGTTGTTACAGCTATGGAGGAAATGATTTAAGAAACAGGAAGGATTTAAGCTTAGACCTGAAGACTTGTGGAGATAGTGCGGGAATTATAGGAAATGAGGAATCAGATTTTATTGTTTTAAAGTGTCCAAGTGTGCGAAGGGAAGCTGGGATCGAGTTCCAGAGTTCAGGTGCAGCATATGAGAAGGCACGGTTGCAAATTTTCAGGGATGACTGATTTAGCGGGCGTGACAGAGTGAGATGAGATGACGAACGTGTGGGTCGAGGAGGCTGAGGGGTTAATAGTGATCTAAGGTAGACAGGTTTTGATGACTGAAGTGAGCTATGTGTAAGTGTTATTATCTTATATTGGATACGTTCTGTTATTTTTAAGCCAATGTAATGATTTTAGTATGGGTGAAATATGGGAGAATTTAGGTGACTTAGTAACAGCACGAGCAAGTGCATTTTGTATTGATTGTAATTTGTTGATGGAGGCTTTGGGAAGGTTATAGTAGAGGAGTTACAGTAATCTAATTTGGAGTGGACTATAGAGGTGGCGATTGTGGACGCAGTCTTAATATCAAGACAAGGACGTAGGCGACGAAGGTCCCGAATATGAATAAAGCAGGCTTTGAAAGTTGGGAGATTTGTGATTCGAAGTTTAGAAAAGAGTCAAATTTGAATCCAAGATTTCTAGCAGTTGGAACAGGGATTATTGTGGTGTCAGGAGCCAAAACTAGTTTAGGATTGTCAATTTTTTGAGTTGTTGGGGTAGTCCGATTAAAAGAAACTCTGTCTTAGATGGGTTGAGAGCGAGGAGATTAGATGACATCCATGCAGAGATTGACGAGAATGCAGATTCAAGCTCAATAATAGAAGCATTGAATGAAAGAGGTGAGAAGGAAAGGAATAGCTGAGTGTCATCGGCATAGAGTTGGTGGTTTAACTTGAGGGAATTAATTAGAGATGAAAGTGGTGTGGTGTAAAGGCTGAACAGTACAGGCCTGAGAACAGATCCTTGAGGCACTCCATAATCTATAATATGAGAAAGAGAAATTTGGCCAAGACAGGACACTTGAAAAGACCGAGATTTGAGATAAGATGCAAACCAGTTGTGAGCTTTTTCAGATATGCCAAACCAGAGAGAGAGTCGCTCGAGCAGAATTTTGAATTTCTCGAGCAGAACAGAGCGAAGCAAGCAGTGCCAGCAGCAGTGAGACGGCAAATCAATTAAAGAGTGATGATTTTTGTTTTTATATTGACTTGGGAACCATATCTTCTGGTCCTGCACAGCCTCTTTTGCCTGCATTTCCAAAGAGATCCATTGGTGGTCATATGCGCTCGTTTCACCTTGGACTGTATAAGCCATATTCCTTCATCGAATACAGCGTTTTGGCTGATGCAGTACTCTGTTACCCCTGTCGTATATATCCAAGCAATTCAGGCAACAGAGATCCATCTTTTATCACGAAAGGTAATCGTGACTGGAAAAATTTACATCACAAACTAGCAAAGCACTCCAGAACTCAAGTCCACATTGAGTGCCAATCAAAGTGGCATTGTTTTCAGAATAGTGAAAAACAAGGTTCTGTGTTATCCCAGTTATCATCACAGCATAAAAAAAACTGTGGAAGAGAATAGGCAGTACATCCAGAAAGTTATCGAAATATTACTGCTTCTATGTCGTCAAGGACTTGCATTTAGAGGTCATGACGAAACACTGCTTAGTGGTAACAGAGGAAATTTTCTTGAACTTTGCTCATTTCTGTCGAAGTATGATGCCCAATTTGCATCTAAGCTGAAAGTATACCACAATCTAACCAGCCCTGATGTGCAGAACGAAATAATTCACATAGCCGCAAAAAATGTTGTGAGGACAGTAGTTCGTCAGGTTAAGGATGCTGGTTTCTACTGTCTTCTTGCAGACGAGGCAAGATCTTTCAAAACTGAACAGCTGGCTATATGCCTACGGTATGTTACGCCATATCTACAGATTAAGGAGCGATTCTTGATGTTTGTCGACTGCTCTGACTCTAGGGATGCAGAAGGAATTGCACAATGTTTGTTGAAATCTCTTGAAGGAGTGGGTTTGAAAAGCATTCCAATTGTTGCGCAAGCATACGATGGAGCTAGTGTAATGTCAGGCCATCAAAACGGAGTGCAACGGAAAATTCGTGAGATTTATCCCATGGCTTTTTACGTACATTGCATGTCGCATAGATTTAACTTAATTGTTGTGGATATGTGCAAAGTCAATAGATGCATAATAGCATTCTTTGGAGTACTGGAAGCACTGTATGTATTCTTCTCGAGGCCCGGAGCCCACAAGACATTTGTCAACACACAGGGCCTTCTTGGCCTGAAAGCAATTGAATTAACTCAGCTGAGTGACACCAGATGGGCCTGTCGATGGCGAAACGTTAATGCAGTTAAAACATGTTTCAAAAGTTTGCTGACATGTCTTACCGAATTGTCTAGTCCGGAATCCCGCTGCTTTGTCGAAGCTCAAGGCTTGCTGCATCAGATGCGCAAAACTGGGTTTCTTGTGTGCCTCGCTGTCTTTGATAAAGTACTTGCACTCGTCCACGTTGTTCATGAGGCTTTGCAGGCAAAAGGAACCACCATTGCGACAGCGCATACCATGATCACCGGCACTATTGCGGCCATTAGGAAAATGAGATCTGACGAAAATGATTGGAAGGCATTATGGAGTCAAGTAGAGAATCTCAGAAGAGAAGCTGGCACGGAAGATCTTTCTGAGTCAGCCGCTACGTCATCAATTAAAGGAGAATCGGAAATCCCACAACGACGTCCGCGAAAGGTGCCTCGAATGGCCGATTTCGTTATTTTCTCAACTTGTGGTCAGCGAGAGATCATCGACTCTGCCTGCCCTTCTTATCCTCTTGCGACTGGAACTGCAAGAGTGGCTCAGCGTGAAAGTGAACTGGAAGTTTGGAAGAAACAGATCTACTTACCTGTTGCCGATGCACTCGTTGTTGAAATGCAACACCGTTTCATGGATAATGAAACATTAGCTCTAGTGAGGTCTGTTTCTGCTGCTACTTTTAATTTTGATCTTGATGGCATTGATCATCTCTTACACCTTTATGGCAAGTCACTGAACTTCAATGCCGATCTGGTAAAAAGCGAGATGCAAATAATGAAAGCAGCTGTATCTGATTTGTCTGCTGATCATGTTGATGTGTTCTCATTGGAGAAAGTGGGACTGTCTACAAATTTTATGGTGAAGCTTCCAAATCTGTTCAAGCTAATGCAGCTAGCTTTTACACTCCCCGTAAGTTCGTCGACTTGTGAAAGATCGTTCTCTGCTATGCGCAGAGTGAAGAATTACATGCGCGCAACAATGGGTCAAGAACGGTTTTCTGATGTTTCAATTTTGGCAATCGAATCTGATCTTTCCAGTAAACTTGTAGCATCTGAGCTGATGGATGAATTCGCTAACTGCAAGCAGCGAAAAATGAAGTTGTTTTGAAGCGCATAAGATGAACATGTGCTTTAGGGTGACCGCGAAACAACATAAAAGCAGCACTGACATGTTTCGTTCATGAAAAGGAGGTTTTCATTGCAGAGAATTCGATATTTATGCATTAACATTGTTAAAAACCCACCCCTTCATTGCCTACCCACTTCTAATTTCCTATCTCCGCCTATGTTTATCGCGAACGAAATGGACGGGCGGTGGAACGACAGAAGCTTCCTAAAGACTGCTGAATAAAGGATAAATCGGAAAATTATAGGCCTACTGCTACAGCATATATATATATATGATGTAGCATATATATATATATATATATATATATATATATATATATATATATATATATATATATATATATATATATATATATGTCAAGCTCCCTCCTCCATCTCTTACAAATTGAATGTTGGAAGAAATGATAGGTCGCCTGCGAAACATTGTTATTCTATGTTTTATATTTTTACTGGCTTGTCGTGCTCCATATATACATTCAAGCACGAGCCGAATTTTTCCAGTCCACTATTAGGGCCTATGCATTCATCAAGTTTTTCCTTGTTTTCCTTGTACTAAAGATCTCATGCTCTCATTGCAACACTGTTAAACGTTATCTTGTCTGAATGTAGATATATCGCCAGACAATACAATAAGTTTTATTAACCTTCTGAGCTGAGAGAAACTATCGCAAATTTTTTTGTCAACGTGCATTCCATTATTTATTATACAATGCGCGCAAGTAGGCCTCGTAACAGGATTTTTAGAAGTTGTTTATTTGACACACGGTGAAAACAACGGTACAAAGTATAACATGACATGCAGGCGCTTCTAACAGTTTGATAATATGCGCCTATTCAGTTCAGTTTTTGCGGCAGAAATCTAGGCACACAGAAAGACATGTAATTTACACGTCTGTATACCATATGCTGTACGTGTAAACGGCACAATCACTGTTCGTACAATAGACATACAATGCATAGACCTATATACATGTAGCTCGCCTGTTTTACGAAATATCAATGCAAAATTCACAGAATGGAATGCTAGCAAGACGAATGGCGATATACTGGTCACTCAGGAAAAGCGGGGCTTGTTATAATCTTCTTAAACGTACGTTCTCAAATGCCTGAGGGCTTTAATTAAATCTAAAACGTGGACGTACAAATATGAAATTTGCATAAATAGTCATTATACTTGTCGGAATGCCGTGAAAAGTTTTGGATAACGCCGACGAAAAACACAAATACGCTCATGAAATTATCTGTACTGTAAATACGATAAATATTATGAAAATATCTGTAGAAATTGTCATTCCTGATGAAGCGTGAATAGGCAAGAAGTCTTCGCGTCAATATTTTGCAAGCCGTTCAGAAGTTTCTTTATCTAACGTTTCTGGTATATTGGAAAACGTCTAAAAGCTCGGTTAATTACAGTAAAGATGCACTTTCAGACAAATAAATTTAAAAGACACGAAAGGTGTATGAAAATGTTACCATTTCCACCATAACAAAAGGTCGAGCAATAAAGAACCTGAGCATTGTTTTGCTCTACCCTTTGTTTTAGCAAATAAACTTTCGATTCTGCATAAGGTATACACCTTTGCTATAATATGCGATTAGCAGCTGCCATGTTCATTCTGCATGTCAGTAATTATTATTGTTGATAAACGCCAGGACTGATGATGCACGTTCTCTACTACGGATGTCACGTGTTGCGTGTCACGTGTTCATGTGAGCAGAGTGTGTTGCGACGTGGGGTTATACGAGAAGGGATACATCGAAAATATCGACTGGGCGTTCGACGGGATGTATCCATATCCCGCCGCATTGCTGTCGCAGTATCCCAGATGCTGTGCGAGCGCCGGAAAAGGCAACGCCTGTTGCTGTTGTTGGTGATGCTGCTGCTGCTGCTGCTGCTGTTCAGCCTGTTCCGTAGATAACCATGACGACGACGACGGCGGATGATGAAACGTCTGGTGTGGCGAAAGAGGAGAGGAGGCCGATTTGGCGAACGGGGCGTAGGGGCCAGGCGAGGGGCTACAGTTGACGCCACCCTGATAGACGGACGTCGGTGCCAGGGGACTTGAAAGAGCGGTTTCTGCTGGGAGCTGAGCTGGCCCTGGAGAGTCGGGTTCGAGTCCGGCTGTCGGTCGTGCCTTTTGACTGCGCCGTTCTCCCATTTGATCGATAGACGGCGCTCTCCCGCCGAAGAGTTGTCGTCTTTATCGAGATCTTCGTCGTCGTCGTCGTCATCATCGTCATCCTCGTCGTCGTTGTTGTCGTCGTCATTATTATCGCCCGATTGGCGGTCGCCGTTCCGATCCTGTTTCATCATCTTTTTGACCTTGCTCCGTCGATTTTGAAACCAGATTTTAACCTAAAATCAATTTTTGAAACATCAATTTTACGCATAATCTACCGATAATCGTAGAAATTTAGTAATTGCACAGACATTTCAAAAGTTGAAGACACGTAGTTGGAATTAAATATAATTAAATTATTATTATTATTATTATTAGTAGTAGTAGTAGTAGTAGTAGTAGTAGTAGTAGTAGTAGTAGTAGTAGTATAGTAGTAATAGTAGTAGACCAAGTAAGATGCTTCTGGACTGGATGCTGAAAACAGATGCACAGCGTCACAAGACCTATGCAGAAATCAAAGAAGAAGCAAGACGCAGAGAGGAATGGAAACAATGGAGCCCTGAACCTGTCCCAGGACAGAGAACATGATGACGATGAAATTATTATTATCAAATTATTATATTTTTAAAATAATGCAACTCATTGTATTCCATAAGCACAACTCAACTATGCTATGTCATTATATGGAGTAGGCATATAGAATACCATGCGTTACCCTTTACAAAAAGCAATCTTTGCAAAACAAGAGATTTCACTTGAAAAAACATTTCAGGCTTTGCAGAATAGATCTGGGTTATGAAATCTAATGCTGTATATCATACTAACATGTTGCTGATATTCTATAATTTTACAATTCTACTACTACTACTACTACTACTACTACTACTACTACTACTACTACTACTACTAATAATAATAATAATAACCCTAACCCTGGAAAATCGAATGGCATCGGATAACCGATAAGTACCCTACTACTATTACTACTACTACTACTACTACTACTACTACTACTACTACTACTACTAGTAGTAGTAGTAGTAGTAGTAGTGATAATAGTAGTAGACGTGTCTTACCAGTAGGCCTAGTAGTAGTAGTAGTAGTAGTACTGATACTACTACTTATAATACTAATCATTATCATTATTCAGCATCGTCGTCGTCGTCATCAGTTTCTGTAGCACCAGTCCAAACAATAGGCAGTATCAATCTACAGTGTATATGGATGGTACTCAAAATCCACTGCGCGAAACACTGGGTCAGTTCTTTTATGCCATCCATAGCGTGAAATTCTCGAACAACTATTTTTTCGTACCCCACATTTCTGTAAATCAGTGTCTCGTGTTCCTCCCTTCCCCCCGCCCCCGCCCCTGACACACGTCACGCCGACTTCCTCGCGTGCCCCAACAGCAGATGGTTCCACCCAGACGACTGATACGTACCCGGAGAAAACGGGGCACCGCGCTTGCTGTCCGACTGGAGGCCACAATGTAGACGGGGGTAAAGGGCAAAGTCTCGGACCCCAACGGTCTGTTATTAAGCCCCGAGGGGGGTTGGCCAACCCTTTGGAAATCGCCCGACCGGCATTAAAATGTCAAGTGGGGGGGCGGTTGGGCGAAAGGGTGAACGAAGCGAACGGAAAAAGGGCTAATTCTGGGTTATACGGGCCATTCGGCGTCGCAGTGCCAACAACTCGAAGTAAATGAATTAATTCGTATTGATAAATCGCAACTCTACTGAGCTCCATCTGCACTCAACCGTGCGACCACCACTCAATCGCCCCCTCCCCCGCCCTGCTCCCTCTCGGAAAGCGACCCAGCAGGTCCCACAATATCTTCAATTGCATCGATAAACCTCTAAGGTGCATTGTCAGGGAGTCGTAATCCGCATTAGGATGGCAGGACCCGCATCTAGTCAGGGACGTCGCCTTGTATTTCTTTTGGGTGATTTGCGTCTGCTCTTTGTTCTCTCTTTTCAGCGCAAGATTAAGTTTCATGAATGTTGGCGCCGTCAGGACGCAGAGACAGTTTAAGACACGCAGTCCCACATCGGAGGTTGAACTGGCTGCTACAAATCTCCTTTATATATGAAACTGCTTGGGTAAAGTAAAGTTTCCCCATGCCCGAATTCGAGCTTTGGGGCCGGTGCTGATCTCCGGTCTCTTAGGCACACAGCGACGCAGGTGGCATATACGCCATTAACCTAGAGTAGGTTGCCAGCCAAACGTCAAGGCCTGTTGCGCTTTACTTCGCAGCGAACGCTGCTCAATTGGATGTTACAATCGCCCTCTAGCGAGTAAGGCTGAGTCGACCTTAGGGGCTCCTGCAGGAGTTATAATAATAATAATGTGATTTTAAGTGGTTTAGGAGGCTAAGTAAGCCTGTGTGAAAACCACTGATGTAACCATCTGCATTCAATAACCTAGTTTATCTAGATAGCCTTTGAATCCGTTCACTGTTTCAACTGTCACTCCCACCTCGTCCAAACTGTTCCATTTGTCCACAACCCTTGCACTAAAAAAGTTTTTCTTTCTTGGACCAACCCTCTGCTTAAACATTTTGCACTTGTGGCCTCTTGTGCTGCTATAGTGTGCCAATGTAAAGAATCGATCATATGGCACATCTACTTTCCCAGTCATTATTTTTGTATGTTTCTATCAAATCCCTCTTTCTCTTCTCCTTTCTAATGTTGTCAGTCCACAATATTGAAGTCTTTTTCGTAGCTTAAATTATGGCACCCATTGACCATCTTCGTTGCTCGTCTTTGCACTTTTTCTAAAAGTTCTATATCTTTTTCAAGAATGGATTCAAGCCTGAACACAGTATTCCAGATGAGGCCTTACTAATGACTTATAAAGTTTAATGATGATCTCTTTGTCACGACTCACAATTGTCCTTTTCACCATTCCCAACATTTGGTTTCCCTTTTTGCTGCCTCCATGCATTGGTGAGATGGATTCATACTTCTATGGATGATTATCCCCAAATCTCTTTCTTTTTCTGTTGTGGTTAGAACCTTCCCCCCTAAAGAATATTCATTACCATTATTAGACTTCCCAACATGCATTACAGAACATTTATCAATATTGAAAAGCATCTGCCAGTCCACAGACCACTGAAACAATTTCCTTAGATCTTCTTGTAAAATTTTTGCATCATCCTCCGAGTCTATATTTCTGCATAACTTTGTATCATCGGCAAACTTTGAAATTTTGGACAGTAATCCTTCATCGATGTCATTTATATATATTAGAAAAAGCAATGGCCCAAGCACTGAGCCCTGAGGCACTCCACTGATAACTCTTGCCCATTGCGAATGAACCCGCGACCTCTTGTTCCATCGTCCAACGTTTTTACCACTCTGCTATCTTCCCGCCCCAAATCTCTTATACATGGAACGGTTGGGTAAAGGAAAATTAGCTCTTAAACATAAAAATAATCACATTGTAAACTGTAAGGTCTCTACAGCTACAAATATATCTCTTACATATTTGGTTACTTACCAGCTCAAGTATGGTTATACAGTAATTACAGTGTAAGTGTTACTTCTGGTAGTAAAGTATTAGTAAAGCGCCTTTTGCCTTTGGCTACGCTATGCTTACGCCTTACGGCGTTATATAAATACGTTGTAGTTCAGTATACATACATACATACATACATACATAGGCCTATATACGTGCATACATGCTACATTAGACGAGATGAAAATTAAAATGCTGAAGAAGTTATGACAAATGAACCTACAGTAGTTCGAACCATTCTGAGAATTGTGGGCTCTGTTTTAATTAACTGAATTTTGTTATCTTGGGCCATGACATTAGCTCTACATATTTGGATTCAACAAAAGTCAGATGTTCCGCCAAGTAATAAAAATTGGTTCTGAATTTCTGTGCAAGAAAAGTTTCACTTTAGCGCAAAAGTTCGTACGACTTTTAACGTACTTTCCAACTTCACGACTTTCTTTTCCCTCGGATATAGGCCTACAAAGGAATAATCGATCTTCTGAGGTAAATAAATCCTAAGGAACTAGACAGACTAACCTAGCGTTTATGGAAAAAAGTTATGAAAAAAGTTGACCCCCCCCCCAATACTGAGCAGATGCCATCCCTACAAATCCCGTAGCCGCCACTGGTCGTATTTTGTAAATAATCAAAAAAAACGCGACGAATAATTAATCGTAATTATACGATAATCTGTTCCTATTTCTTTTTCATTGGTGTAGCCATGGAGGGCACGGGTGACCGGACCCCTATTCTGGCTGGGGTCAGAATAGGGGTCCCCAGCCAGAATAGGGGTCCGGGATTCGCGAAACCGCTGTGTGTGTGCGTTTGTGTAGCAGACGTTAGATCCAGATGACACCTAAAATGGCATCTACCGAGAGTCGCGGCTATAATAATAATAATAATAATAATAATAATAATAATAACTAAAAGATGCTCGCTTCGCTCGCAGTGCAGGATAATACTAATCCAATACCTATACCTAATACCCAATCATTGAATTCATGCTGAACAACATTTCAATGATCGCCACCTAATAAGCTCTGCGCCACGTAATAATTAGGCCTATGTACGTTAAAATCACGCAACTGTGGCCATTTTGTGACGCTGTACACGTATTTTTGTGTACGTTAAAATGTACGTTAAAATTGCGCAACTACCTCAGGCTGCGAACAATTGTTACCAATAGCAACGTCGTCGCACGCCCAGCCCTCTGACGCTGCAATGACTCGACTAAACCGGTTCTACGAACAATTGTTACCAATAGCAACGTCGTCTTCGAACATCGTCCACCAACGCATCGCGACGTAAGGACTAAACGGTGTAAACCGTCTACCAATAGTCAACCAATCAGAAAGCTTGAAGGTAACAGACAGAGAGACATACAGATAAGGATTTTAATATTATAGATAATAATAATAATAATAATAATAATAATAATAATAATAATAATATCAACAACGAATAATAATAATAATAATAATAATAATAATAATAATAACTAGAAAGATGCTCGCTTCGCTCGCGCTCGCTTCGCTCGCAGTGCAGGATAATACTAAAACCCAATAATTGAATTCATGCTGCTGAACAACGTTTCAATGTCGTACATACGCCACGTAGCCAAGCTCTGACGCTGCAACGTAGGCCTACGCTTCGTCAAACGCTTCGCGTGGCCGTTCGCTTCGCGTGGCCGTTCGCTTCGCGTCGCCGTTCGCTTCGCGTCGCCGTTCGCTTCGCGAGTTGTAGGCCTACACACTATGACGCTGCAACGTACGCTTCGTCAAACGCTTCGCGTGGCCGTTCGCTTCGCGTGGCCGTTCGCTTCGCGTCGCATTTCGCTTTGCGAAGCCTAAGATTCCAGAACGACCAATCAGAACGCTCACCTAGCTAACCAATCAGAACGCTTGAAGGTAACGAATGAGAACGTCACACAGCCAACCAATCAGAACGCTCACACAGCCAACCAATCAGAACGCTTGAAGGTAACAGACATACAGAGCAAGGATCTTAATATTATACTAAAAAAATGCTCGCTTCGCTCGCGCTCGCTTCGCTCGCACTCGCTTCTCTCTTCGCTCGCAGTGCAGGCTCGCTTCGTTCGAGGCAACGAATATTCCAACAAACAAATTAAACATAAACTGCTTACACAAATCGGGCCTAAATGTGCTCTATAAAATTAGCCTTAAGCGAAGCGTAACCGCGTCTTTCTAACGTTTATAACCGCTGAGATATAGGTGCTATACGAAGCTCCTATTCACCATTCGGCGCTGCACAAAAATGTCTCTAACTTAACTACCGTAATAATCGATGAATAATTAATGTGCTCTATAAAATTAGCTTTAAGCGAAGCGTAACTGCGTCTTTCTAACGTTTATAACAGCTGAGATATAGGTGCTATACGAAGCTCCTATTCACCATTCGGCGCTGCACAAAAATGTCTCTAACTTAACTACCGTAATAATCGATGAATAATTAATGTGCTCTATAAAATTAGCTTTAAGCGAAGCGTAACTGCGTCTTTCTAACGTTTATAACAGCTGAGATATAGGTGCTATACGAAGCTCCTATTCACCATTCGGCGCTGCACAAACATGCATTTAATTTAACTAATAATCGATGAATAATTAATTCCTTTGCAAGAAACCCGAGGATAAAAATTTTAGGAATCGATAGAAACGTAAGGAATTATAAAAAGGGACCTTTAAAGTTTAAAGTACTAAACGGAACATTTGAAACTCATAATGCTAATCTATAGGGCATGATGTTGCACATTTGCGTCAGATTGCGGTAGATTTCCGTAGCTATGCAAAAATCTCAAAATGCTAATCTATAGGGCGTGACGTTGCACATTTGCGTCAAATTGCGGTAGATTTCCGTAGCTATGCAAAAATCTCAAAATGCTAATCTATAGGGCATGACGTTGCACATTTGCGTCAAATTGCGGTAGATTTCCGTAGCTATGCAAAAATCTCATACTGCTAATCTATAGGGCATGACGTTGCACATTTGCGTCAGATTGCGGTAGATTTCCGTAGCTATGCAAAAATCTCAAAATGCTAATCTATAGGGCATGACGTTGCACATTTGCGTCAAATTGCGGTAGATTTCAGGAGGGGAAGGGGTATATTCCGGAGGCACACAGCCAAGCTCAAACCAAAGGGATGGTTGGTTGGGAGATGGATGGGGAGAGGGGTGGAAGAGGGATGGGGAGAGGGGTGGAGGGAGGGGGGTTGGGAGGGGTTGGGAGAGGGTTGGGAGGAAGGGGGTTGGGAAGAGGGGTGGAGGAAAGGGGTTGGGAGAGGGTTTGGGGGGTGGGAAGGGAGGGGAGGAGGGTTTGGGGGTTTGGGAGGGGGAGGAAGGGGTTAGGAGAAGGAGAGGGAGGGGTGGGAAGAGGGTGGAGGAGGGGAAGGGGGGGGGGAGGGGGGGGTTTGTTTGAGAGAGGGATGGGGAGAGGAAAGGAACGGGGTTTGAGCTGCAATTAAGACGCTTCGAACGCTCCGTTGATTAGAAAATAATAGACAATGGTTGTCAATGGCAACAGCCTCGTGCACAGCCCAGGACAGAGGTTACGCAATTCGATTGTTACACAGTTTTGATTAAACAATAGACAATGGTTGTCAATGGCAACAGCCTCGTGCACAGCCCAGGACAGAGGTTACGCAATTCGATTGTTACACAGTTTTGATTAAACAATAGACAATGGTTGTCAATGGCAACAGCCTCGTGCACAGCCCAGGACAGAGGTTACGCATTCGACTTCGCAACGTCGATTGGTGACCAATCAGAACGCTTGAAGGTAACAGACAAACTGGACAAACAGAGCAAGAATCTTAATATTATAAATAATAACGAATATCCGTGACACTCCAGAGATTTAACGCAGCCGCCTTCCACGTAACTTTCACATAATAATAATAATAATAATAATAATAATAATAATAATAATAATAATAATAATAATAATAGGAAGCTAAGTAAGCCTGTATAATGACGATAATAATAATAATAATACACTGTAATAATAGGAAGCTAAATAAGCCTGTATAATGACGATGATGATGATGATGATGATGATGATAATAATAATAATAATAATAATAATAATAATAATAATAATAATAATAGGCTTTCTTACCCACATGTAATGTGTTCACCAGATTAAGCAGAGGGCTACTGGAACATCGGCTCATGCGTATCAGGAGCCATGGCCGTGTACAAACTTGCGTCGCTCAATAGCGGAAGAAGGCAAAGTGTGAGATAAAACGAAAATTCGGCGACGTCTTTCCATAGATGATGTAACTAGAAGAGCTCATATCCCACTGCGACTGTTTGCGTAGCTTAATTTCACTGCGAGTGCAACGCACCCCCCATCTTTTATGCTGCAAAGGGCCTCTATACTGTATATTAACCCCTTAACTGGGGATCCCGGATATATCCGTCCATTTTACATTGAGTTACAGTTAAATACACGGTTAAGGGGTTAAGACGGGACGCACGGTCGGCGTAACGTATTACGTCGATAGATACACAATGAAGTTGTACATCCTGCGGCGCAGTACAAAAAGTCCTTCTGTGTCCTTTTGGATGCCGACCATTTTGCACCGGATGCTGTACGTAAATGGACGTCTTGCTGACAGGTGATTGAAACGGAGCTTGGCTTTGGGCTGGTAAAGGAGCCGCCGAATGGGGAGAGACGTCAAAGCTTACGAAACCAGATCAATTAATCGTATATCATATAATTAATATAATTAATGATTCTGAACGTATAACCAGTTCTGATAGAACAGTGGGTATATATAAGAACGGTAGACTGGAAAAAGTAAAAAGATATGGAATATGCCACTTGTTCTTTTTAAAATAACGTTTTTACAACTTTAGCAGGCAGCCTTATAGCCTAATCAAGCCGAATCTTCTTTTAAACACACTGCATATCCGCCTTAACCCTGCATATCCGCTTTAACCTGGAATCTGGAAGTACGGACTGACCTTTGGATTACAACCTCGATTCACCACGGACAATGATTCACGACTACGATTATTCACTGAAGCGACCATCGACTGGTGCAGATGTACTACTACAATGGCGCTAAAGAAGTCTACTACTACTACTACTACTACTACTACTACTAAACCAATTGACGTGCCAAAGCACTGGGTTAACAGATCCTGTAACAGAACAAAAACATTGAGAAGTGTTTCAATGATTTTACTTAGGAGAGAGAAAAAGATAGATAGATAGATAGATAGATAGATAGATAGAGAGCGAGAAAGAGAAAGAGAGAGAAAGAGAGAGAGAAAGAGACAAAATAACAAATTAGATAGAGAGCGAGAGCGAGAGCGAGAGAAAGAGAGCAAATTTCGATAAAGACCGCATTGACCGTATGCATATACCCACTGCTTGCACGTCCATTGCAGCAAAGTTTTTGCTCTGTTAATGGATCTGTTAACACGCTGCTTTGGCGTGTCGCTTGGTTAAAAGTATGTAAAGCATGTCTTAACGAAAATGATTTGGCCTAATTACTGATTAGGATCGTAGGTCCAGGCCTGAGGAGAGGGGGTGCAGCCGGTACACTGTTCCGGGGCCCATGGAACTCAAAGGGGCCCGGGTCCGGTGATGATGATGTATTAACAATAGTGTGAACCCTGAAAAATACTCTGAGAACGGAAAAAGGTCATCTTCGTCATGAGCTCAGGGGCCCCGGCGAATGTCTGCTCGATTATGTTAAGTAAGTAATCAATATATAATTGCCATAAAAAGACTGACAAGCAAAAAAAGGTAATCAACGCGCACTTTTCAGACGAGGCCCCGAATTCTGCCAGCTTTGAAAAAGAGAACGGTAAGCAAAAATAATCAACTTTTTCACACAATTTTTAGGTCAGGAGCCCGTGACTATTTTCTGCACCGGGGCCCGGAAATTCTCTCGGCGGCCCTGCGTAAGTCTATACTGTATCTACCGGCATAAGTCGTCCTGTTTTTTGTCAACCAATTAGCAGAGATTTAAATCAGGAGATGTCAGGCAAGATGTCTGCTAATTGCGTATTTGCATCAATAGCATCAAAATGGACAGCAAAACCCTCGGTTCCATGGCTGGCGTCGTACAGTCAATTGCAAATCGAGGCGATTCCATCGCTGTTACGCCGGTCCGCGTATCCTAAGGCACCGAGACGGCAGAGCCAGAGGCAGGGGCAGAGAGGAAGGGACGGAGATACCGAAATATAAGTGTCATACAGCGATGCACGAGCTCTCTCGCGGTCACAATAGAACCCGATTTTCAACCCCAGGGCGTCGCGACGTTGAAATGCAAATGCTTTCGAGGTGACAGCAGTCGTCTTGCTTAATGCCTAAACGGCCTGAAGCGGTCATCGCCGCGTCCCATCCCAGGCCCTCGTTCCCCGAGACGGTGACATTTTTGCCGATGGGAGACATTAAAACGAGACTCGCTTTGTACACGAACCGAGAGAACTAAAGATGGTCAGAAGGGGACCATATGTACTGTATACATCCATGGAAATGCGTAATTAAGACAGGGTATATATATATATACATGCGTATATATATACATGCGTATATATACATGCGTATATATATACATGCGTATATATACATGCGTATATATATACACATGCGTAATGTGCATTTCTGGTGGTACGCAAACAGCATCAAGCAGTTACAAATGGCATACGTGGTTCAAAAAATTTTAAGAACCACTGGTTTAAGAACCACTGTGATATATATATATATATATATATATATATATATATATATATATATAATATAATATAAATAGTTTTTCACAATTCACAGATGACTAATGCATACTAAACCAGTGGTTCTTAAAATTTTTTGAACCACGTATGCCATTTCTAACTGCCTGATGCTGTTTGCGTACCACCAGAAATGCACATTCTATGAAAATATCTTTTAAATTAAGGCAAATGACTACCATGTATTTCAATAAATTTTTTCTTCGTGACTAATAATAATGTTGAGTTGTGAAGTAATAAAATAAATTTATAATAACAGAAATAAAAAATAGCAATTCTACGATGCAATAAACCGTAGCCTTGTGAAAAGGTAATGGTAACTATTAACTGGTAACTATCAACTGGTAACTATCAACTGGTAACTATCAACTGGTAACTATCAACTGGCAATTATACCGGTAGTGTGAAAAGCGTGCTTGTTCATTTGCCAAAGCAATTCTTATTGAATATCTGGCATTCGGTCGATTCCTATTTTGGCCTTTATCTTTGTCATGGCGGAGAATCAAGTCTCACATCCATAGGTCTATGCTGAAGCAAATGGAGTCATGAGGCAAATCATCGCTAAATTAGACAGTTCTGCACATTTCTCACGAACGCTGATCCAGAATAGGCTAATGATCCACCAACTGTCCACAAAAATTGCCTTCGTACCAGCATAATTTCAAAGCTATGTGCGTTTGGACTTCGGACTCTTGGAGACGCATTGCGAGGGAGACCACCGCCATTTACGTGGCTGAAGCAAATATCTCGCGACTGCGAATTAACATCTACAGAGGCATAGGAAGCTGCATACGATCCGTGAACGATGTTGTGTGATCGCAACGCCACAACCGACTTTGCGAGCTACTGCTGCTGCTGCTGATGATGATGATGATGTGAGTTTATCGTCATGAGCTGTGGTAAGCTGATTATTAGTATTAATGACAGTTTGACAAATGATATAGCGCCAACTTGTTAACGAAAGGTGCCGTCTATCCATGCTATCATATAATTATTTTATTCTGTATTTATAGACGAGTATTTACAGGGTTAAGCGTTAATAAAACCTCATTAAAAATCAGTGGACTTAAATTTATTTTAATTTGTGTTATGCGTACCACCAATCGGCCTCCCGCGTACCACCGGCGGTACCGCGTACCACACTTTAAGAACCACTGTCCTAAACCACACGGAATCACGTCATTGCTGCTGTTGTTGCTATCAGTGCGCTTTTTAAAATATTTTTCGGCAAGCAGTATTATGTAAACGCTTATTCGGCATATAACATTCTATGCGACGATCATAATAGAGGTCAACGCGGTCATGTTTGGTCCATTTGTAAAAATATAACGTATAAAAATAAAATGGAAAGAAAGACAGCAAAAGATACGGTTAAAGACGTAAAATTTTCAATTTTTATACGTAATGATGCGAGAAAAATATTCTCAAAAAGTGATATTAAAGTGTACAAATAAGTGATGTGGCGATGTAAATATTGGTGCATAAATATACTATTAATGTATAAGAATACAATACTCGACCAGTTCGCTACAAACAGGTGTAGGCCTATCATTAGTGGACCGCCTCCTGACAAATATGAACTAGATTTATGGGTTTTGGTACGCCACACCGGCTCGTACCGTCACAAAAAGCACTGATTAGTACGTTCCGGATTTGATGTCAGACTTCCGGATCTCATGCCAGCCGTGCCGGCTCTTCTGCCACACGTCCCGGATCGGAGATCCGGCAAGATCCGGCTCAATTTAACCCTTGCTTAAAGTTGAATCAATAAAGAGACGCAGCTCTCGTGGGTCTTGGTCACAACTCAACACGAAGAGTAATCCTTGCGTGTCCACAGAGAAAGTAACGATGTCAATCTGTTCAAATAAGTTTGGTTATTTAACTTTGGCATCTTAGAAACAGAGACATTTTCGTACCTCGTGACAGCAAAAACCATTCTTGCAGTCACTATAACCCAGCAATTCGGCTTTTGTTTTCGACAGACCCAAATCTCTGACCTGATCAGTGATCATGCCTGGACAAGCCCAGTTTGCAAAGAACCATTGCTGTCACGCAACTAACAGAAAGTGTTTTATCCAGACTCCAGGCCTTTGGGGGGGGGGAGGCTTGGGGGGAAATCGACTTGGCTGGAGGGGAAAAGACATAGTTCAATGCAAAATTTGTGTAAGTGCTGGGATTGGTGAGGGGGAAATTTGAGTTTTTTGGGGTGGGGGATCTCCCTTCCTAACAGGCCTGTATAAAACACTGCTAACAGAGATGTAACGTTTTGATTAAAATATAGTTTAAACCTGAACAAATTAATATTTCACCAAAACGTTAAGTGATGGGCATATTCTGAATTGATATCAGTGATCAGCAATCTATAGTAAAGTCTACGCGAAATAGCCAACGAAGTTAAGGAAGCAAAAATTCTGTTGTGCAGCGCAAGCTTTCCAATCCACAACAATACGGAGATACCATAATTGTTCACTAATGGGGAAAGATCAAAAACTAAGAAATACCCAAAGCCAGTTTTAAAAAATTTCCAATGAAGATTTGGTCAAGGAAAGAGAAGAAAAGACAGAGTGCGATTAAGTTTCTGCTTTTGCGATGTTCATCACCCCCGTGGCGGCTCCATATGGGAGGGCCTGAAGGGCCGTGTCCCTATTTAATGCCTGCAACCCAGTGGCCCCCTGTTGGGATCCCATGCTTATTACTACATAGGCCTACCTATCAGCAAATGGTTGGCCCCCATGTCTAGAAGTTGCCACTCTAACGCCGCCGCCCCCACTTGCCAAATCCTGGAGCCGCCACTGCCATCGTCACCACAAGATTGTCAAAATGGAGAGTAAAGAGAAGTCAATGGTGGATGATGTTGGGGAGGAATGATGACATAGCTGTCAATAATGATTTTGAGCACGTGACAGTCTGTCGGTCTGCTGTCGGTGTGTGCGTATCTGTTGCTCGTTGATCAAATGCAATAGCGCGTCTAGATTAGACACACACACGAAAGCAGTGAAAAGAACTTAGGAAAATGACAATTTAATTACAAGGCATATACACTACAGTGTATGGCCCCGATGCGGGAGAACGAGAATCTAGCAGAAGACTCGAGAGCATTACAGCATGACATACAGAGTTTGAAGATGAAAAGAAAGACAGAAAGAAAGAAAGAAAGAAAGAAAGAAAGAAAGAAAGAAAGAAAGAAAGAAAGAAAGAAAGAAAGACAGACAGACAGAAAGACAGAAAGAAAGACAGAAAGACAGAAAGAAAGAAGGAAGGAAAGAACGAAAAAGGTCCGTAGAAGGATTAATGATGAAAAAGTGCAGGGAAGCAGAGAGATCAATGTTCAATGATGATAAACGTAGCAATCGTCGTCATCATCATCATCATCATCATCATCATCATCATCATCATCATCATCATCATCATCACGCCGTCTAGATATCCGTTGCAACTTCTATTTATCTGTCTATCGATTCTAAGCAGCTATTTTCTTCATCGTTTCATAACATTATCGATAAGCCTATAGAAGACATTCGTCTCGAGTCTTACTGCTATAAATTCAACTGCACACTAGGAAGCCGATTAGCATAAGTCCCAATGTATTCACGTCGAGTGAGTTAACGAGGTGTTCATATTATTAGCCAGGATTGAATAAGAACTTTTGGTCAACACGAAAATACGAAAGGCGATACACTAAATTTTAATGAATTAGTATTCAAACAATAGTGAATGCATTCATCTAATATGCCTCTACGTGAAATCGACGGGCACCACTTAAGATATGCGATAAGGCAAAATGCTATATAAGTTAGTGTTAGCTGCGTATAATGATCAACCATGGCCATAGTTCCGGAATATGGAGAGGGCACATCGAGATTTTGGAGTGAAAAAGTCTAAAAGCAGTTAACGAGTTCCTAGCGCATTCACGTCCATGAAGTAGGGCCTATATTGCTTCTGCCTCTCTAACGCCCCCTAAGCATATTTCTCTACGGTTTTGCGCACATCCCACGACCGATTTGATCCCATCCCACCCAGAATATGGGGCCTGATTCCCCGTGCCCCATCGTAGCTACACCAGTGATAATAAAAAACTCCCAACTGAACACAGCCCAGGTGTAGAATCTATCTAGGTATACGTTTCCAACGAGTTTCGTCTCACCCATTTCCCAAACTCGTGACCTAGTAGCCGCGTTCGATTCTTCGAAAAAGATGGGGAGGCTGGACAACTCCGCCACAAATTTCCATACTTCTAGTGTAGGTCAGACGGAAAAATCCAAAGGTTATCGATCCCGTTGTCCAGTAGTTACACCAGACATGGACATGGACCCATTTTTAAAAATCCAATCTATCGTGATTCAAACCCCCAACCCTACCCACGAAATCAATAGGGTTTACTTGGCCCAACTCAACCAAACCCACCGTATAGTACATTACAATTTCCTAAGCCATGGCTAATTTTCATACCCAACCCAATTACCGCAGTACATTACAGTTTCCTAAACCATGGCTTAATTTCATACCCAACCCACCGTAGTACATTACAATTTCTTAAACCATGACTTATTTTCATACAAAACCATGAGTGGACCCAACCCATGTCCATGTATTAGTTACACTGTTTGTCTGTTAGCTGTATAGAGAGGTAGAGGTAGGGTACCGATCCGTACCTGTGTCTGAGTTAATCCGAGCGTAGCGGCCAGTTCCGCTCTCTCGGGCAGAGCGAGGTACTGTGTCCTCAGGAAGCGTCGGTTCAGCTGCTGCAGCTGGAGACTAGAGTAGATGGTGCGGGGCTTCCTTATCTTCTTCTTCATCTGCTGTCGCGACCGCAAATTGTCTGCAGCGGCAGCAGTCAACTCGGCAGTCTTACCTATAAGTGTATTAAACAACACGGTCAGCTACGCGTTCCACATAGACACATCAAATATAGCAGATCTTTAGAAGTTGCTATAATGATTGTAATCGTAGTGGTAGGGTAGTGATAGTAGTGATGATGACGATAATAATACTGAGAAAAATGAAATTTCCTAAAACCGTGATTCCCAGACTTTTTCCTCACGCCCCACCGGTTGTGTACCAAAGAAACGTAGGCTGCTGCTGCTGCTACTACTACTACTACTACTACTACTACTACTACTACTACTACTACTACTACTACTACTACTACTACTACTACTACTACTACTACTACTACTACTACTACTACTACTACTACTACTACTACTACTACTACTACTACTACTACTACTACTACTACTACTACTACTACTACTACCACCACCACCACCACCATTGACATGAAACCAAATTTATGTGAAGCTAGATATTTAGGCCTATCATGCTGCGACTGAGTAGTAAAAATTGAAGTTTGACTTTGATATCTCACAATATGGCCATCTTACGTGCAAATGCTATAAAAATTGGCAGAAGGTGGGGAAATATGTGCTGTAGGCCTACACGTGCGTAAATTGTGATAGAAATATATTTAGGAATTTTTAACAAGAAATCAGTTTTTCTGCAGGGGTATTTTTTCAGGACACCCTCTAGACGAGATCTGAAAAGTATATTTATCTGTTTCCAGACACGTTATGTGCCTTGGGAACTAATTACCGATGGCGATATATATATATATATATATATATCGATAATCGATAATATATATATATATATATATGTGTGTGTGTGTGTGTGTGTGTGTATAGCGCCATCTCGCCATATAGCGAGAGCATTAATTGTATCTATATATGTATATATAATGCCCTCGGTACTTAGTGCATGCACATATACAACATATATTAATATGCACCAAACCAATAGAATTTTTTAGTAATTATATTTATTTGGCGTTTTTTATTTGCTGCTTCAGTCACCTCACACTTGTTCAAACGAAACTGAACCGGCTAGACTTTCACGCCCACCTAAACTTTTTCATGCCCCACCATTGGGGCCTGCGCCCCACCTTGGGAACACTGAATTCTAGAAGAAGAAGAAGAAGAAGAAGAAGAAGAAGAAGAAGAAGAAGAAGAAGAAGAAGAAGAAGAAGAAGAAGAAGAAGAAGAAGAAGAAGAAGACAACGAATGAGATGGCTGGGTGGAATTTAGAAAGAAACACGCATGCATGAAAATGAATGAGTTGAATGAAATTGTGAAGAAAAGTGAAAACTTGAAAGATTATATTCACAAAGAGTCGGCGCCAACTTATTAGAACGTCATGACGATGATTTTGAATAATAATAATAATAATAATAATAATAATAATAATAATAATAATAATAATAATAATAATAATAATAATAATAATAATAATCGTTCAACGTCGTTATCATCATTTCAACTCGCAACTTCAGCTTGTCTTACCTAATGTGTTTCAATAATCAAACTTAATTTAGTTAAACTTTCGTTTGAAGCAATTTCTAGATTGTCCTAAGGCAGAATTATCAGAGTTGTATTTCTTCTTTTGAAAATAAACTTGGCTTCGCCAAGATTAAAGAAGGAGATAAATGCGGATCAAAAAGATTGACAGATCGCCAGGATGACAGAAACCTCTGCCACAGCCCTCTGCCCTGAAGTCGGCTTTGGAGTAGGCTAAGTAAGATCAGATCAGTTTAAGTCAGAAACAAAGAAAGTTAAAGACGTCGTTAAGTAAGTGGTTGCATTCGTTAGACTGACGTTATTGACAGTTAAGCCGGACATCAATAATTAAAAACTCGCTTCAAGTCTACGAGTGTGTTGTAGGCCTAAGAACGTAAGAACGTGGATTGCACACTTGTACCGGGAGAATAACCGATACAAACAGAGTAAACATAATGAAATCATAAAGAAAAATTTAAAAACTGGATTTAAATATATGAACTGTGACAAATAACCATATTCGTAAACTCCTAACAGGCCTCCTCTCGGCTCGAGTCCCCCTTTTGAGAGGCTACCATAGGGAAGGGGAAGGTACATGGGTTGTGCCCCACTTTTTCAACCAAGTTTACGCCAATGCAGATGACAATATAGTGAAGGAAGCTGAATTTTCTAACAAATGTGTCTATTCTACAGTGTCACTGTTCATGGTCAATGGTCAATGTTCATTCGTGGCAGGATATACATTACATGACACGTATTTGCACGACAGACACTGTATTTAGGGGATTTTAGGAGAAATTATTGGGCTGATCAATGGCGCGCACTTCAATAAGTTATGCACTAACTACAGTATACGACCATTGGATTTGTAGGATTCCACTGATCTGCACAATTGCTTTTATTGACTCGCGAGTTGCCACGCAGACTGTTGTATAGCACAACATACAACTATACAACATCTACTTACTTGCCGAGATACCAACGGGAACAAATTTTCGAACATGGCAAAATGAAAATCTATTAGAAAAAGACAGACAATTGATTTTCTATTTACGGAGTATTTTCCTGGTTAGAAATGCATCTTAATTAAGTTCATCGAAACTTCAAGTGCTGATTGCAGAACTCAAAAAATAGCTATACAACAAAGTCAGAGTTTGATCAAAATGATACCTTATGTAATAGTAGCCTATATTATCAATATAGGCTTACTTACTTGTAATTACATATACAGTATATATATTTATTTATTTATTTATATTGGATATTTTATTCTTCTTCTTTGGTTGCTGTGCATTTCTACGTTAGCGACCATGGATTTTCACTTTGTTCAATCTTGACATAATTTAGAAAACCTATATAAAATGAGTCAACATTGCAGATTTAAACTAGACGCTTGCATGGGCGGATATATATATAAATGTAAGAAGGCAGAGGGTCGACATGGTTGGAGGAAAGAAATTCATGCTGTCACCTTAACTTCAGTATATATGATGAGTCCGTCGCAGATATATATATATATATATTGTATAGTCAATTTGTATACCTTCTAAGGACGGATTGGTTGAATTAAAAGACTCTACTATTGAAAACTGATGTCCTGTCGCTCGATGGGAATTTGTCGCCACGCCATACGCTCCAATGACGGCGGGCGATTGGATGCCGTAATGATGGTAGCCGCCGACTCCTCCCGGAGCGAGGACGTGCGTCTGGCCGTACACCAGGTCCATGTTGTTCCCGGAGTGAGGAGTCGCAGGATAGGCGGCGGCCATGCGAAGCGACGCGTACGGCGACTGGAGAATACCGTCGGAGGAGGAGGAGGAGGATGTTGTGGTCGAGGTTAAATCCGTAAACGGGTTCCACTGTGGTGGAAACGTGTCGTTTCCGCCCATGGTCAACATCGTGGTGTCCACTTCCTTGCGTCAGTATCCGAAGAGGAAGCGTCTCCGAGTGGGAACGGGTCAACGCAACGACAAAATGGCAAACCGGGGTTATTCGCTCGACTGGGGCTGGTCGTCGCGAGCAGGGGGACACCGCTCCTACATTGACAACACCCCGACGGAGAGACTGTGCTGCTCTGTGTAGCATGGACGGCTGTCCGTTAAGGCTAAGGCTTCTCGGCGATTGGTTGGATTGCCTTGATAGGTCCCGCCCATCCGACACGCTTCGCTAGGCGACGGTTCTTTCCATTGGTTCCGCTTTGTGCAGCGGAGCGTGAAACCGGGCGCGAAGCTCGCAGAATTCAACGCCTCCGTTTGCCAAGTCACGTGACGCTTGGCAGACGGAGGCGCCGGTGCAAAGAATTAAGCGGCTTAAAAATCAATTAAGAGGTAATGAGCGCTTTATGTTAAGCTAAACTTCTAGCTTGGTCATGGTTGAGAGCTTCTAAAGGAACGGATCGAGAAGACGTTTAAAAATGCAGCTTGACTTTAGTTCAGACGAGTGGGAAAAAAGCGTATAGAAATACAAATAGAATATAAATACAAGAAAACCGAAAAAGCCGTTGGTGACAAGATTATGGAGGTCAGTGGCGTAGCCAAGGGTGGGGGTGTTAGGGGCTAAAATCCTCCTTGGCTGCCGACGAAAAAATGTTTTAATGTGTTTCCATGCATTTTAAATTTTCGGACGCGGTTTTGGGGTCAAAACCCCCTTGGTTGCCGACGCAAAATAATTTTTAGCCCCAATAAAGTAATGAGTAAAGATGTAAGGTGACGACCTTTTTGTTTGCTTGTCGCCAAAGGAAAAAGTACAAGAGGAAATATGAGTATGGCCTTTTTGCTCGTCAAGATTTTTCAAAATTGATCATGATCAAAACCCAACCCCTTCCAGAAATCCTAGCTAAGCCACTGATAGAGGGTTATACAACAACACAAAGCAACAAAGATGATCATATGGTATACCAGAGACTAACCTATGAGGAAAGGTTAAAACACTGTTGATTTGCCGCAACCTTGGAAAAAAGGAGAACGAGAGAGGATTTAATTGAGACATACAAAATACTAACAAACAAAGTGGAAATGCCAGGAGAAAGGTTTCTTTTTACAACGAAGCAGTATGATGGAACTAGAGGACACAACATGAAACTGTTTAAGAAACGTGTTGAGAGACACAAACAGCACTTTTTTAGTGCAATAGTTGTGGACAGATGGAATGAATTGGACGAGAAGATATTCATGGCTATGAGTGTGAATAATTTCAAAATAAACCTCAGTACTATAGGGTACTAGATTGGATGGGTACAATAGTGGTTCTCACACAGGGCAAACCCTCCTGAACCACTTTAAACCTTTTATTATTCATTATTTATTATTATTATTATTATTATTATTATTATTATTATTATTATTATTATTATATTGATAGCTTTTAACAAAGTATTTGAAAGAGTGAGAAATAGGGGAGAGGAGAGAGTGATGAATAGACATGGAGCGACAGAGAGAAAGACAGAGAGACAGAGAGGGAGAGACAAACAGAGAAAGAGTTCAAAGAGAAGCATAAATGGAGAGAGAGAGAGAGAGAGAGAGAGAGAGAGAGAGAGAGAGAGAAAAAATCACAGAAAGGAAATATAATTATTTGAAGTACGAAAATTTGCGGAGACAGAGGACAAAGGAGAGCCGGATACTTGAGCACTCAAAGAGTTCGGACCATTCGACTATTTCCACTCGAAGTAGGTTCGTGAAATAATTACACGCGTATTGTTTGACGATTCGCAAAGCATCCAACAACAGCTCCGTCGATATATAGTATTAATTTGTTTAGCGCATTTTGTCTGAAGCACGTTCCAGTTGAACCTCCAGAGCAGAAAGGTCCGAAAGAAAGAATAGAGGCGCCACTGGGCAAACAAACAATTGACTTTAACTCTAATTGGCGCCAACCAACCTACCTACGAATGCATGACGCTGGGTGTATGTGTGTATATAGCAATTACAGCGATTGCCCGTGTATAGTCAATGCTTCAAGTATAAGTATACAAGTATAGGGTCCTACAATCGTGTCTAGGAATATGCAGGTAGTTAGATTGTCTGTCTCGATACAATGAATGCAATTTCTACCGGACAACTTACGTAATAAAGGCAGGCCTCATTCGTATTAACAACGATAAAATAATTTGTTAGAATTATTTCACAGTGTTAAAACGATTACAATTCTCTTATGAAACAATCTGTTTGGCTTAGAATTGTCTATTACCCTATTTATTTGGAGCTGCGGCAGCTAGATATGTATGAACCATAGGGCAAAACTATGCAGTGCTAATGTATTATTTGTATTTCGTTGTGCTATGTATCACTCTGGGTGACAGTCAAACCAGAAAACTGGCACAAACAACAGAACATATTTTGGATGGATTGCCAACTGCAAAGATTCCTGTTTATGAATGCAATTAGCCTATGTGTAGAACAGAGGCAGCTCCAAATGGGGTTTCCCGGGGTGGGGTGGGCCGTGCCCCTATATTGAATGCCTGGCCCCAGTGGCTGCCCTGTTGGAACCCTATACTTACTACTATATACCTATCAACAAATGGTTGGCCCAAGCTTAGAAGTTGCCACCCCAACGGCCCCACACTTGCCAAATCCTGGAGCCGACGCTGGTGTAGGACATTGGTTGTATAAAATTATTAAAGTAGTTTTATACCGCGAACAAGCGGTTAGCAAGACGCCCCTATCCTTACGCAGTAATAAATTTGAAAACAGCGGCTAGCCGTTTATTCACAAATCAAAATCTTCGACCTTCAGTGACCTGTGGTACTCAAACCAGTACTTTATCTATAGACTCCAGGCATTTTGGGGGAAATTGAGGCCTTGGGGGGAAATCGACTTGGCTGAGGTGAAGACACAGTTTAATGCAAAATGTGTGTAAATGCTGAGATTTAGGGGGATTTTGAGGCTTGAGGGGAGAATCTCCCCCCTAACAGGCCTGGATAAAACACTGACTCAAACAGTGGCGAAGGGTTTAAACCAGCGAAATCTTCTGCAAATCAAGCAATGGGCAAGTATACAACATGCGTTCCTATGGCTACAATTTAGAAGATTAGAACTGCGCCGATTGCAATTAAATAGACATCAAAATGTATTCTATAGAAGACAAGACAGAGAGATCCAGAACTGCAGAGAACTGAAAAGTAAACTATCGCGACTGAAACAACGCAATGCATTGCACTCCGCTCAGAACAAAAGCAATGCGCTAAATAATTGCTATGCACAGGCTGTATGCATAGTTGCATGCCTATGGTCACTGATCAGTATAGTGTGGATAAGGTCTAAGCTATTGCTCACTGAAAGCAGACAAACTGTTATCATCAGAGTCAATTTTAGCACGCGCACAAGCAAAACGTCTCGGCAAACTGACACTTTACCGCAATGGCGGTTCCAGCATGTTGATGACTGGGGATGCATCCCCCCACTGGGCTTCGGATGACTTTTTTTGCTTGTCAACCTATTTTCAGGTGAGTTTTTAAAAAATTAGTGAAAAATACTGCGAATTACTTTTTTTGCTTGTCAGCCTTTTTTGGCAAGGTTTATTAACATTTAATTGACAAGGTTAGGTTAGGTTAAAAAGTCAATTTATATAGCGCAAAATCATTAACGAAGAGTCAAAGGCTAGAGCGCTTTACACTAATACGAGGTCTCGAAGAAATACGTTTTAAGTTTCCTTGCTAACGAATCAAGATTGGACTCTCTAGTCACGTGACCAGGTAATGCGTTCCAAAGAATGGGGTTTCCGCACTTGAACGACCTCTCGCCGACAAACCACTAACAATCAGTGATGGGCACTAGTTAACTAAAAAGTTATAACTATTAGTTTAACTGGAAAAATTTAGTTGAAGGTGGGGTTTAACTACTTTTTCTTAACTAGTTACAGCAATAGTTTAACTCAAAAATAGTTACAACTAAAAGTTTAACTACTTTTTGCCAACTTTTTATTATACGGTAGTATTAACATTCTTATTGCTTTTTGTACTGAAACATGAAAATGAACTGCACTAGTCTTGCTGACATTGTTGTTGATCCTTCTAATAGTGAGTTAATCACATTAGTTGATGCAATAACTGTCTGCATAAGTCTTCAGGGGCAGTTGCATCGGGGATGACTGAACGCAAGCATCCCCACCAGCCACCACAAAAGCAGCCCACCAAAATTGCGTGTGGCTTTGATGAATTTAAGAGAAAATTTGTTGGTATTTATTTCTTGATAGTACTTTAGTCTAATAGTATACTTACTGACTAACTATAGTTTGGTTTTCACTTATGACTTTGTACAACCAGACTAAAATGCTTTTATACATTGTCAATTCTGAGCATTATATTTCATAAATCAAATCTACAGATTTCTTCTAAACCATTTACATTTAATTCCTTTGACAATTGTTTTTAAAAATTAGAAAAATCACTGCATCCCCCACCAAGAGTTCTTGGAGCCGCCACTGCAAGTCTTCATTTATTACGGCGATTTCTTTGTATTAAATTGAAAGGAGTCGAATAATAAAATATTTACAAAAAGTTGCAAAATAGTTGGAAATAGTTAACTACTTTAAAAAGTTTAGTTTAACTTTTTCTTGAAAATTTTAACTATTAGTTAAAATAATAGTTTAACTACAAATATTTAGTTGAAAAAAAATTAGTTTAACTACTTTTTTTCCAACTAGTGCCCATCACTGCTAACAATGACCTTATTTTCTCTTTTCTTTTCTTCTTCTTCTTCACTTTGCATCCTCCCACCAACTTTCTATACTTTTTTTCCATCCCCACCAAGAATTCCTGGAACCTCCTCTGCTTTACCAAATATACTAGGAAGCGGAAGATAGCAGAGTGGGTGACTGTAATTTGTTGATGAAGGTTTTGAAAGGCTATAGTAGAGAGAGTTGCAGTAATCTAGTCTGGAATGGACTATTGAAGTGGCTATTGTGGAGGCAGTTTCGGAGTCAAGGCAAGGACGAAGGCGACGAGATCACGAATATGGGCATAGCAGGCTTTCGAAAGTTAAGAGATTTGTGATTGAAATTTAAAGATGAATCAATTTTGAAACCCAGATTTTTGCAGTTTCAGCAGGGATTATTGTGGTGTCTGGAGCCAAAGGTAACTTGAGACTGTCAATTTTTACCTGTTGGGATAGTCCTGTTAAGAGGAATTCTGTCTTGGGTGGATTAAGAGCAAAAGATTAGATTAAACCCGTAAAGAGATAGACTATAGTGCTGATTCAAGCATAGTAATTGATGTGTCGGACTGAAGGTGGTGAAAAGAAAAGAAATATATAACTGAGTGTCGTCGGCATAGAGTTGGTGATTCGCAGTTTCTTTGCCAGGCGCGGCCGTTATACGGCCTCCCTGGCTTCAGATGCATTGAACAGAGGACGTCATATGACGTCCCCAGCGCCCTGCAGTACCAAAATGAGGACGTCAATTGACGTCCCCAGAGCTCAACGCGTTAAGTGAGTTGATTAAGTGGTGTAGTATAGAGACTGAACAAAACCGGCACAAGGATAGATCCTTGAGGCACTCCGAAATTTGCGCAATGGAATGATGAAGTTTTGTTGAGACGTGAAACTTGACGGGAACGAGACTTGAGATAAGATTTGAACCAGTAATGAGCTTTGTCGGATATGCCGAGCCAGACGGAGAGTCGCTCGAGTAAAATTTCGTGATCAATAGTATCGAAGGCGGCAGAGAGGCTAATGAGACAAAGGTCGGTGACTTGTCGGAGTCCGATAGGAGTTAAGAGTCTGTCGTGAATGTAGGTCAGGACAGTTTCTGTTGAGTGATGTTTAGTGTTTGTAGATTGACGAATGTTATATAACATATAGTGAATTGTTAGAAAGGTGTTCAGTGAGTTTAGAAATCGCAATTTTCTCGATGAGTTTTGATGGGAGAGAAAGATTTAAACCGACTGATTGATTGATTGATCGAGCGATTGATTGCAATGCATTTGAACGCCCATGACGTCTGTGATATTTATGCAATCTCATATCATGAATATTGGCGTCTAGACATTTATGCCTAAATTCCTAATAAACGGAATTAACAATCAGAATTTTCTAGGCCAGTTGCATCTTTGTATGCTGCTAAGTTGATCTCTGTGTCACCATTTATGACTACCAGGTGGCGCTCTGTTTGACCTATTTCACGAAATGAACGAAGCATTAACTATTGCAACTGTTAAATATATTTACTGTACTAATTCACCTAGTTGCTGCCATTTGTTTTATTTTTTGGAACGAAAAGATATAGTGCCGAGAACCGAAAATGCGGTCTGTCTCTGTCTGCCTGTCTCTGTCTGCCTGTCTCTCTTTCTTTCTTTCTTTCTTTCTCTCTCTCTTTCTTTATTTCTCTCTGTCTCTGTCTCTGTCTGTCTGTCTCTGTCTGTCTGTCTCTGTCTGTCTGTCTCTGTCTGTCTGTCTGTCTGTCTGTCTGTCTGTCTGTCTGTCTGTCTCTCTCTCTCTCTCTCTCTCTCTCTCTCTCTCTCTCTCTCTCTTCCCAGTGTATGTGTATATGTTTACAACTGCCTTGATTCAATACGCACATCTAGAGCATAACGCAACTTCCATTGACGAGTGTTATGGTCTCAAGCCAAGACACAATGACACACTGCCTGCGCTCTAAGGCCCATCTTGCCTAGGTCTACTGTATCTCTAAAAAGACCTATTAATTAAACTAAACGCGTGACCCGGTGCAAAACGACCGGATAAAGTTCAGCACAATACAGTAAATATGTCGTCGAAACGTACCGCCAATTCTCTTATTTGTCATTGTAGAACGCAGGTGAGTCGATCGTAGGTAGGTCCGTGGTAGATAAACGCCGTATTCAGCGTATTGGCTTCGATTTCAATGCGTCGGTTATTTTATTTCGACTAGCGAGTCTGTGGTAAAACATCAGACTGTCTACTGAACTACTGTATCAGCCATCAGTGGCGTAGCCAAGGGGGGTTTTGGGGTTAACATCCCATTGGCTGCCGACAGAGACGTCATTTCACTGTTTTTCAAGGGGGGAAGACACTTTCGACCTGTTTTTTTGCTTGTCAGTCATTTGTTTTATGACGATTAGTTACTTCAGATTACTCTCGACATCAAGCACTCCTTTTTAGGGGCTACTGACCTTTTTTGCTTTTGTTTACCTATTTAGCCAGCCAATTGGCATGTTAAAACTAAATAACACAAACATTGGCGAAAAAAATGTTTCCCTAAAAATCAGGAGGGCAAATGCCCCCTGTCCCCCCAAATGACGTCCCTGGCTGCCGGCGACCTGTTGCAAAAGTATTCAATGCTTTTAGAGAATGCCAGCGAGCAAAAAGAATAAAACTATTCAAAGGCGACATTTTAAAAATGAACAATTAACAAGAAGGGAGGTTGTTTTAAAATCCATTGTAAACTTTGCAGAGCCATCGCCTTTCGTCATCCACATACAACCAAAGTCGTCGGAACACGAATATTTCTATGAATAGACCACAGGACACCTGGATTGAAAAGATGTCAATCTATGGTAAACTTTCGATTGATGTGCCAGCCACCGTTGAGTTGAAATTTAGCGGAGAAACGGTTGTAGTTGATAAGTTGGAAGAGAAGGATTTTACAGAAACATTCCAATTGTTAGAGACAGCTGCCAAACGAGGAGACAACGTCGGTGTGGATGAATATCGAAATGTCGGAGACTTTTTGGAATCCATTCGTCTTGGGTCCGCATTCAAGGTCAGAAAACTCAGAAGTGAAGTCATAGATGCAGTGATAACGGTCGGACCTTGTCTGGCAGCCAGATCAATTCGACCATGTCTGGCCTCTCTTCAGGTCTTCACCTCCGAAGGTTTCTCTCGGGAGTCCATCTGGAGAGACTGCGTGGAAATGGCCATCGGATACGCCCGACAACATCCACACGGTTTCAGCGCCTGTGTTACCGATGTGTTCGGTCACTGCTTGGAACGCATAACTGCATTGAGGACGGATGGTTTTGTCATCAGTGCCAGTGTACCGAGAGCTGGAAAGATCGTTTTCAGAGATGGAAAATCACCGATTCACATGCACAGCTACGTGATGTACAAAGAAATTGGACAAGTTGACAACAAGGTGCGTAGTCAAATAGTTTGTTTTGTCTCTCGGCTATACCACATATGATATTTTCCATTAGACATTCAACTAAAACTGATAAAGACTTCAATTATGCTTGCAGAATTGCGATCGTATAAGTGCAAAGTTTTCTTAGCACTGCTATGTGTATCGAAATAAAGGATTCTCGTGAATTTTACGGCTAAAATATTTTAATAATGGTTTAAGGTTTATCGAAATATTGTTCGAGACGTTGTCTGAGCTTGTCACTTTTGATAGAAATCAATCAATCAATCAATCAATCAATCAATCAATCAATCAATCAATCAATCAATCAATCAATCAATCAATCAATCAATCAATCAATCAATCAATCAATCAATCAATCAATCAATCAATCAATCAATCAATCAATCAATCAATCAATCAATCAATCAATCAATCAATCAATCAATCAATCAATCAATCAATCAATCAATCAATCAATCAATCAATCAATCAATCAATCAATCAATCAATCAATCAAGAGAGAGAGAGACCATGAAAAGAATCTGCACTCATAAATACTATTTGTCCAGAGATTGATTGATTTCATTGCAGATTGTCGTCGTTTGTTTAGCTATTTGATTAACGTAGTTCAATAAATTAAAACTACACTTGCGTCAACTATCATAAAATTCTATTTCCTTGTCTACTTAACCCTAATCATCCTAAATTTTTAAAAGCTGCTCATAGCAGGGTATCTATTTAACAATCGAAATGGAATCATCTTGAATATATATTTAAATTTTTTATAGAGACCTTGCTTGTCGGAATTTATCAATCTTTCTGCAGAGATCTGTAGGATTATTGACAAAGAAGGACATAAATATAATGGCGAAAGCACGCCTGAGTCCAACCCGCAAGCATTAATACCTGGACTTCCCGTAGAACGTTTTTCATCCCCTGCCTCTTTGACCGTCATTGTCCGTCAGATGCGCACACTACCGGAAGACATGGATCGATATTTCGACTTCTTCCGGTCAGCGACAGAGGAAGGCGACGGCTTCTGTAGCGAAGAGTTCCCGACCAAAGAACTGTTTTGGAAGCTCAATCAGTCCGTCTATAACGTGGTTTTAGAAGACAAGCATTCGGGAAAGTGGGTGGCGATCTTGTACATGGGAAGCTCGCTGTACTCGCGCAGCAGAGGAAGCAACGACGTTTTTGATGCGGGCATGATCATCGCGAAGGAATTTCGAAACTCGGGTTTTGGGACAGAGATCGTTGAAATCATAGAGATGATCGCGAGAAAGCTGGGATGTCGGGTATTACTTTCGGACACACCAATTCACCATATTGCTTCGATTGCCATTATTCCGAAGAGCGGTTACGCGATATCGGGTACACTTCCCAGAGCGTTCTACGCGCGTACTTGCGGATGGACCGACGTTGTGATATTTAACAAGACCCTGGACACAGTGTCCAAGTTGTAAATCCTCAAACCGTTTGGTCGATAAAAGAACGACATATATAATGCGCTCGCCAAAGGAACTTTTACTGAATAGTATTATCGGCCTATTCATTGTATGGTGGCAGCGATGGGAAGATTATTTAAGTACTTAAATGAAATCATTGGTTTCGTATTAAATGGTTTAGAGCTAGCCTACTCCCTGCGTAAAAAGACGATTCGGTAACCAATACACAAAGGCTCAGAGTGAAGATCAGTTTGGCTCAAATCGAATAAGTTAGTTAAGCAGAAGGTGTTTCAAAATCTGCATATGTGTGCTTTGTTGACTGTCTGTTATATCCGGATTCGAGTATAAATGTAATAGTAGTAGTGGTATTGGAAAATTTCTTTAGCGCCATTATAGTAATGCATACGCATCGGTCGATGGTCGTTTCAGTATGAACTCGTAAACAGAGCTCCTTGTTTCAGGTAGCTCGTGGTTAAATTCCAGGGGTCGGTCCATACATGCTGATCGTTTCCATCGGTTTATGCCCTGGACATCATGGTAGTGTCGCCATAAAAGTTTTTTGATTTTTAGAAGTTTTTATAGATTGATTTCATGCTATAAAAGAATAAAAAGTGAGGCTGTATCTAGGATCAGAGATATTGGTTTTAAATAGCAAAAACAAAAATATTGCCATAGTCGTCGTTGTAGCAGCCATCATCATAATAATCACCATCATCATAGTCGTCGTCGTAGTCACCACCATCAGTTCGGAAGGTAGCTGTGACCGTTGCAATCACCCTCCATCGTTCTTGATTTTGAGCATCGTTATTCGCCTCATTAGGAGGTTAATCGAGATATTTGATTCAGCCAAGAGCACGTTGGTCTATGTCTCTGTCTCACGCGTTTCCAAGAGTTCGAGCACTGCAGCGGCTGCCAATCTGACAGCCAAGGCGGAGGGCAACGTTTGCTGGGGCGTCCTCGGGCAGCCCTGCTCCGTGACCGTAAAAATCTGAGTCGACGTGAACTCAGAGTTGGGCCTAGTTTGGTTTCACCGATGCGTTTGTAAATTTCCACACTCGGAATAAAGTTATATCTAAACTATGCACAGAAATGTTTAATATTAACCAGTGCAAAATGTATATCTACACAGTCACTGGGGTCATAATGTCCATACACAAAAGTCCAAGCGGTCAGCGCAATTGTTGGAATTACTAAGAGAGAGAAATCAGAAAAATGGTTCGATTTGAAGGAGCTAAGGCAATTCGAAATGTGTGTGTTTGTGTGTGTGTATGTGTGTGTGTGTGTGTGTCACTATGGTGCAAACGCTTTATAATGAAACGAGAAGTTAAACCTACTTGAGCTAGAATAAAGTAGGTCACGAGACAACACCGATGCTATTTATACGTCTCACGGTCTTAAGGCCAGCCTAGGCAATTGACGGCCGTAGCTTGTTCTTTTTTATAGCTCGATTGGCTCTACAATGTATCATCTATTGAAACGGTAAGAACTGATCTGTGAAGCCGGTACAAACGTGAAGCCGGTACAAACAATAGTCCAGTGCAAGAGGGCAAAGATGCTGATAAAACGTGTCACTTGCTCTGCCATTTCTTATGCTAGGCAGAAGGTAAGCGAGCAGTCGTTTTCTAAACAAATATTTAATGTTAACTGACCTTAGCACGTTGAATACCGGTAGCCTCGGTAGGTTCCATCTCTGCTTTCCGTTTATCCTTCTTTCCAGTGGAAAAAGTAAAGATAGGTCCCGTACTCGGGTCCGATTATTGGGTTCCGGCGCTCTCTCCGACGTGGGTAGTATAAGCTAGTAATATGAGATAGGTTGCCATTACTTTACCCAAACCCACGATTTACCTCGCAGCTTGACGTTGCTCCTCAGTTGACCACCGGCCTTTAGCGAGTAAGGCTGAGTCGACCTTAGGGATATCCTGCAGGTATAATAATAATGTGATTTTAAGTGGTTTAGGAGGCTAAGTAAGCCTGTGTGAAAACCACTGATGTAACCAGCTGCATTCAATAACCTAGTTTATCGAAATAGTCTTTGAATCCGTTTACTGGCTTCATTATAATATTATTTAATGCATTGGCTTCAAATCGCTAATCAATGCCTCTATGGTTACTCAGTCATGATTACGAATTATACTCGCATCAGAAATGTAATCAATCAATCAATCAATCAATCAATCAATCAATCAATCGATCAATCAGTCAATCAATCAATCAATCAATCAACCAGCCAGCCAACCATCGTGAAGCGTCCTTACTGTCATTATATTAGAGCATCTGTATCAGTCAATGATCGCTTAAGAATGAAAATCATAGTCAAAGATCGTGTCCGTGATAGTTCATAGTTGAACATCCAGAGTTTGGTCCATATCTCCTGGCTCTGGCTAAGGGTAATGGGGTTATGCAATCAGGAATAGATGCGATTTTAGGATACAGTAGACCAAGGGTTCCCAATAATTATTTGGTTAGCACTGTTAGTCTCACAGTTAGTCTGTATCTTACTTCTAAGATCTGACTCACTTTTCATCATCCATGATCTTAATTAAAACCCAAATATGTGAAAGTTTAAACTTATTCACGCTTATCTACATTCACATTAATGTGTTGGAACTGAATTCAGGGTCATTGCCTTGGTTTTTCACATTTAAAATTAGATCATTTTCGGATTCTGCTTGACTTAGTCTCTCTATTTAATCTTGAAGATCTTCTGGTAAAGTGATGCAATCAGAAAAACGCGTCAACTAGAAAGAGCATAATTGGAATCATCTAGCATTTTATTATAGATAACAAATGCAGATGCTATTCACATTTTAGAGTCATTGTCTGTTGTCACTCACAAACAGTCGATATCGTCTGGACGTCAATAGTTCTAGATTACATAATACAAAAAGGAAAGGAATGTCAACCAAAGGTGAACTATTGATTGATAGTCCTTCATCACTGAGTTGAAACTCAGCGGAGAAAAGGTTGTAGTTGATAATTTGGAAAAGGAAGATTTTACAGAAACATTCCAATTGTTGGAGACAGCTGCCAAACGAGGAGACAACGTCGGTGTGGACGAATATCGAAATGTCGGAGACTTTTTGGAAACCATTCCTCTTGGGTCTGCATTCAAGGTCAGAAAACTCAGAAGTGAAGTCATAGATGCAGTGATAACGGTCGGACCTTGCCTGGCAGCCAGATCAATTCGACCATGTCTGGCCTCTCTTCAGGTCTTCACTTCTGAAGGTTTCTCTCGAGAGTCCATCTGGAGAGACTGCGTGGAAATGGCCATCGGATACGCCCGACAGCATCCATTCGGTTTCAGCGCCTGTGTTACCGATGTGTTCGGTCACTGCTTGGAACGCATAACTGCATTGAGGACGGATGGTTTTGTCATCAGTGCCAGTGTACCGAGAGCTGGAAAGATCGTTTTCAGAGATGGAAAATCACCGATTCACATGCACAGCTACGTGATGTACAAAGAAATTGGACAAGTTGATAACAAGGTGCGTAGTCAAATGGATGAATTATAATTATTACTTCACTACTTCTTGTCTATTCTGGATGCGGTATTTTTTGCATTGGTAGTGCATTCAATTAGGCATAAAAAATAGGCTTAAATGATACGTGCCGATTTCCAGCCCATCTGAAATAGACATGTTATCATTGTTACGTGTATACATGTTGAACATGTCGTGGTCGGGGCAATTTAACTTATCCTCCGCTGCCGACGCGTTGCCCATTTACTCAGATATGATGAACTGCCAATAATTTAAAGAGAAATGTGACACGCTTTATGAATGTTACTCTTACTTTTTTCGTAGCAAATTAACAAACTAGTACAATATACAGACTCAAAACAAAAGTGTCAAGTAAGGCATTATATAAAATTACACGAAACCCTTATCTAAGTCTCACATGAAAAATTAACTATTGAACCATCATATCGGAGCGGAGGATTGATTGCCCACAAATATTCGCCACCTGTGGTCGCGGATATGGGGGATTATGATCGCATGGGGTGATGTGAAAATCCTCACAGTTAATACGCACTGCCACGTACCATCGCTGGAAAGATAAGTATGTATGTTTTGTGGACTACGAAAAGGCATTTGACCGAATGCAATGGCCTTAATTATTCAAAGCACTAAAAGACTAGAAACTGTGCTTTTTAGTGCTTTGAATAATTAAGGCCATGGCATTTTCTTTTTCTTCAGTCTTCAGGTAAATGAGCAAGTGAGCAACAACTAGATAGCACCAACATAACGTAACCAGAACTAATTTCACAGCCTATTCAAACATTTTCATCATCAGTTTTTAAAATCATAGAAGCAGGGTATCTTTTTATGAAATTAAATAGAATATTCTTGAATATCCCGGCTCTCTGATTTTATATTACAGAGACCGCGTCTTTCTGAATTTGTCAACTTTAGCTACATCGGTGTCCAATGTGATTGACAACGAGGAACAGAGTTATCGTGGTAGCAATGTATCTCAATCAGCTCCACAGGCAATAATACCCGGACTTCCAGTAGAACGTTTTTACGGTTGCTAATTCCACCGTCATCGTCCGACAAGTGCGCACACTACCGGAAGACGTCGATCGATATTACGACTTCTTCCGGTCAGCGGCAGAAGAAGGCGATGGCTTCAGCATAGAAGAGTTCCCGACCAAAGAAATATTTTGGAAGTTCTATAAGTCCAGCTACAACGTCGTTTTGGAAGACAAGTATTCGGGAAAGTGGGTGGCGATCTTTAACATCGGTAGCTCGCCGTACTCACGCAGCAAAGGCAACTTCGACATGGTAGACGCTGGTGTGATCATCGCGAAAGAATTTCGAAATCCGGGTCTCGGCACACAGGTGGTGGAAATTATTGAAATGCTCGTGATAAATCTGGGATGTCGGTTGATATATTCGGATGTTCCAATTCACCATATTACGTCGCTTGCTCTGAGCGCGAAGAACGGTTACGCGTTGTCTGGTATACTTCCCAGAGCTATCTACTCTCCTACATACGGATGGTCGGATGTTGCTCTTCTGACTAAAAATTTTAACGTGGTCCCCAAGTTTTAGATTTTGATTGACACGAAGGTGATGACAGGACAATCGTCTAAATGAATTTAAACTGAATCGTAGTATATTAACTGTGTAGTATTGGTATCACATTATAGCCGCCCCAGCTATGACCGCCCCAGCTATGACCGACCCAGGTGGTATACGCATCAGCTATGACCGCCCCCGTTATGACCGCCCCAGCTATGGCTGACGTCAGTATCGTTTAAAGTTAGTGTTTCGTGTCTGGTTTATGGTGTGGGTAATGATTATATGACCCCGTACGGGTGCAATACACTGCTTTTCGTCAAAGCCCATAGAGTGACTGGGGCGGTTATAACCGGGGCGGTCATAACTGGGGCGATCATAGCTGTCAGCATTTGTCTTGTGACGCTTTTAGTCGGTTTTCTAAGAGCAAGTCCTAGCCATCTCAGTTTCCTTTCTCTGATTTCTTCAGCTATCGGTTCTAGGAATGTCTTTTCCCACATTTATTCATTGCTGATTTTGTTCGGCCACCAGATCTTTATGATTTTCCGTGGTCATCAATTCACGAAACTTTGTAATTTGAAAAATTTAATCGACAATTGTAAGATCTTAATCTGACGAAGCATCCTTTTATTTCAAGAATACACAAGAAAATGTAACATAGCAAAACAGCGACAAGCTTTAAAGGTACAATTAAAACATAATGAAACACAGATATTCAAAGAATGAAAAACTAAAATGCTTTATACTCAAAGCAACAAAACACTTTTGGAAAATAAATTTGTAATTTGCATTGTTCTAACCAAAATTCGAAAAATTAAAATGCCGATTTGTTTGGCGCAATTAAAGGCTAATTTAAAGCATTGAAACAGTGGAAAGTTTGATCTGGTTAAATATCTTGGTCCTTGGATCGTGTACTTTAACGTGTTGTCTACCATTTATTCGGGTTCACTTTCGTCTCCTTCGCCTTCAAATTCCAGATCGTCCTCAACTGTGGCATCCTGGTATTGCTGGTATTCCGACACAAGATCATTCATGTTCGATTCCGCCTCGGTGAACTCCATCTCATCCATGCCCTCTCCGGTGTACCAGTGAAGGAAAGCCTTGCGACGGAACATGGCCGTGAACTGGTCGGAGATGCGCTTGAACAGCTCCTGAATGGCCGTGTTGTTGCCGATGAATGTGGCCGACATCTTTAGACCACGAGGCGGAATGTCACAGACGGCCGTCTTCACGTTGTTCGGGATCCACGGGACGAAGTAGCCGCTGTTCTTGCTCTGAACATTCAACATCTGCTCATCAACTTCCTTCATCGACATACGGCCACGGAAGATGGCGGCCACCGTCAGATACCGGCCGTGTCTCGGGTCACAGGCGGCCATCATGTTTTTAGAATCGAACATCTGTTGAGTCAGCTCCGGGACAGTTACGGCGCGGTACTGCTGACTGCCACGAGACGTCAGCGGAGCGAATCCAGGCATGAAGAAATGAAGACGAGGGAACGGGACCATGTTGACGGCCAGCTTACGCAGGTCTGCATTCAGTTGACCAGGAAAACGAAGGCAGGTCGTCACCCCAGACATGGTGGCAGATACCAAATGATTGAGATCACCGTAGGTTGGAGTTGTCAGTTTCAAGACGCGGAAGCAGATGTCATACAGAGCCTCGTTGTCAATGCAGAACGTCTCATCGGTGTTCTCGACCAACTGATGGACTGACAGAGTGGCATTGTACGGCTCCACAACTGTGTCAGACACCTACAGCAACAAACATAGCAAATGGATTCCACGAAAAATTCACAACTTGTGGAAATATCGAGCAATAATAAATAAACTCACGTCAAACTTACAATGCTCAGATTCAAATGTCATTGCAAAAATTTTTACAGTTTCACAGTAAAGTAGAAAAATGTTCCATTATACAAATAAGGGATAATATACTGTAATAATAATTAATTAGTCAAATTATTCAGAATACTCCTTTGAAAGAGGAATGCATTTGTTGCCTCATTTTACATAAACAATCCCAGATCATGAGCATTATAATTATCACAAGCAGTGGTCATATTAGATCCGTCTTGCGATTACTAACCTTTGGCGATGGAACAACGGAGAAGGTGTTCATGATTCTGTCCGGATACTCCTCTCGGATCTTGCTGATGAGCAGTGTCCCCATACCCGATCCAGTGCCTCCGCCCAGGGAATGTGTCAACTGGAATCCCTGAAGACAATCACAGCTCTCCGCTTCCTTCCGAACGACATCGAGCGCCGAGTCAACCAGCTCGGCACCTTCTGTGTAGTGACCTTTGGCCCAGTTGTTACCGGCACCACTCTGACCAAACACAAAGTTGTCGGGGCGAAAGATCTGGCCAAACGGACCGGATCTGGCAGAGTCCATGGTGCCAGGTTCCAGGTCTACGAGGATTGCGCGAGGAACATACTTTCCACCTAAATGAAATTTTTTTACCGTGCAATAAAGATGCCAAAACAGACATTGAACCGCATATTTCTCACTGAATTTCTCACTTAACAAATATTGCCAATTTTACAAAGCAGAGAACTATGCAATGCGAAGTTAGGGCCTACCGAATATCAATATCACTCAATGAAGTTAAATTCTTGAATGTAGACATTTAGTTCACAAGTAAGTAAAATCTCGTTAAATTCTATAGCGCTTTCAAAAGAAGCACCGAAGTAGCTCCTTATTCCTATGCTATCGCAAACACTAGGCACTGTGGTATTTGGAAGGGAAATTGATAAAATTTCCGGTAACTACTAAGTTATTTAATATAACGAATCAATAAAAAGTCTCCCACTGGGGCGTTTCCTCCCAGTGTTTCTCAGATAATTGTCTTATAATAGACAATCAAAAGCTAAAAGTTTAAAATAGGCCGATGTTTCTAATCTTTTAATTTCCGTCAGTATTTAATCTAACCATGGGCCTATAAATTCACCCTAGGCTTTAGTAATTTAAAGTAATTACCAGAAGCCTCATTGTAGTAGACGTTTATTCTTTCCAACTGAAGATCAGAGTCTCCGTGGTAAGATCCAGTTGGATCAATTCCATGTTCATCTGAGATGACTTCCCAAAACTAAGCAGAAATCGCATCCAAACAGGCCCGTACAAAGTGGGGGGTGCAGCTGCACCCCTGGAAAAAATTAGGGGGTGCAGCGCACCTCCTGGAAGACGAGGCTGGGGTGCAGTTCTGCACCCATTGTAATTTTCGACTCAAAAATATATAGGAAATTACCCTTTTTGGCTTGTCCACCGAAAAATGTTATGCAACCAAACACCTCACCTCGGAAAATCTGCACCCCGTGCTAAAAATTCGTTCCGACGTGCATGCATCCAAACATGACACTCAAAACAGACAACCGTTTGATACGCAAGACTATGGTAGGCCCCTATTGAAAATTTGAAATTAGCGCTCTGGATGAAACAGTGGCATATTTTAAACGAAAAAAACTTGGCATATTTTAAACGAAAAACTGAGTAAAACTGTAAAGAAAATGCTTTGGAATGTCTTTACCTTACAACCAATCTGATTGCCGCACTGGCCGACCTGAATATGAACAATTTCACGCATTTTGGTGTTGAAAAATTGTCGAATGCTTCCACAACCTTGTCCACCGGTGACTTTCTGCCTGTGTTCAGCCCGATAGGTCACCGGTCCAATTTGTAGTCTCGGCGACCGAATCACCGCTAAACAGGTGCTAACTGCTTGCGCGTTTTAGTTCTTCTTCTTGACGTGTCAATGCCTCAATACCATGGTGTTATTGAATAATAATAATTTGTCTGCAATTTACGACCGTCTTACAACCATTTTTGAAAGTGTACACAAATTGCATTTTAAATTTTTTCAAAGAGATAGATGACTCTGCAACTTGATAACAACTTTTCTGGCGTACGTATGCAAATTACGCGGACGGATCGGTGTTTTGCATACAAGCGCGTACATCTCGATGCCTATCTGTCTCTCGGAGTACAGTATTTCTGCTTTCATGTGTTCTAATCTGTCTGCGGTCAAAACAAGTCGACCGAGTCGGTAGAGTGACCGCATGGCATACACTAAAACCAGACCAAGAACACGTACACTTTCAAGTGAATGTCGATTTGAGTGATCTAATTTTAAATATTTATTTCTATAGCATCTCTTCTTGATGCATAGAAGCACCAGCCGATAGCACAGCAAATCACAATCATACAAGACCCAGTTAAATTCCAAGATATCACCGACAACCAGATGACAACATACGATGAACAACAAACCAAATGAAAGAGATCAGGCTTCTTTTTCTAAATTGGGCAGTGAATTGTCAGTACGCACGTGCTTAGGCAATGAGTTCCAGAACTCTAACTAAATAATAATAATAATAATAATAATAATAATAATAATAATAATAATAATAATAATAATAATAATAATGCACTTATGTAGCACCAGTTCTAATACCCAAGGGTATCAATCGATGGTACTCAAATCCATCCGCAAAAGACCAGGTCATTCCAGAGATCGGTCGGTGGGAAACAGCAAGACAGACTATGGAGGAAAAGCTAATTGAAAGAGATGTGTTTTAAGTCTGGATCTGAAAATACTCAACGAATTGGAAGATCTGACAGCCAGAGAGAGAGAGAGAGAGAGAGAGAGCCTGCCGAGAGAGAGAGAAGAGAGAGAGAGAGATCTTCCGCCCATTTTGGCCCAAATAGACCAGAGCTTTGGGGTCATTCCAGAGAGAGAGAGAGTGGAGAACAGAGAAAGAGTGGGTGAAGAGAAAAGAGTGGGAGAGAGAAATGTTAAGTAAAAGAAAGATTTCACCCGTGTTTCAATGCCCGTCTGGGTCCGGTGCTGATCCCCGTGTTTTGAATTGGAAGCCCATAGGTGGCTGAGCCATACATCGGCGGACGGTGACCAGTCTCTTTCGCCGAACCTTTGGTTACTTTCGCAATGTTGCCATTGCTACTCATTTGATGTTACTACCGCCGTCTAGCGATTAAGGCTGAGTCGACCTTAGGGGCTCCACGGATTGAACCCGTGTCGTCGGCGTGCCTGCCCATTGATATTAACACTCATCTATCTTCCTCATGAGTTGAAATATATTGTAGTTCCATCCAGATATCGGGATTGGAGACGATCACAAGGTGTACAATGGTGCTAACTTGTTAAGTTGACATTGAAGGGGAAGTGTTTAGTACGATAGGCTGATGATTAGCTTTCAAACTTCGCATGCATCATTAAGTCTCAGATTCTGGCGGCTATGTCGAGTTCTCTATGGCATTATAAATTGTCACAACCGTATTAATGCGGTGGCGGAGTGGAGGGTCCATCCAACCCGACGTGAATCGGGACCAACTTTCACACTGTGAATGAGTTCTGGTCGATAGCTATATAGTTGACTGCCTGCGTTCACTGTAGTTAAATTTCTCATTCGAATAGGGTCAAGGTCTAGACCAGTGTTTCGTAACCGGGGATACTCGTACCCCTTGGGGTACTTGAAGGACGCTGTGGGGGTGCTGAAAAATCCGGAAATAAGGTCTGTTTAAAGACTTTTACTACAATTTACCCTGAATATATTACAAATACTGTAGAAATTTGTGTACTAAATTATAAATTCTAAAGAAACTCCCACAGTCCCACTTCCTGGCTCGCACACAATCTGTGGCAGATATTTTTGCTGTTTGTAACAATTTTCAATATATTACAGAGCACAAGCTGTTGTCATGGGATAAGGTACGCTTGTACGCTTCGTTCTCTTTCACTCGTTTTAGGGGTACATAATCGTAAAAGGTTAAAAACCACTGATCTAAACGTCGTACAGATGTCGTAGCGTGGGGGCTGGGGACGGTCACCCCGTGCGCAGATTCTTTGGGGGCGCAACATTTCAAGTGAAAAATATAAAAACAAGTAATAATAAATCATATAACAGGCAGACATATGTCATTCTCAAAGAAGGATCGTGAGCACTTTTTCGGAATGCGTTCGCTTTCGAAGTGTATATATATATATATATATGTGTGTGTGTGTGTGTGTGTGTGTGTGTTGGTATGTTGCATGTTACACTTACAAAGGTTTTAAAATCAAGATTGGCAGGCACAAGTCTTACGGTCATAAGGCCTTAAGCAGGGCCATATTAAGGCGGGGGCTGAGGGGGCTGTAGCCCTCCCCCCAGCCCATCATGAAAATAGGCCCACCGATTTTCGAGATAACCTTTATTTTGCTTGTCAGAGATTTTCAGTATAGGCGACGACCTTTTCTCAGCCCCAGGCCCACTCGGACCTTAATCCGGCCCTGGCCTGAGTCTAGGCCCTAGACACTTGGCGGAGATATCAGCTGTTCACTATAGTGCTTAATCTGGGCTTCCATGGGCTAACCATTTGTAGAAGTTTGGACGACAATACCATTGTTCAGCAGGGTTCTGGTTCACTTGCACAAACGACAGAACTACACAGAACAGATGCTTATAGATGCTTTGGACAAACAGTGACCAGACGACGGTCGCAGGTTCCACAGTGCAGTTCGAACGAACTTTAAACCCATTTAAACCCAAAAGCATTCGCCAACAGCAATATGCTCAAATGGCGGCAGCATGTGTCCGTTTGATATTTAAGGAAAACCAGGCTGCAAGTTCTAGTAACTAAAATCTAGCTATTTATCGCATCGACTCCCTGTCTTTGGCAGATTGTAAGTAAACATTGGAAACTAAATCATCTATTTAAAGTGTGACGGGATAAGCTGTTGCACTAATAGCAATTTAATACTAATAGTCATTTTGTCCTAATATCGACGGTAAATATTGTATCAAGTCATTGTTCAGTCAGTGCAAGAATTCTTTGGGTTTTCCTTGTATTCTTAACGAAAGCATAGAACTTTAGATTTTCCCTAGCATATCTACGATGTCCAATTTCCTGGCAGCGGATTAAAGTCTCGGTTAAGCATAGTTTTCGATGCTCTTACACGACTGAGTTCATCTCGATAAGACGGTGAAGTTCTCAACTACCATAATAAGGCTGCTATAGGCAGATGAAAGTGTATGTCTTTATTAACCAAGTGGCTGTCACGTCGAGTTTGAATTGCTGCCATTAATATCGAAAGTTGCGCACAATTAAACTATAGGCTTGCATTGTCAATACGTAAAAATCGGCGTTCTTTTCAACCTCTCAACATTGTAGCAAATGCGAAGTGAATTGTAGAATAGCAATGTGAAATAGATAGCGCAAACAGCTGTCATACCACTGCTCTATTTATTGAAGGATCCAGGGACACAACGGTCAAAAACTACATTACAACGAAGGTTGTAAATATTGCTTCATAATTGCAGCTATTAGGAATCGTACTATGAGGTGGATGGGATCAACAATTTTGGGTCGAAGTAGTCCGATCCCAGCATGTGAAAATATGAACACTTTTCGAAGCTATTTTCCCTTGCAATTGGCCTACATTTCGTTTTAAATGTGCTGTTTGTTATTCCATTAGAAAACCGACCAAGCAGAGTCATCGTTATTGTCACTGATAAGCAATCGAAGTCGTTTGCACACGAATATTTCTATAGACAGATCACGCGACACAAGTAGAGAAAAGATGTCAATCTATGGTAAACTTGTGATTGATAGACCCTTCGTCACTGAGTTGAAACTCAGCGGAGAAACGGTTGTAGTTGATAATTTAGAAGAGAAAGATTTGACGGAAACATTCCAGTTGTTGGAGACAGCTGCCAAACGAGGAGACAACGTCGGTGTGGACGAATATCGAAATGTCGGAGACTTTTTGGAAACCATTCGTCTTGGGTCTGCATTCAAGGTCAGAAAACTCAGAAGTGAAGTCATAGATGCAATGATAACGGTCGGACCTTGCCTGGCAGCCAGATCAATTCGACCATGTCTGGCCTCTCTTCAGGTCTTCACTTCTGAAGGTTTCTCTCGGGATTCCATCTGGAGAGACTGCGTAGAAATGGCCATCGGATACGCCCGACAGCATTCATTCGGTTTCAGCGCCTGTGTAACCGATGTGTTCGGTCACTGCTTGGAACGCATAACTGCATTGAGGACGGATGGTTTTGTCATCAGTGCCAGTGTACCGAGAGCTGGAAAAATCGTTTACAGAGATGGAAAATCACCGATTCACATGCACAGCTACGTGATGTACAAAGAAATTGGACAAGTTGATAACAAGGTGCGTGGTCCAATAGTTTGTTTATATTTATTCTCTCGGCTATACCACATATGATATTTTCCATATAAATTGAGGCCCAATTCAAATTGAGATAGACTTCGGTGATACTTGCAAAAATGCGACCGTTTGAATGTAACACTTTCTGAGCATTGCTATTTGTATCGAAGTATGGATGTTAAAAACGGTAAAAAAATAAAATTTTAAAAACAATGCGATTTGCTCAAAAGATAAAAACCCTAGATAAACGCCTGAATGGTCAACATCAAACCATACGAATCCATATTTTGGGTCCAAAACTGCTGCCATGAGATGCACCGGATATATATATACTATATATACGGTGTATACAGTGTGTAAAAATAAAAAGTGTACCGATGTTTGACATTTTATATCTCGGCCGCGTGTGTAGTGATTTAAATAAAATTTACAGGCCATAGGGCCTATATCTGGGAATGTGTCTGATGTAATTGCCAAATTTTATGCTGATGTCTTTAGTGTTTGCTGAAATATGGCCAAAAAACTAAAGAGACACAAATTTTTCTTGCACTATTTGACCTCAGGCAGCCTCCTGTTTAAGGTGCATTCAAGGCATACAAACTCATCATAAGTGAAGTCATAGATGCTGTGGTAACGATCGGACCTTGTCTTCCAGCCAAAAACTTGAATGCATCTTGAACTTAGTAAGAGTGATATGACAAGACTTGGAAAAATGGAAAAACAGGGACATGAAAAAGGAGACGAAGAGGAGGCATCGTCCGAACAATGGTGTTTCCTATAATGATATGTGGCTCGGAGAGCAGGACACTTCGGAAAAAGAACCGTCGGCGAATTGATACATTCGAAACACGGTGTTAGAGAAAAATGCTAAGGATCTCATGGACAGCCAGGAGAACAAACCAAGAGGTGATTGCAGAAATCAAGCCAAAACAGACCTTGGAAGGACTGACCCTAAAATAAAAACTGGAGTTTTGTTGGCATATTACGAGAAGACAAGATTCGCTGGAGAAATTATTGATGCTAGCAGCTGTTGAGAGGAAAAGAAAAAGAGTAAGACAGACGACAAGATTGGAAGCAATGCACATGAACATCGAGGAACTGAGAAATGCGGTCGAGGCCAGAAAAGGATGGCACATCAAAGTCCATAATGTCACACAAAGTCGGAGACGACTCAATGGCTGACTGAGAGTGAGTGAGAGAGAGCGAGAGACAGAGAGAGTGAGGCAGGCCTACCTTGTAACTACGGACCTTCACAAAATGGAAGTACCAAATATAAAAAGCGCAAAATGCTTGTTAGAACGCAAAATTCGCGCTTCTCGAGGTAAAATATAAAGCACTAACAGTCTAACACGTTTTTAATATCTACTTATCGAAATAAAGAATTCTCGTGGATTTTGCTAATGAAATGCCTAACAATATTTCAAGATTTATCGAAGTGTTGGTCGAAATGTTGCCTCTATTGAAAACCTCGCTCCGTTTGAAATAAATATGTAGTTATAAATATTCTTTAGCTACTGCAAAATTTGAATTCGTTTACCGTTCGTTTAGGTTTGATATAACTAAACTTTGCTGGGAAACTGAAATTACCTTTCTGTCGGATAGCAAGTTAGCAACACATTTTATTTTCTGGTCTATTTAAACCTTATCAAGTCCAGTTTTGAAAGCAGACGTAGCCTACAGTATGTTTAGGTGTTTAACAAATGAAATATGTTTTCACTGATTCAATGTTACAGAGACCTCCTCTATCGGAATTTATCAAGCTTTCTACAGAAGTCTGTAATATTATTGAAAGCGACGGACATAATCATTGCAGTAGTAACGTGACTGAATCAACACCGCAGTCTCTAATATCTGGACTTCCCGTGGAGCGCTTTCTATCGCCTCCTTCGTTGACCGTCATCGTGCGCCAGGTTGGCACACTCCCGGAAGACTTGGATCGCTATTACGAAATGTGCCTGTCAGCGGCAGAGGAAGGCGACGGCTTCAGCGTCGAAGAGTTTCCCACCGAGGAGCTATTCTGGAAGGTCTACGGGTCGAACGTGTACAACGTGATTCTCGAAGACAAGTATTCGGGGAAGTGGGTGGCCGTCTTCTACGTCGGCAGCTCGGCGTACTCGCGCGGCAGAGACAGCTGTGACGTCTTTGACTCTGGTCTGATCATAGCGAAGGAATTCCGCAAAACGGGTCTCGGTTCCTACATACTGATGGAAATCATCTGGCCGATCGCAGAAGATCTGGGATGGCGTGCGATGTATACGGACGTTCCAGTGCACCATACTGCGTCGATCGCCACGATAATGCACTGTGGTTACGCGATGTCCGGCACACTTCCAAGAGCCTTCTACTCTCCTGCACACGGATGGTCCGACGTTCTATTATTTACCAAGTTTTCTAACACGGCGTCCAAACTGTAGATCCGCAAGCTGAAACTCAAAATGCACGTTCTAGTTTAACTGTTTTCGCCGTTTGTACCTGCAATTACTTGAACCTTATTATTATTATTATTATTATTATTATTATTATTATTATTATTATTATTATTATCATTATTATCATTATTTATTATCATTATTATCATTATTATTATGTATATCTGCATGCCTGGCACTGATATTCGGCAATAGTTATTATTATTATATTATTATAATTATCTATTATTATTATTATTATTATTATTATTATTATTAGATTTCAAATAATCTGCATGCCTGCCGTTTCTTAGTTTCAGTGCAAATCTATTTTGAGTGGTCTCCCGTGTTATTTCCTCTGGGAGGGTGTCCCAAAGTATGGGATATCCCCTCGAGACCCACCTGTTCCCAAATTTAGCCGTCATGGATGGAGACGGACAGCTCATGTTAAGCATTACCCAATTAAAGTGTCAACAAATAATGCAAATAATGTGCAACTTGGCCACTACATGAAAATTTATAACGTTAAGTTTGTTAACAGATCGTATATATAGGCCTCTCTCTCTCTCTCTCTCTCTCTCTCTCTCTATATATATATATATATATATATATATATATATATATATATATATATATATATATATATATATATATATATAAAATTCTCACTTAGACGTGGCTGACTGATATAGCCTTTCATCTAAAATAGAAGCTAGACTTTAAATTTCAAGACACTCGGCCAGGGGCATCTTTAACCAGTGCGGGGCCCATGGCACCTGGCGGCCTGCGGGGTTCCTAGACGTGAAGATCAATGATGACAAGCAAAAAAGGTAATCCTACGTAAAAAAAGTAGTTTGCGCGCGGCGCGGGGCCCCTAAGATGCGCGGGGCCCCGAGCACTGTGCCCGAATTTTTACATGTAAAGACGCCCTTGCACTCGGCGACTGTCGTATAGAATGTGCGAGAGTGAAACTGAGTCAATGCTTTCAGTAGTTACTCAAAAGAAATTTATACCGACATAATCCAGAAAAATTGAACAGTCTGTTTTGAACTTTTGAGTAAATCGAAAGATCTTACTGGCTCTAAATTCAAAAGAATTCGCTATCAGAACTAATCCTCTGTTCTCGATTTCAACCACACAAGTCATGACCCTTGTCCCACACGACCGCGCATTCATCAATTCTGTAAAAACTCTGCTTCAGTTGGTTCAACCTTCTCCACTGCACTTTACCGAAGAATAACCTAGTTTTGCAGTTATTGATTCAGCGTCTCTCTGAAAAGATCGAAAACGTATCTATTCTCCATCAAGGCAATTGTTGTATGAGCCAGTGGCGTAGCCAGGATACGAGAATAGGGAAGCACTTCGAAACCTTAATTTTTCGGCCCACAAGTCTTGACGAGCAAAAAAGGTCGTCGTCTCAAACGATTTAAAGTCTGATGTTTAGTAAGTTTTCCCTCCATCTAATACAGCGGTTCTCAACCTGTGGGTCGCGACCCCCAAGGGGGTCGAATGACGATTTGCCAGGGGTCGCCCGAGACCATCAGAAAAATGGGGTTGTCTCTGTTCTTGTTATTGTACTAATTTTCCTCAGTGGTAGTTACGACGTAATAGTTGTTTTACTATAATTGTCATTCGAGGATAGACATGGAGACAATTAAATAATAACGATTTCGAACATTTCGAACATTTTGATTGTCGTAGCATTATTATTTTCAGCAGTTTACATTGTGAACGAAAATAATTTGAACGTTGGGGGGTCGCCACATAATGGGGAATTGAATTAAAAGGGTCGTGGCACTAAAAAGGTTGAGAACCGCTGATCTAATACTACCTTACCAGTTACCCCCAACTCCTCGCCGGTTTTGGACGAATCTCACGACCGGTCTCAATCTGAAAAGGGGGCCGTGCCTACCCACGTGACCCGCTCCGTGACCTCTGAGCATGAGCATCTCTGAGTGTCAGTCATAAGAGGTTCATTGACGAAACTTACATTAGGTTTTCTTCGATTGACTCGTTTGATATCAACCCTGTCTTTAAAGTCATGGCATACGAACACCTCACACGATCGTCATCTCGTCTCACTCTTTCACGTCCGCTGAATCAGTCATCCTTAAACATTTGCAACCGTTCCTTCTCAGACGCCGCACCTGAACTTTGGAACTCTATCCCAACTTCCCTCCGCAAACTTGGACACTTTCAAACAATAAAATCTGAATCCTCATTTCCTATAATTCCTGCATTATCTTCTCAAGTCTTCAGGTCTAAGCTTAAATCCTTCCCTTTTCTGAAATCATTTCCTCCATAGCTGTGACAACCAAGCCTCACTGCCCTTTGGATGTTGACTATTGCCTGGCTGATCTTTCACATTTCCCATAGCTATTTTAAGAAAGGCTGAGCGCCTATGAATAAGCAGCTACTGTTGTGCTTCTCTCTAAAGCGCTATATAAATCCACGAGATTTTACTTATTTACTTACATCATCTGCTAATTTAGTCAATCTTATTAAGCGTTAACCAAGACATCTGGTAGTCTGTGTTATTTGGTCTGTTTTTTTGGTTGGAAGAAATCAAAGATGGCGCTGAAACGAATCGCTCTCGTGTTCTGTCGTTCATCGTGTCATTTCTTATGTCAGGCAGAGACTCATGAACGTATATTGTTAATTGAACGTCATTCTGGTTTCAACTTAATAATAAGAATTGGACAATTTCGTGCCCGAACAGTAGCTTAAAGTTGTGATAGCCAAAAACTATCACCTTGGCCACTGAATAACCGTTCTGTCCAACAAACCAATCCAATTGATAAGTTGGTAGGTTTGACCAATCCATCACTTAGGGGCTGTCCATTAATTACGTCAACAAGTTAGGTGGGGTTTTAAAAAGTTCGACAGTTGTTGACAGGTGGGAGGGGGTCAAGAGAAGTTGACGTCAACAATTTCACTTTTACAAATAATCAAAAATAGGAAATTTCATGGAATACTACTTATTACAATCGAAAAAAGCATGGCAAAATGGCAAAAAGGTCATCACCACCACATTTTTGACACTCGATGAGCAAAACAGGGAAAAATGGTCATTACCGCAGAAAATAATAACCTTGTTATTGGGACCTGTCATTGATTTTGGGGTGGGCAAAAGACGTAATTATAGGGGGCAACTGAAAGTTGACAGTTGTTGACAAGGGGGGAGGGGGTCAAAAATTGCCGAAAAATTGTTGACATAATTAATGGACAGGACAGCCTTACTGATTCAATAGGATAGATCTTAAGGTTTTCCATTCCGACTTTCTCTCAACCCATCGTTGTTCATATGTACATTCGTTTTTCCAGTCATTGAATGTAGCTTTCATCCATAGAAACTGTGGAAATCATAAAATAAAAACTCTAACAATTAATTATCAAACGAATCAATCGGATTTTCGAAGTTTCGTTATCTCAGTTAGACAGGATGATTTGAGGAAGCAGTGACGCAGACTAGAAATATTCAAATTTTGAATCGATGGATTTTACTTTAAATTTTTATTTTCGCTAAATCTTGGAGAAATTTGTAATTACTAATATTAACTTTTATATTCTTTCACCGTTTAACTTAACATATACATCGGAGAATTAGTTTAAGAGGCGATGGAGAATTGAGATAAGATTTAGTAAATCGGAGACGTTGCGCAGTCGCTGTCTTCGAAAATTATCAGGCCATGCTAGCAAGTAATCAAAAGGCTTATAGTCGTAATGGATAAACAGATACAAGTGTCAGAAAAGTATGGAATGAGAATCAATACAAAAAGACTAAAATTATGGTAATAAGTAAAAAAGAAGGAATGAGAGTTAGACATAAAGGTTTACGGAAATCAATAGAGCAAGTGAATAATTTAGCTAAATATGAAGTCTGATAACAACTGATGCAGATGCAATAAAGAGATAAGAAGACGTATACCATATTAAAGGAAGTGACAAGTGAAAGGAGCTGATCTAAAGTAAACTAAAACTCAACCTAAAAATGATTGGTAAAAACATTGATTTGGAGTGTGGCTTGTAGATATGGACAATGAGAAAGGAAGATAAAAACGATTAGAGGCTTTTGAAATGTGGATTTGGAGCAAAATGCTAAAAGTAAAATACACAGAGCATAAAACAAACGAGGAAGTCATGAAGGAGATAGAGGAAGAAATCCAAGTATTATAGATAAATCCGGAAAAGGCAGAGAAATTGGATGGGACATGTCCTCCGGCATGATGTCTAAGAACAATAATCAAGGAAAAATTGAGGAAAGAGAGTGACGCAGACTAGAGAAAAATGATGTTGGATGGATGATGAATTTAGGATATCAGGAACTCAAAAAGAAGCAAGCAATCGATCGGGGGAGAAATTTGGATACCTTTAATCACTAGATAATAAACACTGATGATGATTCTGGATTATATCGGCATGCTCTCATTTGGTTGAAATTTATTTTTGGCTTTATAATTACATTTCAAAACTTAACCTGTTATCGCTCACTCCAGTACCGTTTCAAATAGTAATTTAATTGTCCGTCATTCTTTCGAAATTGATTATTTTGTTTCATATTAACATCGGCTGGCACTATTCGTCTTGTACTGAACTCCTGAATTGCTGCATGATCCGAAGTGCAAACGGATTGCCTTTAGTATCTACAGTACATTTTTCATAGTCTGTCTTGCTGCTTCTCCACGCCCACTCCTGACTGGTCTCTGGAATTGACTTTGCCCGGCTGACCACTAAACTTCGGCTATGGCTATTTCAACTGTAGATTAAGCGCTTAATAGGAATAAGCAGCTACTGCTGTACTTGCTTTCGAAAGCGCTATAAAAATTCACGAAGTTTTACTTACTTACTTACACTTTTTACTAACATACTATCGGAGTACTGTGGCAACCGGTGCCTTTTCGGAAGACATCGTTTCTCCAGAAGGCAATATGTTCGGTGTAATCTAAGTCAGATCATAGAACAATGCATTCTACCATTGCGACCGACATTGCCTAGTCTGTACAAAACCAAAGTCTTATTTTTTTAATTCGTGGAAAATCGATGTCCCAGCCACGCGGTCCACTGACAAACGTCGCCATCCTGATGCTGCACAGGACAAATGTTAGAGCAATTTTGGGCCACAAAGGAAGGTCAAACCGTGTCACAGAATTTTTTTCACGAAAAACAGACCACTCAGTTGACGGGTGCAGGTTCAACAGTTCAGTACCAACGACCTACAAGAGTATTCCACAACAGGCAGTGGCGTAGCCAGAATTTCCGAAAGAAGAGGTTTGGATTTTGGTTCTTGATCGTGACTAACACCGACTTTTGAAAAATCTTGACAAGCAAAAAACGTTTTCATCTCCGGGTTTTTCCCGACAAGCAAAAAAGGTCAACCACTATTTTTCTAATTTCCATGACAAGCAAAAAATGGCCCTCGCCTCTTACCGTTACATTTTATATTCTATACCCAAGAGGAATTTCACCCCAAAATCACGTCAAAAAATTAAAAATGTATGGAAACTCATAAAAAATATTTTGTTTTCGGCAGCCAAAGGGGAGTTAATCCCAGCCACCTTGGCTACGCCACTGACAACAAGCCTACTACCATGATAACATATAAGCGTGTTTCATTTAAAGAGCAAACGAGTTATTATTATTATTATTATTATTATTATTATTATTATTATTATTAGGGTGACAACTTATATAGCGCTATCTTAAAGCTCAGGCAGTAGACGAGAGCACTTTACAGAAAAGTTCCATAAGATGTACTAAAAAGATGTGTTTTCAGTTTTTGAGCGAAACGGTCGGGGGAGATTTCTGACCTGACAACTACGGGGAGGGAATTCCACACTATAGGATTACCCCTTGAAAGGGATCTGTCCCCAAACTTAGCAGTCTTAGCTGGGGGCACCACGAGTCTTATTTCTTGGTCGGATCTTAGGTTCGATCGACCTGTCCCCGACCCTGCCCTATGAACCAGCTTAGCTAAGTAGTCAGGGCAGGTCAAGTCATGCAAGGCCCTAAACGTCAGCCAGCAGCGTCTGTATAGTATCCGTTCCAGAACTTTCAGCCATTGTAGACGGTCACGAAGCAGTGGCGTGACATGTTCTCTCCACTTTAATCCGTAAATAAGCCTGGCTGACACGTTAAGAACCGATTGCAGCCTATGCAGCTGATTATAGCTGGAAGGCCGTACAGAACTCCGTTACAATAGTCAGCCCCAGTCAGGACCAGTGTTCGGACTAGCTTGATAACATCAGAAGGCGGCAGATATCTGCGAATTAGTTTGATCCTTCTTAGTTGGTAGAAGCAATTCCTGATTTAGAGTTGTACAATTCTAGCAGCTAGATTCTTTTCGCTTTAATAGCGAATTGACTCGAGGAGATCTGAGATCGAATGTAGAGATCGAAGACTAAATTCATTGGTTCTTTCCCGTTATCCGGACCCCAGTAGAGGGATGGTGTAGTTGGCGTTAGGGTTAGGTTAGGGTTAAGGTTAAGGTTAGGGTCAGGTTCACGACCGAAAAGCCATTACACTTTACTGGGGTCCGGATAACGGGAAAATACCAATTAATTTATTAATGTGTAATTGGACAATCTTCGTGACTGACAGCATAGACACTCTCATCGCCTGCTGTCATTAAACTGCAGTCGAGGCCGTCTGAATACGAATATTTCTATAAAGAGATCGCGGGACGCAATCAGAGAAAAGATGTCAATCTGTGGTAAACTTGTGATTGATGTAGGCCGACCAGTCACCGCTGTACTAAAGCGTAGTGGAGAAACGGTTGTAGTAGAGAATTTAGAAGAGAAAGATTTGACGGAAACATTCCAGTTGTTGGAGACAGCTGCCAAACGAGGAGACAACGTCGGTGTGGACGAATATCGAAATGTCGGAGACTTTTTGGAAACCATTCCTCTTGGGTCTGCATTCAAGGTCAGAAAACTCAGAAGTGAAGTCATAGATGCAGTGATAACGGTCGGACCTTGTCTGGCATCCAGATCAATTCGACCATGTCTGGCCTCTCTTCAGGTCTTCACCTCCGAAGGTTTCTCTCGGAGTCCATCTGGAGAGACTGCGTGGAAATGGCCATCGGATACGCCCGACAACATCCATACGGTTTCAGCGCCTGTGTTACCGATGTGTTCGGTCACTGCTTGGAACGCATAACTGCATTGAGGACTGATGGTTTTGTCATCAGTGCCAGTGTACCGAGAGCTGGAAAGATCGTTTACAGAGATGGAAAATCACCGATTCACATGCACAGCTACGTGATGTACAAAGAAATTGGACAAGTTGACAACAAGGTGCGTAGTCAAATAATTTTTAGAAATTTCATTCATCTTCATCGACTATGTTTTATGAAAATTTCTAAGAAGCGCTTCATTCATTTGGCATAAACTTCGATAGTGCATTCGAATTTGCGACAGACTTGGAACCGGACCACTGGGTCAATGAGTCATTCGGGTCACCTTTGTCCACCGGATCTCCGGGTCATCTTTATGACCCGATCATAAACCCGGTATTGATTAAAATCTTCAGATGCTAAGTATGCAGGTTCATCAATACCGGAAAGGCTGAAGAGACTGTCCGCTTGTTATTAGTTAGGTCCACACATACAAGTAATTGATTTTATCACTGAGGGATATTGGTATTATTATTCTATGGAATGTTATAAAATGTAATGAAAAATTCTATGGTGTGATGACAGCGTTTACTTGATATCATAGATAAATATTCAAATATTTCTTGGTTTAAAAACAATATATTTCAAGTTTTTCTCGTGTACTAAAGTTAAGAATATATTAGAGTTACAGTTATAATGGAACTGGGTCACCGGGTCACTGGGTCACTCTGATTTCGGGTCACCGGGTCTCAAAATGTGACCCGGTTCCAACTCTGAGTTGCGACCGTTTGATTACAAGGCACCTTAATATGTCTACTAGAAAGATGCTCGCTTCGCTCGCAGTGCAGGATAATACTAATCCAATACCTCTACCTAATACCCAATCATTGAATTCATGCTGAACAACACTTCAATGATGTACTGTACATACGCCACCTAGCTAAGCTCTGCGCCACGTAATAATTAGGCCTATGTACGTTAAAATCACGCAACTGTGACCATTTGTGACGCTGTACACGTATTTTTGTGTACGTTAACATTGCGCAACTTCCTCGAGCTACGCTCATCAACGCATCGCGACGTTGCACACATTATGACGTTGCAATGAACAATTGAACGTACACTTCGTCAAACGCTTCTTCGACTAAACCGTTTGGTTACCAATAGCAACGTCGTCTTCGAACATCGTCCACCAACGCATCGCGACGTAAGGACTAAACCGTCTTCCAATAGTCAACCAATGAGAACGCTTGAAGGTAACAGACAGAGAGACATACAGATAAGGATCTTAATATTATAGACTAGAACGATGCTCGCTTCGCTCGCGCTCGCTTCGCTCGCAGTGCAGGATAATACTAATCCAATACCTATACCTAATACCCAATCATTGAATTCATGCTGAACAACATTTCAATGATCGCCACCTAGCCAAGCTCTGCGCCACGTAATAATTAGGCCTATGTACGTTAAAATCACGCAACTGTGGCCATTTGTGACGCTGTACACGTATTTTTTGTGTACGTTAAAATGTACGTTAAGATCCTCAAGCTACGAACAATTGTTACCAATAGCAACGTCGTCGCACGCCCAGCCCTCTGACGCTGCAATGACTCGACTAAACCGGTTCTACGAACAATTGTTACCAATAGCAACGTCGTCTTCGAACATCGTCCACCAACGCATCGCGACGTAAGGACTAAATTTCGTCTTCGAACATCGTCCACCAACGCATCGCGACGTAAGGACTAAACGGTCTACCAACAGTCAACGCTCGCCCACCAACGCATCGCGACGTAAGGACTAAACGGTTTAAACCGTCTACCAATAGTCAACCAATCAGAACGCTTGAAGGTAACAGACAGAGAGACATACAGATAAGAATCTTAATATTATAGATAAGGTCTATATGTGAGCCGGTATAAAGTTTTTATGGATTTTGTTGATACAATTTTTCAACAACACATTTGAAATCTATCAAGATATCGGTCCAAACGTTATTTGTATTTTGATAAATCTCATTCCATTTGTTTACGTTTGTAATCATGTAGAGTCCTTATTAAAAGAGTGGATGCAGTGATGATTGCAGCTGTTTGCTTAGTCTTGACATTACTAACTCTTTCCCGAGGATTTGAATCAGCATCATATTTTTTATTTACCAAAATATCTAAGCATTTTCACCCTTATTTTTAAAAGGAAGGTCGTGTGTTGCTTTCCAGCCTCTTTGACACGATTATCCGCTAAAAGTAAGCTACAATGTCGAAGATTTTAATTAAAACGCTTCATATTGTCTTGCATTTTATTCGATTTTCTAGAGACCTTGTCGGTCGGAATTTATTAAGTTTTCTACAGAGATCTGTTAGCATCCTAAACAGAGCGGGGCACGACCATGACGCTGGATACATGCCTGAGTCAACTCCGCCGTCTCTGATACCTAGACTTCCATTCGAGTGCTCTTTATCGCCCGCTTCATTGACCGTCATTGTTCGGCAGGTGAGCGCACTACCTGAGGATTTGGATCGATATTATGACTTTTTTCGGTCAACAGCAGAGGAAGGCGTCGGCTTCAGTGTCGAAGAGTTTCCCACCAAGGAGATATTTTGGGAAATCTACGGTTCCAGCTGGAAAGTGGTTCTAGAAGACAAGTCTTCCGGGAAGTTGGTGGCGATCATAAACTGGTGCGGCTCGTGGTACTCGCGCTGCAGAGAAAGCTGCGAAATCTTCGACACTGGTATGATCATCGCTAAAGAATTTCGAAATTCGGGTCTCGGAACTCCGATTTTCCAAATCTCAAAAATGATCGCAAAAGATCTGGGATGTCGGATAATATATTCGGACATCCCCGCTCACCATATTGCGTCAATTGCTCTTTTTGTAAAGAACGGCAACTCGTTTTCCGGTTCACTTCCCAGAGCTATCTATTCTCCTACATACGGATGGTCAGATGTTTTATTATTGACAATGAATTTGGACGCTGTATCCAAGATTTAATTGATAACAGGACAGGAGATCTGCCTAAACGAATTTTATCGAACATTATATTTTACTCATCATATCGTTTCAGTATTCTGACTATTATTTTGAAATCCGATTAAACAAATCGCTGGTGTTGCATTAAATGATTTATCTGAAGACGATATCAGCAAAGAGAAGATCGCGCGACCAAAGCACATTGGTGCTGTGTAATGTCCATATTGACTCGAGTTTTAGCCAAACTGATACCAATGCAGGCTCATTAAGAAGGGGGAGGCCATTTGGCCCGGGCCTCCATCTGTTGGGGACCTCCCTTTTTCCCTTGTCTAGAATGTCGGGAGAGCTAGAAAGCTCGATTGCTACTACTAGAGGGGCCTCAAAATATGGCAACAACCTTTTTATGCCTGTCGGCAATTTTGGATTTTGGGGAAGCTATAGAAAGAAAGGATCCTGAGGTCCAAAAAATTGGTGATTACCTTTCTTTTTGCTTGTCAAAATTTTAATTTTTGGGTTTTGGGAAGGTTAGGGGAGGCCTCAAAATTCCAACTGGCCCGGGCCTCATTCAGCCTCTGAAGGGGCCTGTACCAATGCGCAACTTGCATGCATGATCCTAGGTCTAGCGTTATTTCAAGTTGTTTAGGAGCAGTGGCGTAGCCAGAATTTCCCGAACGGGTGTTATGGCCATTCCCAGCTTCGAAAAATTCTGACAAGCAAAAAAAGGTCGTCACCTATTATTTTGCTTGATTAAGTTAGTCATATACTCCCATATAGGCTATAGCTATATGAGCGCGTCCAACTATATATATATATATATATATATATATATATATATATATATATAGCTATATGAGCGTCAACTATATATATATATATATATATATATATATATATATATATATATGGACATGTATGAGTACAAGGAGATGAGGATGAGTGTATATATATATATATATATATATATATGCCCTTTTCATTCCCGAAGGTCCTATTTGTCCGGAGAATATATATATATATACATATATATATATACTGATATATTTCTTTGCTTGTTTTTTTCTTTTTCGCTACATTAAACCCGATTTAATAGTAAAACGTAATAAAAAAAATTGTTGGTCGGGCAACCAAGGGAAGGGGTTTAACCCACAACCACCCTAGGCGTATACGCCACTTTTAGAAGGCTAAGTTGGCATGTGTTTAAAAAAACTACTGTAACAACTCTCAACGCCATCGTGGGGGACAGGTCTTTTAATCCTTGTCTTTTACTCCCAGTCACTTAATTCCCGTCACTTAATCCCCAAATCTTTTAATCCCATAGCAAATAATCCCATGACACTTAATCCCTTCAATCACAGCCTTGGAGTTTAAGACCAGAGCTGCATAATTAGGTAAGGTTTAGGGTTAGGGTTAGAGTCAGGGTTATGTTTTTGTAACACAAATATTTGTTATTTCATTCGTATTACATCATTTAATGCGTTTTCTTATAGAATTAAGTGTCTGGGGATTATGTGCACATGGATTAAAAGACTTGGGATTAAAAGACTTGGGATTAAGTTCCGGGGTTTAAGTGACTGGGATTAAAAGACCGGGATTAAATTACATGGAACCGCCATCGTGAAATTCTCTATTGCAGTGAATGCAACTAGCTTTGCTCAAAGTTACGTTATCTTTTGAATCTGACAATAAAACGTGTCTAAATTCTTCGCGTTTTTCTTTCGTTATTTAAACGGCTATTAACAAAACAGCCCTCATAAATTTAAAAGGGTACCCGGCAATTAGTTTAGAATGCTTGATGTATATGCTGAAACGTTTTTGGAATTACAGTAATTATTTGGGCGTTATTTCTCTCGTACTTTAATAGTGAAACGTTCGGGTTCTAGCAGCTTTTCATGGGTGTCTGTCTCTTTATCACTTTGTAACTCTGTCTCTTTGTATCTCTGTCTCTTTGTTTCTCTGTATCTCTATCTCTTTGTTTCTCTGTATCTCTATCTCTTTGTTTCTCTGTATCTCTGTCTCTTTGTATCCCTGTCTCTATGTATCTCTGTCTCCGTCTGTCTGCCTGTCTCTCTGCATCTCTGTCTCTTTGTATCTCTGTCTGTCTGTCTGTCTGTCTGTCTCACTTTTGCTTCTCGTCAATCATGCATCCATTACATTTACATCACTGCTCATGCGTCTAACTCAGTGTCTGTCTGTTTGGCCCAGTGTTTTATCCAGACTCCAGGCCTTTGGGGGAGGGGGAAATTGAGGCTTTCGGGGGTCGGTGGGGGGATATCGACTTGGTTGGAGAGGAAAAGACACAATTCAATGCAACATTTGTGTAAGTGCTGGGATTTTTTTTTTTGGGGGGGGGAGAATTTTGAGGTTTTGGGGGAATCTCCCCTCCTAACAGGCCTGGATAAAACACTGGTTTGGCCTTCCTATGGTGTTTCTGCTATCTTCCTTCGTCAACGTGTGTGTTCTTCGTAATGAAGAAGCGTCTGTTCGTCTTCGTCTTCGTCTTGTGCGCTTCTCTTTATGCCCCTAATAACCGGCCTCGGCAGCCAGCGCCTGGGCCGAGTGCGCGAGCGTCGGACGACGAGTGCCCCCTACCTCGGCTCCATTCGCTTATCCAGACCACCAGCCGCCCCGCCCCCGAGGCCATACGCGGCTGGCGATTGCAGTGCGATCCGTAGCAACGACTACCAAGTCGTCGTCATCAGCATCTTCTGCGTGTGCCTGCCTTCTGGCCAGAAAGTTTCGGAAACTAGCACCGCACTCGCGGTCTTAATTCCAGGCCAATACACGAACTCCTGACGGTTCGGCCTTTGACCGAAGTCCTAACGAAAGGGAAGCGCAGAGAGGAAGGAAATCGTACAGTCGAGTCTTGGGAAATTCACTTCTCGCAGCGTGGTCTGAGTACGGACGGCGACTTGCTTTTCATTTAACTTCGAGCTCTACTTTCCGTTAAAACCTTTTGAGATCCCGCAGTTAAAGATGTGAGTATGAACAGTTAATCCAAAACGATCAATGCGTTTAGATAGGCCTAATACTAATACTAATAATCTAGACGTAGTTTCAGTCAAGTGATTACGCTATTTGCTTAAACAAATTCTGTAACTATTTGAAGACCCTGGCGATGAACATCGTTAAAATGGGAAAAGAATACGGAATAGAATTGCACCTGAAAAAGACAAAAGTCATGGTTATCAGTAAAGAAGCTCAGAAAATCTATCTGTTCTTTCTCGACTTTCTTGGCGTTGCATAGATCCTGCAGGCGTCTTATTTTGACGCTCCTAGATCCTGACCACTGTCGATTCACTGTCGAGCCCCTCTTCCACTGAACTTTGCCTTGTTGCTGTTCTCGGTGATCACGTGATCACGAGCTGATTTAGGAAAAGGCGCTACAACAATCTTAGCATTTCAGGCCCGCCGTAAGTGGGGGTGCAGAGGGTGCAGCTGCACCCCCTGGAAAAATGTAGGGGGTGCAGGGCACCCCTGGAAAGAAGATGAGCTGCACCCCTCTGCACCCCCTTTCAGCTAAAATTCGTCCAAAAATTGCCAAAATTTGCTAAAACTGGCCCAAAAATTGCCAAAATTTGCTAAAATTGATCCAAAATTGCCAACATTTGCAAAAAAATGTGCAAAAAATCGCCAAAAATTTGCTAAAATTAGCCAAAAATTGCTAAAATTGGCCATAAAATTGCCAAAATTTGCCCAACATTTGCAAACAATTATCTTGTCTTAAAGAAAAGTGTGAAATGATGCTACTGCTTTTATCTGGAGAAAATCTGCACCCCTGATGAAAATTCGTTCCGGCAGGCCTGTAGCATTTCATCTCCTCTTGTCGAAGCATATTCGTTTAAGGCCTGTTTTGAGGAGAAACCCTTTTTGAGAGTTTGGCTTTATCCGTTTTAGGTTTCTATAGCATTAAGTCCTACGGCGCTATTGCATGGAGAATTGATATATATTGAATGATGAGTATGTCGCTTGCACGTTCTGTCTTTAGTAGCTAACTGCTGCAACTTTGCTTTGCCGCCCGATGCCTTTGATAGCACTTTCGAAGTGCACAGCTGTTTTCAAGGGAAGACGATATCGACAATAACAGATTAGCAGAGTAATACAGATCAGAATGCATGCTCTAGAAAGAATCCTTGAAGCGTCTATACAGTATATAGATGGCTGTAGATAAGCATACTGTACTGGCCTAGATTAGCACACGGACACGGCATTGTTTAGTTCTTTCAGCCTACGATAAAGTACCCACAGTTTACCTTTTCCCACGACCGATGCTAAGTTTGCCAGGGAATTGGTTTCGAGCAGGGGTTAAATTGAGCCGGATCTTACCGGATCTCCGATCCGGGACGTCTGGCAAGAAATCCGGAACGTCTAGCATCAGATCCGGAACGTACTTTTGAAAATCCGGTACGTTTTTTTGCTGTCAGCTGATAGCTGGCAACACAAATTACCCAATACAGCAATACTACTACAGGCTATAGCTATATGATAATGACATTCTCTTTTCGATTAATTAAAAATAATCGATAAAACGAATTTTAATCAGTTGAAATTGTTAACAATTAATCGATTAATTAATCGTTAATTCCGCGGCTATATAGTACTGTTACAATAAAAATGAATAAAACAGTTGTAAAGAAATTTCGTGGCCGGAGAAAAAATAAGGGGATCCCGGCCAACCGTTCACCTCTGAAAAAGTAATTTAACCACTGGTTTCGAGGTTAAAATTCATCCAATGGTTGAAGGTGACCCCCCAGTGGGATTGAAAATTTGGATTTAAACCGTCCGGCTCTCTGTCGGGTGGGTCGACAGCTTTAGTTCCACACCCACTGCTTTCTGAGAAAAAATCGAATATTAGGCTACACACGACTATTTAAAACAGGGGTGGACAACCTTTTTAGTGCAGAGGGCTGCATGGAAATTAAAATTGTCCGAAGGGCCGCGTGTATTTTTTAAAATTTTGTCAATAAAATTGCATAAATTCTTAATGCAAAAATTTAATGATATAACGTTTATAATGATATAAACTTATAATGATATAATTGTTATAATATATAATCATATATAGTAGTCGTAGTAACATACTTAGTAACTAGTAGTTGCAGTAGCACTATGTGATAATGTTGCTGAGACTGTCACAATCAGTTAGTAACTGTAAGGCCAGCCTGGCCAGGAACAGTTAGTTCTTGCTAGTTTATAATTGACTAGTAACATTAATTAACTAGGTATGTTAAAAAATTTAATGAGGTCTTTGTAACTGCAAACATTTTCTATCTAGTTTTCAATAATCTGGAGTTAAAGTACTGGTTGAAATCCTAAGTATAGAATGCAAATTTGTATCGGTGATTTTGTTTTAAATTTGTCAATTTAAAAAATATGCGAGAAGTCTGAAGGGCCGACGGGCCGCATTAAACGTTCCCGCGGGCCGCATGCGGCTCGCGGGCCGTAGGTTGCCCACCTCTGACTTAAAATGACGAATACCGTCTTTATTCAATGACTTTAGCATTACGTTGTGTCGATTTTCGGCAAAAGAAATTTCAGACAGTGTGATATGTATAATAGGTTTACTTGACCCAACCCAACCCAACCCAACCCACTGTAATACATTACAGTTTCTTAAACCATGACTTATTTTCTGACCCAACCCAACCCACCATTAACATGGAAAAGTCTGACCCAACCCAATCCAACCCAACCCAACCCATGGGTTAACCCAACCCATGGACATCTCTGCGACAGAGAACTGCGAATTTTACCTGAGAAAAAACCAATTGTCATCAAAGGCTTTCTTAAGAGATTTTATCATGAAATTCTTTTGAAGTCGAAACGGTTAAGATCCAAAGCCACATACGAAGCTATATAGACTTCAAAAACACAGTCAGTGAATTCTTGCATCATAAGCTGTGCGTTGCTTGCGAGGGGGAATATCTCGGACTGGAAACCCGTTTCCTGCGCGGCCGGCTCAAGCGCACCAAATGATCCTAAGCGGCCCTCGCGCACGAGATGAAAGCTTCTCGCAAGTCCGTCGCAATTCCACAGCAATTGGATGCCACAAATAGTTTTTGTCTGTCTGTCTGTCTGCCGTTTTGTTTTATTCGCTACGAATTTATTGCTATGCGACCAAATAAGACCAGCCTACCAGCAGAGGCGCAGCGTGCCAATGGTTATTGTGGCTTTAGCCATGGGCGGCACACATGACGGGGGGCGGCGGCAAATTTTGGAACTGACGACCTTTTCTTAAATTAACTTTTAGAAGGGACGGCAAATTTTAAATTTTGGAAGCGGCGACCTCTTTTGCTGGTCAGGAGAGTTTTTCAGGGGTGGGCGGCAGATTTTGGAAGCGACGACATGAGCCATGGGCCATGGGCGGTATGAGTGGACGCCACGCCTCTGCCTACCAGCTGCATAAATGCTGACTTTAGATCACATTTTCTTAATTTTAGAGCCACTTTATAAACCGCAGCCCATAGGCGCAGGACCGGTTCGACGAATTTTTTAGCGTATAAGTGCCACCCCTTAAAAATGGCAAAATGAGCACTCCCGCCCCCGAAAGTCCGCATCTAATACTATTCATAAAATTTAAGTATAACGCAATTTTAAGCATTTTAAAGTAAAATCAGAGCAATATTATCAGAATCGTTTCCGAAAAATCGTCAAAAAATTAATTATTAACTGAAAAATATTTTCACTCAAAAATGCCGCCCCGATTGAAAAATGTGCCGCGTAGGCAGCTGCCTACTTCGCCTACACCTAGAACCGGCCTTGCATAGGCGGAAATTGCTATTAAGCCGCTAGGTTAGAGCCCTCATTTTTAAGAGGCTACCATAGAGAAATGGGAAACAAAGAATTGGGCCCCTCACTTTTTCATCCAAGTTTACGCCAATCCCTCGGCCTCCAAGTAAACAGGTTTGCTGTCTCACTGTGCCCGGCGATTAAGATGCAAACGCATATGCATCACCTTCGGAGGCAGCCAAGTATTTCTCAAGAGCTGCGCCGCTGCCATGGAAACGAGTAAGCGGGCGCCGAGCTATAAATAAACGTGTTGTCAATATATCGTCGACAAAGAGCGTCGGTATGGGGCGCTTATTGCTGCTTCGGCTGAATATATATATATATATATATATCGCTCTCTCTCTCTCTCTCTCTCTCTCTCTCTCTCTCTCTCTCTCACGTCCAACTGTGAAAGCGTGCCAACATCACCGTAGCACTTGAAGCGTGACTATGTCGGCGGTTGGGAGGGATTCGAAAGCCGAATGCAGGGTTATTTCTAGGATTATCAATTTGTGGGGGTGTCGGTAAATTCTGGGGAACCCCTGCCAAAAAGTCTGACAAGTAAGAAAGCCTTAAAAAGGTCATCCCGTAGCTGAGATTGGGGTGCGGGTGTTGGGGTGTCGGTCTCAAATTGGGGTGAGGGGTGGTAGGGAGTTGGTAGCCATTTCTCACAGTAGAGCTGAATTTTCCGCCGAAAACTGCGCAGGATCAACTCAACGCTTGAGCTGAGAACAATAAAATTGGTCTCGTGAAACGTGAAATAGCAGGAAGGGAAGATTGTTCTAGAACAGAGACTTAGAGCAAAGCGAATGTCGACTTACGCCAAGTGCAATCCAAAAATGGCGCCATAGAAGTTCTTTTGATGGAATTATCTGAGGGGAGCGGTGGAGCAGTGGTAGGATCGTTGACAGGCAAGCGGAGAGTAGCTGGTTCGAATCGGACCCTATGCACTTCATAGCATCCTCGGGCCAGTTGCTCATTGCTCACCCGTGATTGCCTCGTATTACAATAATTCTTCACTTTGTGAATGATTTAACGTGCGTTAACAGCCATGCAATAATAATAATAATAATAATAATAATAATAATAATAATAATAATAATAATAATAATAATAATAAAAACTATAGATAAATACGTAATGATCCTAAAGATAATAATAATAATAATAATAATAATAATAATAATAATAATAACAATAATAATAAAAATAAAGATAAATAATAAATGATATATTAATAATAATAATAATAAAATAATAATAATAATAATATCAATAATAATATAGTAATAATAACAACAGTAATAATAGAAACTAAAGATAAATAATAAGAATAATAATAATAATAATAATAATAATAATAATAATAATAATAATAATAATAATAATAATAATAGCCTAATAATAATAATAACAATAACAATAAAAATATTAGAAGAAGAAGAGGGAAGAGGGAGAGGGAGGGGATATGGATGTTGGTTTCAGCCTGTATGGTCGAAATGCTGACGTAGAATCTGAAAGCTTACGCTCTCAATCGCCCATGAGAAGTGCAAGAGCCAAGACGCAATGTGCACAGGGTCACGTGATCTCTTCTGTGCATCGTGCGATGCCAGCCACCGAATCAACGTTTGATTCCGTCTGGAATTCCAAATAGAACAACACTTAGAATACCAGACGAAGCCAGTCAGACGAAGCCAGTCAGACGAAGCCAGTCAGACGAAAACTGCCCAGAAATGAAGACAGCCCTGCGCATGCGCACAGGCACGGCGACGATAACACCAAGTGTAGGCCATAGGTACCAGATTCTTAAAGCCAGATGATATCTCCCAATTTCGATGATGATGATGATGATGATGATAATAATAATAATAATAATAATAATAATAATAATAATAATAATAATAATAATAATAATAATAATAATAATAATAATAATAATAATAATAATAATAATAATAATAATAATAGTAGTAGTAGTAGTAGTAGTAGTAGTAGTAGTAGTAGTAGTAGTAGTAGTAGTAGTAGTAGTAATAGTAATAATAATAATAATAACAATAATAATAATAATAATAATAGCAGTAGTAATAATAATAATAAGGTTTGCAGTGGTTCATTATTGTCTGCCCTGGGTGAGAACCACTATATTCCACCCGTACATTCATTCCCATTATAGTCTTGCTGTGTAATCTAATTCCTTGTCCTCTTTTCCTCTGGTAGGTTTCTTCCTGTATTCTTCTTCTTTGTCTTCTTATCTTTGAGTCTACAAATAACAACAAAACTTTGCGGTATACAATGCCCTCATTCAGCTACTGTACTCTATACCTCTACAATACCTTAATTCTACAGTCTAATAGCCATACGAAGTAGGTATATATGCAAGAAATAGAAATTCTCGTAGCCAGTAGTTATAAAGCTGACATTCACTGACGTCCCCAGAAAGTTTGAAATTGGGGGCTGATGCCAAACGAAGCAGTAAATTGCCCTCGTCATATTTTGTTGGAGGAGCTCAGCAACTTTTGCGACGGGAATGGGCGTCCGGAAAGGGTTCAAGGGGGGAAAAATTGTGGAATTATGAAAAAAGTAAAATTACTTTTTTATTTCGTCACAAAACCTTGTTTTGCACCCCCTGGAATTTTTTTTAATTTTTTTCGTCACAAGACCTTGTTTTGCACCCCCTGGAAAAATTTCTGCGGATGACCATGGCGACGGGGGTTAAACGACGTTGGCGCCAGTGATCTTAGTGGCAGCACTTATAGTGGCGTCACGTGATCGTTGTTCCTAAGACAGTGATTGAATGAGTAAAACTTAGACGCAATATTTATCTTACTTACTTTTTGTTTGTTTGTTTGTTTCAGGCCGCCTCCGGTGAGTCAAACTCTGAATTCTCCTTCGTCCTTCATTATCGCTCACGTAATAGTTATAGAACATCTCAACGGTGGCAAGTATCTCCGAATAAATATCTGTTCTTTTCGAAACACGGATCCCATAACATTTTGAAAAGGCAGAGTCCATAGGCTCAGCGCCCTTGCGGAGAACCGAAGGGTTAGCGCCTTCAGTTTTGCATGGCAACGGCTGAATGAGGGCGGTTGCCAGTCTTTCCTTCGCCGCCTTTCCTTCCACCGAGTTAACACCCGATGTACTCATTCACAGCTGAGTCGACTGGGGGCGCTTGGGAGGACAGAAACAACCGGAAAGTTTCTGTCGCGGCCGGGAGTTGAACCACGGACCTCAAGACATATTGGCAGACCAGTGCGCTAACAGTAACCACTGCTCCACCTCGCACCCCTAACCATTTAAAGGATAACTAATAATGGTGGCGGCGGTAACAGTAGACCATAAGGTCTACTGTTAGGTCTACAGTAGACCATAGGTTACATAGCTGCTGTTGCTGTATTGTTAATAATAGTAATAACAATGTCACTGTTATGGGTTGCTACAACAACAACAACAACTACTACTACTACTACTACTACTACTACTACTACTACTACTACTAATAATACTACTAATTTATTATTATTGTAATAGCAGTAATAATAATAATAATAATAATAATAATAATAATAATAATAATAATAATAATAATAATAATAATAATAATAATAATAATAATAATAATAATAATAATAATAATAATAATAATAATAATAATGGATTCATGCAGATTGAGACTATCAACAAAAGACGCTTTGTAATACATCAGTTTTTCTATTTCGCTTGTGGCCGTGAAATTTTCGCCAATGTTTGCATTATAATCTCATGAGTCGGATCTTCTCTTTCTCTTGCTGGATCTCATCGGTTCCTTTTAGCGTAGCTCCGTTTATCTCTGCTGACTAAGGCTGACTAAGCATAACAGCGCCTCGTTCTCTATTTCGGCCTCTTATCATCGGGCACAGCGATTCGCAAAAACCCCGTGTCTTCTTATCTCGGTACTCGTCTCTTTCAAGGCTGGAAAAAACCTAGGTTTTTGGAAATAGGATTTAGGTCTTTAGGGGTTTTTATGTTTTAAAAAATGTTTTTAGGTTGTAATGTTTGGCATGTCAGTATACCCATAAACCCTTCCCTCTGTATTCACGTAGCACATGGGTTCTGCTGTCTGCGGAGAGTGTAAATAGACTTCGCAAAAATTAAAGATGATTTTTTTCTGTTTTTCGACTTCAAAAGCAAAAAGCCCAAAGACCTAAATTTGACTTTTTTGGTTTCTAAAAAGCCTAGGTCTTTTACAAACACATTTTCCAGCCCTGGTCTCTCTCTCTCTCTCTCTCTCTCTCTCTCTCTCTCTCTCTCTCTCTGTCTGTGTGTGTGTGTGTGTGTGTGTGTGTGTGTGTGTGTGTGTGTGTGTGTGGCGAGATCTCTTCAACTCTCACGACAAAGGAAACTGTTTCGTCGGTTGTTTACGGTTGAGACTCTGAATTCCAGGTCAAGTCAATTTCTTTGATTGTTTTTAAGCACGCCTCCTTCCTGCACGAATACAAAGGCGTCTTCACGGTGGTCTGCAAACAGGCTCATTAGCAGCGCAACACGCTGTAGGCACCGTGCCTCTGGTGCCGTATCTGTGCCGTATCCGTGGTGCTTACCTTGACAATTGTTCCGCATTCCCTGACCGGTTCTGAATACGAGTTCCGATTTCGGGATAGTTACCGCTTTTTAATTAGAAACTGCACAAACAGTTTTTTGTATGTATTTGGTGTATGCATGTGTATGTATGTATGTATGTATGTATGTATGTATGTATGTATGTATTTATATATGTTTTTACCGGTATGTATATTTGTATGTATATATATTTGTATGTATGTATAATGTATGTATGTATGTATGTATGTATGCATGCATGTATATACACTGTTATACAGTATGTATATATATATGTATGTAAATTTGTGTGTGTATATATGTATGTATGCATGTATGTAATGTACGTTTGTGCACATGTATGTGTACTGGCCTATTTATATAGCGCAGTAGGCATTGACAAAGTAAGTAGGTAGGCAAAAGACAAGGGTGCTTTACAAATGGTGATGATATATGACGAAATGACGTTACATATATAAATAGATTTTTCGTAGTAGGCCTATAAATACTAAATAATTATGTGAACTTGATACGCGTACTCTAGTATCTAAAATAGTGTTGAGTACTTACGGTGTCTACGCTATGCAGACGAATGATTACACAAAAAATTTTTTTCCAGTGGGTGCAAAACAGGGTCACGTGACGAAAGAAACAAACGGTACAGTACAAGACTGTCAAGAGCTATTGGACTAATACTAAATTATTTAGCGCTACAAGAAGTTCATCGGATTCTTATATAAATTCATATTTTAACTTAGTACTATTGGTTACATTTTTAGTAATGTTATTTTTTCATGACTTCACAATTTTTCAGGGGTGCAATTGCACCCCCTTGCAACCCTCCGGACGCCCATGGATCTACAAAGATGTTAGACGAGTTTAGCGGCGAAACATACAGTAGAGCTTCGTTATAGCGTACTTAGCGGGTCTGTAAAATTTAGTACGCTATATCCGAGGTACGTTATATGTCCAATACCATCCAATACGGTAGCGCATCATACGGGACCGTACACTGCGGTACTTTATAACCGTGTATACGCTATAACCGAGTCCGTTATAACGAAGTCCTACTGTACTCTCACGTACGTTTGCTCTTGGCAAGCGACTAACACAGGATGAACCCGTTATCGTCGCTACAAAATTTATGAAGCAGTGAACCGCTAATTAACGCAGGAGAAGAACCGATATCGTTGTCTTAATTAACAACATTTGGAGAGTTAGTACTCGATGAACTCTCTGTACTTCGTGTAGTACCTCGTGTACTCGTGTACCTCGTAGTACATCTCGTGTAGTACCAAGTGTACTCGATGAACTCTCTCTGTTGGATCTCATAGATAACGACCGCGAAACCAGAAAAGTTGTGGGTTATAAAAGTTATACAAGTTATAACCGAACTACACACAGGTTTTAGATTTAGCCTGTCGAAATATTTCCATTTAATTTTACTCTTTCCATTTTGTCATGCGTCGTCATACAAACCCAGGGCCGACGAGAGAGGGGGCAGGGAGTACATTTTACCCGGGCGCGGCGATAAGCAAAGGGCCCGCGGTGGCCCAGAAAAATATTATTTCAATGTAAAAGATGTAAGTGACGACCTTTGTTGCTTGTCATCAGCAAGTATTTAATACGAGACGACCTTTTTCTTGCTTGTCAAGATTTTGAAATAAGAGGTCCGGAATCAATATTTGTCCCCCGGTCCGTATTTTCTCTCGACGGCCCTCTAGGCCTACAAACCACCTGATATGCTATTTTGTCGCGAATATAAGCTTCAGTAGTCACAAAAGCGGAGGATACACAATTCAAATGGAAACATAGGCACTTAATGATCCAACACATCATGAGCACAACTGGAAAGGCTTCAATTTGAAATGTCAATTGTCCGTTTGCGAATGAAATGCGCCAGTTCTGAAATTTATTCAAAAGATCCTCAAAATTATTGAGCTATTGTTTTTTTGTCTTTCAGCCTTAGTTTGGCTGAATTTACGAAATTGCTTCCATCGCATTTCTTCGCACGAGTCTTATCTGGCAGCCGAGGAAGCGACGGACAGAACGCTATTGTTTCCGTTTCTTAATCTGCTTTGTTGTGCATCAGGCCACGTGTTAGGTCACGTGTCTCAGAAGTCAACAGATCAAGAAAATCGCAAGAAATACATCAACGCACAAGCGCACATACATACACACGAATACATACTTGTAAATATACTAGTTAGGCCCATATGCACATATACATGAATATAAAGTATATTATATGTGTGTATATTTTATGCATATATATATTTATCTATGTGTGGATATGTTTATATGTGTGTATTTGTGTGTGCGTGTGTGTGTGTGGTGTGTTTGTTGGCGCAGTTGTGTTGCCTAGTGCTGTATGGTGGAGTGATTAGATAACTGGCCCTGTTAGGCATGCGGCCCAAGGTTCACATTTTGATTCAAAAAACTTTCCGCTTTTCGTGAATCAGTTATTGGCTGATTGTTTGGCTAAATGCGGCGAAAGAATAATACCGCAGTCTCACCATTAACGAGGCTGTGCTGCACAATTACATCAATATTATGGTAAGGCAACGCGCAAGAGCACATTTCTTAACCCCTTAACTGGGGATCCCGGATATATCCGTCCATTTTACATTGAGTTACAGTTAAATACACGGTTAAGGGGTTAATCTAGGTTTCATGCAAAATATTGTAGAAGAACCTTGTGCACGTGCACAGTGTTTCATAGAGGCCTGTTAGGAGGGGAGATCCCCCCAAAAAAAACCTCAAAATCCCCCTCCCAAAAAATCCCAGCACCTACACAAGAACTTGCATTGAACTGTGTCTTTTCCCCTCCATCGAAGTCGATCTCCCCGAAAGCCTCAATTGCCCCCCCCCTCACCTGCAAAGGCCTGGAGTCTGGATGAAACACTGCACGTGCATCGATGTGTCTGAAAATGATGCTCAGTTATACGGTATAGATTGTTTGATTTCAGAAACAAGCAAAGAAAAAGAAGGGCATTAGCCTTACCCCCGAAAAGAAAAAGTTGCTCAAGGTAAACGATCACAGAGAGTTACGTTACGTTATCGAGTTATTTCGTTACATTAGACGTTACATCTGTCTAACATGCTACAGTTATTATGGCTCTAACTGATGGGTTACCAGCTTACCACCATTGGAGTGTCTACGGGTGGGTGGGGCACGTGGAGACGGAGCCCCAATTCTGGCTGGGGCCGGTTGTGAGATTTTTGGGGTGGGGTACGAGGAACTCCTTGAGAGTTTTTGGGGTAGACGTGGGTGCGAACGGCGTAATGTATCAGTACGCGGGCCAAGGCCGAAGTATTACTGTATCATTGAGCGGACTGCAGCACACAAACCAAAGCAAATAAGAGCACTCAAGTCTTATAGCGCAATTATACTTCATAGAACACGTGAAGCGCATTTACACCCAGGGCGCGATTTGTAGGGGGAAAGGGAGACTCTTCTCCCACTGCCCAACTCCATTCCCCTACTGCTACACCCCCACCACTACATCCCCACCACTGCTACATTTCCCAACAACTACATCCCCCCAAGCTCGACATCCCCCCCCCACTGCTCCAGGTCACAAATAGCACCCTGTTTGCACCTTATCGAACAAGAAGACAGATCATAATGAAATAACTAAAATAGAATAAATAGAAATTTAGGATGAAAGGAAAGAAAGAAGAATATATATATAATATATATATATAATATATATATATATATTCAATGTTCTATTTTGTATTGTCTCTATGTAGCCTTGAACGGACGTTCTGTGTTTACGGACTACTTTCGGTTACGACGTTCGCACCCACGTGACCACGTCTACCGATTTTTCTACTCGAAAATGTCCGTGTGCCCCCTATTCCTTAGACCCTGGCTATACGCCACTCGTTAGCATTATAGCGTAGCATCTGGAAGGCACCTAACTGTAAGCTGCGTCCGCAGTCAGATGATTATGCGCCCGTGCGTTGGAACGATTACCTGCGACGACGGAAATCGTCCTGGATGATTTGTCGGTTCGTTATTACTGCACTTCCGGTGCAGAGTCTGTAGAATAGTGTAGACGACTGAATGATCGTCTGTCTGTGGAGCAGGATTTCGAGGGTGATGTAGACTGTAGAACCGGTCGCCGAAACGGCCTGAAACGCAATAGATAAGACACTCTTATCTTGTCACGGACAACCTGAGCGATTGGCCACTCAATCGGGTCTTGATCATGTATCAGGAAGTGCAGTTGGTCGCTATGACGTCAGAAAAAAAACACGACCGACACTTGCATGACAGTCTAATTAAGTGAAGGAGAGACAATGAATGATTGTTCGAAGGTTTTTACGCGAATGCTTTATTCACTGAATCAAGCGTTTGAGCTGATGAATTGTAACAGCATACAGGCAGCTAGACAGGCAGACATACTGGCAGTCAGAGAGACTGTCAGGCAGACAGACAGACTGGCAAGCAGACGGACTGGCAGGCAGATCTGTTACTAGGCTGTTACAGACTGGTAGACAGAAATGTTTTACAGACTGGGTGATAACATAATACAACTATTTAAAATCAAGTATTTATAGGCAGCAGATAAACTGGTTAAATCAGTAAGAGAACTGTGTGGAACTAGACAGACAGACAAACTGGCAAACAGACAGACAGGCAGACAAACATCAAATTAAAAAGACAGACACAGAAACAGACAGACAGACAGGCAACCAGACATACAAAGAAACCTAGGTGGACAGAGACACTGACACGCAGTCAGTCAGGGAGCAAGATTGACAGGAACAAGCACCCATCCGGACAGATGCAAAGACACAAGAAACGCAAGCAGTAAGTCAAGAACTCCACACGACAAATAGAAATATAATATGGTTGAAAAGTTGGTCAATGTTAATCCAGATGATGATGATGATGATGTTGATGATGATGATGATGATGATGATGATAATAATAATAATAATGACGGTGATGACGATGATGACGATGACGACGATGACGACGGTGACGGTGACGATGATGATGATGGTGATTTATACTAAACGTCGACTTAACATTAGCGCAAGTTTTAACGTAGTTCTAAATTTAATGTATATTAATCAATAAATCGATATTTCTGTGTTATGATTTTATGCAAATCTAGCAACTGATTATGCAAAAGGCAGCGGAGGAGTTGAAGAAGCAGCAGGAGAGAGAGGCCGAAGAGAAGAAGCGCGCCATTGAATCGAGGGTCCCGAAGCTTAGCCTTGACGGTCTAGACCAAAGTAAGAGATGACCGGATATTCAACGAGGCATTTTTAGTGGGTGAATTCCCGGTCACTCCTTATTACCCCCCCCCCCTCCCACCCACTGGTCCACTCTATGCATAGCAGAGGGGAAGATCCATGCTGTCGGTCGTTAACCTATTAATTTTAATTAAATTAACTTATTTAGCTTTCAACGAAAGAATTAACGATTTTGATTTTGTGTGTCACAGTCTTATGCTTCAGAATAATGCTTTTGCGCATTATGAAATGTCGCTACAGAAGTTTAAGACTAGATTGGTCGTGATGTTCGTGCAGAACCGTTAAGTAGTTTGGTGGGGGTGGGTGGGGGGGGGTATAAGAATGAACTTAACAAAAGACGTTAAAAACACTAGGTTCTTGACACGGACACGGTTTTTGCCCCCCCCCCCCATTCCGAAATCCTGGCTACGCCACTGACTGTCACGGAATATTCTAGAGATAGTGACGTTCTCTTACAAAAATTGGACATGAATTCAGATGTTGTAAGCTACTGTTAGAGATCAGCCATGCTTTCATAATTATTATGCAACGCAGTGATTCAGATACAAAGTTTTATAGCAGAGGAGTTGAACCAGACGAGATTCTCTATATTATCTTCATCGGCCATGCAACCGTATGTAGGCCTGGCTGAGGACTGAGGACTTCTTGTTGTTCACGATACTATACAAGATATTGGACTGCGTTGTTGTAGAGGGACTGGAGACAACCGTACGAGACTTGTACGCTACAGTCTGTCGACTGGAAGAAGAAAAATACGAATGGGAAGGAAGACTCGGCAGACAGACGCAAGAGGCTAGCAGCGTCTTACTCACTCCAATCGTATCGTTGCTTCCATTTAGTAGGCGACTGCTGAACAGTAGCGTGGCGTGCCAATGGCTACTATGGCCCGAGCCATGGGCGGCACACATGAAGGGGGCGGCAAATTGAGCGGCGATGACCTTTTTTTGGCTTGTCGGGCCATTTTATATAGAAAAAAAAATTGCAAAAAATTTGCCAAAATTGCAAAAAATTTTCAAAAAATTGCCTACAATTTGCCAAAAATTGCCTAAAATTTGCACAAATTGCCTAAAATTTGCCTAAAATTTTCTCGCCCCCAAGTAAAGTGTGAAATGACGCTACTGCAGCAGATTGAGGGCGGCATTTTTTTCAGGAGCCATGGGCGGCACAAGACCACGCTACGCCACTGCTACTGAACGGAACTTTATTTCAACTCTTATTAAATATCGACTAAAGCAATGTTCACACTAAAATGTACTAATAAGTAAGTAAAAGTAAAATCTCGTTAACTTCTATAGCGCTTTCAAAAGAAGCACCGAAGTTGCTCCTTATTCCTATGCGCTTAATCTCGAAATGAAGCAGCTATATAGCCAAAGGTTGGGTCGTTCATGCCGGGTCATTTAATCAAAAGGGCGAGTGGGGGGGGACGTTGCAGCTATGGAGGAAATGACTTTTGAAGAGAAATGATTTTACTAATAAAGTACAGAGTGATCGAGAAATAAAAGAAAAAATACAGGTGATTTCAAACCATTATACAGATTTATCAGAATAATAATACAGTTTTAACTAGTGATCACAAGAAACAAATTAACATGACGGTAATCATTTGCACTTTAGGATCCATTTTTTTAAAAGATAAAACAGAAGCCTGATCACTGTTAAGTAGGCGTCAATATCTTGCACAGAAGATTTCGACATGATTTGTTGCAATAAAACGCCGCTAAACTCTGAATTAATTACAGGAATTACAATTAATCTCAACGAAGATTTATATTCTGTCTTTCTAACCTCGCTTATCAACTGGGGCTTTATTGAAGGTTATTAGATCTTACATTTCTTTGCAGATCAACGAACTCAATATCAAAGTTAACGATATCAAAGGAAAATTGTAAGCTCTCTGCTTGTGTTAAACTTTAATTGTTCTTAAAGATTGTTTTGACTAGGCCTTGTACATACTACTGACTACATTTGGAAATTATAAAAATTATTTAAAACAATTTACACTGTCTGAAATTATTTAAAGCGTTAGAACCAGATATATAGAAGATTTTATAGAAACATTATCTTCATCTCTTGCAGTTCGAAGCCTATGCTCAAGAAAGTCTCAAAAACCCAGTAAGTATAATATATCTTTTCATTATCGTCATTTATTACTCTGTACAGTATGGTTATGGTACTTGACAACTTCTATAGCGTCGTAGCATGGCGAAGGCCAAAGTCAAAGGCGCTGACAACAACGCTGACAAATCAACATGGAACGGAAGATGTTGGTCTTGAGGGAAAATCCGCTGAGATGGCACGAAAGAGGTCGCTGCTGTGTCGAAATCGGGCAGAGAGCTTTTCAGAAGGCGATCTTCCGCAAGAAGACGTTCCGTCGAAGAGTCAGCGAAAACGCAGAAAGGAAAATCAGGCGGCGAATCCTTGAGGGCGGTCATCTGCGAGACAGTAAATCCATCGCCGAACTTGACGGGAACCGACTGAAGATGGAATTCCGCTCGTGAACCGGAACAATTTTTGCCCTTTAGAGCCTGTAGACTCCGTCGACGGGCTGGTGCCTTAGGTAAAATGGCGGGCCAACCACGCCGACACGGGCGACATAAATCCGATTCCTTCAGCGCAGAAAAACGCAAAGACGATCGCCGACCGCTCCGAAAACGACGGCTAGGCGACAATCCACGCGATTAGCGCCAAGAAATAATAAGCGCAAGACGTCGGTTAAACCGCCAAGAACGGCGATATTCCGAAGCACGGACAGACACGTCCGAGCAGCCAAAATGGCGCTACCGGAAGTCCGATGATGATGACGACGACGATGATGATGATGACGATGAAGATGATGCCGGTGATGGTGACGACGACGACGACGATGATGATGATGACTAAGACGATTTCGATGATGATGATGATGATGATGATGACGACGATGATGATGATGACTAAGATGATTTCGATGATGATGATGATGATGACGATGATGATGATGATGACTAAGACGATTTCGATGATGATGATGATAACGATTTTCGATTTTGGAAACTTCTTTAGATTGGCAAAATTCGACAAAGAAGCCGTTCGGAGTAAGGTGGCTGTTGCCGCATCGCTTCGATCAACTGGTCAATCGAAGTACAGCTTGGATGACAAGGAGGTCGAGGTACGCCAGGCGTCATCATTCACCACGATATAACAGGGTACTGTGGAGGAGACCAAGTATGGGCACCGCAAGTATACCGCACCTGGAGTAGCCTGTTATTTAATTCTGCTCCAAGATGCGTGCCAGGGTTAGAAATTGCTCGATACAGCCTACGTGTCCGAATGTTTCAATTTGGGATTTCTAGAAAATAAAGTAGTAGGCCTAGTCTGCAAGTTCTGAAATGCTGGTTATTTCTCAGCCACTATTTATTATTATCCAGCCTACATATACTGTATCATCATCATCATCATCATCATCATCATCATCATCATCATCATCATCATCATCATCATCATCATCATCATCATCATCATCATCATACGCTCTTTAGCGTAAATGACTATAGCCTAAAGAGCCTGGCGTCGTTACAATATTTTATAGACTGCTGACATAATAATAATATCATTATTATATAAATTAAGATGGTAGTAGTAATAATAATAATAATAATAATAATAATAATAATAATAATAATAATAATAATAATGCACTTTTATAGCACCAATTCTAATACTTGGATCAATCGATGGTACTCCAAATCCATCCGCAAAAGACCAGGTCGTAGACATCGCATGTAGTAACGCAGTTGCTTTGGCTATGGGTCCAGTTTCGCCTGGTGAACCTGGCTGTTTATTTCACGGCATTCTCTTTTCTTCGATATTGTTTTTTTGCTTCAGGAGAAAAAACCAGATTGGGGAAAGGACCACCTGAAGCACAAACCCGCTGATCAAGAAGAGGATAAAGAAGAAGACGAAGAGGAGGAAGAGGAAGAAGAAGAAGAGAGGAGGAGGAGGAGGAGGAGGAGGAGGAAGAAGAAGAAGAAGAGTGAAGCCTCTAGCGAAAGTCCCGTGCATTGCCCGGATCGGTTGAGTCCACACTGAGGCCAATAATCTATCTGATGTATTGATTGTCAAGGAACTAATTAAATTCTCCTGCGTCGTCAAGACATCGTATAAACATTAACATTTCAAGCGTCTTCTCTTTCTATGGATTTAAATTTCTATTTTCCGGTGTTCTTGTTTACGAAGCTTGTTCCCACTGTGCTGCTCTCGTCTCTTGTCAGATCGTCTAAAAATAATTCAAAACACAAGACCAAAAAGCCAAGTATAGCCTACTAGTTATATCTAGTTTATTTTATATTTATTTATATATTTATATTTGAGAGGTTCGTAAATAGCAAATTTAAGTGGAAAATTTTGTAGACCGAGACTCTTACAGTGTAGGCTGTTTGATTCTAACCAGCATTTGGGCGTCTAAAAAGAAGCAGCTACTATGGTACTAAAAAAGAAATATAAATACTATGAGTTCAACTAGTTTATAACCTAAACCGCTACTATAATAACTGTGGTCATTCACAAATCGAACAGTTCAACTTACTTTTTGCTTGATAGTTTTATAACCTATAATAGAATCAATTGAATATATTATTTTTATCTACTAAGGACAAGGACCGAGACAAGGACTGAATAGTTACCTGTGGTCACAAATCACAAATCGAACAGTGTTCAAATTACTTTTGCTCGAAGCAATGCATCATGATTACATTGTATTTCAAAATAAACAAGTGTTTCCAACAGCTGATCAGTCATGCACGTAATGAGGCCTAATAGTAATCAATTGAAAAAACTCGTTAGCCAATTGCATTCTGAAAAAGGACAATGACACCAGTATTTTTAAGATACAACAAAGAATTACCGCCCATGCACCAAACGTAATAAATTATAATTAAATTACATTTTAACCATAAGGTTAACTGTTTACCTTGGAACATAATTATAGTAAACACTGTTGTCTGTACGTTTTAGCCTAAGTTACAAGGACCAGGACAAGAAAATCTGCCGAGGAAAGCCTGAGTCCCCAATTAAAAATAGTTTCCTTAAGGTTTTTGTTATCAATTACCGCCCATTAAATTATAATTAAATTACATTTTAACCATAAGGTTAACTGTTTAGTATATAGTAAACACTGTTGTCTGTACGTGTTAGCCTACTTGAGTACACAGAAAATTTCCAAAGCCTCGTAATTAAAAATAGTTTGGTTTTTGTATCTGCTAGTTAAACTTGTACTCTAGGCAAGCAGCGACGAGAGGTCAACAGTGCCTAATCAGGGCCCCGGAGAGGGCGGTCTGGGGGCGGTCTGGGGCCCAATGATGAATACGTATAATTAACAACAATACCGCCGCAGTAGTAGTAGTAATAATAGTAGTAGTAGTAGTAGTAGTAGTAGTAGTAGTAGTAGTAGTAGTAGTAGTAGTAGTATAGTAGTAGTATTTACGACAATTTATATAACGCAGTAACATAGCTGGGGCTAAAATCACGCTTTACATGATAGGATTATAAGATATGCTAAATAAGGGTGTTTTGTTTGGTTGAAACGAAAGAAATCAAAACCTTGCCGTCCATTCATCAGGAAATCGTTAGAATAGGACAACTGGAAACGAAGCAAGTCATTTCTATGGAAGAAAAAAACAAACAGCACCTGAAATATAATCCAAACTTTGACACTCGAACCAGACTAAGTAAGTAAGTAAGTAAGTAAAATCTCGTGGATTTCTATAGCGCCTTGGAAAGCAGCACAACAGTAGCTGCTTATTCTTAGGCGCTCATCCTTTCTTAGAATAGCTATGGGGGAAGGTAGGCTATATGTATATATGATCAGCCAGGCAATAGTCAACATCATTAGACTAACATCGTTATTCCGACAAATCTTTTCTAAAATAGAGCCCCTGTAATACAACGTACTCAGTGAATCATCCAATATCACAGAACGTCTTTGAAATAAGAGAAATTCAAAGCGAATGCAATGCTCGACTCACCGTCCAACGTTCGGCTTATAGATTGCAAAGCTCTGGCAGCCACTCTGAAAAACGAGAAGCAGACAGACATTTACAACAGCACAACTCTAATCACCACCAGCAGGGATATTTTTACACCACATAACACCCCTCTAACCGCCCCTCGACGCCCCAAATTGGGACCGGACCTTAATTTCCGCTATTGGATGACCTTTTTGCTTGTCAGGGCTTTTTTGGCAGGAAAAGGCCAGTCGCCCATATTGAAAATCTCTGACAATCAGATAACGTTAAAAAGGTTATCTCCCTTCCAAATCTCACAAATTTTGCAATACTGATAGTTTGATGTGCATTTTCGTACGTCTTCAAAACTGACGAACGTTATTATCGAAAATCGGAAACTGGGACACTAGGCTGTGGAAGAAGGTAGGCTTTATATATATATATATATATATATATATATATATATATATATGATCAGCCAGGCAATAGCCAACATCATTAGACTAACATGTAGCCAAGGGCGGCACGGCCGCACGGGACTACAATCCCCGGTCAGCCCCCGCGTCGGGTAATACGGACCCTTATGAAATTGAGGATAATTCACGAAAGTTGAAAGCGCCTGAATGGACCATTTGATCGAATCGAAACTGTCGATGCCCCCATATTTTGGAATCTATTGGCCATGACCAACAACTTGCTTGTCAGACTTTTTTGGCAGAGGACCCCCAGAATTTACTATCTCCGGTCTAGACAATCAGAGACGTAGGCGGTATAATCCATTAATCTGGGGTAGGTTGCCATTACTTTCCCCAGATCCACGTTTTATCTCGCAACTTAACGCTGTTCCTCATTTTACCACCGCCCTCTAGCGAGTAAGGCTGAGTCGACGCTCGGGCTCCTGCGGGAATTGAACCCACGACCTTCTGCTCCATCGTCCAGCGTTGTTACCACTCTTCTAAGGCAGACGGAAAATACATAGAATGGCCTTGAAAACAGCAACACATGCAGCAGCAGCAGCAGCAGCGGTGTGCGCCCCCTGGGGCCAAGTCGATAAAAAGTTTGACGAGCAAAAACATGGTCGCCGAGTCAATTTTGGCACCCCATATGGTCGGCGCCCGGGGCCACTGCCCCACCGACCCCCCCTCTGCACGCTACTGTCCAGCAGTTAACGGAGTCGTGACCTTGTTTACCTGTTGACAAAGTCGGTCAAATGAAAAGGATGACAGTTTTTTCCCTACGGGCGAGACATAATTTGCCAAGATAATGTCGTATTCGGTGACTATAGATAGATCATAGTCGCCGATAGTTGATAGTCGCTCAAATGATTAACGAAAAAGATGAATTGATTCAACAATTTCCTTTTCACTAAAAGTCTACTGTCTAGAAACCTAGCTGCATGCTGCGACATCTAATAGTGATCTCCTAATAGCTGTATGCGGTATGCGAACATTTTAAAAGTCGGTTTACATTTGCCAAAGTTATGGACAAATATACAGTGGTGTGCTTTTATTGCCTCACAGTATATATATATATAAATGTATATATAATTATTATATATTATACATATATACATGAATGTATGTGTATACATATATATACATGCGTATACATAGGCTATATATACACAGTGATATAATTTTCATTAAAATCGGTTTACATCGCATATAAAAACATAGCCAAATAAAACACCATATACACAGTGACATAATTTTCATACAAAATCAGACATCTGGAAAATTTATAGCTGTATAAAACTTCATGTATATGTAACTATGCAAACTTACATACAGTACAGTAACTCAAATTGGTCGAGCGTTACTCAGGGGCACCCAGTTTATGTATATTAATGATTTACATCTGCTAGGTTCAAACCGACGATTTATGGATCTTCAAGCTTTGCGTCACTATTTAATATTTTATTTCTATGCGTATCAAATAAAAATGCAGATCTGATAAAAGAGTTAGCAAACGACAGACTATACTATTGAGGCTGATATCTGTCTATCAATCGACGTCCCCTTGAATCTTATTATCGATTTAAATTCCTCTTCCGATCTGTGTTGTTGATATCGATTTCGCGATTCTCTTTAATTAGTTTTTTCTCTTTAATTAGTTTTCTTCTTGCTCTTGCATCGGACATATTTTATAAAAAAATGTATGATCGATCTTTCTCTGTACAATTTTATATGATATATATATATCGATCTTGCAGTGGCGGCTCCACAGGGGCCCCGGATATGGCCCTATTTTATAAAAAAAATGGTAGATCGATTGGCTATTCCATCCTGGAGCCGCCACTGTCACTATATTTTTTTTATTTTGGCTATATTATATCTGCATAAAACTTGGCATCAATATATAGTCTAGACTCTAGAGAATACCAACACATACGTGTAAACTGTACAGGTTGTTCACCTCATGCTTTAAGCTATTTGTAGCAAATGTACAGCGTAATTATTTGGCAAAGTTATTGCCAACATAAAAAGGTGTGATTTTTATTGACTCACATGTAGTGTATATAGCAATTATTTGCAATTGGGTTTGCGATACAGCGTTCACTTATCTGCGGACGGTGGTCCAGTGCATGGTGACCGAAATGGATTGCATTTGCGCTAAATAAGTAAATGAAATATGTACTTTGTGATACATACACACACACATATATATACATATATGTATAAACAGCTATGCATTTCATACTGCAATGGTCTAGACATGAGACAGAAGATTTTCTCGTTGTCTTCTTTCCTTGATCATTTGTTGTGAACTGAAGATGGTCTTGCTTAACCCCTTAACTGGAGATCCCGGATATATCCGTCCATTTTACATTGAGTTACAGTTAAATACACGGTTAAGGGGTTAAATTAAGAATAAAGAGAACTGTCGTGATAAAAAGACAGTGTTAGATTTTTAATTAGCTAATTAAGTTTAATTAGCTAATTAATTAGAACTTGTGCTAATTCTAATTTTAATTAAGTAGAAAAACTGTTTATGTAATTACAATTATAATTAATTAGTTGTTTAAAGCTAATTATAATTAATTAGAAATCATTCTAATTAAATTGAAATATATTCTATAATCTTAATAATCTAACTTTTGGGAATAAAGTAGCCTACTTGCTTACATACTTTGCCATCCTCTGGAACGACCTGGATCTTTTGCGGATGGATTTTGAAGTACCATCGATTGATACCCTTGGGTATTAGAACTGGTGCTATAGAAGTCCTGTCAATGTTTCAATGATAATATCAACGACCACTGGCAAACTCTTGGTTGATCACTGGAAGAAATACCCGACAATCTGGACATTTTAAAGGACTTTAAAGTCAATCAAATAGCAAGACATCCTGCAAGATATGCAAGAAGAGGATAACTGGCGATTGGAAACCAATAAGGGTGACGTCGAATTTTATAAGTCATGCAAAGCTATGTACACCTTACAAGTACAAAACTTTTGATGCAGAAAAGACAAAGAAAAGGAAGGAGCTGCTTGTCAATGCCATGCAAGTGCAACAGAGACAAGTTGATTAACATTGCCATCTGACTGCTAAGAATAATGTTTATAAATAGACTGCATTATTTGTCATTTGAAGCTGAAACTGTTTATAACTTGACTGCATTAATTGTCACTTTTCATTTGACAATTCTTAACCATCGTCATTCTTGATCTAATTAAGCTGTTAATTAACTTAATTAGATCAAAATTTATTAATCCTAATTAATTAGATATTTCATGTACCTAATTCTAATTCTAATCAATTAGCTGAAAGGACTAACTAATTCTAATTCTAATTAATTAGATATTTTATGTACCTAATTCTAATTCTAATCAATTAGCTGAAAGAACTAACTAATTGTAATTCTAATTAATTAGATATTTTATGTACCTAATTCTAATTCTAATCAATTAGCTGAAAGGACTAACTAATTCTAATTCTAATTAATTAATATTTCATAAATTAATTTTAATCAATTAGTTGAAAGGACTAACTTTTAATTCTAATTAATTAGATATTTTATGTACCTAATTCTAATTCTAATCAATTAGCTGAAAGGACTAGTAGCTAATTCTAATTATAATTAATTAGTAAAAGTGCCAATTAAAAACAACGCTGATATAAGACATTCTCGGAGTGCGTCTGGTTGAACTGCGTCGTGTTTCTGGTGCCGTGAAACCATTTGAAGAGAGAAAAACAGCGACGCGTTAGAAACCCTATCACCGCCCGAAAGGATCGAGGATAAAGGCAAGACAGGTGTTTGTCCAAATAGACACAAAAGGCGACAAGTACTGAGGTTCAGAAAGAAACAGACAGCGGAGAGGAAGAAGAAAGAACAAAGAAATTAGCGATGACGGTTAGAGAGAGAGAGAGAGAGAGAGAGAGAGAGAGAGAGAGAGAGAGAGAGAGAAAAGAAAGAAAAGAAAGAAAGAGAGAGAGAGAAAGGGAGAGAGAGAGAAAAAAAGAAAGAAAAAGAAAGGGAGAGAGACAGAGAGAAAGAGAGAAAGAGAGATAAGAGAGAAAGAGAGAAAAAGATAGAGAAAGAGAGAGAGAGAGAGAGAGAGAGAGAGAGAGAGAGAGAGAGAGAGAGAGGCAGAGAAAGAATTAAATAAAGATTGAAGACTGAAAGAATGACAGAAGGAGAGAAAAAAGGAAAGAAATGAAGAGTGAGAAAGAAAGAAAGAACAAGTTAAATTTCCTTGATTGGCAGGAACATAAGAGGGTGGAGAGTAGAAGGAGAAGGAGAAGGAGTTGGCTAAGTGAATCAAGTAATGATGATGGCGCATACTTTCTCAGTTTAGTCGGCGCTTAACGAAGTCTTCTTTTGTCGCCGGCGATCGAATAGAATGGCCAACCGCGGACTCCGTTTCGAAGAACCAGAAAAGCAGCCACAGGATATGCACTCATTGTACATCCATCAAGAGCCCAGCAAATACTTGTCAGAAAAATTGCCTTGCTTTTCGACGCTGCAATTTCGACGCTACCAGTGGCGTAGCCAAGGGGAAGGGTTGGGGGTTAAGACCGCCTTGGCTGCCGACGAAAATTTTTTTTATGTGTTTCCGTACATTTTTTATTTTCGGACGCGGTTTTGGGGGGTCAACCCCCCCCTTGGCTGGCTGTGGCTGCCGATCCAAAATTTTTAAGTTCTATAGAATGTAAAGGTGTAAGGTGACGACTTTTTTGCTTGTCAAGATTTTTCGAAGTTGGTTACGATCAAAACCAATCCCTCTTTCCGGAAATCCTGGCTACGCCACAGGCCGGAACAAAAAGATAGTCAACGGTCGGAGTTCTGGTTTCTCGGCATCGGTTGACCGTTCTGTGGGCGCCCGATAACATGATACCCCGTTCTCATTCTATAATTCAGTTCGTTAAATTGTATCCGCATTAGCATGCATGGGCGCCCGCAGACATTTTTCCGAGGGGGGGGGGTAAAACACAATGGTCACGGGTGGGCGTATTTTAGCAAGGTTTTCAGCTGCAAATTTGACAATTTTAAAAGATTGCCAGAACGTCAGGTAAATTCCGAACAAAATCAGGGTCTGTATTTATACTTCAATTAAGCATAGTTTTAGCATGAAAATATTGGAAAATAGCCAGAATATATATAGTTAGTCACAGAAATAGATTTGCATTTTCCAGTGTGTGTGTGTGTGTGTGTGTGACTCCTCCCTTGCTCCAACTTATGGGCGCCCATACATATTTGTCACGTGATTGCCTTGATCGCTGTACTACGCGCTAAAAAGATCTTTCATGGGCTTGCAAGAGAGAGAATTTTAAGTGATTTTAGACTCACAATCTGAGGAATAAAAGCCATTTTGAAAGTAGAACTGCGCGAATTCAAACAATTCACCAGAAATTTCATCTTAATACCCTATAACAATTCAAAATCCCTGACAATAATTAGCTATAAAGTTAAACATTGAAACAACGAGCAGCATTTTGGCAATTACTTGGACTACCGGTCAACCCGGGTTCGATTCCAAATAAAGGGAAATCTCGGACATTCGCAAATCCACCAATCCAACAGCGCACAAGGCAGACCAGGGGACTCAAATGGCGGCCCGCGGGCCAGATCCGGTTCGCCAAAGTGTGTGTGAAATGGCCAGCGAAGATACTCAACCTATAAATAACTGTTTTCTAATGCATACGAATTGTTAATGTCTTGTTTTCAACTTACTTGTCTTCTATTATATTCCTGTGAACTATAATTATTTAGTAATTAAGAAATCTTTTTACTTGGTCCTCGTGGGCCAGTTATAAGAAAGTTTGGCCCTTCATAAGATGTTAATTAAATACCTCTGGTGAGTGGCGTAGCCAGGATTTCCGGAAGGGGGTTTGAAAAAAATTTCGTCTCTAACCGCCAAGGGGGTTTCACCCCAAAAATCGCCTCAAAAAATAAAAATTGCATGGGAATACATCAGAAAATTTTTTTTCGCCGCCCAAGGGGGTTTAACCCCCCACCCCCCGTGGCTACGCCGCTGCCTCTGGTGTGGTCCTTTAAGGCTTATGACTATAGCAGGGGCGTAGCGACGGGGGGATATATCGGTGTATATATATATCCCCAAATCATACTATACCCTAAAATAATTTTTAATGGGTCTTTTAAGATTTTCGAAGTTGTTAGAGATCTATACCCCCAAATCACATTATACCCTCTCCCCCAATCAAATTCCTGGCTACGCCCCTGATGACTAGTGCATTATCGCCAGAGTGCCGCATAAATTGAACGTGCATATCTTCATCATTGCGTCAAAGACCGTTACTTTCGTGGAAAGAAAACGAACGCGATCGCCTGACATATATTAAGGCGTTTTCATTTATCCGATTTTTAGGAATGCAGATATGAGAGAATGTACAGAAGTCGTGAAATCTCGCATACATAGCCTATATACCCGGATTTCATATACTGTATTTAGGTAAGTAAGTAGGTAAGTAAGTAAGTAAGTACAAGTGAAATTTTTATAGCGCTGCTCGAAAGCTTGGCGCGTGAATCAGCTTATTCACGAGTGCTCATATATATTTATATTATATATATGTTATATATATATATGTGATATATTTTATATATATAGTGTATAAATGTGGTATTATACATATAGCGTAAATGTTTATGTGTTTAATATTTAGCCTACGAATATTTTGAACTTCAAAGAGAAGCATCATTGGCGTACACAGGGGGTGTGTGGAGCCGGTTCCGTATTCGGTCTGGGATTTGTGCAAAACCGCTGAGTAGATTGCGGGGTGGTATTTGGGAGTGGGAGGGGGGTAGTTAGTATGAGATTGAAGGAAAGAAGCTGAAAACCACAGCTTGACACGACAACGCGTTTTGTTCGTCAAAGCTTTTTCCGCCTGAAAGAAATGTCATGTCGATGTGCCTCCGGGGCCATATTAAGGCGGGGGCTGGGGGGTGGCTGTAGCCCCCCTCGGCCCATCATGAAAATAGGCCCGCCGATTTTCGAGATAACATTTTTTGCTTGTCAGCACGATTTGGAAGGGAGATAACCTTTTTTTTTTGCTTGTCATAGATTTTCAGTATAGGCGACGGCCTTTTTTTCTCAGCCCCCCCGGCCCACTCGGACCTTAATCCGGCCCTGTGTGTCCCCTCCCTATATTCCGGAATCCTGGCTACGCCACTGAAGAGGAGCAGCATTTCGTTTGCTTTGTCTACTACTGATAAATGGGTCTGAAAGAGCTGAAAATCAGCCTAAAACTGTTTCATCTTGAGAATTCCATGTATAGTTCCAGGAGACTCGGAAACCTCTTATATAAGGCGTGAATATTTAAAAACGCGGCTTTCGGCGCTTTCTGATTTTTTGGTGGACAAGAACGAGCAGATCAAGAGTATGCGAACCCTTTTGCACGTGTAACAAGATGTCTCTATTGTTGCTTTCCAAATGGACAAAACAACAGCGACGAATGTGTCTCATTATAGTCTTACAGGCGCGCATTAGCGTTTGTCCATTTAATTATTCAGCAGGCGTTTGCGCTTAGATTAGCCACGAACGAAGGTTTAGTTTTATGACTCGAAGCGTGCGCCGCGGCCGGCCACTCTGCTGCTGTTATTTTTGACAGACGAAACCGTTGGTCATATACTCCCACCCTATTTCTCCCACACCACCCACCCAGTTTCTCCGCCAGCGAGAAGAAATCCTAGAACCGAACGATTGTCCATTTGAGCCGGCCATTTTTTCCAGAATATAAGTATCGCTTTCACTTAAAACCGACGATTTTTGACACGAAGAATTAGAGGAACCCGTTTCTACTCTTGCGTCAGCTAGGGGCAGTAGTTGCTTGCATCTGGAGGCGACGACATTCGGTGGACAGGTGCGATGTCTCTTTTGGCAATGGCGGTTCCACCGTGTTGATGACTGCATGAGAATGTATCCCCCCACCGGTGTTTTACCTTTTTTTTTTTTTTTTTTTTTTTGCCAGCTCTCAGTTCTTTTTTTTGTCCCGGGCCCCCTTGTGCTTAACATCCCCCCACCAACTTCCTTTTTTAGAATGTTTTTTCCAGACCCCTCCCCCCCCTACCAAGAAATCCTGGAACCGTCGTTGTCTTTTGGGCCAGTGTCTTTCCATAACTCTCAGTTTTCAGTCTATGGCCAGTTACCATAGTTTTAAGAAATCGTTTCCTCCACAACCGTAACTTCCCGTAACTTCCCAACCATTGGAAAAAATCACCCTACCTGATCGACACCTCCACCTTTATTTCCTATTAAGATAAAAGAGCCTAAGAATAAGCAGCTACTGCGGTGCTTCTTTCAAAAAACGCTAAATAAATTCACGAGATTTTAGTTATTTATTTATTTTATTTAACTTCAGAAACACAAACGCGCATTAATTTTAACGAAAAAATCCTTCATAAACAACTTCTTTTGAAGGAAATAGAAGCACAACCAAATAGCACATAGGTAGGCCTATTATAATACAGTATATAACCTCAATATAAATATGAATAATAAATAATAATATACAACAGTACAATAATAATATAAAATATTAATAGTATAATACAGTAGCGTCAATCTGTAGTAAAAGTTGAGTGTCAGGTATATTTTTGGTGTAGGGACATTTAATCACGTGAACACTTCATCACGCGACACTTAATCACATAGGCATTTCATCACGCGACACTTAATCACATGGACACTTAATCACGCGACAGTTAATCACCTCGGTATGTAGGCCCTAACCTTCTAAGCGACATTTTCCAATTTTACAGATATTTATTTAACTAAGTTCTCGATATTTTCGCGAAGTTTTGTTGTTTTGCGGTCAGTTGAGGCATACTGTGTATATCTCCGTTGAAGAGGTTAACATTTAAGGATGGAGTGAGAACACCCCCTATCTTTGTTTAACACGTTGACTGCGCTGCAAGTTCTTTGCCAGGCGAGGCCGTTATGCGACCGCGACTTCCCTGGCTTAAGATGCATCGAACAGAGGACGTTATTTGACGCCCTCACCGCTCTGCAGTGCCAAAATAAGGAAGTCAATTGACGCCCCCCCAGCGTGTTAAAGATACAGCGGTCAGTAACAGACTCAACGGATTAAAGCAGCTGGGCGCCGTACTTTGCAAAGTAACTAAAGCCGGGGGTCGGGAAGACATACGTAGCCTAATGTTATATAAAAAAACTAACCGTCGGCCAAATTCAAATAATAACAGTTCAATCCAACTAAATGGAAGTTGAGGGTGCCATGTTACTGTAACTGACGGGAGTGACCAAATCTTCTACATATGTCTAGTTGTCTACATATTATATGTTCATGTGATTAACTTTCACGTGATTAACTGTCGCGTGATTAACTGTCGCGTGATTAAATGCCGGTGATTAACTGTCGCTTGATTAAGTGTGCGTGATTAAGTGTCCACGTGATTAAGTGAGCGTGATTAAGCGTCCACGTGATTAAGTGTCGCGTGATTAAGTGTCGCGTGATTAAATGTCACCAAACCATATTTTTACACCCTAACACCCCACATTTGAGACCGACATCCCTCTCAACACCACCATCCCAAGTCTCAGCTATGCGATGACCTTTTTTGCTTATCAGACTTTTTGGGCAGAGGACCCCCAGAATTTACCAACACCCCCAAATTGATAATCCTAGAAATAACCCTGGTGAGTGTCCACCCGTTGTTGTGCCTAACCCTAACCCTAACCTTAACCCTAACCTGTTAGTAAAGTTTTTACAGTGTATTACTTATTAATGTTCCAAAATACCATTTGCTGATAATATCTACGTGTATTATCCTATCCAGCACATCAATTTATTAAATAATCGTACAACGGTACTATTAATATAGATTTATTCAGATTTTTCGAGGGTCCAATGCCTTACGGACCCTCACAACCAAATTTGTTCGAGGGTCCGAACCCCAGGACCCTCACGGGAATGACGCCTATGGTATAATAGCATAAGTGTGCATAGGCCTATGTATAAATGGCTGAGGTTATTTGCATTGGTGTTATTATTCAACGAAAGGCTTTGCTCGGAAAACGGCAGAAAGCAACGCTAGTCTCCCTCTGACAAATGTCTGCCCACCCCCTCTTCCCCTACCCCAACCGCCACCCCACCCCACTCGTTGGCTTACGCTATTCCTATCGAGCCATTCTATTATTTCATAGTGATGAATCGACTGGGTGCTGTTCGCTTTAAAAAAATCCCCAGAAAAGCACTTTCATGGCGGATAAATCGCAGCATAGAATTGATGAGAAAATAGGTGATGGAGTATGATCGAGCATGTTAACCCATAGACAGGCTATGTCATCGAGGAAAACGAAAGCAAAAATTCTATTTGATGAGATAAAAACAAAGAACTAATGTACATGTAATGTACCTATGCGCTATCGACATTTTAATTTCTGAAAGTTAAATTAATGGTCAACTTGTTTTTTTCTCGCATTTTTACCGGATTTTAAACAGTATTTTTGATACATTAGGCCTATTGCAAATATGGCGAATTGAACCTAATACCTTACGTGAGAAAGTAAGTAGAAACAGTCAGTTAAATTAAACGAAAGTCAAGAAGTGAAACAACAATATGGTAATTTTGAGAGAAAGTGGCGCCTGTCCAGTACAAAATTACTGAAAATTAAAAATATATTAATCTTTTATCGTCCTAAATTTATTTGCTAAGTTTAAGGAGCCAGTAATAATTAGGTCCTATTTATCATCCAGAAACACCTTTTTCAACATAGATGATAAACAGTGTTTATTCTAGCCACCTTGACATTGGGGGGAGTTTGAAATGCTTGGGGGACAAGATTTGTCTCTCCACGCTTGGGAGGAGGATTTCCATCCCAAGCCAACATATACAAATTTTTTGGGGGATTTTAAAACTTGGAGGGGGAATCCCCCTCAAATAGGCCTAGAATAAACACTGGATGATAAAACGTCTAATTATTTTACATCGAAAATCGCGGATTTTAATTTGAATTTTAACGTTTTTAGCGTCTATGATTTTCAATAACCCGATCATTTATGTTATCCTCGAAAATGGACCGAGTCTGTGTTGAAGGTCGCGAGCATTTTGAGCGCCAGTTGTTAAGTGGCGAGCGCGTGTCGTGGATAACAGATGATTGATTCGATAAGTTTAGTTAATTAAATTCAATCGACAACTTCTTTTAGAAGCAAACGGTCTTCCGACAGGGACTAAGGACAACGCAAATTCAAGCTATAAGCACACAACCAATGCCATCTGGCGGCCAATTTAATGTCATCAGGAAACCCATATAAGATGAAGGAGAAATGCTATACAAATAAACATATTAATATAGCAGCATATATAGCAAAATGTACTTAACCTAATACTTATCAATTAGGTAAAAATATTTCTCCAACGAAGCATAGACTGACAGCGGAAGCATATATGTCCTGTAATTCTATCACCTAGTCGTACCAAATTGCAGCTTCAACCGGACAACACAAACAGCAATTACTTTGGCAACAATAGGATTATAATATTGGGAGAAGTTCGGCGCAAATCGCCGCACTACCTTGGGATTGTGCGGCCGCGTGGAATTACCAGCAGCGCATAGACCATTAGACTTCCGTTGCTATGCAAATATATATATATATATATATTCCGTCGAATGTTCCAGTAGAGTTTGTGTTTGCGCCAACCGCCAGGTGGCTTTTGACCACAGAAATTCATTACTACTGCGCAATAGCCAGTTGCAGCTCCCCTTCTTACAGACTCCTCGATCTTATTCTGAGTAGACTGTAGCTCAGACAACTCTTCATGACAAGCGTTTTTACAATCTTTGCTTTCAAAATTTCAAACGCACGGGCGTGCGTGAGCGAGCGATTTGTTGCGAAACTGTAGTGGCGCCATAGAAGCCAATTTACACGCTCGTTAAAAGGATAGTGACACTAACAAACCGCAAATGGATGCGCAGTGAACTGTTTGTCCTCGATAGCATAGCACTTATTGCGCTATGACGATGAGAATTTGCTGAGACGAGAATTGCCACACGATAAGTGCTAACAATCTTTAATCTAACTATTTGACTGTAAAGCGCTTTTGTCCTTCGTCATGTTTACGGCGCTCTATAAATCGTCCTGTATAGATAGATAGATAGATAGATAGATAGATAGATAGATAGATAGATAGATAGATAATCTTTCGTGGATATTACTTTCACTGGCTCACAGGTTTAATTAACGGTGTTCGATTTCCGAAACGGATGGGTGGTCGACGCTAATGTTAAATGTTCTAGGTCGACTTCCTCAAAGACGATCGAAACGTTTGATTTCTAGTTGTACCAACCCAACCCCCTCTACTAGTGGCGGTTCCACGTGGAAGATGAGTGGGGATGCATCCCCCACCGGACTTCTTTTTTTGCTTGTCAGGCCTATTTTTTGGTAAAGGTCTAGTAAAACTACGGGGGAAAACTGCGTTTGATCTTTTTTTGCTTGTAAACCTATTTTTCGGTAAAAGTGTAGTAAAATAGATATACCGATATACAAGACAGACATGCATACACACATAGACATACAAAGACACAGAGATACAAAGATACAAGTATGCAGAAATAGCAAAGAGACATAAAGATATAGAGATACAAAGATGCAAATATGCAGAGATTAAGATACAAACACACAAATATATAGAGATACACACACAAATTACACAGTAACACACAAAAATTCTGACATACAGAGACGCAAATGTGCGAATATACAGAGATACAGGGTGGCATAAATAGTAGATACAAAGATATAATGATGCAGAGATGCCAAGAAAAATATGCAAAAATGCAGAGATATAAAGACAAACATAAAAACGGTGTTGAGATAATATAGAGACATAGAGATATAATTTAGATTCCGGGCAGGCAGCCAACTGTTATGACATAAGCCCTCCTCTTACTTTTTGACGGCTTTCTATTAAAATGTCGTTTCTCTTTCCTGACAAAAGTGAACACTGAACAGCACGATGACAGGCGGTGAAATTACAGCAGACATTTCCTCAGCTGAAGACTGGACAAGCGATGTCATGAAATCCAATATTCAGATTGACATTCAAAATAATTGCCAAACGCTACCGAAGAAAATCGGCTGTTGTTATAGTCTCCGAAATATTTGCAATAGTATGCGGTCACATGAAACTGCGTGGGCGACTTTCGCAACAGGCTCTTTCGATGTTTGTAGATTAATCATAATTAATAAGATATTTCATTTTTAAAATAAATAATCAGGCAACAAGTTATTGTCAAGCTACAACTGGTCTAACTACTACGACACATTTCATTTAAATATAGGATCCAGTATGTTATTTGTGTAGTAGCAAAAAAGATAAAGTCCTAACTCGACCTTATGGCTCCTGCCGGAGTTGAACTCGCGACCTTCCTCTCCCTCGTCCAACGTTGTTACCGCTCAGCTAACTTTCCAACTTTACGTAATCAATGTTAGTTAAACGACATACTGTATCTTTGACTGTAATTCTAACTGCGAACTTTTACTGGTAGGCAGTAGGCAGAAGTCTTAGTCGCTTAAAATATTCTGTGTATTGAAAGTAATTTCTAGAAAGGTTTTTTTGGCTCTATATGTGTTACATCTAGACATCGGAGAAGCAATGACTCCAAAATAGATACGTTTCTCACGACTGACTTTTCTAGATTCGACCAGGGGCTTAGGAGGAGCGTCATGAGCTCCCCAGCCGATAAAATTTGGGTGATTCGAATATTAAGATTTGGAGCATATTTTTTCAGACTCTACAACAGTGTATAGGCAATCACCGTGAGGCCCGCCGAGCGGGGGGAGAGAGGGGAGAATGCCCAGGGGCCCGGCGATCTGTTGAGGGCCCGGGCGGGTCCGCAGTTAGGGGTTAGATCAAGGTTGAAGACGCAAGAGCGTTTGGGGCGCCCGTCAACAAGGCACAAGACAGGTTTTAAGTTTTAACTACCTACTGGAAAAATAGGCCGTCACCACTTTAGGGCCCCCGGCGACTGTTCTGCCCAGGGGCCCGGAATTTCTTTGGGCAGGTCTAAACACGGCCGTCATTTCATTGATTTCCAGGGGGGGCAAGACTTTCGACTGCAAGGCAGGCAGTATTTTAAAAATACCTATGCAGTATGCAAATTGGTTTTGTCCACAGTACACGCTACACACGATACTATACATAGTACATACCAGTGATTGTAAAAAATCGTAGTATTCTGCCTTTAGGCAGGTTTTGTATTCCAATTTCGCCATTCATTCCTGTTCATAGCTTTCTCCTTTAGGTATTTATAGTCCTTTTCCATCATCCAGTCAAGTAGCATCTCTCGTGGTCTTCCTGTGGTCTTTGTCCCCTTTAGTTGTCCTTCTATTATTTCTTTTAGGAGTGAGTCTCCTCTCAGTATATGTCCCATCCAGGTCTTTTGTCTTTTTCTTATTGTGTTGATCATCTCTTTCTTTTCCTCCACCTGTTTCAGCGCTTCCTCGTTTGTCTTATGTTCTGTCCAGCTGATCTTCTCCATTTTTCTCCATATCCACATTCATTGCAAAGGCCTCTAGTCTTGTTATTTCCTGTTTTCTTAGAGTCCATGTTTCCGATCCATAAAGTGATACGCTCCATATCAGTGTTTTGATAAGTCTTTTCTTCGAGGTTCTGTCAAATAAAATTATAAAAACAATTAATTTAAAAACACAAAACAAAAAATTCGCGAAAAATGTTTTCCATAAAAATTAGGAGGACACAGGCCCCAACTACCCCTCCCCCAATTACGTCCCTGGGTCCAAATAGGGGACCCGGCTCTTCTGGCCCGATCTTGGCTTCGCCAATGTACATAAACTGTCAAATACATATGTATGTATAATTGTATATATATATATATATCATCATCATCATCTTCTCCTTGTTCCTTCATGAACTGAAGTTAAGGTGACAGCATGAATTTCTTTCCTCCAACCATGTCGATCCTCTGTCTTCTTGACTGCTGCTGACATTTTCATTCCTGTCCACTCTTCCACGTCATCCGCCCATCTTCTCCCTGGTCGCCCTCTTCGTCTAGTTCCCGACATCATTCCTTGTTGGATTGCCCTCTCCAATGTTGACCTAGTGTCGCTGTTCCGCTGTACGTGTCCGAAGTATTGCAGCTTCCTTCTTTTGCACATGTTGAGGAAACGTCTCTCCGTGCCTGACATTTTCAAAACCTCTTCATTGGTTTTCCTATCTCTCCAGCTTATGCTTTGCATGGTACGTAATGAGTACATTTCAAAAGCTTCTATTCTTCTCTGTATTTTTCTTTTCAGAGTCCAACTTTCACATCCATATGATGTTGTACTCCATCCAACACTCTCGATTATCCTCTTCTTTGTTCTCATGCTGATATTATTGTCTTTCCAAATGTTCTTCATTTTTCTGATGGCAACCCTTCCTTTTGTCAATCTGGCCTTTATTTCTTCCTCTAGGGAGCAGTCTTTTGATATAATTGCGCCAAGATATGTAAACTTTCCCACTTGTTCCATTACCTTCTGATCTACTCTGATGGAAACTTTGTCTCCGTTAGTTGTCATTATATATATATATATATATATATATATATATATATATGCAGTATATGTGTGCATATGTCATGCATAAATCATGAACGTTTACAAAGGAGATGCGTTCTGTCTCCGTCAGCTGTTCGTTTTGCTGAATTCAATGATTTTCCCGAGCAACAAACACAGTGGCATCTGCGCACCACGTGCAATAAGCCCGTTCGCGAGCGTCAGTGACTTTGTATTGAGACCCGGAGAACGGGCAAACGCCACCTGTGAATCTGACGATTTTTTTAAAGAAAGAAAACAATTATACTGAGAAGTGAACAAAGTATAGTTCTCCTGTAAACGTTTCTCAGCCTGCTTCAACTGTCATCATTGTCTAGACCAGCGGTTCTCAACCTGTGGGTCGCAACCCCCAAGGGGGTCGAATGACGATTTGCCAGGGGTCGCCCGAGACCATCAGAAATATGAGGTTGTCTCTTTTATTGTTATTGTACACAATTTCCTCAGTGGTAGTTGCGACGTACTATAGTTGTTTTACTATAATTGTCATTCGAGGATAGACATGGAGACAATTAAATAACAATTTCGAACAGTTTGATTGTCGTAGCATTATTACTTTTAGCAGTTTACAATGTGAACGAAAATAATTTTACCGTTGGGGTCGCCACATCATGGGGAATTGAATTAAAAGGGTCGCGGCATTATAAACTAGACCGCTGGTCTAGACGATGTCGCTATTGTCTAAGCGATCGAAGACTGTGCCACATTGTGGACATGGCACGCCATTGGCGGTTCCAAGACTTTTTTGTGGGTGGGGGGGTGGTGGTGAAAAATATTTATAGGAAGATGGTGGTGGATGCAAAGTGAAGAAGAAGAAAAGAAAAGAGAGAAGACAGGTCGTTGTTAGTGTTTTTCCCAATAAATGTTAATATACCTTGCCATATAAGCCCGACAAGCAAAAAATAGAAGGTCATTTGCAGTATTTTTCAATAAATTTGTTAAAAACTCACCGGAAAATAGATAGACAAGTAAAAAAGGTCATGCGGAATCACGGTGGGGCATGCACCCAACATGGGAGAACCGCCACTGAGCACGGCGTTGGGTTTCTGCCAGAGGGGCCGGAATTTTGAGAAATCGAAGAATTTTTGTGCAGTGTCTTTGCGAGGGGCCTATACAGGGGCAGGTAGCCCCGGGTGAAAAGTTCTTGGGGACAGGGGACACAAAATTTCAAGCGGAAAAACGAGTAATAATCAATTTTAAAGTAGCCTGCCATCCGTGGCTTTGGAAAAGAAGGGTAGAAATGGAAATGAAGTTGCAATGTGGGGACTATGATACGAGAGGGTTGTTTTTTCTTCTCAAGACTTTTGAACGCAAGTTACGGGCAATATGTTTTATTCAGGGTTTAATCTAAGCCGTTTCCGCGGGGGGAATTGCCCTTTCCCCCCGGAAATTTCAAATCCCCTCGGAAATTTTGGCATACTACATCAACTAACAGCAGCCCCTAGCAGAATTCCCCCGGTTTTGTCAGTTCCCTCCCCCGGTTTTGTCAGTTCCCCCCCGGAGTCCAGGAGTCTAGATTAAACACTGGTTTTATTTATCCCGGGCTACCCACGTTACGCCACACGCAGGACCGCCGAGAGAATTTTCGGGCCCCGGTGCAGGAAATAGTCACGGGCAGGGCCGCCGAGAGGTGGGCACGGGGGAGGCAAATGCACAGTTGCCCGGCGGCCTGGAGGGGGCCCGGGCCGATGATGAATTTGTAATATTAACAGTAACGACACAAAAAAGGAGGTCCCCATGTGATATGCACAGGGGCCCGACGAGTAAAACGGGGGACCCGAGCGTCTAGGACATTATAAACACCGTGAAAAACGGCGACAAGTATAAAAAGCCATCACTAGTTTTCGATAGTTACTCAGCTTGCTCTAGCGCTGAGCGTTTGCGCGTCCGGGCGTTTCGTAAAAATAAAAATCGACGACAAGCAAAAAAAGGTGGTCAGAAAATTTTAAGACTTGTCGGGAGCGGCCCGTCGGCCCTTCTGCACAGGGGTCCGAAATTTATCTCGGCGGGCCTGGTGACGGGCCACTGACCTGACAAGTAGGGCTATGTGAAAAAGCTGATGACCTTTTTTGCCTGTCTGTCTTTTTCAAAGCAGAATTCCGGGGTCCTTGTTACAAGCACAAGTGTGAAAAAGTGTTGCTGACCTCTTTTTTCCTCGTCAGTCTTTTTATGGCATTAATCACCGGACCCGGGCCCCTTTGAGCTCCACGGGCCCCCGAAGCAATATTCCGGCTGCACCCCCTCTCCTCAGGCCTGGCCACTCGACAGGTGAACTTTGGAATGCACTCTTTGCAGACAATCGGAAACTAATCGCCACACCGTTTTTTTGCTATTAACACTTCACAAGTACATATATTGTGATTATTGCGATTTTTGAAAACCAATAAAACCGCTGTAGTGGACAAGTAAGGTACAGTGTTTATTCTAGGCCTTCTCTGGGGAAATAAAGTTTTAAAATTCCCCCCCCCAAAAAAAAAATTTTGATGTGTCGCATGGGGATGGAAATCCCCCCTAAAGTGTGACGACGGGGGCTTTTATTTTTTCGAGAGGGAAACTGTAAGGATGACAATTTTTTTCCTTGCCAGGGCATTTGAGAAGGGTAAAAAATAATAGTGAGGTTAGAAGGATGACCTTTTTTCGCTTGTCAAGGTTTTTGGAGACTCAGACTTTGTCCCCCCTCCAAACATTTCAAAATCCCCCAATGTCAAGATGGCTAGAATAAACACTGGGTAAGTTACATATGTCTAATGAGACTCAGCCTAGTTGCAGCGACTAGGCTGAGTCTCAACACTCCCCCAACACCCCCCCCAAGAATTCAGTTATGATAACTAAATCAGCAGGCCTGTCCAATGTGTCCATGGGACATATTTTTCTGTTCCATACCATCCCATGGTAGTTTATGCCTGTCTCATTCCATCCCATCCCATTTCATCCCATCCCATTCCATTGGATCCCATTATAATATTAATATGGAATGTTAATATGGAATACAGTTTAAATTAAATTCTTAAATCAAAATTTATGAAAGTTTAGGCTTAGTATCTCCTAAACAGGTCTACATGTGCAAAGATACATGTACGACGGCAGAATTTATTAACTCTATTAACTTTAATATCCCACCACAAACTATAGATGCAAATATATGAAGAAAAAAGAAGGGTAAAAATCTTTAAAAAGGTAAAAAAATTATAAATTGAGAGTACAGTAACACCTGTCGTAAATCAAGTCGCCATTACATAGCTACTGCCCCATGGGACATACCAATGTGCGATGTCCCATCCCACGGAACAATTTCCATGGAATTCCCATGAGAATACCATTCACGCGGGCAAACCTATAAATCAATAGCAATACAACATTGATTTGAAACCGCAATTGACAAGAAATAATATTGAGACAATTAAATTGATTAGAATTTGGATCATCATCATCATCATCAGTCACGCATAGCCGGAGTGGCCGTTTCAATTGCTCTCCATCAGAGGTATTTTTACACCCCCCAACACCGCCCAAATTGAGATCGACACCCCCAAAATTTGATAATGTGATAATGGTACGCATACAAAATGCATATTAATTAGCCTTGAACACCCCCCAACTTTTATCCTCGGATGACCTTTTTTTGCTTGTCAGACTTTTTCGGCACACCCCAGATTTTCCCGACACCAGATTTTCCCGACACCCCCCCCCCAAATTCGCAAGCCTAGAATCCTAAAAAAATAGCCACACCCCAGATTTTCCCGACACCCCCCAAATTCACAATCCTAGAAATAACCCTGCTCTCCATGATGTTCTGTCCTGAGCACAGTATAGAGTGCTTCGGTGGCTGTTAGTCCACAGGCATCAGAGATTTGATGAAGCCATGCAGGCGATCGGTAGTCTTCCTCGAGGTCGATGCCAATCAAGGGCATCTGTGACGTCATCTCAGACGGATGCAGCCAGGCGGAGTGAGGCAGAGACAGGCAGGTACTTCGTTGAATTTGGATAGCACGCCCATATTTAGACGAAATTCTTTGATAAATCTCTTTCGTCGGCCGTCATTTCCATTAGTGTGACAATAATTGTGGAGTGGGGGTGGCTGGGAGAGTGTCGTGGGATTTGTGCAAAACCGATGAGAAATTGTTCGGGACGGGGGGGTTGTTAAGTTGTTAAGTGGTTGTCGCCAGAATCGATATACTTAATTGTATTAAAGCTTGTGGTCAATCAGTAACAACTTACAATTAGTTTGCAAAGCATGCACCAGGGCTCGCTGTCTGATGTCTAATGGCGAAGCCACAAAAGGGGCGAATAAGCAACCTCTATTCAGGCCAAGTCTAGTCGCATAATTCTTGCAGAAACGATATGAAAACTGTAGGGCTATATAACGGGGTTGAGTGTTGTTTAATATCTGTCATCAAGTAATAATAATAATAATAATAATAATAATAATAATAATAATAATAATAATAATAATAATAATGCACAATGGTATCAATCGATGGTACTTCAAATCCATCAGCAAAAGACCAGGTCATTCCAGAGATCAGTTTCAGAGGGAAACAGCAAGACAGACTATGACATGAAAGAAAAACTAATTGAAAGAGATGTGTTTAATTTAAGTCTGGATCTGAAAATACTCAATGAATTGGAAGATCTGACAGCCAGAGGGAGAGAGTTCCAGATTTTTGGCCCAGAAATGGAAAAAGCTATCTTAACCAATCTCAATGTTTGTTCTATGTACATTTAACAATGAATCAGCAAACCTTGGCGAATGATGATGTTTTGGGTGGCTTAACATAGATATAGTATGGAAATTTGGACCAAAGTTTAAGATTTGAATCTAGTATAACTCTAAATTTCTGATGGTTGGGGTCCGCTCTACGCCCCTCTTCATAATTAATTATTCTCCCTGAAGCCTTTATTCGGATTAGCCTAGGCACACCCGTATGAGCGATGATGTCCCTATTCCAGAAACCTGGCTACGCCACGTATTTCTGGATATTTGCTGAAAACCAAGTTTTCTGTTCCGGAAATTGCCATCCAACCATCTATCCGTACCATCTATCCATCCATTCATCTATACATACATACATACACACATACATACGTACATACATACATACATACATACATCCAACCATGTACAAGTTCCGTCGGCTCCGTCAAGTCAGGAAAGAACTTTGCACCTCCGCTACCCTACAGTGCGTTCTCGCCTCAGTGGTCTCCTCTGTTGACTACTGTAATAGTCTTGTCTATGGTATTCTTGAATATCTAATATCCAAAATCCAGACTATCTTCAACGTCGCGCCAGACTTATCTACCGCCAGGACCGCCGGGCGAGCATTACACCTCTCGTGAGAGACAAGCTCCACTGGCTTCGCGTCCGAGAACGCATTATCTTTAAGAGGTGCTCCATAATTCATGGCATCATCACCGTAATACCCTCCAGACTTGTAATACCCTCCAGTGACACTCTCAGACGGTCGACACTGCGATCATCGTCCTTTCTAGACCCAGAGCCGTAGCTAGGTGGGGGAAAGGGAGGGGCAAGCCGCCCCGGGCGCCGACCGGTGGGGGGGCACATTTTGGATGAGAAAAAATAATATAAAATAGCTGTGACTTTGTGACGACTAAAAAAAATTTCATCAGCCCGAAAATGGATAAGTAAACCATGTGACGACTAATAAAAAGGTCATCACATAAATTTAGGGGCGCAAAATATAAATCTTGCTCCGGGCGCCGGAAACCCTGTCTAGACTAAACTCTGTCTATAGACCTTGTTGTCCCGAAACCGCACAAGATCCCTACCATATGAGATCATTCCTTCTCACGGAGCGGATGACCACTTCTATGGAATACTATTCCGCCGGAAATCAGAAGGATCAAAGACCGGCCCATTTCTAAAAATAGATTGAAAACTCATCTTTTTCGTGAGCCATACCCTTTGTAAAGCGCCTTTGTCTTTGGCCCCGCTATGCTTAAGGCGCTATATAAATAGTCCAGTATACATACATACATACGTACGTACATGCACCCATCCGTACCATCTATCCATCTACCTATCCATCCATCATCCATTCCATCTATCCGTACCATCTATATATCCATACATACGTACATACACCCACCGTACGGTACCATCTATCCATCCATCTATCCATCCATCTATCCATCCGTCCATCCATCCATTCCATCTATCCGTACCATCTATCCATCCATCCATACATACATACATACTTACTTACATCCATCAGTAAATTAACCGAGTACAGGATCCTCTGGACTCGCTTTTGCGATCACTGGACTGCACGTTTGGTCGAGTCTATTGCGTGTCCTTTTCGACGCGGCGCTGTGGACTGCGAGATTCGCGTTATTAGACGAAGTACTTCGATTACATTTCTCTGCACCAAAGCCGTGTAACGACCTTGGGCTTAACATTGGACGCCCTCTGTTGTTGTTGTTGTTGTTGTTGTCTACGTCGCGAAATCTGCCCATTTGGCTGCAGTGGCGGTCGACTGTCGGTGCAAAGGGTGCCAACGCCCCTGGTAATCGATGAGACTGAGTGAATGTTATTACTCGAAGGTTGTTTCCGTGCTGCGATCAGATAAAATTTAACTTAACATAGGCCTATTTGAAAAGCCGCTTCTCCTTAACCTCTTAGCTGGGGATCCCGGATATATCCGTCCATTTTACATTGAGTTACAGTTAAATACACGGTTAAGGGGTTAACTATAAAGATGCGACTCAGTGTTCATTACAAATCCGTTATTTCAATGAAAAGCTAAATGGAGAATTGACAGAACAGATTATATACTGAACAACTCTAAACCCTATTATTATTATTATTATTATTATTATTATTATTATTATTATTATTAACAGTTATTATTATTATTATTATTCGACAAATCCCCTCCTCCCACTGCATCCTTCAAATAGTTATTCTGGATATAAAACACAGCTGGGGGAGGGATTGTGTAGGAATGATGGGGACAGAATTAGGGGATGGGGTGCCATGGATTTTAAGTCACAACCTCTATGGAGAAAAGCTTTGCGGGGAGGAAGTGAGTCTCTAGAATTTTACCCTAGCCTCTTCATAGCGACCTTTGGGCAAGTCCTCCACCTTTGACTTGCTCCGCACTTACAGCGTACGAGTCCTCACTTTGTTAATGATTTAACTTGAGTTAGCAACCACGTGATAATATAATGAACATTCTGGTCTATATTACGCGCTAAATCCTTTTATCTAAATCTTTCAGTCTTAGTTTAGGACGAGCAGCATAATGACACAGAGCAAAAAGAAACGATACTTGAATCAATACAGAAACGAAGACTGAAATGGTTTGGTGATGTTGAAAGAATGAAGGAAGAAAGTCTACCAAAGACATCACTTTACGATTATGCTGAAGGGAAAATAAGAAAAGAGAGACCAGGAAAAACATGGATAGAAAACTTAAAAGAGGATGCAGAAGAAATGCAAATGAAACTCATCCAAATGACCAAGGCAGCAAGAGATAGACAGAAAGACCGAAGTGAAAGGAATTCATTCAGACCCATCGTCCAACCAAATAAGAAACGACGGAAGAAAAGAAAGAAGAAGAAAATGAAACATTTTATACAAGTACTTTTGGATCTGAGAGAACCAGAATTGTGTCTTAAATCTACAGAATACATACAAGGGTTTCAACTAAATAAAAGTCTTCTGACTGATTCAAGGATGAGAGAAGAGGGCATAAATGGAATAAAAGATTGAACGAAAGACTGTAGGAGAAAGTTAATGATCGATTGATGATCGAATGAACGAACGAATAAATGGATGAACGATTGAACGAACGATTGAACGAACGATTGAATGAACGAATGACTGAATGAATGAACGAATGAATGAGCGAATGATTGTATGAATGAATGAACGACTGGACGAATGATTGAACGAATGAACGAATGAATGAACGAATGAATGAACGACTGGACGAATGATTGAACGAATGAATGAACGAATGAATGAACGAATGAATGAACGAATGAATGAACGAACGACTGAATGAACGAATGAATGAACTAACGAATGAACGAATGAATGAACGAATGATTGAACGATTGAATGAACGAGTGAATGAATGAACGAGTGAATGAATGAACGAATGAATGAATGCACAAACGAATGAATGAATGAACGAATGAATGTACGAACGAATGAATGAACGAATGAATGAACGAACGAATGAACGAACGAATGAGACGGAGTGGAGAAGAAGGTTGCTATCATCTGTGCAGCGGAAGTCTCGATTCCTTTGAACTTCTACGTATTGGAAAATCGCCGATTCGTCATTGAGCGCACATAAAGCACATCGGTGAGCGGTTTTGTGTGTGCGTCTGTGTGTGTGTGTGGGAAGGAGGATGGGGTGGAGGAGGGTGAGTAAGAGGGGGCGCGATCACTTGATCGCTTTGAGTGCCCGAGTGCAGAAACTGAACGACCGTCGGGCGTTCGAACATTAGGTTTATCGCTCCACCGGGCGAATGTGTCTTCACGACATCTCTAACAAATGGCTTCTACTGCGACTGAAGACAGAGACAGAAACGGTTTGAAGAGAGTGAGACACAGACAGACAGACAGACAGACAGACAGACAGGCAGACAGACAGACAGACAGACAGACAGACAGGGAAGCTGAATAAGACAGGGAAGTTGAGAGAGAGAGAGAGAGAGAGAGAGAGAGAGAAGAGACAGACAGACAGATACAGACAGACTGACACACACACACACTGGGAAGCTGAGAAAAAAGAGACAGAGACCGAGAACAGACAGACAGACACACAGTGACAGACAGAAAGACAGAGACACAGATACAGAGTGGCATGGAGAGAAAGAGACAGCCTGACTGACTGAGTGACTGAGTGACTGCCTGACTGAGTGAGTGACTGAGTGAGTGACTGCCTCACTGACTGACTGACTGACTGACTGACTGACTGACTGACTGACTGACTGACTGACTGATAGATAGACTGATAGGATTACACATAGGGAAACAGTGAGAGGGACAGAGACACACACAGAGACAGAGAAATACACAGAGAGAGACAGAAAGGCAGAGAAGAGAGAGATACAGACAGACAGACAGAGAGCGGAGGGATATATATATATATATATATATATATATATATATAGACAGACAGACAGAGACAGACAGACAGACAGACAGACAGAGACAGACAGACAGACAGACAGATATAGTGATAGATAGAGATACACAGAGACAGACAGACAGAGAGGAGGGAAAGGATATTTTTACAGGAGACCTTCATTTCTTTAAACTCGAAGAGCTGAGTTTAGCAGGAGCCGGTGAGTGCAGCCGCGATGCTAAATGTCTATTGCGAATCAGTGCTCTGCTTTGCAACGCTCAACCTGGCTGCGCTGGCTTTCCGTATTCTGACACCGACCGACCGACGCTCAAGTAAGTTGTTCGATCTGCATAAGCGTTTCTAGAGCATTCTCTTAGAATGGATTCCGTATTCAGAGCATAATCCTAACTTCTAATAAATTTAATGCAATATCTTGACTATTTTCAACACGCATTAATCTGCTGCATCTTAGCATTGAAGTAATTATGTCCAAAATGGACTACTGCAACTCTCTCTCTCTCTCTCTCTCTTCTCTCTCTCTCTCTCTGCCTTTATGTTCACAAAAATAGCACGATAGCACGCCTTCGAGCAATACAACATTCTTTGGCTAGGGCTGTCACGCGAACGCCACAAGCTTGCTACATCACTCCGGTCTTGAAATCGCTCAACTATGGCTCAAAGTTCCAGAACGGATACATTTTCAAGATTCCATGCCTGACCTACAACGCCATCCAGTCCTCAAAGCCCACCGCACCATCGTAATCTCTTTGCAATTCAAACGAAGCGGTCAACTCGTTCATCTGTCAGCCTGACACTCATTCGACCAACAGCCACGTCACAAAAATTCTCAGATCGGTCGATCTCATACACTGCGCCTCGTCTCTGGAATGATCTTCCGTCAGAGATACGAAAGATCAATAACTCATGTTCTCTTCAGTCAAGAAATCAGTCACCATTGGCCATCACTCCACAAATTATGAAAACAAATTTATTAAAACTATTCTTTTTCAAGAAATCTTATGGTGAAATCCTTACTATACAGGCCTGAATTCTATCCACCGCAAATCTTGTTAGGGGCCTAACAACGTCCGTAAAAATACACTACTGCGACTGCCTGTCTGGATCTACAACCTTGACCACCACGGACTACGGATTATGGACTGTGTATTTCACCCAGATTGAGCGCTCTTGAATAAGCTGGTGCACTGCGCCAAGCATTCTGGCAGCGCTGTTTTACAGCGCCTCAGTAGACAATCGCGTTTTCCCGAAGCTACCACTGGCACCAATTGTTATTATTATTATGATTACTGTTCTGTTCTTTAGCCATCCTCGATGCGAGGTTGGGCTACACTATGTATCACATCTCTCCATGTCTGTCGTTCTTCTGTTTTCCGAATCATGTTTTGAAACGAGAGTCCAATCCATGTTGTTATGTTATCTAGCCAGACTGTTCTTGGTCTTCCGCGTGATCGTCGTCCGGATAATGTTCATTGGATTAGTTCTTTTTCTAGACAAGAGCCTTGTTTTCTCATGACGTGTCCATAATAACATACTTTGCCTTTTTAAATGTTGTTCAGCAGACTTCTTATTATGATTACTAATATTGTCTTTTATTTAATTTTAAATTTATTTAGATTTATTTTAATTTTTTAACTATAATAATATTATTACCACTGAGCGGTACCGGCATAGCTAAGTCAGCATTTAGTCGCACTGCGACAATCATTCAGTGAAGTGTACTATTGTGATTTCTCACAATACAGCACAAAATGCATTTTACATATTTGCACATTTTTACGTATTTACACTCAGGAAGTGTTGTTTAATCAAACTACAGTTTTAAAAAGTCGATTAAAGTTACAATATTCGTGTATGTAATATGTATATACAGGGTGGCGCAAAAAAACAGACTAAATTAAATGCAAATCTAAATGTGACTGATTCAGTTTTTTGGCGCCATCCTGTATATATATATATATATATATATATATATATATATATATATATATATATACACCTAAAGTTTCAGGTTGGGACGTAATCGACAGACAACGGCCAAATAATTTATGACTAACCAAACTTCTATAGCGCCATTTCATTAATGCACTTGGCTTTAGTCTGCAAATGCTCCGCCAGAGCAATGGTCCAACGAATCCATCATTACTCATTGGTTACGGTTAGACAAGAGAAAACAATCAACCATTTCAAATCTATTTCCAAATGTAATGCCATGTAGTAATTCTCCAAGATTTTTCATCGTTAACGAGCGCAATATAAGCATACAGTACATGCAACTCAGTCAGATAAAAAACCGGGGACAAATAATAAATAGCCCGCGGCCATCCCTGGATGGATCGTAGCGGGACAGTGAAATTATTACGGAGCGAAGGACTGCCTGGTGATGAATATCTTCAGATTAGAGAAGGAAATTCCGATTGCTTATTAATGGGAAGGGGGAGAGATTTTCACGACGGGTGACTAGCCTGTCATCGCTTTATTTTGACGGAGCGGAGAGATATCGAGAGAGGATTCTGGGCCTCTAGGATCATCGGGGCCGTTGGGGTTTTGATGGAGCGGTTAGGTATGAGATCGATAGGGTCCCAACAGAGGGCCACTCGAGGGGCCAGGAACCAGAGGCTGGGGTGGAGCCGCAAAAAAAGAACGGACGCAGGCATGACAGTGATGATAAGTATGATCGATGACGGTGTTATGAGCTGAGGAGTGATGCCGCTGAAAAGGAAATTGGGTTTGAATGAGTTTTCAGTCTTGCATCATTTTGTATGTCGTAATATGATTTTTTGGCCATGCCAGTAGTGTAGCGCTGCAAGTAAGTAAAACCTTGTAAATTTATATACTTATTCTTGTGTGCTTAATCTTTCTTGAAATAGCTATAGGCAAGGTGGGTTGTCGGCCGTGCAAAGGTGAGTGTATCCGTGAGGTAGCGGGTCGCAGTAGCGTCATTTCACACTTTTCTTGGGAGGCGAGATAATTTTTTGGTAAATGTTTGACAAATTTTAGACAATTTGTGCAAATTGTAGGCAATTTTGCAAATTTTAGGCAATTTTTTGCAAATTTAGGCATTTTTGGCAATTTTTTCGAAATTTTTTGGCCAATTTTGGCAAATTTGCAATTTTAAATATTTTTTGGCATTTTTTGGCAATTTTTGCGATATTTTGCACATTAATACTGTACATTATAAATTATTTTTTTCATTTCCTTGCAGTGGCATTAATGTAGTGGGGAGCTGTACAATATAAATTTGTTTTTAATTTGTAGCATTAAGTATAGGGTACCAACTGAGGGGCCAGGCACTCAATAGGGGGGCACGGGCCCCCCTGTCCCCCTTCCCGGTGGAGCCGCCACTGTTTCCTTGAGGGGCCACGCTCCCTTCAGCCCCCTCCCAAATGACGCCCCTGGCGGGTCGGGCTGTTATAGTTATGAAGAAAGTGACTTTTGGAATAGGAAGGTTTTAAGTTTAGACCTAAAGACTTGTAGCTTTATCAAGTGGGCCATTGAGACAGTCCGTCGCATCTCTTTCAAACTGTTGGACCGGTCAACATAATAATGTTGTGATTCTCACTACAATGCCTCTGTTTAATCGTTCTGCTTAACAGTCTATTAGAGAAAATCTGCACCCCCTTGACGAAAATTCGTTCCGACGCCACTGGAAATATCAGTAAAATATATGCTGTAATCACGTAATAGGCTAAAGGCAGCAATTTCTCGGAAGAGATTAACCTATAATATACCAAATGAATACTCTTTGATAGTTTAATTTTTGCTGAATATATGCTTTGAGTCATGACTCATGAATAGCTCACATGAATTCTTGACATGTCCGCATTTTTCCGTTTCACACCAGTTGATTCGGCGAAAATGTCATCAATGCTGTCGTCTAATATCTTTGATTAGCCCGTCATCTAACAGAAAAGTTGCTGATACACCTAAAGATAATTAAGTCAAACACCAACAAGCATATGCCTATTTTTAATATTTGCAGCACATCACCCGAAACCTAAGGCCAGGGAGCCGATGCAGAAGACAAGACAGAATAAAAACTACGTCATTCCATTTTTGAACTTGAATTTGAAATTTTGAATTAGAAATGGTTGTTATTTGAAATGGTTGTTGACGACAGAAATATATATAGTCCTACAATAGAATACAAAATCGCCTTACTAAATCAACCTTGGTAAAACGCAAGGTCAAAACATAATACATAATAGTACATAATAATGCAAATCAACAGTTATTGGAAATTAAAATTATTTTTTGCATTTACGTCCTGACCATAATAAACTTATAATAAAGTTTTTACAAAGTCAAATTATAATAATAAATCCTGTGAGGAATTTTCAGGTTGTGTCCTCGACTTCTAGGAGTGTAGCTCTGTTGCCCTGGAATAAATTGTTTTCTAGTTGATTTGTCATGACTTCAAAGTTCAGAATGGAATAGGAACAAAGATTAGTTTTTTTTACATTTTCAATGAATGTTTCGATTCTTTGTTAATCTCTAGCATTAAGAAAGCCTTTCCAAATAGGAGAAGCGTATATAAGTTTAGATCTCACTATTGCATTAAATATAGACCTACTATGAAAGGGCTCACTACTAGATTCCTTGTGCTCTAAGAATTCTTAGACATGCAAAGACTGAGCACATCTCAGTAGTGTCTCTGTATAATAGGCCTATGTGTTGATACAGGAAATGTATCACTAATTGTTTTCCCTAAATTTTTTAGTGATGTAACTCTATTATATCAGCGTCATGCGTACGGCGCTATATAAATTGTCTAGATAATAATAATATCGATAATAATATCGATAATAATAATAATAATAATAATAATAATAATAATAATAATAATAATAATAATAATAATAATAATAATATCTGGCATCTCATGAATAGTGGTTATAATTTCAAATTATTTTAGGGTTTCCTACTATCAGTGAAAATAATTTAATTTTAGTAGAATTTATACTAAGATTATTTTTAACAGTCCAACTTTTAATCTTCAATAATTCTTAATGCCTAGCGCCATTTCTTCCACCAGGCATCTATACTAAGCATGGGCGCCGACAGAAATTTTTCAGGAGGGGCCAAAACATAATGGTCATGGCTATGCCACATACATTTTTCCAAGATGGGGCAAAACACATCTTAACACAATGGTCACGGTTAATATTTTTGCCAGGTTTTCAAATTTCAATGGAAAATATTGGCATTTTAATTTTCCAGGAGGGGCAAGTACCCCCTCTTGCCCCAATGTGCGGGCGTCCATGATACCAAGTATGTGCTGTACCGCCTGCATATTTTCCTAACGAATTAATGACGATTCCTTTTTCGGTTCTGAATTTTCCAAAGCACAGAATCTCAGAAATGCGTCGTGACATTTCCGATCCGTCCCACTCTCCGGACGAAAACAACTTTCCCGGACAGTGCTCGACGCGAGTTTCACGGCAGGACACTACTACCCACTACCACCCGACGACCCCTTGACACGACCTTGAAGATGGTCTTCTTCGCACTGAACGAGTCGTCTCGTCACGAAATCCACGAGACGGACCTACTTCCCGACGACCTCGATCCGGCCATGAAGCTGGTCTTCGTCGTCCTGTACGTGTCCATCATCGCCCTGGCCCTGGTGGGAAACGTGGCCGTTCTGGCGTCGGTGGCGCTCAACCGAAAGATGCGGACGGTCACCAACACGTTCGTGGTGTCGTTGGCCGTCAGCGATACGCTGATCGCCGGGCTGAACATGCCCGTCCAGCTGGCCTACTACGTCCAGAACGAATGGACGATGGGCGAGACCCTCTGCAAGTTCTCCAAGTACGTTCAAGGCGTCGTCATCGTGTCGAGCATCTTGACACTGACGGGGATCGCAGTTGACAGGCGAGAGGCTCTCTTCGTCTCCTCTTTTCTTGGTCATTTTATTATTATTATTATTATTATTAGTAGTAGTAGTAGTAGTAGTAGTAGTAGTAATAGTAGTAGTAGTAGTGATATTAGTAGTAGTAATAATAATAATAATAATAATAGTAGTAGTAGTAGTAGTAGCAGCAGTAGTAATAGTAGTAGTAGTAGTAGTGGTAGTGGTGGTGTAGCAGTAGCAGCAGCAGTAGTGCAATGGTAGTAGTGTAAGTGGTGGTAGTAGTGGTGGTAGTGGTGGTGGTGGGTAGCAGCAGTGGTAGTAGTGGTGGTGGTGGTGGCAGTGGTGGTGGTGGTGGTGGTGGCAGTAGTGGTGGTGGTGGTGGTAGCAGCAGTAGTAGTAGTGGTGGTAGTAGTAGTGGTGGTGGTGTAGTAGTAGTAGTAGTAGTAGTAGTAGTAGTAGTAGTAGTAGTAGTAGTAAACGACAATTTATATAGCGCTATCTGCCTGGCGAAGGCCATAGTCAAAAGCGCTTTACAGAGACATCTGGTATGAGATTTCAAATAAGTGCGTTCTTAGTTTCAGTACAAATCTATCTTGAGTGGTCTCCTGGTTATTTCCTCTGGGAGGGTGTTCCTAAGTATGGGATTCCACCTCGAGACAGATCTGTCCCCAAATTTAGCCGCCGTCTTGGATGGAGGAATGCAAGAAGGCACATGGCGCCTCTTGTATTTCTATTCAGAGTCGGTTTTAGATTCGCTTGATAAGAAAATGAGACTTCGCAATTATTAACCTTTAACTGAGCGTGGGAGTAAAAATGCGAGGCGCGAGAATACGGAGGCAACCCCTTTCCAGAGAGAGAGGATCCGGTTCAGATATGGACCTGGGACAATTTAAAAAACCCAACCCATCATGGTTCAGACCAACCCAACCCACGAAAGCAATAGGTTTACTTGACCCAACCCACCGTAATCAGTGTTTTATCCAGGCCTGTTAGTGGGAAATGCCCCTCCAACCACAAAAATCCCCCCAAAAATCCCAGCACAGACACAAATTTTTGCATTGAACCGTGTCATTTCCTCTCCAGTCAAGTCAATTCCGTCCTCCCCCAAAGACATGGAGTCTGGATAAAACGCTGACCATAATACATTGCAATTTCTTGAACCATGCCTTATTTTCTTACTCAACCCAACTCAACCCAACCCACCATAAACATGAACATTTCTGACCCAACCCAATCCAACCCAAACCAACCCACGCAGGGCCGGATTAAGGTCTGAGTGGGCCTGGGGCTGAGAAGTAAAAAAAGTCGTCGCTTCCAAAATTTTAAAATTGCCTCTTGTAATATTTCCCGCCGCCCTCACTGAAAATCTCTGACAAGCAAAAAAGTAGACGATGCAGTGCATTGAACTGTGTTGTTTATTGCTTTTTCCTAGTCTATACTCTATAGTACTGTAGTGTAGTATACTCTAGCTCTAGCCATAATAATTCACAATGAACTGGACCGTGGAGTGGGCGTTTTGAACGCGGAAACAATCTCCCGTACTTCGACTTTGAATATCTGGCAACCCTAGTGGTACGTGATCTAGGGACATGGACATCCATGCGATCAATCGAGCGGAGCGAGTGATGTGAAGCGGAAGGAAACGGGGATCTTAATCGATGTTTTTCACGATCTCTGTTTCACGAGACCAGAGATTCATTTCCGACAGATTTAATCGGATAAATTTATGTCCTAAATGGCAATGCAATCTCATTTGGGGATCTATACCACAGGAAATGAAGGGTGGGAAGTTAGCAGAGTGGTAACAACGTTGGACGATAGAGCAGAAGGTTACGGGTTCATCTCCCGCAGGAGCCCCAAGGTCGACTCAGCCTTCTTTCGCCAGATGGCGATGGCAAATGAGTAGCGGATTAATCCGCGGAGTAAACAGGCGCGTTGCATGAGAACACTGGCCCCGTATCATGTAACCTTGCACCAGTCGCCTGGCTGAGGGCCTTGGTAACGGAGATCAGCGCCGCCCTATAATCCTTGAGGTTAGCCTTGAAAGCTCGGGAAGGACTTTACTTTTACTACTATGGGAAATATAAAATCAAGGACAAGCAACGATCAGAGAGCTGAGTTATCATAAATCAAATCAAGGCATTGAGACACTTTCTTATGTAATCCATTAGTTAGCTATTACATAAACCGAAACAGGTGCCTCTTTTCCACGGGCATTTTTCATTGCATGGCATTTCGGAGTCAGAATTTGGCAAGACTTTCTATAGAGGTGTAAGAACCAGTGGCGTAGCCACGGGGGGGGGGTTGGGGGTTAAAACTTCTCTTGGGCGGCGAAAATTATTTTTAAAATGTATTCCCATGTAATTTTTATTTTTTGAGGCGATTTTTGGGGTGAAAACAAGACTTTTTTCAACCCCCTCAGAAATCCTGGCTAAGAACTATAAGAACTATACGTTCTGAAGGAAATTTACTTATTTCACTCCTTGAGGAGAATTTTCACTTCACACTTTTTTATATTTCCAATTAAACTGCTCAGAATGAAGAAATATTCGACGGGCAGATGAAAATCATCCTAGAGAAATTCTTTTGTTTTACACAGAAATTGATCTGATTACGTCTTTTGCCAATTTTAACGTTTAGCAATAGTTCAATTCTCCCTGCAGCAGCAATGTAATAACGCCTTCTCTTTTGAAATATACCAAATAGCGACTGCACGAAAATGTTATTTGCAAATGCATACGTCAAATTCAACGCAGAACGTCTGCTTTTATCATTGCATAATGACTGCGCCACCGCACAGCAGAAGGCACAATTTCGAGGTGCAGTGAAGGGTTTATGTAATTTTTCGTTAATTTATTTAGCGCTTTTTGATTTTTTGCTGCATGCGAATAGGATTCTTCGCCAATGCTTTCTCTCACTCAATCCCATTGTGTGTGTGTCTTGTGTTCCTGTGCGTGGGCGTCCACATAAATTTTGCCAGGGGAAGGGGGGAGGGGGTAAGATAAGGTCATGTGACGAAAGCAACAAAAGTGCTACACAATACTGTCAAGATTTACTGGACTAATAATTATTATAAATTATTTAGCGCTACAAAACAGGTCGTCGGATTCTTATATAAATTCACATTCTAACTTAGTACTTTAGGTTACTTTTTAAAGTAATTCTACTTTTTTCATAAGCTCACAATTTTCCAGAGGGTGTAATTGCAGCCCCTTGCACACCCCCTATGGACGCCCATGTTCCTGCGACAAACCGGTTGTTGTACGTGTTCTGAGCGCCTCTGAGTAGAAATAGAAGAGGCGCTATACAAATGTCACATTATATAGTGCATTATATTATTATATTGTGTGCGACTGCTTTGTTAGGCATTTATTATTTATAGCGACCTTTCTTGGCAGACAGTTTCATATGAACTTCATCGCTTATTATCGTCCCTATGACATGTCAAAGCACAGCGAAACTTGACACATTCCACAGACCATTTTAACTTCCAATCCACTCCGACAGACAAGTGACTGCCCGAGAAATAAAATCTTATGGGAGAATCCACTGGAATCGAAGAAAACAGACCCGTCTTTATGTGTTGGAAATTGGGCACCGTGCCCTGGGTCCCGCGCATCTTAGGGGCCCAACATCTTTTTGCTTATCAATTTCTGGAGGATAAATTAATTGAAAGATCAAGCACCAAAAAAACGTGATGACCTTTTTTTTGCTCGTCAACTTTTTCAAGCATCAGAAAAAAGCAACTGTTTTCATCACCGCCGTGACCCCTCATATATCGCGAGGCCCTAGGCACGTGGCTACCTTGCCTATGCCTAAAAACGGCCCTGGATCTAACCCATCCAGGGCCCCGCAGGCAGCCAGGTGCTAGGGGCCTCGCACTGGCAAAAGACGGGCCTGATCGAGACCATGTACAGTGTGGTTTCAGTTATTGATTATTTTTCAGTTACAGTTACAGTTAAAGTTATTGAAATTATTTTCTAGTTATAGTTACAGTTAAAGTTATTGTCATTTTTCAGTTGCAGTTTCAGTTACAGTTAATTATTTTTCAGTTATTTTCAGTTAATCGCCATTGTACACGTCAACGAAATTTTGATGCTTTTTCTTAAAAAGCAATATAACTCTATTCTCTCTTATTTATTGAAAAATCTACTTTTAGGCCTGCATGTCCATATTTCCACTTGCATGCAGAGATGGCCATGGGTCCATTTTTAGAACCCAACCCGACCCATAAAATCTCCAACCCAGCCCAACCCACCATAACTGCCTAATTTTCTGACCCGACCCAACCCATAGATGTTAGAACGTGATTGAAATACATGAGTAATGCCTTCGGTGAGTTCTAGAATATCGCGATTTAAGGATCTGCCCTTCACCCGTTTTATCACAGGAAACCAGAGCATACCTTATTCGTTGTTCATAAATTATCTCCGTGCTTTCGAGCCTTGACCGAATACATGACACGTTTACCTGATCTCAGTTGTTAAGTAAGGTATGTGTCAGGCTGTCAGCGCTGATACCAGTGTTTTATACAGACCTGTTAGTAGGGGAGATTCCCCCCCCCCAAAAAAAAAACTCAAAATTCCGCTCCCCAAAATCCCAGCACTTACACAAATTTTGCATTGAACTGTGTCTTTTCCCCTCCAACCACGTCGATTCCTCCTCCCCCCGAAAGCCTCAATCCCCTCCAAGGCCTGGAGTCTGGATTTAAGACATTGGCTGATACAAGCACCCCTCCGTTCCCGGTGCTGGAAAGCGAAGGTTCTTATGCAATTTGTGGTGTGTGCGGGGAATGAACATTCTCCCCTCTGGACATAATCCCCTCGGACATTATCTCCCCTGGTACACCCGATGAAATGACACCCCCGGACATAATCCCACCCTTTGTTTACTCAAAGGTGCTTGGATGAAATCTACTGGCGCTGTGATGAAAGAGAATCAGACTCGCTATCACTAAGCTCTATTGAAATGTTCTCTAAATCAAAATTGAAATCGTTTCTACACAATCGAAGATCTCTTTATGTGGTGTTTGACTTAGCTTTTAAGTTTGTCATTTTTCAGTTAATTCAACTATTTCAGTTTTTTTATTTTTCAGTTACAGTTATTGGTATTTTCAGTTATAGTTACAGTTACAGTTAACTGATTTGTTATTTTTCAGTTAATTGATATTTCGGTTGCAGTTACAGTTAACTGAAACCACACTGGTACGGCAGATAAGACAACCAGTGCGCAACTACATGTCGCTTAGCGAGGGGGTTGTTGAGACAGTTAGGTGCACACCTTTCCAAACTGCAAGACTGGTCAACACAACCTGACAAGTAGGGTTCGTATCATAATGCCTCTGTATTATCGTTCCACTTAACAGTCTACTGGTTAACGTTAGACGGAATTTGTCATTTTGTTGTTCGAATTAATTCAATTAGTTAGGCCGTAAATAATCATTTAGACCGCGATCTGCATAAGAATTATACCGTTATACCACAATGTCCTTGGCCATGGGTCACTATGTGTGGCTAAATGAAAATTACGACTGCTAATATCCCGAAACGCTTTCGGGCAGTCGAGAAAGAGAATACAGTGTCTTTTTTGTGGCGCTCAGCGTCATATATTTGACATCTAACAAGATAAAATAACTAACATTATATATATATACAGGCCTGAGGAGAGGGGGTGCAGCCGGTACATTGTACCGAGGCCCATGGAGCTCTTAGGGGCCCGGGTACGATGATAATGACGTATTAACATAAGCGATAACGTTTTTTTTGCTTGTCAGGGTATTTTGGAGATTTGATAGATTTTTTCAGGGGCGCCACTTTTTTGTGTTCCGTATTAATTTCTCTCGGCGATATACAATTTTTATATATGTCTTGATACAGATGGAATAAGATTGGAATGGGGCGGGAAGATAGATGAGTGGTAATTTCACTGGGCAGGGCGCCACGACACGTGTTCAATCCTGGGGCCCCTAAGGTTCGACTCAGCCTTAATCGCTAGAGGGCGATAGTAACATCAAATAGTAGCAATAATATTACATATATATATGTTCGGCGGAAGAGACTACCGTCCGCCGATGATACAGACCGGAATAATTATAAGATGGAATAATTATAAAGAGTTAATAATTAACTTGTTACTAATACTTAACTAATAAAACATATAATATGACTTGACATCATACATAGTGTATGATTTACTGTTTGAAATTGAACACAAAATGCTTACTAGTTGTATCAAAAAAACATTTTCAAGTGTCTGGAAAACGGAAAATGGCTTCTTTTCCGGACAATGTATTTTCCGGAAAATAACTGAAATATCGTATATTAATTGTATTTAGACTAATATCGTAATATTACTGCGATATCGCGTTCTTAGCTGTCATAATAACCTTTCTCTAATAATTAATTCATTAATTAGGCCTACATGCTAGATGCAGTATATATATATATATATATGTGTGTGTGTGAGTGTGTGTGTGTGTTTGTGTGTGTGTGTGTACAGGGTGCGATGTGTGACCTGGAGCAGTGGGGGGATATGTCGAGCTTCAGGGAGATGTAGTTGTTGGAAAACGTAGCAGTGGGGATGTAGTGGTGGGGATGTAGCAGTAGGGGATGCAGTTGGGCAGTGAGGGGGAAGATTTCTTCTTCCCCTACAAATCGCGCCCTATATATATATATATATATATATATATATATATATATATATATATAGTAATATAATATATAGTATCCATTATCAAGGCAAAAGTCGTGGCTGAGAGCAGCATAAGGTGAACAGAAGCATATATTTCAGAAGAAAATGAAATATAGCACTAAGCATGGGTTTAAGAATTATATAAGTGAGTATCGCATCACCCGAACATCGTTAAGAAACGTTGAAACCGGCAGTTTCTTTGCTTCAAATGATGAAACATGCAACAGGTTTCTTTCAGCTGCGTGAAGAGAGGATGCTAAGAGGGGAAGATGGAAGATGGAAGGAAATTGGGCAGATTTGTGCGCAATTATTGTGGACATGATAAGTTGGCAACCATAGACATATAGTCCGTGTTGCAGTGGGAGTTTTTAAGCTGAAGAGAAGGAAAAATCGAAAGACTGTTCTCTTTGGATATGCAAAAATCTGATTAAACTTCTATGTTGATTGATCGAGGCCTATACTTAAAAATGTCCCTGATTAACAAAAACAGGCTGACTATACAGTCATAATTCACCAGCATCTAAAGCATCTACAGGTCTTCGACGTAGCTTTTGCGTCGAAGTAAAAGGCGCCTTATGCCAGGGGTGTTACGTAATTTCATATAGCGGGCCACATAAAGGTCTCTGTTGTTGTCACGGGCCAGATTTTACATAACATTAACACGAACGGTAGGCCTAACACAACACACTAACACCTAACACGCATCTAACCTAACACCTAACACATCTAACTCATAATAATTAATTAACACGCGGTAGGTCTATTGCAAAAACAAAACAAATTATTTCATTTCTATCGTATGTCAAAAATTCAAGTTTCATGTATGTAATTTCCTATTTTCATATATTCACTTTTTGAACGCGCCTTAAATAAAGTAACTTTGCTTAATTTAAAAATAAAGTAACTTTGCTTAATTTAAAAATAAAGTTTTTTTCTTGTATTCAGCCACACACACACACACGGGCCGGATGAGAAGCTTTCGCGGGTCGTATCCGGCCCGCGGGCCGTACGCTTGACACCCCTTACAAGACTATGCTGTATGCAGTTTCAGAAGTTTGACGTACCCGCCGTACCGCCCATCCGTGGCAATCGATGCCAAAATGCACGCATTATAAGCGACATTTTTAAAGTTAGAAGGGGGACTATTGAATACGATACCTTCACTGATAATGTCGATTGTTGAGATTGCTGGAAATTTCCGTGGAGGTACAGGTTTACCAGGAGCAGTTAGAATTGAGCGGAATTGAATAGAATTTGTGTCCTTAGGGTCAGGGCCGCCGAGACGGGGCAAGGGGGAATGCACAGAGGCCCGGGCCTATGATGGAGATGTACTATAAGCAGGGTGCGATTTGTGACCTGGAGCAGTGGGGGATATGTCGAGCTTGGGGGATGCAGTTGTTGGAAACTGTAGCAGTGGGTGGATGTAGTGGTGGGGGATGTAGCAGTAGGGGGGATGCAGTTGGTCAGTGGGGGAAGATTCCCCTTTCCCCCTCGAAAATCACGCCCTGACTATAAGCAATAATAACACAGAAAAAGGTCGCCATGGTAAGTGCATAGGGGCCCGACGAGTAAAAGGGGAGCGGGGGCGCTTGGACATTATAAACAGCGTGAAAAACAGTGATACGCAAAAAAGGTCATCGCTAGTTTTAGAGAGTTGCAACACCGTATGTAATCAATCAACGTTCTTAAAACTTCACACTATAGCGAAGTTAATTTGGAATAATATGTCCATTACTTTTAAAAGTGCTTAAGGTATTTGGCAGAATGTAAATGTTGACTCCCACCATATTTGATCGAATCATAGCTGTGACGTCATACATTGAGATCACGTGCCGGTTAAGTATTCCGAATCTTTATCCAGGTCAAGGAACATACAGTATATGCAGTGGCGGCTCTAGGATTTGGCAAGTGGGGGGGCCGTTGGGGTGGCAACTTCTAATGATGGGGGGCAACCAATTGTTGTTAGGTATGTAGTATTAAGTATAGGGTCCCAACAGGGAGCCACTGGGGGCCAGGAACTCAATAGGGGCACGGGCCCCCATGGCCCCCGGTGGAGCCGCCACTGAGCATATGGCACATATAGGGATGTATTCTGTCTTCAGATTACGTTTTCGCAAGCAACTTTATGGATTATATTATATAATCGTAGAAACTGTTAAAGAGTAATTTTGAAACTCTGATCTAAATGTCTTTCGTTCGTAAGTAAACCGAAGCTCTTCGTAGAATGGGTTTTACTGACAGAGCAAACGTTCTGTCTGTATCAGCGTCACGTTGTTGATTGGTCCGTTGAGGTTCGAGTCTTTCAAAACGCCTCGTCTGCATGCTATTGCGATGACCGCCTATAGTCTATGACTATAAACTGCATATAGTGCATGCACTATAGGGTGACCCATAGGTCTAAATCAGAACACGTCCAAATATGAAATTGTCTCACCATGCGAATGAATCATTTACTACTGACAACTCGATTTCAGTGCTGCTTTATAATTCAGTGAGACTGTAATCAAACGACGGAAAATGATCAAAAAGCAAAAGTACGGACTCTAATTGCACTAGAAATTCTTTCACCGCGTCTATCATCAAAATGGCCAATCATCTGCTGGGTATAAACCGTGAGATTGCTATCCACGCGTTGTCAGATATAAACAAGCAGAAATGTCACACGTCGCAGAAGAAGTAAAAGTCCACTTCTCTGGCTGGCCAATTAAGGCGCAAATTTCTTTTAAAATATCGCCGCGACGGTATCCCTATTCGCCAGAGTAACTCGCTTTTCGGTAAATGAACTCCGTTATTGGCGCTATTTCCAGCACGGCGCAATTACGGGCGACAGTTTCATCTCTGTCCATTTACATGTATACACCTCCCTCGAATTATGGACACGCAATTGTAGTTTCGAATTAGACCGACGGACATGTTCCAGTTTATTGGAATGTAGTCTCGAAAAAAAATTATCGTGTCAATTATTGTAGTAAGTGCAATTTTTTCTAGGAATAAAGGTTTGGGAACTCGATTCCAGGACAGTCGAGAGAAATTCCTATGGGCGCCTAAAAAGTTTCGAATTTTTTTTAGACTTTTAGTGGTGATGATTTTTGTGCTCATCAAGTGATCAGGTGCAAGTGATAAGTAAAACTTGCATATCAATATATAAGAGAATCTGGCAGCAAAAAGGCGTGGAAACGCCGTTCCCGTGCGTTCCCACCGAAAAAAGCTCTGGTTGTAGTTGAAATTATTTCTTCGGTAGAACTCTTTCTGAGTAACTCGGGCGTTCACTTGTTTAACCATTCACGACCGTTGGTATGCACGCGAGACTTGGACTTTAAGCAAGAAACCAGTGGCGGTTCCACGTGGGAGATGAGTGAGGATGCATCCCTCTACCGGACTTTTTCTCGGTTGGGAAACCTATTTTTGGGTAAAAGTCTAGTAAAACTACGAATTACCTTTTTTGCTTGTCAACCTATTATTTTTTCGGTAAAAATATAGTAAATTTGGGGAAATTTCCTTTTGTCAGCCTTTTTCGGAAAAGTTTATTGATATTTCCCCTCTTTTTTCACTTCCTCCCCCTCTCATCAACTTCCTATCACTTCATTTCACCCCCTCCCCAAGAAATCCTGGAGGCGTCACTGCAAGAAACACACACTTCACACCTTTGAAATGAAGTGCTACAGAGACATCCTAGGAATCAGATGGTCTGACAAGGTCATCAACAAAAGGCAAAACAAGGAATGAGCATTAGGTATGACATCATCCAACAAACAGTCATTGAAAGAAAACTCCGACTATTTGGCCATATCTGCAGAACGAATGAGAAAAGGCTGATAAAAAGAATCATGCTCGGAGTAATGGAAGGCTTAAACATAAGAGGACGACCACGAAAAGAATGGATAGACAATATTAAAGAATGGTATAACATGGATATGTATGAAGATTACAAAGCCACGCAAGACAGAGACGAATGGAGGAGGCAAACTCAAATTGCGATAGACACCAAAGGGTGAGAATGATGATGTTGTTAACTTGTTGTTGTTGATGATGATGATGATGATGATGATGATGATGATGATGATGATGATGATGATGATGATGATGATGATGATGATGATGATGATGATGATGATGATGATGATGATGATGATGATGATGATGATGATGATGATGATGATGATGATGATGATGATGATGATGATGATGATGATGATGATGATGATAATGATGATGATCGTTAATTAATGGAGCAAGATTTACATGAAAAATTTCAGGACTATGGTGAACATCAAGAATTTCTCTAGAAGCATCATCTCTCTGTATTGAAATGAGTTTGGGTGGGGCTGGTCAAAGTAGGCGTTGCAGGCTGAAATCAATCAATCAGTTTATTAGCATCAAAGCAACAAATCAATGCTGACTCAAAACTCAATATCTAATGAAATGTCACAAAGAGTTTTTTCATTTTTCCAAGTATCAGCGTTAGCAAAGCGGTATAATAAATGGAGGGCGGAAAGAAATATTATTCTGCCTTCTAATAGAGTATTTTTTAATCTAACTAAACAATGCAAAGCATAATGCCTTAGGATAAATGGCCATGTTTTCATTTACAGGTAGCAATCAAGCAATAAAGCAGGTAACAATCTTTGTTACCTGCTTTCTTCTTAGCTATCTTAGTTATCAGTTTTATTGTTAGCTATCTTTGATATTTATTTTCTTGTTAACAATCTTTGCTAGCTGTTTCATTGTTAGCTATCTTTGTTACTACTTTTTTGTTAACTAGCTTTTCATCTGTTTCCTCGATAACAATCTTATCTTAGGTTTTAAAACACATCTCTTCCAATTTGCATTTCCTCCATAGTCTGTCTTGCTGTTTCCCTCTGACTGATCTCTAGAATGACCTGGTCTTTTGCTGGAAGGATTTTAAGTACCATCGATTGATACCTCGTTAGAAATGGTGCTATAGAAGTGCATTTCATTATTATTATTATTATTATTATTATTATTATTATTATTATTATTATTATTATTATTATTATTATTATTATTCAATCTTATCTTAGCTTTTAAAATAGCTAGACACAAAACTTTTCTTATCTTTTTCCGTTGTTAATCCAATCTATTATTATTATTATTATTAGCGACTTTTATAGCGCCATCTTAGCTCGGGCGGTAGTCGAGAGCACTTTACAGACGAGTTCCATAAGACGTACTAAAAAGGTAAGTTTTCAGTTTCTGCTCGGGGAGATTTCGGACCTGACGTCTACCGGGAGGGAATTCCACACTATGGCATTTCCCCTTGAAAGAGATCTGTCCCCAAACTTAGCGGTCTTGGCTGGGGAGGCACCACTGTCTTAACCTGGTCGATCTTGGTTGGACGATCTGTGTCCGACCCTTTTGTACCAGCTTACTAGGTAGTCAGGGCATTGCCCTAAACGTCAGCCAGCAGCGTTTGAACAGTATCCTTTCCGGAACTTTCAGCCAAATGTAGACAGTCTCGAAGCAGAGGCGTGACCTGATCTGTCCACTTTAGTCCGTAAATGAGCCTGGCAGACGCGTTGAGGACCGATTGCAGCCTATGCAGCTGATTGGCTGGAAGGCCATTATTGCAGTTAGTCGGCCCGATTCAGGACCAGCGCTCGGACTAGCTTGATGACATCCGAAGTTGGCAGATATCGACGAATTAGTTTGATCCTCCTGAGGTGGTAGAAGCAGTTCCGGACCACTAGATCCAGGTGGCCGCCAAAGGATAGATGCTCGTCCAGAATCACACCCAGGAGGCGAACTTCAGGTTTCGGGACGACGTCGACATTCCCGATCCGGAGTGGCTCGTGACTGATCAAGTGGTGGCGTCTCGGAGTAGTGAACGTTATGATTTCAGTTTTGTTCACATTGAGAAACAGCCGATTCGATTCGGCCCATCGTTGAATCGCTGCGATTCAACGATGGGCCGAATGGGCCGATGGGCTATTATTGTCATTTGATATCTTTCAAAGTCTTCTTTGATGTTATCTATCCACTTTTTCCTGGGTCTTCCTCTTCCTCTTTTGCCTTCTTTATATGTGTAGAGTGCTTTATATGCTTTTCATTCTATTTACGTGTCCATGCCGTCTAAGTATTTTTCTTCTGATTTTATCTATTATTGTCTCTTTCATCCCCAGTCTTTTCCTGATGTCTTTATTCCTTATTATTTGTAATCTACTTACTCCCAATATCTTTCTCAGGCAACTTATTTCTGCCACCAACAGTCTGTTTTCATCTGCTCTTTTTAATATCCATGTTTCTGATCTATTTAGCATTTGTGGAACAATGATAGTGTTGTATATTTGAATTTCTGTGCTGATCTTTATTTCTTGTGCATTCCAAATAATTATGTCTAAGTCTTCCCATTGTCTGTAGTCCCTTTGCTGCTCTCTTTTTATTATCTTGTTCGTGTCTTCCATCGCTTCTAATTTCTCCTCCCACGTATGTAAAATTCTTTACTTGTTCTATATTATTTCCTTCTAATCATATGTGTATAATTTTCTCTCTCTTTTTGTTGACTGTCATGACTTTGGTTTTTGCTGGACTAATCCGGAGTCCAAATCTTTTGCTTGTTCGATTTACTTGGTCTGTAAGCCTTTCTAATCCTCTAGCGCTATCCGCGAGTAAGCTTACATCGTCTGCAAATTTAGGTTTGACGTATTTTCTCCACTACAATTCACTCCAATGTTTAGATTCTCAATTGCTATTTTAAAGATTACTTCTAGAATTATTATGACGAGATTCATTCTTATTATAGTATTATTATTATTATTATTATTATTTATTATTTATTATTTATTATTATTTATTATTATTATTATTATTATTATTATTATTATTATTATTATTATTATATCATGGGCGGGAAGTTAGCAGAGTGGTAACAACACTGGACGATGGAGCAGAAGGTCGCGGGTTCAGTTCCCGCAGGAGCTCTAAGGTCGACTCAGCCTCACTCGCTAGAGGTCGCGGTGGTAAACTGAGTAGCAGCGTTAAGCTGCAAAGTAAAACGTGGGTCTGGAGAATGTAATGGCAACCTACCCCAGAATAATGGATTATACAACCTACGTCGCTGATTGCCCAGGCCGGAGATAAGCGCCGGAACCCAACGCTCGGACTCGAGCACGGGACCTACTTTTACCTATTATTAACCCTATTGTCTCTGTTTTCTCGATAGCAACAGTGGCGTAATTAGGGGGCGGGAGGGGGCACTTTGTTGACTGCCCCCGGGCCCCGTATAAGCTAGGGTTAGGTTAGGGTTAACCCTAACTTAAACTTAACCCTAACCCTATAAATGATGGAAATGATGTGGTGAGGACCTTTTTTTTGCTCGTCAGGGTTAAAAAGGTGGAGACGATAACGTTTTTTTCTGCTCGTCAGCTCGAAACTCTGGGGCCCCCATGTCAAAGATGCCCCCGGGTCCCCAAAAAAAAGTCACGCTACGCCACTGGATAGCAATCCTTGTTATCTGTTTCCTGTGGCGTAGATACTACGCCATCTGTTATCCGCTGAAGGCGCGCCACATCCACACCGTCGGGCGGGCGTTACGCTTGGTCTGCCTGTTCTGGTTGATTGCCTGTGTCCTGGTGTCGCCTCAACTGGTCGTCCAGCGCCTAGAACCGCTGATCGAGGTCCGCGTCGACTCCGCCACTCGGCAGTCCTTCCGGATAGTCGAGTCCTGCGCCGAATACTTTCCGGATCACCGACTGAACGTCGCCTACACGCTCTTCTCCTACTGCGCCCTCTACCTGCTTCCGGTGACGGTCGTCATGGCGACGTACACCCGCATCGCGCTGAAGCTTCGCAAGCGACGGCGACAGGAAGTGGGCGACGCGCAGCATGCCAACCGCCCTCCGTCTGCCTCGACGACTGCGGTGGGGGCGGTGGGGGGGTCGCAACCGGAAGTGCTCGGCGGCGAATCGCAGCAGGTCGTTCGCGACCGGAAGGTGATCGTGCGCATGCTCGTGGCGATCGTGCTGCTCTTCTCCGTCAGCTGGTTTCCGTTCTTCACCGGGCAGGTCTACCTGCTGTTCGACGAAGACGGGCACCGCCGTCACTCCACCCGGACCGCCATGGCCATCTTCCAGCTGGTCGGGTACAGCAACAGCTGCACGAACTCCGTCGTCTACTGCTTCCTCAGCGAGAATTTCCAGAAGCACCTGCGTCGCCGCTGCCGCCGCCGCCGCCGCTGCTGCTGTTGCTGCGGCAGCATCGGGCTCGGTCTGCGTCGACGGAGGGGGAAGGGGCAAGCGACGAGGACCGGCGGCGGCGGCGGCGGCGGCGGTCGTGTCCCGCTGAAGACGCTTCGTGGTCGGTGGGGTGGATCCCTGGTGACGGGGGACCAGCGCACGGAGCACCTGGCCATGAGTGTTCACGGCAATCAGGCGCCGCTCAAGACAACCGTTGTTCTGCGATCAGAATGATTATCTTCTATTCATTCTTTCTTTCCTTCCTTCTTTCATTCGTGGACAATTTCTATAGCGCCGTAACAATTTTAAAATCTGTGTCTCTTTAGTTTTTTGGCCATATTTCAGTAAACACTAAATATATCAGCGTGAAATAATTTGGCAATTACATCAGGCACGTTCCCCGGTATATGGCCTATAAATTTTATTGAAATCACTGTACACGCGGCCGAGATATTAAATGTCAAACATCGGTCCACTTTTTACTTTTACACACTGTATCACCTTAATGTTTATGCTAAAATGTTCTATGACGTTTGACTTGGAATAGACTTGTTCTTCTTCTTCTTCTTAAATTGCTCATGAAATTGACTGTCGTTTCACGAGATTAGTGTATTGCTGTCTTTCTTTCAACTTGAGCGTTGCGTTGCCGTAAAGACGATTTTGCGAGATTACACCGCAAACACGGTTACACGGTAGGAGAAAGACCGTCGATCTCCGGCCATGTCCACTACGCTCTCGGCAGAATCGAGACTGCGGTCGGTTTAGAAACAACAAAGCCCTCAGGCGATGGTTTCTGTCAAAACACGGAAATGTCAAGCAAGCTTCTTCTCTACCTGAGAAACTGAGTATAGATTGAAAGACGATAGGCTCAAATGTCTGTTATATTTTTTCACTCGATCTGCTTAGATATGTTCTACTGAAAGCATGTATGCTACATTAGTCAATACATTGATATTAAGGGACTCTTTATATTGTAATTATACGTGTATGTATATATGTATGTACGTACGTATGTATGCACGTATGTATCTATGCAGTGGCGGTTCCAGGATTTCTTGGTGGGGATGAAATGAATTCATAGGAAGTTGGTGGGGGGGATGAAAAGAGAAGGAAAAAATCATCAAACTTAAAAAGAGGTCATCCGCAGTTTTTCCCCGTAGTTTGACTAGACCTTTACCCAAAAAAAGGTTTGACAAGCAAAAAAGGTAGTCCGGTCGGGGAATGCATCCCCACTCATCTCCCACGTGGAACCACTGTATCTATGTAAGTATGTGTCTCAGAGTTGTCCATGGGTCCATTTTTTAGAACCCGATCCAACACAACCCACAAAGTTTCCAACCCAACCCATGCCGGTAATAGTGTTACTTGACCCAACCCAACCCACCGTAATACAGTACAACCATGACTTATATTCTGACCCCACCCAACCCACCATTATTATGGAAAAGTCTGACCCGACCCGACCCAATCCAACTCATCCCAACCCAACCCATGGACATCTCTGATGTGTCTATGTATGTATATTTTACAGGATCATTTCAGTGTGCTGATATTTTCATTTCTATTTCTGCATTTTTTGATCCGTCGTTGTCGAGAGCGCAGAATGTGTTAAAAACGTTTGGAATTTTTAAATAATATTTAACTGCAGTTGATTTCTTATCTTAACTTCTTTTAAATCCTAGACATCAGGTAGTTTACAACTCTATATAGAGTATTTGACGAGAATACTGTTGTAAAATAGCAAGGACTTGACTTTGACTTGACACCGGGCTTAGGGTTTGATGTTTGGTACAGGTGCGTAGCCAGGAATTTGATTTGGGGGCATACATCTTTAAAAACTTTGAAAATTAAAAAAATTGAAAAATTTTAAGGTAGCCTGATTTTTTTAGGGGTATATATACCGATATACCCCTCCTCCGTCGCTACGCCCCTGGCTTGGTGATCTTAATTTAGACACAGCGGCGTTGCGAGAGTGTCCGACGCCCGCGGGGGGGGGCAAAGCGTACTGATGGCGTCCTCAACTTCCGAAAAATCTTGGCAAACAAAAAGGTCGTCACTTATTTCACGTAGTTAAGTCACATAAACGCGTACGGTCTATGCAGCTTAACAACGATGCGATATAGGCCTATAGGTGATGACCCATTTTTGCTTAACATGATTTTTCGCAACAATATAGGCCCTATCCAGGCCCTCCGAGAGAAATTCCGGGCCCCTGTGTGCAGAATGGCCGACGGGCCCTTGAGAAGTCATATTTTTTTTGACGACCTTTTTTTTTTTTTTGCTCGTCGTCTGCCGTTTATTTAGCACTGCCCCCCTCTCGGAGGGCCTGGCCCTATCCAACCGTAATAAAGGACTATATTATTCAAAAATATTGAGTGATTCTGATACGGAAGCTAAGCGATATGATATATAGGTCGTATATGTGTTTTATAGACTAGTCCTTCTAATTGTAAAAGGCTTCCTTCTACCTGAAAAGGTGATTTTCCTTCTCTCCTAAGCAGTGTGACAGAAACATATAGGCATTATAGCTTGCCAATTATAAACAAATATCGAGAGACACGGAGCGAGAGAGAGACACAGATGCAGAGAAACAGAGAGGCAGATAGAGACAGCTAGACTTGTTCTGTGACAGAACAACATAATCAGAACTCATTGACGGAGATGAATGCAGCAAAATTCGTTATTCGACCAAATGCATTCAGTTTCCTTATTGCCCACCACGACAACGACGATATTGATGATAATACTGATGACGACAACGACGATTATGATGTTGACGATTATAATGATAATGACAACGACTATTGTGATGATGATGATGACGATGATGATTGTGATAACGACGATGATGACGACATCATCATTATTATCATCATCTTCATTTCATCATTTTCATTTTGCCCTTCTTCTTCTTCTTCTTCTTCTTCTTCTTCTTCTTCTTCTTCTTCTTATTATTATTATTATTATTATTATTATTATTCATCGTCATAATCATTATTTTGATCATCTTCATTATTGTCTTTATTATTACTATTACGTTATTATTATTACTATTACGTTATTATTATTATTATTATTATTATTATTATTATTATTATTATTATTATTATTATTGTTGTTGTTGTTGTTGTTGTCGTTGTTGTTGCTGTTGCATTATCGTCGTGATCGTTATTAAGCCTAGAAATGCAATCGCGGCAAAGAGCATTTTTATAAATTGCTTCGGCGTTAGAAATTCATGCTCATGAGTTGTATACATTTTGTGCATTTCGTTTATCTTCTCACTGTTTCCATTTTTAAAAGCCTTCGCAAGTAATTGGCATCGCGACACCGCGACTCGGAAGTGCATAAAATGGCACGAATCATTCCTCTGCCTGCCGTTGGGAATCAATTTAGAAGATTTCTATATATTGGACAGAATAACCCGCAAAATTGTATTTTCGAATGATGTCCGCGGTCTAGACTCTCTAGAAATGAGCTTTTAGCTTCGTCATCATCAATAACCGTCGGCGCAGCGCCCGTTTATGTCTGATGCAATCATTACAGTTTGTCCCCAATCTTTTCTGTTTGCAGCAACATGGCAAAGTTCCTGAAGACATTCTCCGCACCAATTGCCAATGTCGTGACACCATTCCCCGTATGGCCTTCCTTCCTTCCTTTTTTGTTGGAACCATCCATTATTCCCAGAATTATGGTCTTGATCTTTTTTCTATCATTTTTTCATACTACAAATGTGTCCAAAGAGACGCAGTTTCCTTCGTATCGCTTTTTGCTTCACGGTTTCCTTCGGCTGGATTTTCTTGTGTCGTTTCTCTTTGCTGATCTTTTTCACCCGTCCAATTCCAAGAAATTTTCTGTTACATTTCCTTTCAGATACTAAACTTCTTTTCTCCATTTCTTTGTGATCGGTCCAAGTCTCGCATCCATATAAGAAGCTGCTGAGAATGCGCATGCTTCAGGAAGTTTCTTTTTTACTCTGAGATAGATTGCTTTGCTCTTCCAGGCATTATCCATTGCCTGCAGATATCTTAGACCTTTTGCTACTCTTATTGCTGCGTCTTTCTTTCAGTCCAGATCATGTGTCATGTTGCTTCCAAGGCAAGTGAAATTGTCCACGTTTTCCAATTCGAATCCATCCACTTTGATCTTTCTTCCACTATCCTCCTGTCCAAACACCTTTGTTTTTTGTCTTTTCAAAGTTCATCGATAAACCACAGCGCTTTGCTTCATTACTCAGCGTCTGTACAGTGTCCTACGTGCCATCTTCATTTCCTTCAATTATATCGACATCATCAGCAAATCTCAGGTTGTTTGTGTGTAGTCCTTGCAAATTCCCTTTACATGTTCTATTATTATCTTGTCCATTGCTCTTTCCAAGTCAACGATGAATATCGTAGAAGATATAAATTATTGTCTCCTTGTCTTGACCTTCTGCTTGTCTTGAACCAGCTTCCAATCTCTCTCCGCAAATTCTCACAGCCGATGTTGCACTGTTGTCGATATCTTTCAACAGTCTTCTAACCAACTCAAGCAACAAATACGAACTGCATTTTGGATTCTAGAGCATATATCGTGTTCAACATTTCAAGGCGCAAATTGCGCTAAAAGCCAATTGCAAAAATCCATTTGGCTCTCTATTGCTGCTGTATACGGACCACTGAATCTTGATTAAATTTAGTATCTAATGACCGACGTTCCTATCGACTCTAACCCACTCTAGTGAGGTGGAATATCCTTTATATTTGACGGCCGTCAGCGCTACTCACTTTACAGTACATCTGATGAACTTTGAGCATGAACCCAGTTTCCGTAAACAAATATTCAATACGAACGAAAAAAACGTAGAGCAAGATGATGACGTCATCATGCGTTTCCGCGTTCTGCAATTTTGTAGCGCAATTATAATCGAGACCCTTCGAGAGACAGATGCAGCTCGTGCAGCAGCAGCAGCAGTAGCGCGTTTCCATAAACCATCGGGTGAATCTGCCGTTGAGCGAATCACGTACTGTAGCAATTTGCAAGTAAATTGCTTTTCCTCTAAGTGTGCAGAACACGAAAGCGTGTATTAGAATAAAATTTAACTTACAAGAAATGACTTGCAGCCAAACATTGCCATATATATATATATATATATATATATATATATATATATATATGTGTGTGTGTGTGTGTGTGTGTGTGTGGTGTGTGTGTGTAGGTGTGTGTAGCTGTGTGCGTGTGTGTGTGTGTAGGCTTACGTGTTGAATTGTCACATCCTATAGTCGTGGAGTTTATGAAACTACATTCTGCCAATGTTAATTAATTATTATCTATCTTTCTGCAATGTATGTAAGTTATGTAGCTATTTTAAACGTTGGCCATCATCTTTCGTTTCATTTTATCCATAGTTACATAGCGGCAATACAGTATACTTAAATTGATAACATAATTATCGACTAGATAATATTACTGTACAGTTTGTTGCAACGATTCATTATTCATAATATCTAATTAATGGTCCAATTATGCAACAGCCGCGTGAATTAGTAATCAAAATTGAGTCACTGAGCAGCAAAAATTCATCTGAGAAGCAGTGTTTATTCTAGCCACCTAGACATTGGGGGAGTTTAAAATTTCTGGGGGAACAGACATTGGGGAAGTCATACTACTACTTGCCAAAATGTCAAAAAAATTGCGGCGGGGGATTTCAAACTTGGGGGTGGGGAGAAATTCCCCCCAGAGAAGGTCTAAGATAAACACTGTCTGAGAAGACACCATGCGCAAGTTGATGCCACAGTGGAGCAATCTTACGCATACACTATCGGTTAATTCGATCGAATTGAAGTTCATTTTAATCACGGGGTTGAAGAATACGACGATCACGTGGTTCAATTCGTGGCAATGAATCGGTCGCTATGACGTCAGCTGTTCAAGTATCAGCGAATACTTGACGTGTGAATACTTGTCCACCGAAATGGAATTTCGCAGTCGCTCCAGGTGTCTGGGATCCAGAGGGCGAGTGTGATGCAGTTTCATAACGACGTCGCCTGAAGATAAAGTACAGAAGTAGTACAGTAGAATCTTGTATGCCCTATACTCTATACTCTGCGCTCTATGGTACAGTATAACGATTGACGGATATACTGTACTCGTGGATAGCTGGTTGGGTCCATTACTGTATGGAGAAAATTCAATTTCTTCATGTTGACGTAGCAGGGCAGGGGCGTAGCCAGGAATTTGATTGGGGATGGGGAGTATAATGTGATTTGGGGGTATAAATCTTAAGAAAACTTTAAAATCTTAAAAACACGTTAAAAATTTTAAGGTAGTCTGATTTTGTGGGTATATATACCGACATACCCCCCCCCCCCGTTACTACGCCCCTGAGCCAAGGGTTACAAGATATGGCGGCACCATCCACCAAGACAGACAGATTTGTTACAGAGTGGCGAGACACATACTCGTAAACTTCTAATAGGTCGCTAGACCCGAGTCCCCTACTTTTCGAGAGACTATGCTAGTAATAGGGGAAAGGCGTAGGGTTGGGCCCTTCCCACTTTTTCATCCAAGGTTACGCCCAAGATTCGACCGTACCTATCATACGTATTGTATTTTTGATGATGAAATACGTATAAATACGCGCACGGTAAAAGTTCCGCGATGTATAGGTAACAGGTAACAATAATAGGTAGGCCTAATAGAAGTACGTCGGAACTTGACGCCACTGCCAGCGTATAATTAAGTATAAATACGCGCATAGTATTTCTGGACATAATACTATACATATGATACGCACATGATTCCAGACGTAACGTATACGGTCGAATCTCGGTTACGCCATATCATCCATAATCATCATCATATCAACTAATCATCATCATCATCATCAGGATCCTCCTACATTCACCCTACCCATCTCTCCGATAAGATTTCTCATCGGTTCTCTTCGTTATTCCCCTGATTTGTTCCTGACCAAATAGGGGGAGGGGGCGAATCCCGGACCCCTCGATGTTTTACACAACCACGCCAAGGAGCTCTGAATGAACGAAACTCTAAACAGCAGCAGCAGCAGCAGCACAGAAGCTTAATCTCTACTCTTCGACCGTCGCGTGTGAAGCAAACCGCCTGGCGTACACACATTAGAACCCTGTGCTGCTTTTTACCCCGAGCAACAGCATAATTGTCGAACTCGCGCTGGAGAGACTGGCTTTCATGGACGTCAGCAGATTTTTTCCCGTTGGGGGAAACGTTCTATTCACATGAAAGCAAAACCAATTGGGTTTTAATTTAAACTATAAAAACCGATTTTCAAAATTTTTGGTTTACTAAATGTGATTAGCTTATTTTGCTGCTTTAGCTGGGGAGAGGGTTTTTAGCTGTGGGCTTAGCCCAATTTTTTTATTTTGCTGCTGGTTCAAGAGATCTTGATAATCATGTTCCCGAAATAAAAACGCTAATCTTCCAGGTTCCTGTATCATATACAGTCATCATCATCATCATCATCATCATCATCATCATCATCATCATCATCGATTCATCATCATCATCATCATCATCGCTCTCTGCCAACTCATTAGTGACAATAGCTAGTCAGAAAACATTTCCAGGCTTTTTTGTCAAATGTTAATTTTTCCTTCTGCAATTGTCAGTTGTCTTTCTTTGGGGAAATCTTCTTTTATAGGGAAGGGAAAAGGGGGTGTCTATCCATTTTTTGGGGTGAGGGAAGGAGGGACGGGGGTTTAAGCTGCAATTAAGGCGCTTCGTTAAACGCCCGTTGACATTATTAAAAATATTATTATAATATTATTATAATATAATAAGATTATTATATTATATTATTATATACAGTAGCTATTACGATCATATACTAATTTATTCTGTTTTTATTTTTAATTTTTTAATAAATTTATAATTTCTAGGGGGTTCCACTGCACCCCATGGGAATTATAAATTTCTTTAAAAATGTAACATGGAATGCAGTTGCACCATTGCACCCTTGCACCCCCTCCTGACGCCCATGCTACCTGCCCCACCTTCTCTGACGAAGTCTCCCAATTCTTTGACGATCTCGAGGCCGACGGCGAAGTCCAGGGCCTGGCCCGCCATCGTTCTACCGGCCCCAAGGTCCCTGCAGACGTTGGCGCAGGTAAGAGCGTCAATCTCGGACAGGTAACCTGCGCAGGTGTTTCGAGAGGTTTTATTAGCTTTATTTCTCACACAATTGCTCGATTTCATTAAAACAAAAGCAGAAATTATATATATAATATATATAATATATATATTTATATATATATGTAATTATATTTTCTATATACAAAAAAAACCCCAGCAGGAAAACTATGATTTCTTAAAAGTTCCTAAATATATTTGTATCAAAATTTCCGTACTTCTACAGCACATATTTCCCCACCTTTCTGCTTATTTTCATCTCATTTGCATGTAAGTTAGCCATTTTGTGAGATATCAAAGTCAAAATTCGATTTTTACGAATCAACAGACAAAATTTTATCGATTGTCTAGAAATTTCAACTTAAACCACAATTGTTCAAGATGGTTATCGGACATAATTGCAAACCCTAACCCTACCCCCTAACCTTAATTGCAAAAAATGTTCAGTTTCCAAAGCCAAGCTCCCGCAATGTCTGAATTCGCATCTTATCTTCATTCGATATTTTACCCATTTTGAAAGTCTAAATCAAACTTTTATCGTTATGTCGAATTCTGTGAGTTTAAAAACATGTTTACAAAATTGCATTCGATTTAAACTTTACTACTACTACTGGAACAACAACAATAACTGCTACTAATACCACCAAAATTGACATGAAGCCAAATTTATGTCAAGCTATAGATATTTAGGCCTGATCATGCTGCGACTGAGTAGTAAAAATCAAAGTTTGACTTTGATATCTCACAAAATGGCCACCTTAGGTGCAAATAAGATGAAAATTGGCAGAAAGATGGGGAAATATGTGTTGCACAAGTTTGGCAATTTTGATAAAATTATATTTAGGAACTTTTAAGAAATCAAAGTTTTCCTGCTGGGGGGTTTTTTCGTAGACACCCTGTATATATTATATAATTATAAATATAATTATATATATACATAATTATATATATAATTATATAGACCTATATGCAGTGGTGTAGCCAGGGCGAATGGGGGTGAGGGTATGGTTGCCATGATTCTCAACGGAAAATCCTGACAAGCAAAAAAGAGGTTGTCAACTATCATTTTGCTTGATTAAGGGAATTATATAGGGGTATGTGAGCGCGTGCGACTATATTGGTACGCAATAAAAAAATTGGTCGGACAACCAAGAGGGGTTTATCACCCAATCTCCCCGTGGCTACGCCAATGGACATATGTTTCGTTATTTTAGAATTGAATGGTGAACTATTTGCACACGAAATTGACAAAATAGCGACAAATTAGGACAAAAAGAAGGGTTTGATTCACAAGAAAAGTTTTGCGGTTATTTGAAGATTGAAAATTGTCAAAATCAGTAATAGAGTATGCCTGTTGCGCATTGTATTTGATAAACCAATGATCAAGTTTATGCGCGTCTTCCCACACATTTTTTGCGCATGCGTCTGTGTGTTTGTTTGTTTATGTACATCTTTGTGTGCTTGAGTGGGTGGGCAGTGGCGGTTCCACGTGGGGGACGAGTGAGGATACATCCCCCACCGGACCTTGTTTTCTTGTTTGCTTGTGAAACCTATTTTTGGGTATAAAAGTCTAGTAAAACTACGTGGAAAAAACTGCGGATGACCTTTTTTGGCTTGTTAGCCTATTTTTCGGTAAAAGTATAGTCAAATCAGGGAAAAATTCCCTTTTGTCAGCCTTTCTCGGCAAAATTTATTGATTTTTTTCCTTCTCTTTTCATCCTCCTACCAACTTAATATGAATTCATATCATCCCCTCGCCAAGAAATCCTGGAGCCGCCACTGTGGTTGGATGTCTGTGTGTATGTGTAAATGTTAATGACTTTGTGTGGATGTTTATAATATCGTGGTCTTATAGCCTATATGGCTATGCTAAATAAATTAGGAGTCACTGCTATCTTGTTATTTATAATAATGAAACATATTAAATTTTTATATTATTGAAGTAATTTGTCTTAGAAGTTGTGGGTTTAACCGCCCACAACCCCCGCCCCACTGATTGAGGTCCTCTTTATGGGGATTGACAATGTCTTATTTTAACCGCACGACCTTCCCTTCACTGAATTTTGAAACGGTTTAATTTGGGAGTTTTTCCAACTTCACTGTCTTTCGAGAAAAATCGACAACCTGGTTTTAAGTGCTTCAGTACAGGATGGCGCAAAAAAGCAGGGCTAGTCACATTTAGGTTTGCATTTAATATAGTACGGTTTTTTGCGCCACCCTGTAGATCTATTAGAACCAGGGTGGATTCTGAGTTTACCTGAGGTTGTTGCAATAACATTTGACACTATATCTGCCTTTGGTAAGACGGTCCAAATATCTGCGCCCTTTCTGCAGAGTTCTTCTGCCTTCTTGCTATCCACTCCCTGTGCTATTATCATCTTCTTAAACCTCTCCAAAGCGGAACCATCTGTTAAAGATTCAGCAATGCGCCTCTCGCCATCTGTCGAAGACGCGGCCAACTGAGCGTCGCTAAGAAGCTGGCCACCTGGCGAATTTCACGAAACCAATTGCCATTTTAAAAAGTTCTAATTATAATTATGTATCTCAGCTTGATTATTTCATTGGAAATTATCAATCGCATTGCATAAATGACAGCAGTGGCGTAGCCAAGGGTTGGGGTTGGGGTTAGAAACCCCTAGCTGTTCGCAGTGTAGGGAAGGGGTAGTTTTGAGGGCTAAAACCAGCCTTGGCGACCAAAAAAATACAAAATTCATTTATTGAAACATAATAATATCTGAGGACCTTTTTGCTTGTCAGTATTTTTGGGGATTGGAAATCATGGAAACCATAACCCCCTTAGAAAATTCTGGTTGCGCCACTGTATGACAATTTATAGAAATGATAGTGACGCATATGATTTATTCTAGAGAGATTACAAAAATACACGAACTTCCAGCAAATTTAATGGTCATATTCCTCTGCCCTAACTTCTCTGCCATATGGTCTAAATTAATTAAGCCTACAAGAGCACATAAAAGCGCTAGAAGTGACTTGTCAGTCCAGCGTAGCAGTTGATTAAGATTTCAAAATTTCCTTTTGAACAAAATAATTATGTCATGCATTCCAACACTTTCTTTCCTAACTTCATATTTAGCACGAGCCTTTACTATCTATAATATTAAAATCCTTATCTGTAACTGTCTGTTACCTTCAAATTGGTTGACTATTGGTAGACTTTTAGACCGTTTAGTCATGCGTTGCGTTGGTGGGCGAACACCGTTTCTTTTTCGCGATGCGTTGGTGGGCGAGCGTAACGCGATGCGTTGGTGGACGATGTTCGAAGACGACGTTTTGGTAACAATTGTTCGTAGAACCGGTTTAGTCGAGTCATTGCAGCGTCAGAGGGCTGGGCGTGCGACGACGTTGTTGCTATTGGTAACAATTGTTCGTAGAACCGGTTTAGTCGAGTCATTGCAGCGTCAGAGGCTGGGCGTGCGACGACGTTGCTATTGGTAACAATTGTCCGCAGCCTGAGGTAGTTTTAGCGTACACAAAAATACGTGTACAGCGTCACAAATGGCCACAGTTGCGTGATTTTAACGTACATAGGCCTAATTACTCGCGCAGAGCTTGGCTATACGATCATTGAAATGTTGTTCAGCATGAATTCAATGATTGGGTATTAGGTATAGGTATTGGATTAGTATTATCCTGCACTGCGAGCGAAGCGAAGCTACTAGCATCTTTCTAGTCATACAAGAAAGTCCTCATAATAAATTGATACTGCTACAACTATTCTATTACTGCCACTACTACTGCTACTACTACCACTGTTACTACTACTACTACTACTACTGCTACTGCTGCTGCTACTGCTACTACTACTACTACTACTACTACTACTACTACAACTACTACTACTACTACTACTACTACTACTACTACTACTGCTGCTGCTTACTACTACTACTACTACTACTATCACCACCACCACCACCATTACTACTACCTACAAATAATAATGATAATGATGATGGTGAGAATAATATTATTATTATTATTATTATTATTATTATTATTATTATTATTATTATTATTATTATTAACAAGGTTTAGAAGAATGCTTCAGTGCGGCCTGTCCTATGTGAGAACCGCGTTACGTTTCACCCATCCATTCATTCACATTATGTTCTTGTTGCATACTTCTTATTCCCTGTCTTCTGGTAAGGTTTGTTCCTTTATTCCACCTCTTTCTCTTCTTGTCTTTGCGTCTACAAATAACATCAACAATAAAATCCACGAAATATTATTTTCCGATCAACTTCCGAAAATATTTCAATCAATGCATTTCCTTTACGAAACGGAAGAATATTCCGTCGCAGAAAGCTTGTGCACCTTGCTTGGTGATCAGTTCGACCAGTGACCTTGACCCCTGACCTTGAAGACACTCGATTGTTTCGGCCACTTCCAGCGCATTGCCGACCGTTTTTCCGATGGGACTGTTCATGCTGGTCAAAAACCCCGTCGTCTTTGTATTGAGACGATTCCCAGTGGAAACCTGCATCAGGTAAGATAGACACAGGTGAAGAAACGGTGTCTATATATACAAAGCGCACTCAAATAATAATAATAATAATAATAATAATAATAATAATAATAATAATAATAATAATAATAATAATAATAATAATAATAATAATAATAAATAAATAATAAAATAAATAATAAATAAATGATAATAACTTCAATAATAACAATAAAAATAACTAAAATAATAATAACAATAGGCTAATAATAAATACAATAATAGTTACAATAATAATAATAATAATAATAATATCATCAATAATCATCATCATCATCATCATTATAATTAGTAGTTGTTGTAGTAGTAGTAGTAGTAGTAGTAGTAGTATCATCATCATCATTATAAGCAGTAGCAGTAGCAGCAGTAGTAGCAGCAGTAGCAGCAGCAGCAGTAGCAGCAGCAGCAGCAGCAGCAGCAGCAGCAGCAGCAGCAGCAGCAGCAGCAGCAGCAGATGCAGCAGCAGCAGCAGTAGTAGTAGTAGTACTATAGTAAGCAGTAGTAGTAGCAGTAGTAGCAGCAGTAGCAGTAGTAGTAGCAGTAGTAGCAGTAGTAGTAGCAGTAGCAGCAGCAGCAGTAGCAGTAGCAGTAGCAGTAGTAGTAGTAGTAGTAGTAGTAGTCATTTGTAAACGGCATGTGTCTAACTGTCCAATTGACATCATCATTCTCGTTATAACTGTTAGGCATTTTGTGCATTTCATTTCGATTCGAGAGAGTTATATTATATAGATTTCTTTGAGCCAATGGCTTTGAGTTATATGATCCAGCCAATGACGAAGGGTGATTCTCTTGTAGGCAACATGATCTCACCAAGGCCTTTGCCAATCTACGCATAGTTTCCTCGTTGTTGCTCATCGCCCCTTTGCCGACCTTGATGTCGAGAACTAGGGCGCGTAGACCTTCGGCCACCTTCTTCGAAAGAATGGAAGCTGAAACAGAAACAGATGCACGGCAGTAAAGAGTAAAGAACAATGGTCAAAGAGCACGGGAACCATTTGTTAACAGTTCAATCCGTGTACAGTGTTTGAAAAGTGGATTTCCTGCTTTAAAAAATATACGGCGTTCTGTGAATATACACTTTAGTAGCATAAAGACTATTAAAGAGCGATGAAAGAAAGAAAGAAAGAAAGAAAGAAAGAAAGAAAGAAAGAATGAATGAAAGAATGAAAGAAAGAATGAAAGAAAGAAGACAGACAGACAGACAGAAAACAGAAAGAAAGAAAAAAGAAACAAAGAAAGGGCAAGAAAGAGATACAGAGAGAAAGAAAGAAGAGAAAGAGAAAGAAAGAAAGAAAAGAAAGAACGAAAGAAAGAAAGAAAGCAAGAAAGAAAGAAAGACAGAAAGAAAGAAATACAGAAAGAAAGACAGAAAGAAAGAAAGACAGAAAGAAAGAATACAGAAAGACAGACAGACAGAAAAAAGAAACAGACAGACAGACAGAGAGACAGACAGAGACAGACAGAGAGAGAGAGAGACAGAGAGACAGAGAGACAGAGAGAGAGAAAGAGAAGTAGGAGGATTTTCTTGAGGATATTTTTTACAGCTGGTGATCATTGCCTTCCATTATCGTCAAAAATATTGATTAATTATAAATTTTGACTCTAACCCGAAGCATTCGCCTTAAAATGGCATTTGACGTTTGACACTTAAGTACAGGATGAACTGACATTCAAAGGGCACAGAGGTGACATTTTGGACCTTAGTCTTGTCTTGTCCTTGGACTCGTCCTAGAACTGCCAAACCTTACATAGTTCAGAGCGCCTCAAAGTTTGCACATGCTCTGCTTATATGCAGTGGAGTCTAAAAATCAGTCTTGTGAACCAAACACAACAAACAGCCAAACACTAAAGAAACGAGACATTTATGGCGTTGAAATTCCACGGTAGGTGTCGCTCGCAGCTTTCAAAAAGAGCCCCGCAGTAGACTACCAAGACTAAAACGCGAAACTTCAAGAAATTTATGTTAAAACGATATGATGATTACATTTGGTAATTAATTCGAGAAAAGAAGAAATTGGCAAAACAGACTCGTGACTGCGATAAGCAGAAGATGTCTTTCAGAATATTGTACCATCGATTGACACCTCAAAGCATTGGAGCAGCGACGGGGGCCCGGGCCCCTATTTTGGCTGGGGTCAGTCGTAGGATTTGCCCAAAACCGTCGAGAAATATTTCTGGGGTTGGATGATCACTGCAGAAGTGATATAGTATGGTGCGTCAGTGGGCCAAAACTCCTTGATTGGCCTTTTTCTTTGATTGTGTGATTTTTTTCTCAGAAATTTCGGACTCTGGGGTGTCGGTGCGCCCCCATTCCGGCACCCTGGTTACGCCACTGCCGCAGAGCATCAGAAATATCCATGGGTTGGGTCAACCATTGGCTGGGTTGAATTGGGTTGGATTTGGTTGGGTCGGATTTTACCATACATGTATTTATGGTGGGTTGGGTTGGGTCAGAAAATAAGTCATGGTTTAAGAAATTGAAATGTATTACGGCGGGTTTGATTGGGCTGGGTCAAGTAACCTTATTCAGTGGCGGCTCTAGGATTTGGCAAGTGGGGGGGGCCGTTGGGATGGCACCTTCTAATCATGGGACCAACCATTTGTTGTTTTATGTATGTAGGATTAAGTATAGGGTCCCAACTGGGGGCCACTGGGGGGCCAGGCACTCAATAGGGGGCACAGGCCTCCCTGATCCCCCTCCGGTGGAGCCGCCACTGACCTTATTGCCGGCATGGGTTGGGTTGGAGATTTGATGGGTTTGGTTGGGTTTTTAAATTGGACCCATGGACATCTCTGGGTGCTATAAAAGTGCATAGTGATTATTATTATTATTATTATTATTATTATTATTATTATTACTACTACTAGAAAGATGGCTTCGCTCGCAGTGCAGGATAATACAATCCAATACCTATACCTAATACCCAATCATTGAATTCATGCTGAACAACATTTCAATGATCGCCACCTATATTGCTCTGCGCGACGTAATAATTAGGCCTATGTACGTTAAAATCACGCAACTGGTTGTGACGCTGAGATTTTTTTACGCTAAAACTACCTCAGGCTGCGGACAATTGTTACCAATAGCAACGTCGTCGCACGCCCAGCCCTCTGACGCTGCAATGACTCGACTAAACCGGTTCTTGGTCGTCGCACGCCCAGCCCTCTGACGCTTTCGACTAAACCGGTTCTACGATTGTTACCAATAGCAACGTCGTCTTCGACATCGTCCACCAACGCATCGCGACGTATAAACGGTCTGTCAACGCTCGCCCACCAACGCATCGCGACGTAAGGACTAAACGGTCTATTAATAGTCAACGCTCGCCCACCAACGCATCGCGACGTTCTAAAAAGTCTACCAATAGTTAACCAATCAGAACGCTTGAAGGTAACAGACAGAGAGACATTATTTTAATATTATAGATTATTATTATTATTATGTATTAGACATATGCACTTCTGCAGTGAGTCATGTCCATTTACCGACTATCAGAGGAATGCTGTCGACTGTGGCCGTTACGTCTCGAATCCCATAGATGATCCTGTCGGCCGGAACTAGGTCATCCGTCTGTCCCACAATGCAACACCCGACCTCGTTCAGGATGCGGACAACTGCGTCCGCAGACTGGATGACGTCATATCCGGGAATCGATTCCAGTTTATCCAGAGTTCCTCCGGTATGGCCAAGACTTCGCCCGGATATCATCGGAACCTGAAATCAATGCAAACACCGCAGATACGTACTTCTTCAGACAGTCTAAAGTCGCTATATAAGTCTAACCGGTATCGTGCTTACTGCATATGGTAGCACGTTGGAGGTGATAAAAGGTACAAGAAGGTACAAGAATGATTTCAATGAGGGTATCGATGTGGTTACTGACACCAATTAACGATCTCTTTTGACTCTTCTTCTGAAAATTCTCTAAAACTTTATATTTTCTATTTTTTTTTGTACTGACGAGCATGAAGTGGAATAAAATAGTGTGATATAACTGATTTTGTAATGCTCTTGCAAACATATATTGAATAGGCGCAATATAAATAACCAGTGTGTATGTATGTATGCATGCATGCATGTATGTCTGACGTTAAAGTGCATTTATGACGTCCTATGCCTTCATGGTGTTCATACTAATAAATAGTAGGCCTATTGCCTGAGATAACATTTTGTGGACCCACCCTGGCCCCACTACAGATAATAAATTTGCCCTTTGTCCCCTTTCCTCCAAATAACTGGAACAAGAAAATCCGGTTGATTTATTAGATTTAACCGTGGAGATCCCAATTCGACTTTAGAGTGACCATCGCTCTTTGAACTTCTTTCCGTGTGGTAGCCTATTCACGGAATCCACGAATTTCGTTAAGTTAATAGATTCTTAATTTCCATTTCTCCAAATATCAGCTGATCGCTATTACTACTACTACTACTACTACTACTACTACTACTACTACTACTACTACTACTACTACTACTACTACTACTACTACTAAACGTTCAGATTTATGTGGTAACTTATCCGGTAGCGGACTGTGTGAACATATTACATTGATAGTTATTAACTTGGGACGTGTAGCTGGTCTGGAACAGCGATGTCCGCAGTTATCTGTCCAATGTTTCTGATCTAGAACGCCAGTCCAATGAGCCAGTTCAAGATCCTCCTTGCAAAGTAATCTTTTCCCAATTGACTCACTAAGTCTCTTGTAAAAGATATTTGCATCAACATCGGAGGATCATTTTTCAGTTTTTATTGTGCAGTGCAACTCCATTAAATATTTAATGCTCAGAAACAGCTGTTAGTTAGTCATTTAGTTAGTTAGTTAGTTAATAAGCCGATTTATATAGCGCTAGAGTCATAGCAGTTGTAGGCCTATTCTTGTAGTTTTGGCCAGAATTTTGCCGTCGTTGTTCGAACACCTATACAATAAATTTTGATTTTATTTTTATATTTCCTTTGTGGAGACAGTGGCGTGGCGAGGGGGCAGTTGGGGAGAACCGCCCCCGGGCGGCACTTGCTCTAGGGGCGGCATTTTTGAGATTTTTGATTTTTTAATTTTATGAGGCGATAAGGTTTTTTTGCTTGTCTGGAATTTCAGGAAGTCGATGACGTTTTTTCTTGTCAAGGTTTTTCCTTGCCAGATTTTTTTTCGGAGGCGGCACTTTTTGTCGCCCCGGGCGGCACTTTGCCTCGCTACGCCACTGTGTATAGATTCATGGTTCGCTGTTGCAGGTCCAAGCTCAATTCAGACAATTTTTGAAGAGCATTGCACATCAAGCCTAGATCAATCGCAAATTCAGTCGATGTCATTATCTTATTTAAACCTTCATATGTACATTTCTCACTATAGTGTTTCTTCTTCTGGAATCATTCGTCTCTTCTACAAAATGATTCCCCAGAGATTCATAATTATTCCGCACTGCCAAGGGCGTAAAACACGGGAGGGACGGCGGGGGACGGTCCCCCAATAATTAGTAAGAGGGGGAGAGAACATTAATTACCCCCAATGTTTAGTGCCTTATGGTAAAATCATTCATTACGGATGACTTTTGTTTTTTGCTCATCAGGGTATTTGGCCAGGGAAAAATATAAGGATGACGTTTTTTTGCTCGTCAAGACTTTTTGGGAGACGAAAAGAGGTTCTGACCTGACTTTATCGACGATTCTACCCCTCCCCCCAAATGTTGACGTCAGGTTTACGCCACTGCACACTGCAAACACTGCACAGAAACTAGACGACAACCAGGGGCTGCCCCGCTTTGGTGATGACTGGGGATGCATCCTCCCCCACCGAGCTTTTTCGCCATCCTTGTGTGCAAAACAGAGCTGATGTCCTTTTTTGCTTGTCAAACTTTTTCGGGATTTCATTGCATCCCCCCACCAACTTCCTAAAAATTCACTGCATCCCCCACCAAGAATTCCCTGAACCCAGTGGCGTAGCCACGGGGCTGTTTGGGGTTGTTCAAACAACCCCACTTTTTAAAAAATGACCAACACAATTTAATGTAAATCCTTTGACTTTTGGTTGAAAGAGGGGTAGTGGGGGGCGGTCGGCCGCGGCTTCAGTGTTCAGTTGCATAGTGCCTCCAGTTAACAACCCCACTTTGCATAAACTGGCTACGCCACTGCCAGTGGAACCGCCACTGACGACAACCATCACCTACCTAAAATCCATCCAAAGTTCATAACCCATCGACAATCGTAAGCATACAAAAGATAATAGTAGAATAACAGCGCTTTGTACGTTCATATAATTCGTTGTTTTTAAACGATAATAATTTACGTCGTTCTCATGCGTCCCCACTGAAAAGAAGTAATGACTGCGAGTTAAACGCCAATTATTGCATATCGATATAAACGAATCTGGCAGAGAGGGCGTATAGGAACAGCGACGGCTCCTGTGTGCTTCCGCTGAAAAAAGTTGAACGGTTGGACGACTGAATAGATTACAGCAATAGAGAGGCAAATATGTTAATAGCCTATTTCGATTGAGCTGATCAACTGAATCATCATCATCATCATCCAGCTCCATGGGTGCTGTACCCGTAGGTGTCGACAGCCTGAATCACAATTTGTCTCCATCTTTCTCGGTCCTGCGTCGCTCTGATCAGGGTGTGTTCAGCTCCGCGTTCCCCATTCTTCTATATCATCCAACCACTCTCTTCTCGGTCTCCCTCTTCGATTTTCTCCATCCATTGTTCCCAGCATGATCTTCTTCACCAGTCTATATTGTCTTTCATCCTGCATATGTGTCCAAAGAAGTTTATTTTTCTCCGTATCAATATTTGCATAATGTTTGTTTTATTCTTCATTCTTTCTCGTATCGTTGTGTTCTTTATTTTCTGTTTCCATCTGATGTTCAAAACTGAAAACTGATCAACTGAACAGGGTTTTAATACTGACTAGAGTCGAGGTTGCAATTTCAAAACAGTAAAATAACTGGAAAATTGATATTTTTTCACAAATTGCCCAAATTATAGAACCTCGTTTCAGTATAGGCCGATACCTTTAGGCCACAGGCAGCCAAAGCCGGCGCCAGAACGAGGCTGACTTTGTCACCGACGCCGCCAGTGCTGTGCTTGTCGACCACAAGATGGCGCCACTCGTTCGGCCACAGGTCGCCGAGAACGCGTCCGGAGTTGATCATGGCGGTCGTCAAGGCAACGGTTTCCTCGGTGTCCATGTCCTTCAGTCGAACGGCCATCAAAAGGGCGCCTGCGACCGACAAACAGATGGCACCACCTTCGTATACAATCGATGCCGTACTGCGTGTAAAAACATGCGCGGGGTTATTTTTTGTACATCTGCTTGAGTGTGCGCGCGCGTGTGTGTGTGTGTGTGTGTGTGTAGGTGTGTGTGTGTAAATTTGTTGCATCTGTTTGTAGTGTCAGTAATGGATTTTCGTTCTCCGTCAAAAAGCTCCTGAAGAGTTTGTAAGAGCGCTTTTGGGGAATCCTATAAAGGAAATTAATGATATTAGCCTAAAATATAAAAATAATTGAGCTATATAAATGAAATTTTGGAGAAAGCACAGAAGGACAGGAAGTGACAGAGGAATAGTAATCATCTTCGGTTCTTCTTCCGTCTGTGTTTGAGGCCTGGCCTGGCCAAGTTAATAGCCACGCGTTTTAAGATGATTTTAATAAAGAAGAAACTTCCGAGACGTGTTCGTTTAAGTCGAATAGTTAGTTGAAGCTGCGTCTATGAGGACAAAAATATTAACTCTGACAGAGTTCATTGATCTCCCCTCGAAAAATTAGCCCCATGAAGAGTACAGTAGGTCTCCTGGAAACCTATATGACACTCTTGACTCTAGCCCGCTAGGACAATAGCGCTATATAAATTAGCCTATAACTAACTAACTAACCTACTTTTAATATTTGGTCTTTGTACGTTGTATTTGTCGTCAGACTTTCTCGCATTTTTATAGAAATAATATAAATCACAACCAACTTTTATAACTCAAAGATATCGACTGAGCGTGCTTCAAGTCCAATGCCAGAAATTCCAGCTGTAACGGCAAGAGGACGACAACTGAAAAAGAGGTGTCTTAGCAGTGATTTGAAATTGCAAGTGAATTTGAGGATCTAATAGACAGTGAATTTCCAGAGGTCCAGATCTGTGGGGCCTGTAACAGGAACGTGTCATTTCGGGACCAGCTCTAGGTATATTTAGCAACCGAATCAGCAGATTTTGCTGTGTTTGAGCGTTTCAAGTAATTTTGCACGGATTTCAATTATTGTGTGAGTTTCTATTTCTTTATTATTATTATTATTATTATTATTATTATTATTATTATTATTATTATTATTATTATTTTATTATTAGTTTTGCATGGTGTTTTAACGTACGTTGAATCGCAAAGTGGTTTCGCAAGGTCAAGAAACGTAGGTGCGGAGCAAGTCAGGGGTAAACAATTTGCCCAAGGTTACTACGCAGCAGTGAATGTTAGTTAACGAACGAAAATAAAAAGCTACAATCTTTTTAATTACGTTAACCTACAGTAAACTAAAACTAGAACTATTTACAAAACAAAACTAAATTAAAAGGAAAATTAACTATCTAAAACGAAATACAAATGAAAACTAATATAATTTGCAAAACTAAAATATCACTGCTAGGGTTAGTTTCGAACCCACTATACTCTTCGGTTGCGTGCCCAGTATCTGATTGGTGTGTGTGTGTGTGTGTGTGTGTGTGTGTGAGAGAGAGAGAGAGAGAGAGAGAGAGAGAGAGAGAGAGAGAGAGAGAGAGAGAGAGAATTGAAGAATTCTATCCATGCAAGAATAATTCTAACACTGCACTTACATATGATTACGCAATTGAAAATAGAAAATATCTTCTTGCCTATCTGAGATTCTTGAATTGTTTTCCGACAAACGGCCGTTACAACGTGTTCGATTTCTTCATTCGTCCAGCGATCGCCATTTCTCTTTCTCTCAATCAGAGACACCATGTTGTAACTCGCTGACATCTCACTGCATTGGCTTCTAAACATTTGCAGGCATATTAGTCTATGTTGTAAAATGAAACGCAAAGAAGATTGTTTCTAAGCGTCTTTTTTTGAAACGATCAATGTGGGCGCACAGCTTACAGTAAATACTAATGCAGTTCCATTTTGTCCCATATGTATTCAGAGCGCTGACGTGCTGTTTAGATGAAAAAGCTGATTCCCTGTAATCTAGGTGAAAGTACTTATGAAGCGACCTGCGAAAAAAGTTACAAACAGGCAAAAGGAGGTCCAGTCACAAGAAAGACGATCAAAAGACTTTCCGAATGCCGACAAATTTGGTTAGCTGAGAATTTCCAGGCAGGTCAGAACATCAGGGGCGTAACGACGGGAGAGGGGTCTATCGGTATATATATACCCCCCTAACGAAAATTAGGCTACCTTAAAGTTTTTAATGTGTTTTTTAAGATTTTCGAAGTTTTTAAAGATTTATACCCCAAAATCGCATTATACCCCCCCCCCCGCCAAATCAAATTCCTGGCTACGCCCCTGCAGAGCATCACCCGTTAGATAATAATGGACACATACTCCGAGAAATTGAAAGCGGACGTACGACCGTTTGCGAATGTGCTTCGACTCAAACAATCCAAATCAACAGACAATTCTTCATTCGAAACGAAGAGAAAACTTCTATAGCAACGACACGTTTAGATTAGTGTGGCTATAGTTTAGAAACTACTCTGAATGAACGGCATATATGTTTAGACCTTTGCGCTTTTCTCGGCCGCCGTCGAGACGCGACCTTTTATCCTAAGAGACGGTGTCGATGGCGTCGACCTTTGTCCTTGTCTTCGAATGGTAACATGTCTCATATAGATGCCGGAAACGTTTTATCTCGTCTGCTGGGTTCTGGTCACGTCACGTGCAGAGGCGTAGCCATGAATTTGATTTGGGGGAGGGGTATAATGTGATTTGGGGGAGGAGGGTACAAATCTTTAAAAACTTTGAAAATCTTTAAAAACACATTAAAAATTTTAAGGTAGTCTGATTTTGGGGGTACATATACCGATTTACCCCCTTCCGTCGCTACACCCCTGGTCACGTGACCGTATGACCTTCAGGAATAAATTGTCATCGGATCAACAAAAGGTCAACGTCCATTCGGCGATTGGGCTAACAAAGTCCTATTTCAATTTGCTCAGTGGACCCTAAAAGAGCGACGTCTGTCCCAAGCCCAAGCTCTGAAGGTTCCTAGGGGCGGTGCTGATCTCTGTTTCAAAGTCCGTCAACCAGGCGATTGGTGCAGGTTGCATAGAACGGGTCCAGTGTTCTCGTGCAGTGCGCCCGTTTACTCCGCGGATTAACCCGCTGATCGCTTGCCACCGCCGCCATCTGGCGAATGAAAACCGCGAGTCGACTTCAGAGACTTCAACGGGGGCTTGAACCTCGTTCGTTTAGCTTACCACCCTACAGTGGGTTCTACAGCACGAGCATTATCACGACAATGAATGTCTTGCTGCAGTTCCCCCATGAACTAGTCCGACGATTCCTTCTTTTCGACTTGAACCCGGTTGGCCACCGGTTGTGGAGGAGTTAAAATAGTCTTATGTCATATTGGTGATAGCGTCACTGCACTTGCATATTACTTGTTAGTATAAGCGTTAAGTGTTAAGTATAAGTGTTAAGTGTTAAGTGCTTTGGATTGATGTGGACAGGTTCTGAGCTGGGGTCTATTGTCATTTCATAACTGAATTCCTATCGAACTTAATTCAAATTCTAAGCCTCTAGGCCAGTGTTTTCCAAACATTTTGGAACCGCGGCCCAGTTCAGCGATTTTCTAACGTGCCGCAACTCTAATCACAGCAAGTGATATAAAAAAATGCTTAAGGCCATCTGGCGAACGTTAGTTGGAAAGAATCTTCTGAGTTTTTTTAATAAATGACAAAACAAAAGCTCTGATTCAATTCGAATGAAAAAATGTGGCAATTATATTTTGTAGAATTATTCATATTTTTTCCAAATAAGACAGATAGATAAATATATAGTAACTTTTTGAAAATTATATTTTTTAAATTTTACCAGCAACATACCTTTATTACGCGTCATAAAAATCCTATGAGTATGGGAAAATCGCTTAACCGCAAGGTTTACTATCCAATGACCATAGACTATAGAGATTCCTTATTTTTAGCGGAGTTTCAGAGCAAAATGGTAGGAATACGCTTTCCTTGCGTTTTTACGAAATAAGATTAACTTTTAGAAGTAGGCAACCTATCGAACAAGTGGCAACCTTCCGTTATCTTGGTTCATTAATTACAGAGGATAATGACTGCAGCTCTGAAATAAGATCAAGGCTTGACATGGGGCGTTCAGCCATAAAGACACTCACTACTGTTTGGAAGGATCGGTCGCTCAGTCTGCACATAAAGAAACGCCTGATGGAAGCATTAAACGCCTGATGGAAGCATTGGTCTGGTCCATTGCAGCATATGGAGCTGAAGCTTGGACAGTGAAAAAGGCAGATCAGAAAAGAATCACTGCTTTCGAGATGACAGCTTTCAGAAGAATGGCGTCCATCAGCTGGAAAGAACATAGAACAAATGCCTCAATCATAGAAGAACTTGGGGAAAATAGGCGTCTATACTCAGTTATCAAATTTAGGAAACTGAAATACTTTGGTCACATAGTGCGAGCAGACAATTTATGTACAACGATACTGCATGGCAGAATTAATGGCAAGAGGAAGAGAGGACGGCCTCGTAGACGATGGACGGATGATATTGTGGAATGGACAAAACAACCAATTATCAATTGCATCAGAACTGCAAAAGACAAGTCACGAGAACCTTGTCGTCAGCCTGCGCAGTCACCCTCAGCAATGAGGATGGAACCATAAAAAGTCCTTCCCGAGCACTCAAGGCTAACCTCAAGGCTCAGCGGCGCTGATCTCCGACCAAGGCCCTCAGCCAGGCGACTGGTGCAGGATGATACGGGGCCAGTGTTCTCATGCAACGCGCCTACCATTAATCCACTACCATCGCTATCTGGCGAAAGAAGGCTGAGTCGACCTTAGGGCTCCCGCGGGAGTTGAACCCGCGACCTTCTGCTCCATTGTCCAACGCTGTTACCACTCTACTAACTTCCCGCCGATACCATGCCATACCATTAGAAGTAGGGGTAAGAAGTAAGAGTTTCTCTAACTTTTTGGAACTGTGCGACTCACTTCGGCGGCTTTGTAACAAGCTGCGAGCCTACAAACTTATTGTCAGGTAAAATTTGATAAACACTAATCATTTTATTATAAGCTGTGTATGGAGGATTGCATGCGTGTAAATTTCTTAAAACCTAAGTCTACTTGCAACTTTCAAGGCTTGTGACATTGTGGTATTGGTTAGAAGATGCCACATTGGAATCTAATTTCGCGCTACCCCGCAACCCACTAGACAGACCTGTGACCGACTTTTGGGTCACGACCCACAGTTTTGATAACACTGCTCAAGGCAAGCTGGCCATTCGTTCTCCAAAATATATAGCGGAGATGCACATTTTTTGATTATATAATTAGGCCTACCTATAATAATCGTGTTCTAACATGCTACATCGCTTCCCAGACCACCCAAAGGCACTAATTTGGATGTTGGTGCATTTTTAAAAGTTGGGGACAAAATGCTGTTGTATAGTCTGAAATATGCACAAATCTCAAGATTTGAATCTAATAATAGTATAGGCCTATAGGCTTACTCTAAAAAATGTCGGCTAGGGCTGCGTCCCATGCATGCAGATTCCGTCCAGATCGCTCTCTCAGACTCTCAGGCCCCCTAATCGGAACTGCAAAACTGTTAAAACGCTATATATACGAGTCCTTCTCCGTGATTTTGCAAAGACATTTGTGTCTATAAAACCTAAAGAATGTGAATAATAATCAACTGTACGATTGACTGGATCTAATTCACAACAACGACATTTTACACTGACAGTAACTTTCTGACGATGTACAGAATATTTTGGCACATTTGCGAATTCACTGATATTCGAACTAAAAGAGTCACACATTTAAATAACAAACTTAATTAACAGCAGCAGTAGTAGCATGACACGCGACAGAGCAATTTCGGTCTAAATACTGTATAAATACCATCGCATGTTGTCCAGAGTTCGTTTCAAACTCGCTTTTAAATATCATACAAAAGAAACTTTTAATGCGCAGTAATTATTATTATTATTATTATTATTATTATTATAGTAGTAGTAGTAGTAGTAGTAGTAGTAGTAGTAGTAGTAGTAGTAGTAGTAGTAGTAGTAGTAGTAGTATACAAGCCGACTTATATAGCGCAGTAAACATGACTAAAGTTCAAAATCAAAAGCGCTTTATTATTATGTAATTGTCCTGTAATTGTAGCGGTGCGCTTTCTTATAGCTATAATGAACTTGCAGTAGGTTTGTATTGCAAACGTACAAATGTCAAATCTTTTCCTTATGCGTATATCTGGGAATGTGTTCAATATTTTCGAATGATGGCGAGATCATGCATATCCAGTGGCGGTTTCACCATGTCGATGATGATTGGGGATGCATTCCCCAGCGGAGTTGTTTTTGCTTGTCAATATATTATCCGTAAATGAGAACGATCTTTTTGTTTTTGTTTGCTTGTCAACCTATTTTCCCGGTAAGTATTTTTTAAAATCTAATGAAAAATATGACTGCGAATGACGTTTTTGCTTGTCAGCCTTTTTCCGGCAAGGTTTAGGCCTACTAACATTTAGTGGGGAAAACACTGAGAATTACAGTATACCTTTTTTCTCATTTCTTTTTTTCTTTACTTTGCATCCCCCGCCAATTTCCTAGAAATGTTTTCATCCCCACCAAGAATTCCTGGAACCGCCACTGACCATATCATGTTCTGAAAGTAAGAGCTAGAGTTCAT